>CM032797.1:3728880-4383880 GCA_019155185.1 Beaufortia kweichowensis | reverse complement strand
GATTTTATTGTTTGTAAAGATATGGATTGTTAAAGAGAGTTTAAAGCCGAAAGAGAGAGAGAGATGAAAGAGCGCTAGAGAGAGCGAGAGAGTGCGAGCGAGAGAGTGGATAAATGACAACAGCTAAAAAACACCCAATTACAGTCCAGCACACTATCAGGGATCCATTACTGTCTATCACTGAAAGTGATACGTGTCCCGTTATTGTAAGGTTAAGAAAGCTTTGAAATATACAATACTTACAACAAAATAATTTATTAACAATGCATATTTATGCATGTTTAAATCATGATTTTTAAAGTGCTGTTTTCAGAATTGTCACGTCCATATTCCTTACAAATGAATACATACATTTAAATAAAACAACTATTTTATGTTCTTTGAAGAGTCATCTCTTCATTTGTTGGGTGTTATTGCTTCTGGTTTGTGTTTTTTAATTCACAGAAATCCTACAAAGTATGTTGCCTCTCAAAAACATGTCTTTTTGACACATCCATAACGTATATTTTCATTTTTTTACTTCACACAGGTTTGAAACAACATGAGGTTGTGTGAATAATGAGAAAACTTTCATTTTTGGTGTAACATATTAAACAGACTGAGAGGGAATTGATCGTGTTGCCATGACAACCGCATCTCGCCGCATCCCTCTGATGCTTGGATGTTCTGACTTGTTGCACGTTGTTGTTATTTCTGCGTTTTTCCCTTCAAGACACAGAACAGGAGACAAATTAAAGCGCATTTTTATGTTCCCATAATGTTTTGACTTCTGTAACACAGGAGCGAAGCAGGAATAATTTAGAGCTTTGATAATCTGAGTATACACCGGCATGTTCTCTTGTGTTACATAAGCACTGCTAACTGCTATGTGACAGCAGATGGTAATGTGATATGAAAATCTAATTTATAACTAAATACAGCAGGCAAACCGGGGACTTCATAACCCCGTGAAAGAGAACCCTGCTGCTTTTGCTTCTCTTAAATTGATGCAAAGACTAAATGTCTATATTAGTGAAACAAAACATGTTACAACCTGACATTTTCAGTCAAAACTTAAATTATTACTTCTCACAGGACACATTTATTTACAAAATATGGAACCATCTGCTTATGTTTTGCTAAAGCCCAGTTAAAAGTGTCCAGAAAATATCAATATACAAGTTATCTATTTAAAAAAATAGAAATATACATGTGTTATGAATGTAACAAAAAGAACACACAATTTTAAGAGGCAACATATAATTTCTGTGATCTAAAATGCACAAACCAGAAGAAATAATACCCAACAAATGAAGAAGAGATGACTCTTTAAAGAATATAAAACAGGCCTAGGCCTTTGTTCTAGGGTAAGGTTGACATTTGCATGGAATTGCCCAACATCTAATCAGCTGAATATAAAGCCATATTCACACAAAGCAAATTGCTGCTAATACATTTTTGCATTTAGATTTACAGTCTTACTAAAATTGCCATCTATTTTGTTTCACTCCTGGTGTGAATGAGCCTCACGGCTGAAATCAGTTCTCAGTCAGGTTTGTGTACGGGTGTATATTGATCTGTGGTGTGGCATGATGCAGTCCGAATCATTGACACAGGCCTGATTTGTGATGTAATGAGCAGATCATTTGTACAAACTCTGAAAAAACACAAACCCTTCTGCATCTTTACATTTTCAAATAAACATCATTTAGTATGATTTATAAGCCGTCATCCTTCTTTGTGGGGACACAAACACTGTAGGGTTTACTTGGACCCACCCACACACACGCACATACAGCCCGGACTATTCTTTAATCTGATGAGAAGAGCAGTGTCAACATCCAAACCCACAATGCATTCTGTTATCTGTGCCACAGCATAAATCAATGCAGTTATGAAACGACCCCACAGCGCTGTGTGTGTGTGGTCTCTGATAATGGAACATTACCTCAGTAGAAACCAGAAATGGTAAACTGTACTCAAACTGACCTCAAACCAGTTATTACTACACCAGAGAGAGAGAGAGAGAGAGAGAGAGAGAGAGAGAGAGAGAGAGAGAGAGAGAGAGAGAGAGAGAGAGAGAGAGAGAGAGAGAGAGAGAGAGAGAGAGAGAGAGAGAGAGAGAGAGAGAGAGAGAGAGAGAGAGAGAGAGAGAGAGAGAGAGAGAGAGAGAGAGCCAGAGAGAGCCGAGAGAGAGAGAGAGAGAGAGAGCCAGAGAGAGAGAGAGAGAGAGCGAGAGAGAGAGCGAGAGAGAGAGAGAGAGAGCGAGAGAGAGAGAGAGAGAGAGAGAGCGAGAGAGATAGAGAGAGCGAGAGAGATGGATAAGCTCATAAATGGCTCATGAAAAAACACTGCATTTATGTAAAATCGTGTGGTTTGATAGGACATGACTCTATCTTAAGGCCTTAGCAACCACATAGCAATGTCTTAGCAACCCCCAGAAAACCCTTGTACTGTATAATGCATTGTGACCAGCCAACCAGTCATTGTGACAGTGTGTTTTAGCACTTAACACCACTTTACATTTACTTGACAATGTCAAAATCTAGTCAAACTCAAACCCATGTGTGTAATCTGTCCATCGTCAAGTCTTCAGTGATGAGCGTCTCTCTATTCTGTTTTGTGTTTCTCTTCATCTCATGACAGACACGCTCTCTAATCTCAAACACACTCGTCACATCCTCAGGCTATATTCATGCTCTCTCGCTCGCTCGCTGCACACCAAATGCTTCACCCACGCAAGATTACTAACCCCCTATGCTCACACAAACACAATTACACACACAAATACACACGCACAAATGCTTGCCATGTAGCTTTCACCAAAGCCTTAAGTCAGATGTTCCAAATCCTAATCACCTGTATCCTCTGTAGGCCACACTCCCCAACTGAAGTCCTGTTAATAAAGTCCAGACATCATAAAATATCGGTCTAAACATGAGTTATCTATTTCAAAAAATGGAAATATACATGCATAATGTGACAAATACAAACACTTTGTAGGATTTCTGTGAATTGAAATACACAAAACAGAAGCAATAACACCCAACAAATGAAGAAGAGATGACTCTACAAAGAACATCAAATAGTTATTTTATTTTTCATGCGTTCATGTTATGAATGTGATAATTCTGAAAACAGCACTTTACCTAGACTATGAAAAATAATGATTTTAACGAAAAAAAATTGTATATGCTTTAAAAACCTTAAAAGAGACCTCACATGAGTATTTAAACCAGCAAATATTGACATCTGAGCCATCAGTATGATAAAAACATTTGATAAAAACTTGTTAAGGTTGACATTTCGCATGGAATTCTAGGAATATCGGAGGAAATGTTAAAATTTTAAAATCTACAGTAAAAACTAGTTTCTTGGCTTCCAATGACCAAATTACTCGCTAAAAAGACTAAACAATCTCCTCTTTTTCACGTGTCTGTTCTGGATTATATGAAGATTTGAACGTGTGAAGCATAAAGATAACCTGTTGGGTGGATTGGGCGGCAAATGTTGTGTTAAAACTCACACATATATCTCAGCACGACACACGTTTCACACTTCTGACTAAAAAACTGGAGCGAAGCACTGAAGAAGGCACCCGCGAGTGACGCTCAAAGCAGATTCCCGTACAGTAAAAGGCGTCTCAAATTGTGCGTGTTCCCCACAGACCCGAGACCAACTGTTCACCGTCGCACTGATGGATGGTGGGAGGCAATTCTATAATGAAAAACAACACCTCTATACCCCACATCCTCACACATATACGAAACCACTCCCAATACAACCACGCCATTCAAAAACCAGCGTGATAGATTAATGAATTATGTAAAGTTTTGGCATATTCTCTTTTACGGATCTAACACTTTCTGTCTCGTTCTGGACCGTCTGCGGTTTTTCTGAAATCTCACTGAATAAATGATGTTTTTCAGATTGTTTAGACACGCCATTGAAACTGCTTTTCTATATTGAATTATTCAGTATTGTTTGACAAAACAGCTTTACATTCTCCATCCTTAAATTCAAAACAAATTTCAATACTTTCTCTCTGGATAAACACATCCATTTAATTCCACATTTATTAGGAAAAATACAATTTAACACCGCATCAATCGTAACCTTTAAAAGTCCTTTTTTATTTCTGTCTTTCGAGCCCACACAAAACCTCCCGCTGCGCTGCAGGAGCCAATCATCTTCGTTTTATTGACGACAGCCAATCAGATTCAATCTTCATTGATTGACCAACCTCACACGAATGACTTTAAGAGAAATCAGAAACGCTGAACAAGAGACACATGAAGTAATTCTTAATGAATCAGAAACAGCATTTTAAACCAGACCACCTTTGTGTTAATATCCACTCCAAAAATACCTTCCTTTTTTATTTTTTCATTCCTGTTCCCTTTCACATTCTTTGTTTCTTTTCTCTTTTCCTTTCATTAGCCATTCGTTTAATTAGCGTCAGCAGCGCGCTAAACACTCGTACATTAATGTGGATCTGTCTCTAACCTATACAGCACCAATGTATTATTAAATGCAATTAATTTTGCATTACAAAATTACAGATGAATAAAACATTACAAGAGTGGAGAAATGAGGATGGTGCAAGCGGCCAATTAATTCTGATTAAGCTGTCAGTCTTTCAGCACGGGGCCAACAAGATGAAAAAGGGAAAAAATGCAATTATAAAAGAGAGAAATTCTGCAGAATATGAAACTGTGAGAGAGAGAGAGAGTGAGAGAGAGTGAGAGAGAGACTATATTGATTTAAATGAATATCTTTTTAGGTCCATTTACACAACCCCTCCGCTCTCTGTTAATAGCAGCCAATCAAATCTATGTCGACCACACACACACACACACACACACACACACACTTAAAACCAATCATTTATAACATCATATGAATCAACAAGACTTGTAGAAGGTTTCTACCAAATTGTGTGGTAATTCAGAAATAGCTTACTTCCCACATCATGATGTGTCCGATAAATGTCAAGTATACAGCTGATGTAACACCATGTACAGTATATCAAATAATAACAGAATTTGTATTTGGGGAGAACTGTGCCTTTAACCAGACCTTCTCAAACCTTCTGTCTGTTTTACGGTTCCCTTTTATATCTTCTATAAAGAGGCTCATATTTTTTTAATCGGTACATTAGAACTTAAACAAGAGGGGAGACAGAGAGAGGGAGAGAGAGAGAGAGAGAGAGAGAGAGAGAGAGAGAGAGAGAGAGAGAGAGAGAGAGAGAGAGAGAGAGAGAGAGAGAGAGAGAGAGAGAGAGAGAGAGAGAGAGAGAGAGAGAGAGAGAGCTGAGCCAGAGAGAGCCAGAGAGAGAGAGACCAGAGAGAGCCGAGAGAGAGCCGACCGAGAGAGAGAGAGACCGAGAGAGAGAGAGAGAGCCGACCGAGAGAGCGAGAGAGAGACCGAGAGAGAGAGAGAGCGACACTGAGAGAGAGAGAGAGAGAGAGAGAGAGCCGAGAGAGCAGAGAGACAGAGAGAGAGAGAGAGAGAGAGAGAGAGAGAGAGAGAGAGAGAGAGAGAGAGAGAGCGAGAGAGAGCGAGCGAGAGAGAGAGAAAGAGAGCGAGATCCAAATGCACATGTAATTGTACAGAGAGAGGAGAAAAATGAGAGACAGAGTGAAAAAGAAAGAGAAGGAAAGCGAGATAGAGAGATGGAGAAAGAGATTAATAACACACTTTCTCTTTGCTCCTGTGGGCTACAGCTGCATTATCAGTCGGTGGGCAGAACGCAGCAGAAAATGAATAGCTCCATCTTTTGAGAGAATGAGAAAGGCTGTGAAGGCAAACATCAGAAATGAAGTGCAGAGATGTGTGGGGTTATGAGATCTTCTGGGAATGATAAAGCGTCTCACGCAGTAATGGGGTCTCAGACGGTGACCTTTCAGCTGTAATATTCCCCCGTCTCTCCGAACCTCCGGCCATCAACAAGTGAATCTGCAGAACCGGCCGGGAATATGAGCGCGGTGAAGCATGAGTCTGTGCCACAAGATGGTTATTAGTTCTGCATTTTTATTATAGGTGAACCAATCACATCCAAAATTAACTTTTATTGCCACAGGCTAAACACACATTTACACTTT
Source organism: Beaufortia kweichowensis (assembly GCA_019155185.1). Classification (NCBI taxonomy): domain Eukaryota; kingdom Metazoa; phylum Chordata; class Actinopteri; order Cypriniformes; family Gastromyzontidae; genus Beaufortia; species Beaufortia kweichowensis. The sequence continues at coordinate 4,377,797 of CM032797.1, read as the reverse complement.
TGTAAGTAAATGTTTTCGCTTCTGAATCCTGATTGCATGTGTAAACGTTGCATGAATAACCATGTTAAGCTAGAAAACAGCACACAGGAAAATTTGATTTTTTAGTCTTATTCTAAAGTTAATCAACAACAAAACAGACTATTTAAAGCAGGATTCCTTTATCCTCTTGCAGAATAATTAATGCACAAATGAGCTGCTGGATCCGGATCTGGTGATTTTTGAGGAGTCGATAAAGGGACAGATCACCCAAAAAGGAAACTTCTATCATCATCTTATGTGAATCAAACCCTCAGCCCTAAATCTTGAACCCTAATCATGCTTTCGTGGCTTTGGTGGTGACTATGGCATTACCTTCCTGAAGTAAACTACAAAATTCCATTAAAAAAAAACTGTCAGTTTTGATTTCATGGTGACTTTAACACATAATAACGTATATTATGTACTTGTTTTAATATGTTACAGCATGATTTGACATTTTACACCAGTTTTATACCGTCCTAGCTGAGGGATCTTCATCCACAATACATCCTTGGTTACCACAGTTATTCATTCATGTCTACGAGAAAAATAATATGACCTTATGTCTAGGTAGATAATAATCTACTTTGGTCAAAACACAACTCTCATTACTAGACTACAACAATGAAACAGTTTTTGTGCAAACAATAAAGTTGTGTATATAAAACACATCAAGACCCAAGTGACTAAACGCTTACAGAGATTCAATTCCACAAACGGTAGTTCTTTCTAAAGTCTACCAGTAAAAGATGCAATATTCAGCTGTTTTATAAATAAGTGAAACATTTTCTGCCCTTCATGTGAAGTCAATATCTCTGATTTATTTTTTTACCACTCAATTGAATAATAGCAGCCATAAAAAGACTGCAGTGGATACAAGCAATTCAAGGTTAATATGATAAGGGACGCCTCTGGATTCGCCCATCTAAACACGTGTATCTCTTTGGTGGATTTCATTTTGCAGATTTAATTACAGGTAAAATAAATACATCGGTACATTTCGTCAGATGGGACTGTGTTTCCCCCTTGTAAATTGAAGCCCCGGTTATGAGTGTATCTATCAAAATGAATTGAGGAAAATATTGATCGTGAAAATATGATGTATTATGTGGATAATATAACACTAGAGAACGCTAACATGATACAGAGACAAAAACCTGTCCAGTAAAACTCAACAAATGATATAAAAATGACTATTTCCATAACATCAAACATTCACTATATGTAGGGATGTATGACATTGTGAAATGATTGAATGCTTTTACATGGCCATAACTGATTTACAAACTATTATAGGTTTTAAGGCGTTACTGAAAAATCTTCATTGAAGGTAAAATCATTTAGCAATACTTTTAAATATAAAAACGTAACATTACAGTGTTTTTTCTCTTGCTCGCGACAACGGCCCTGGTGTTGCGGAAAACATCTTCATGTCAACTTCACTAAATCAAAGAGGACGCTGAGATCTCAGCATCACGCTCTAACACAATGAAAATGACAGCGCTATCTGGTGCCAAACACAGCAGCGCTACATCATTCATTTGGCCGCTTGTCAATAACATTCACAACAGAAGCACTGCGGCTTTTCTACACGCTCTCATACAAACACTAGTGGGCTGTTTTGCTGTCTGCCTACATAGACAACATCCTGACTGAACCTGAAGCTCTGTAGTGACCTTTATAAAACACAACTCCACACGCCATACAAACTGTGCGTCTCACAAACAATGGACTCGACGGATCAGTACAACAATTTTGTAGCTGGAGTAACACTAATATGGCAAGAACAATAATACACAGCATACAATTGCTGGCTATTTGAAGTAAAATCACACTTTTAAGTGTTTAGTTTTAGTGTTAATCATGAAATTTACATTTTCGGTCAATAGCTGTAAAAATTATTTACCTGTAAATACTGCTGTATTCTGCTGAATGTAATACAGTAATGTAATACTGTTGAGTCCTATTCTTAAAGCTGTTATCCTAAACATAACATGTTAAAAAGTAACAAAAAAAAACTGTAAAATGTCAGTTTGCTGTCATTTGACTTCATTTGACAACCCACAATGTGTTTATGTTTCAAACAGAGATGGCGACTGATGGCAGACTGTCACCGTTCCTCAGGAGGAACAGCCAAGTTATTTACCTATTCACTTTAATATTTCATAGTTGAATTTTAATCTAATCATAAAAACTATAAACTGAAAGAAAGGTATGAGACATTCGAAAACATATCGAAAAATGTGGAAAATTTTAGTTCAGATGTGTATACACAATTTCAGCTGTGACAGTTATTCAAGTTAGGAGACAAACTTGACATAATGTTGTTTTTGTAGTTTTGGGTCTGCTGATGAATATTAGGCAGAAGGCTATTAATCTGTGAAAATAATGAAGTTTCTCTCTCAAATAACTGAGAACCGTTGCCATTTTCTTTAGGAGATTCAATTTTAAAAAAATGTCAGTGCTGCTCTTTTTACTACACTACAAATAAAGTCAATAAAGTCAATAATGTCTTTCAAAAGGGTTTGAAAGACATAAAAGATATATCAGATGATGAATTTCATTTTGGGGTGCACTCCCTCTTTAAGTCTCCTGAGATTTGACAAAGAACCCTTTGAAAAACTCCTAAATCCTATTCAAAAGCAACGCGATCCAAAAATCTCACTGTTTAAATCTGAAAAAGGTCCACATAAACTTCTGCAACTTGTTTGAGACACACACACACAGGCAGATCTGGTGTGGCTGTTAATGATGAAGGACAACATTAAGAATTTGTCAGCAAAAATCCAGACACACACACACACACACGCTACACTTTTTCACACATAACCAAACACACATACACACTTGCCTCGGGCCTTTTACAGCAACACATCGCATTACTGCTGCACTTTAAAGAGAAAGCTGAAAAACATGCATGGGGGCGGGACTTAGTGACCTAGAATTCATAAGCGTAGCATTGGATCTTTATTCGTTTTGATGTGTGACTGTGTGCGCCTACATTGTAGGTCATTGCCAAGTGGCAGCAACATTGAGCTCTCTCTCTCTCCTATATGACTGTTATGTAAAAGGCCTCATTTTCATATTTGGGTTTTTTGGGCACATAGTAAAGACATACTTCAGCTCAGTCAATTCAGACAGCAGCACTGGTTTAGTGTGGTCTGAGCCATAAGTAATACGAAAGAATACAGAGTCACCAAATGGCAGTAAATCACATCTTTAGAAACCAGACATCACCATCATTATCACCATCACCATCACCATTATTTGTTATTATGGAGGTGGCATTAATAATAAATATTCAAATTTGTGTACAATTCATCCCTCATGTTTGTTCTACAGACAGGTATGATAATCATAACCAAACTGAGAAGACTTTTCTAAGACCACATTAAAGGAGTTAATGTTACAAACAATCTTCTTTCCTGTTCTGCATAAAAAAAGAAAGCTATACAGGTTTGTAATGACATGACAGTAAGTATATACTCTTTCAATTTAAGCAGCCAACAAGAACCTTCTCGCAACCACCTAGCAACCATCCAGACAAGTCTTGCAACCACATAGCAATGCACTTAAAACTACTCAGAACTACACAGCAATACCCTAGAAACCGCTCACATTATCTTCAAAAGATGTCAAATCTACAGGTCGTCAGAACTGGAAAGTTTTGCTCTCGCCAGCCAACACACTTGGGCTCTTGCGCTCTCGGTTGCCTGGATACGACTGATACGTAACGTTTGTTTGAACTAATTCTCCTGTTGAACTGAAGGCAGATTTAGCACGAATCAATGGCATCGATTTTTAAACAGGAAGTACATTGATTGAGCACTTCCTGTAAAACAGCTGAAGAACTCTCATCACACAATCCAGAGGAACATAAAACATGTAGTAAATCATGAAGAACATATCAATTTATTAACTGCTCAGATATCTAAGGTTTTTCATTTTATTTTGTTTATAAATAATAAACTATTGTTTAAGTACAGTAACCATGTTTCTTTTATTTGTAGACCGCAATTTAATGGTTATGGTTTCGCTACAGTAACCATGATATTTGCATTAAAACTGAGATTTTACAAACCACCATAAAAACACGATTACTACACTTTTACCATAATAAAACCACTGTTCATTTCCAAAGGAATAGAAGAGCAATATCTCGTTGATTCAACATTCTAACAACTTATACAATATATTACTATATGTATACACATGAGGTATTGCATGAAAGATGAACATCTGAGCAATAAAATGTTCTTCTGGGAGGTCTAGAGCAAACCAGGTGTAGATGAGACAGGTGCAGGTGATAACAGGCTCTTAAAGGTACAGTACATCAGATTAAACGTATCAAAAATGAAACAATTATTTCAGAACGCAAAAGAAACAAACAACATTGACTTCCACTGTATAAACAGCTTATTTTGTGTTTCACAGAATCATATACAGGTTGTGAACGACACGAGGACAGAATGTTTATTTTCGGTAAACTATCCCTTTAAGACTCTTAGTGTGTAGTTGCACGTTTTAGCACGAACTCAATTGAGCATGTTAGAGAAACATCTATTGTCTTCTGTTAGATGAACTGTAAAACAAGACAGCGAAGCAAAAAGTGCCACCAGTACGGTCAGCCACTGACAGCAGTGTGTGTATGTGTGTGTGTCGCTGAAATTGCATTTTTTTCTCATTACACTTACACTGATAACAGGCTTGCTGCCGTTTCTATGGCAACGATAGATCCCTCAAGCTGTGCCGTGCCGAAGGATCTAGAGAACAGCGGGTAGACAACACACACACACATACACACGGCTGTAAAGATTGAAATCTTGTTTCGCTGAGCTGAGCTCTGACGACTTTCACTTCCAGCTGTCTTTCTGTCACTGACCATGTTCACATTCACATGAAAATACAAAATTATAATGTAGTTCTTCTTCTTTTAAACATGCTAAATTATTTGCAAAATTGCTCAATATCACAAAATCAAAATATTAGAATATGGCTATTTCATTCCCTATTTATCAAAAATCACTATCTATCAGAAACAGATCTGAGATGCCAAGCTATGAAAACACAACACATTGGAATCAATAAACAGATGTGAAAACATCAAATCTACTTCATCTACATCTGATGACATAAATTATCTAAGGTCACATGTTTGCATGCTAACACAAACAGCATCTAATGCAATTTTTATGATTGAATGTATGAAGAATACATTTTTTGTTTCTAAGAAAAGACTTTCTATTACAAGTAAGCAGTTGACACCAGCAGAAAGGTACAGAAAAGTCCAAGTGTTCTTCAAAATGCCTTGCTTAAAAAAAAAGAGAGAACAAGCCTTTTCAACAAGCGGAGACAATGAAGTTCATGCCTTCTTTTCTTCTTTGTTCCTTAATTTCCCTAAATATATGCCGACTATGTGTCCACATTTGTTTTTCTTGTTATCACCGCGCCGTCCTGCGAATCGGCCCCGCAGGGATTCGTAAGCTTTAACTGAACTAAACCGAATTAAAGTGAGTTGAGTTAAATGGAATCAAATCAAGGCAAATCAAATCACACTGAACTGAATTTGATTAAAATTAAAGCGAGTTGAATTGATTTTGAATTAATTTAACCAAATAACGACAAAATGAATCGTTTTCAAATTGTCACGTCTTAGAGGGGTTAAATTAGCTGTAACACACATGGACTCAAATATCATCAAACAGAAACAAAGGCACTAAATGTAAAAATTAAAAATAAATTTGACTGCATTTACCAAATCTACACTAATGATTCCTGAAGTGTAAACATCGTGAATGCGTTGACAAAATGTCTATACACAAATCACACACACTAATCAGGATTTATAAAAACAAACATAAATAGAAACATGCTATACGGACCTTTTCACAAACCAATCAAGTCAACTAAAACAAACCTCAGAATTATGAACTTCCACACCTAAAATTCACAGATGGTACTGGAAACGTTTGCTTGTCTCCTGCATCTCAGATAGGTGTCTCTGTCATTACAATTTTCAGAAGTTTCAGAAGAGATCTCAACAATGACACAAACTTAACTCAGCTTTGTCAAGTCTGACATCAAAAGTAAATATTATTGAAGATTTAAATTTGAACTCAAACATTTTTCCTTAAATGTATCAAAACGTCAACCAGATTAGTTTTATAGCTCTAAACAGTTAATGCATTTCAATGTTGTTTATATTTACTAAGCAAAAAAAATGAGCACCTAAATGAATTGTACAATCTAACCTACAACCTAAATATGATTATATGATTTTCTGTTATTTTCAGGTTTTTAATATCCCTGCATTTGCTTTTGACCTGATGGATGGCAAAATTTCTGTCCAAATATCACAAAGCAACCAAAAAATAATAGGCTTTCTGCCCGACTGTGCAATAATGTCTCGTACAAATGCAAAACAACTGAAGACTCACTGTTTTACAGACTCTCTCTCCTCCTCTGAGCCCCGGTGGCCTGCCGCCTGCTTTCCACACAAACTTAATGGAGATGCAAGACCTTTGCCGGCCCGATTGTGGCTTTCTCCGCAACACACATGCACATGAACGCACACACGCTCGGGGCTTTCAACGTGACCCTAGTCATCCTGTTTTTGTATTAAATTCCTCTCTGCAAAACTCACCGCTGAACATATTACTCTATTCATCTTCCATCTCTCTCTATTTATATTCTTGTTGCTCCATCTCTCTTCTCTCTTGCGTTCCAACATCTCTCTGATAAATACCCTAGTTATGAATTATATTGTAGTTCTTACGGGTGAACCAACCCGAGCGCTGTAATTCCTCATAGTACAACAATACAATCTGACAACCCGATAGAGCCCTTAAATAAAGGAAACTAAGGCAACGGCACTCGTACGGCATAAATTTCCCTGCAACATTTCAGTCGAGTCATCTAACTTTCATGGGAAATCGTTGAATTGTACAACATGTTTGATTCACTCACACACCCCTGATAACAATACAACACGCATTAATCAATATTAGCCAACGTCTATGCGATGGATTGCACCATCAGTTCATCTGTTCTGCATTGGTTCTTCGAATTCGATTGGTCCTGGGTGTATTAGTTGAATCTGGCAGTCATGAAGCGCTTACAATCATCATCAGCCTTTCCATAGACCAATATATGTCAATACATGAAGAAAGTGTTGAACATATAACACCATAAGATTAGCATATAACATTAAAATAATGCTATAAACCCTAATTAAACGACATAAAAATGTGACATAAAACAGCCTAATGTACATATCAAAATGTAAGAAGAAATCTTTTTTTAAACGAAATATCGAAATATTTATTGTAAAATCATTCCCGACAACTTATAAATCATTATTATAGGCTATGCTTGTCGGAGCAAAAAAGTAACGAATAACAGCTGTAAGTATATTACAAATAAAATATATTTTATATATAAGTTATTTATGGTTAACAAACCGTTTGATTTTTGGTGTTTTTATTCAATCAGCACTTTTACAAAAGCTGCAAAGTGGACCAGACTTTGACAAATGTCTAACTGAACAAACCAGACTCAATAAACCCTTCTGAACCCACAGCAGAATGAAACTCACTCGGTCCAGCAAACCAGTAACTGCTGTTTCTAAATCAGTTCAGGTGTCACATGACTGACTGTTATTCCACTGACACCCCGTCTGCCTTCATCTTAGCTCCTGAAATAGTCTCTCCAGACTAAAATTACTCCTTACTGCTCTCTTTTACAATGACACTGCTCCAAACACAAACACTCCAGTTTTTCTTAACACACATAAACAGCTATCAAAATGTAAATAATGACTTGCATTATCATAACTTATTGTGCTACATGATGATTAGGAGCAGCTGTTTCGACATCAGAGTATGAATGAGTTTCACCAAACCAAGAACACGTACAGATCACATTTCACCCCAAACTTGAAAGCACCAATGGAAAAAAAGATTATTTTCCACATATGCATTTTTTTTAGGACAATTAAGCACTTTATTCTAGTCTCCAGACTAGAAAAAGGTCATCATTTATACAGTATTTGTATCATTATACATAGATAATTCACATGATTATTTACATATTGCTGTAATATATATATATATATTCCAATTTAAAAACAGTGAGTTTAATGGGAATTGCTATACAAAAAAAAATCATAAGATCATAATGACTTAATTTTGCTTATGCATGGTTTATTTATTTTTCTATAATTTGGGGTAAATGTGACCTGGATAGGTTTCATGACATTCACCCACACAGATGTGCTCAGCGGTGTGTGTATCGATTCCAGACGTGCATTTATATTGCTTTTCTCCTGCATCCATGTGTGCAAGTCAACAAGGTTAATGCTCATAACCTTTACATTAATCTACTATGGCGCTCTTTACCATCGCCTGGCTTCCAGCAGCTGGCCCCCGGCAGTTATACACCCAATGGGAGCAAATGAATGTGCGTCCACACATCTGCTCATGACAGGTCACCGTGTGTACATGTGTCTGCATTAGAGCCAAACAAACCCTACAGCACACCTATGATTACCACACACATAAATACACTGCATTTCCCTATGGACTACATATTACCTAAACAGCTCAATACACACATATTTACACATATGGAGGAAGGAAAAATCTCAACTCTTTTAGAAAGCAATAAAATGCGAAATGTGTCCTCCAGAGGGTCAAGAGAGTCAAACTGTGTGCACTTTAAAATGAGTTACTGTATTCTTTCCACATTGACATTAAAGTCACATACATTATGACGGCATACTGTATTGCATTTATTTCATTTTAAAAGAAATATCGTAATATACTTAACAGTATACAGCAGTGGTCGCCAAGCTGGGTAACTCAAACTATTTCTAAATTGAAGACTTAAAACTTAAACCTAGATGTATTTCTCAGAGTTAACGTGCGCATTAAAACCGCACCACCGAAATCGGGACAACGCTAAATAAAACGCATGTTTCAAGTATCGCGAGAACATCCTGCTCCGTATGCTCCCCAATCGCTATCGCGGTACTTTGATGTCGCGCACCTGCCAGCACCGCACCAGGTCGAACACACGCCGATTTTCTGTCACTGCACCGCTATGTATGTATGTGCGTTGTATGTGCTATGTAGGGACACATACGTTGTATGTGCTATGTAGAGACACATACAACGCGCTAATTTTACCTGTCCTTTAAAATGAATTGAAAACGCTCACTCACCTTCCCTTCAAGCGCAACAGGAAGATGCTCCCAATGCGCAACCCCAAAACGCTAGCGTGGACACGCGTCATCTCCGTGGCTGTCTGTCTGCTAATCCACATCGGGAACGTAAAGCTCGACTTTACGTCAAAACGCGCCAGACTAGCAGCTCTTTCAACGTTAACTTGTGTGCAGCATAGACACCGCATTGAGTGCTTTGGTCTGTTTGTAACGACGCGTCAACGGCGCCGCCATTTTGAACAGGTGCAGGCGCAGGTGCTCCTTTCAAGCGGAGTCGGAAATATCGTAATTACGAGTTTCCAGGATGGACAGCAAACTGTTCTCAATGGTAATTACTGATTTTGCAAAGTTTTCTTAATTTTACATTTTGGTTTTGAATAATTTTATGTACAATCTAAAACAACATATGAAAACTTAATAATTTTGATACCATTGTGTATGTGGTTTTGTGCACATTTTAGTTGTATAAAATTGATGTGGCGTAAATGAATTAAATAAATTCTTGTTACATTCTTAATAGTTTTGTTTAGTTTTGATAAAGTGATTTATATATTATTATTATATGGGAGCCTATTTATGCATACAGGTTGTCTCTTTAACTGTTATCCAATACAACATTAGATTTGTGGGGGAAAAACATGATGACATGTTATTTCATCTGGTTAATGAGGGTGAATTTACAGCATACAGACAGTAAAGGGCCAAAGGCTTGATAAAATTAAACATATGTGACCTATATGTGATATATGTCCTTTGGTTATAATGAAACACGACACAAACTACTGAAGTATGTGCTTGCCCTCACCTAAGGCCACAGGATGTTATAGAAATGGTACATCATGGTAATGTTTCTGCTTCTTTGGTACTCACATGCACCTTGGCTGTTTTTCCATGAAATACATGTACAAGTGAATGATAACCAGAGGTTGTAAAGCTACAGATATAATACCTGTCATACATTTATCCTAAATGTAGTTTATACAGTGTGTGGTACAGAGGTGGGCAATATATATCACAACATATCTGTACACATTTTTATGAAAGCATGTGTATGTGAATAAATAATCCAGAAATAAAAAAGAGAGATACGTACCCTGGTAGAGTCTTCTGTTCATGCAGTGCATTCTGGGCTTTGATGGCTGATTCACGAGCGCAGTAGGTGAGAAACGCACAGCCTGTAAAAATGAGACGAGAATCAGATACAGAGCTGCACACGCCTACACACAAACACACGCTTGTAACAAAGCTTCATGTTATACTGCCATTTATCACAAACAGTCTCTGCAAGAGGAAAGCTTAAAGTCAGAAACGATATTATATTTTTTTATTTTTAATTGCACATGTGTGGTTGCTAAGGTGTTCTGAGTGAACCAAGTGTGGTTAATAGAGTGATGCGGTTGCTAAGGTGCTCTGAGTATCTGTTAGCACGTTGCTATGCTGTTCCTAGGGTGTTCTTAGTGGTTGCTAGGTGTTTGCCTCCAAGCTCAAATCAAAAGCATCCAATCTCTATGCTATTCTGGTTTCTGGATATGGCCTGGGACCCTTTAATGTAAGTCTAGGGGATTTATTTTAGCCCATTTTATCACCCACTAGGTGAAAATCCTAAGTCTGAAGGCTCAGAAAGTAATACCTCACCTCTTCTCAACAAGCCACACAATTTTAGGCATTATTCATACTCGAAAAGTGCAGGATGAGTTACGCACCAAAATGTAATACCACGGGTCAAGGGTTTGTTCAAATCCCTGCGGATGCTTGCTTTAGCATGTCATCCTGTTCACTGATGGAGATATGAATTCAAAGAAGGAATATTGATGATTCTATCTGAACTCATTTACAATAGAAACATTAAAGCCAAGGGCAAGTTTTACTGATTCATCCGTGTGTTAAGGCACATGAGAGCAGAGGCAGGTGTAAAAGATTTAATCAGCAGAAATCAGCTTTCATGTTTGACTTCAATGTCACCAGCACACAACAAGATGTTTGGTTACTGTATACAACTAAAACATCTTCACACACAGATCTGAAAGCTATGTGTGTGTGATATACTGTATGTGTATATAATCATTATTATTCATTATACATTTGACATCAGACGCTTTTATCCAAAGTGGCTTACAGTGCATTCAAGGTAGACAATTTTTCATTAGTATGTGAGTTTGTTCCTTGGCAGTCAGACAAGTTAGTTGTAAATGCAATTACATTTATTAAATGCAGTTAATGCTTTTTATCTGAGATTTGGACATTGTCTTAAAGACTTTCATTGTTTATATACTTTTGTTTTCAAAATTACCATCTTACAACGTCATCTCCGTAAACATGAGATGAAGTAGACGCTCTGCTCGATTTCTCCAATATATCGCCGAGGGGCTGTTTGACCCAATGCCACACATCACACAGAGGTCACAGGCCAGAAGCTCTGGCCTGGAGAAGAGATTCAGGGTCTTACTATTGATCAGATCAATCAATGAAGACTCTTTCACACAACGGGTCTCCTGACTCCAGAAATCTCTTTCCTTCTGAACTGGGTTACGACTCGTGAGAAACCTTTCACCAGTGGTACGGCTGCCCTGACCTTGTAACCTCAGCTCATTGCTTCTGCTCCCAAAAGAGCCACTAACAATGATTTCCAATTGCCACGGTCACACATCCATCACGTATGTCATGCTGAACACTTTCATTTGTATGCTAGTTTACTCTTGAAAGTTGACAAATGTATGTTTTTAAAATGTCTAGTGTTTCTGTAATATGAAAATGGACAGAAAATATTGATGATGCAGCATGAGGCGTAACCATTCGTAACCATTTATGTTCAATAAAATGCTTTCAATGAAAATGTACATGTTATAATGTATATTTTAGATACATTTAAAATCTATATTTATACTGATATATATATATAATATTTGTATTTCTAAATAATCTAAACTGTATTTCTGTTACCTTTGTGCTCATGATGTTCACAAATTGAAATGACTGTACTTTCCTTCACATTTTTTAAACATTCCTTAAACACATTCCTTAATTTTTTTTTTTTTTAAAAGCATTTAAATATGAATAAAGTTTGACTTACTATTGCATTTCCTCTTGTTGTATGTTCTTTAATATCAGACAAATCCAAAGCAAGAATAAAGCACTTTTGCTATCAAAGCGAATCCTGTTCCGGTTGTCGACCATCAATAAGTAACAATATTTTTTACAGCTCGTGTATAATTGGTTAATAATGATTGTGGTTAGAAGCTGTAGTCTAGTGTAACCTGTAAACCTTAATTAAACCGGTCACATTCAGATGGATCCAAACCAGACCTCAGAGCAAAGCCACGAGTCAACCAGCTCATGTAAAACTAATCACAAACAAACACACGGGGAATGCAGAGCATGTAACATCTCTTATATGTATTCTCACTGTACATCTACAGAAATATTCTGCTACCTGAATGCTGAAAATGGCACATACACTCTTAAAAATAAATGTGCTTCACAAAGCTGTTGAAGAATCATTTTTGGCTATATGGTAAACATGCAAAGAATCTTGCTGTTGCACAAAAGGTTCTTTGTAGTTGATAAAGTTTAGAAAAAGGTAAGACTGACAACCATTGACAGAGTGGTTCTTTGGGGAACCAAAAATGGTTCTTCTCTGGCATCAATGTGAAGAACCTTTTGAAGCGCTTTTATTTTAAGAGTGTACATGACAAACATTACACTATTGTACAATATAAATGATCATTACATACATGCCATAACACATCCCTTAATTTTTTTAAGTGGCCAGTAGTCATTGGGCCCAACAAAAGCACATCTGGCTGCTTGTGCCGATGACAAACCAAACTGTTATTGGCTCCCAACAAAGCAAACATGAGAAAATCAAAGTTGTGATTCGGTACATGGACAGTATGGCACAACTGTGATGCATACAGGACGAAACCACAGCGTTCGGCCCTATACACCGCAGGATTACACACACACACCAATTTAACGGAAAATTGGATTCAGCGAGTGTTATTTCATGCATGTGCTATCTGTGTTGTATCAGGCTTGGATCAATACAGAATTCTGGAAGCAGAAAATGATAGTTATCTCCTTATCATTTTCCATTAAAATACTGTTTGATAACACATTTCATCACAGTATGGTGGGGGTGTGAGGAGAGGATAGAGAGAATACAGAAAAGATAGAGAGATGGAGCTATAGAGAGATAAAAACTGTTTTTGCAGCCCAAACAACTTTATCTCCTCGGTTTTCCCACCAAACGCTCTCAAAACAGGCCGCAGTGGATTACGGACTATAAATTATATTAAAATCTCTCTATTGTGGTAATTTCATTTTCTCTCCTAAAATAAATCTTACCCAGCAAACACAAAGCACTGGCAGCCAAGAGTTTTCAGACACCCTAAAATATAGCCACAGAGATTATTCTTGCATTAAACGACTCTATTGGCAATTATTCATGCGTGTTTTAAATACACGTGTCTCTGACTTCATTATGTTAACGGATTAAACCAAAAAGAGCTTTAGGACAGGAACAAATTAAGACGGGCAATGTGCTGAGACATTTTAACAGAGAAAAAATTATATAAAACTATATGTTTGTGAGGCGTTTGTTCATTTAAAACAATGCTATCTATTACATACAGTTTTTAGTGTCGAAAGAGGTAAATAGGATGATTTATGGAGAGAGACAGGTGGATTTAGAAGCTCATAAAGAAACCATAAAGCGGTTACAGGGTTAAAAATGCTGGAACAAAACCAGTCCTGTTGAAGGGTTTTATCTCCGTGTGATTGAAAAGAAAATAACAGCCTCTTACGCTTGGCTACCCAAACTCCCCTGAGTCCGTCCATTTCATTTACATTATGCAGCTATTAAGTTATATAGCTTTACATTATATATAGCCTATGTGTCCAATAAAGTAATCGCGACATCGTTTCTTTTAGCCGAGAGCTACAGTACGTAATGTGTAGCACATTAGATGTCTTTACACGTGTATATTGATAAAGTCTGATCCTGTACACTGAAATGATTTTCCATTGTAAGCAAACCTACATGAGGACCTGATAATCTCCACATGTAAGCTTTGATTAAAGTTGAAGCGTGTTGTTTCTGTGCCACTATACCAGTATCTAATGGAATGGCAATCTAGTTGTTGGAGTGGCCCAACATAACAACTAAACTCAGGCTACATCATGTGGTTTGGGGCAAAAGACAAAAATGTTTTTCCTAGATGTACAATCCACAGAGGTACTTTAAAGCAAAAGTATTTGTTTTGTTTTATTATATTAATGTATGTGTGTGCGTGTACACGTGCTTGTATGTGTGTGTGTGTGTGCATGGGTAGGACAGACCCTCAGCGCTAAATCATCCAATGGGCATAAACTATTATTCACGTGTGCGGTGTGTGTGCGTGTCCGAGCGTGACAGAAAAGAAATATTTTATGCACATGAAAGGAGGGGCTCACAGAGGAGTATGTTTCTTAAAATGGGATTTCAGGAGCAATTAACATGGCGTCCTAAATGATTAATGTTTTCTTTCACTATTGAATTGAATAATGACGGCTGAATGAAGGCTGGACTATATTCTGTCTGTTAAATAAAAAGTGAATGTGTTAAAGGAATGCAAACTGTAAATTCCTGCAGTGCTTTTCAGCACAAATGAAAGCTTCAGTCGTGTGAAATGACTTGGATAAGGAGAAATCATGGAATATAGGATACTTTCTTCTATACCATGGTACAGTATGCTAAATATAAAAAAATAAAATACTGTTTTGTTTCTGAAAGGAAAGGAAAACATATTCAGATCTCCTGAAAATCTCAGTTAGATAGAATGACAATAAGATTGAATGGCAAATAAAGACCTCACACAGAAATTCCACTATTCTCAATTATTCTCCTCTTTATAAATCTCAACAAAATCTTAAACTGAATTCAGATTTGCCAAAGTCTGCTATCAGGGGTCAGAGATTTTAATATGAAGCAATCAAGACCAAATCTGAGCTCTGCTACCCACATCCGCTTTTGCTGAAAGCTCCATTAGGTGCATCTAGGGTACAACACTACAAACGTTTAAAATCATCATGCCCCAATTGTGCATACTATAAATTTAGATGAGACATTGTTTTGGGTGCAAACTGCACGCTTTAATCAAATACCACATGGAACCATTTTTGCTCATTCCATTGAGCTTTGATTTCTCATGCATAGATTAAAGGGTAATGTAATATTTAGATTTTTTATTTCATCATTTCATTTAGCGATGAGGTGCGCATGTCACTCGCAGGGGGCTCTTAGTATGCATCATCTGCACGCTGAGTGGAGCTGCCCTACTTCTGTGAACGCGCACAAAAATATGACATGATACACAAGTGGGAGTGTCCACAATACATCCAACATCCTTCCATGATCCGTAGACGGGGTGAACACAACCACAAATGCACATGCATAAGAAATACAGCATGTTACTATACAACTGAGATGCCATTTCTGTCAACATCAAACGGTCTTGAATGACATCTGACAGGCTGTATTGATGGAAATCAGCTGCAATCATACTGACTGTGCTTCAGTGTGATACAAAAATAGCGTGTACACTGCATATAAATAATAAATATATGCCCAATAAAAACATGTCTGGTTTATGTTTAGAATTGACGTAAACAATTTGCAATGCTTTTCTTGTCCATATCTTGAATGATAGAGGTAAACCAGGTGCACAATCGCACAATGCATCAGAGTATTGCATGAGAAATAAACCACGCAACTCTTTGATAAGAGACAAGGGTTTGAATGACATCTGACAGCATGCACTGATGAAAATCACTTGCAATCACTCCGTCCGTGCTTCGGTATTTTGCAAGAAAGCGCAATGGGCGAGTAGGATGAGAATACACACCGCGCGTAAAGAAAAAACACATGCGCAACAGAACGCGCTTAATGTTTATCACTAAAGTAAACAGCGGTAGACAAAAATGTGCAACTAGTTCATTTGGTCATATCTAATAATACATGCCAGAAAAAGGTTACCCAGGTGTCCAAGCACTAAACACCCATTATAAAGCATCATTACCTTTGTGCATGCCTGTATAACGGTCCTTGAGGACAGTCAGTTCGTGGATCTTCCCAAACTGCTCGAAAAGAGGTTTGAGGTCCTTCTCCTCCAGGTTGCGCGGGATCTGTCCTATAAAGAGCTTGATGGCATCCTGGTCTTTCATGGTGCCGTTGTCGGAGTGGATGGAGATGGGCTCGGAGCCGTTCATGGGCTTGGGGAAGGTGATGTGCGCGTACTGGGGCTGGTGCGGGATCAGGAGCAGTGGTGCCGCTGCCTGGCTCGATACCGCCCCCGGTCCGGTGAAGAGCAGGCTGGCGTGGGCAGGATGAGGATGCTGAGGCTGCTGAGGATGCTGAGGCTGCTGCTGTCTTCTCGCTTCAGTCTGGGTGAATCTAGCCATTCTGCGCGCGGCGGAGAGCGCGATGATAATAACAACATACACACGCACGCACACGCGCCGGGAGAGAGTACGCGCTCAGCTGGAAACGCGACGCTCGGTTTCTATTCGACGCGTGTCGCGCTCGCGCCGCCCGCACCTGACGCGAGGAGGAGGGAGATATGAGAGAGAGAGAGAGATGCGAAGTCACGACTCACATTCGCGGTCGTGTAGCGCCACCTGCCGACGAGAATGGGAATACTGATACGAGGGGTTTCAGTAAATAGGGGTGGGTAAATGCAGTCGCGTAGCTACGGGTGACCGCCTGTCGGTCAGGTCCAACCAGCAGTTGCCTCGCAAGGTAGCCAGTGAATTCTGTCGCAAAAAGGGATGGACCGGTTATTATTTTCTTCCACCGACTAATAGTATATTTAATAACCGCTTATTTTAAGACATGGCATACGCTAGTGAGTAAATGATGAATGATGAACTTTCCCTTTCATAGCGATACTTGAAATGCATAGCCTACATTACACTATTAAGAAATGGTTAAGAAAATGTTCTTCATTTCCAATATGATCAGCCACATTCAACCAAAATGTTTCATGTTTAAAAACATAAATTGTTTCATATTCTCCCTTACATAAAAACAATCGAGTTGAAATATCCCAGAAATTAATACCCTTTATTTTTATTTTATTTATTATTTATTTTTATTTTTATTCAATGCCATAAGAACAAGAGGTATTACATATTCACATGTTCATATCATATTAACATTAGCTGCCAAAGGAAAAACATTTTTCTTACATAAATTTCAGTGCTTTCAGAGCATTACATGTTTTCCATTGCTTATTTTGTTTTTGGTTTGTTCCAAAAGATTTACATATAATTTGAAGTCATTTATAAAATGTGAAAAATTTGGTTTACATTGAGCCCACTTCTTCTTATCTATATGGTATTTTCCTAAAAACAAAAACAAATGTATAATATGTAGTTCTTTACATTTCAAGTTTTCATTTTTTGTATAAAAAAGTACATCAAATATACAAATTTCTATCATACAATCAAGTTTTCTATTAATATAGAATTGTAAATCTTTTAAAATAATCTTGTATAAATACAATGAAAAAATAAATGCAAAATAGTTTCTTGTTCTTGTCCACAAAATTCACAGGTATAGGAAATATTAAGCTTAAATCTTTCCAAAACATGCTTAGCAGGATCAATTCTATATTCTATATTCTATATTTTATAAGAGACTTCCCTAATTTTGTTATTGATACAGAACTTATTTGAAAGTTTCCATGCTTTAACCCAAGGGATATTAGCAAATAAAGAAGACCAGGAAAAGATACAGAAAATTAATACCCTTTATCACTTTAGCGCTCACCATCCCTGACGTCACTTGCACGTGTGCTCAGCAGAGCTCACGCAGTACGCATATTCTCAGTGACGTCACCCGGCGGACCAACACACACAACAGCGATTGAACGTAACACGCTCTTGTTTTTACTGATAGTTTTTCTTTCTTGCAGTGTATTTTGAAAGCGCATCATGTCGGTGAATTATGCCGCCGGTCTCTCTCCATATGATAATAAAGGCATCTGCGGTCTGCCTGAGGTAATGTTTATTACTGTTAGCACGATAGCTAGAATGAACTGTTCTGATGTTCTTTGAAGAGTCATCTCTTCATGTCGTGGCTATTAATAAATCTGGTTTTGCACCTTTTAATTCACAGGAATCCTACATTGTTGCCTCTGAAAAACGAGTGTCATTATTTGTCACATTCATAACGCATGTTAGCAGGCTGGCTAACCCTAAGGGTATAGGTTAGAAATATGTATAAATTCCACGTGCAAGCTTTACTGTTGCACATTATATGCAATCAGAAAAGCTCTTGTTTAAAGTATATGTAAAATATTTATAATGTAAGTTATAGGAAAATGTATAGTTAGATTTCTTCTTTCAGCAGACTCAGACTGATACCAGAGAATATGTCATCTGTTATACATTATAAATACATATACATTTAACAGATGGAGACTTGCATGCATTACTTTTGCACATTTAATATGATCATAAAAGTTTGTAATGCATAAAGTGTTTGTTTGCAGACATTTGACAGCCCAGAGGAGTTGAAGACTAAGGTGGAGACACTGGCCCAGTGGATCAGGGAGTCCCAGTACATGGTTGTGCATTCAGGAGCAGGAATCAGCACTTCAGCAGGGATCCCAGATTTTAGGTAACACACACACACACACACACACACACACACACACACACACATCTTAAAAGGAATATGTTCGTATGCACTTATGTATACGCAATTTACTTTGTTAACTTAATTTTGTTTCTTAATTAAATATGGCAGGGGTTAAAGTAATGCCAACATTAATTTACTTGTTTGTGATGAGCATTGTGTTAGTAGCGTAAAGGTCATGGGTTCGATGCCCAGGGAAAACACATACTGATAAAATGAAATCTGGAATGCACTGTCGCAGCCAAATGCATGAATGAAAATGTAGTGATTTGGGAAAGTAGTGTGGATTGTTTGTAATGCACATTAGGATTCTGCTTTATTCCAAGACCTAAATCATCTTAGATGTGACTGAGCAAATGCATAAATGTCCAAAAAGAGCTTTGTTTAGATTCAGTATTTATCTTGGTTCAGTTTTCTGTATGTGTTTTCTTTTTAAACAAAGTTAACTGATTGGATTAACATAGATTAATGTAACCCCCATATGTTATAGTGATCAAAAAGAACTGTTGTCTTAGTGGCTAATGTATGTAAGTGGATCTGATTTTTAAACTTTAGAAAGAAAATGTTTGTTGTAACTGCTGAGAGCTGTCACTAGAGGGAGGTATGGAGTTGTAATAACAAAAACACCTGACACTAGTAGAAATAGTAGTCTACTACTTGTTGAGTACATGCTGTTTAGTGTATATTGTATATTCTCTTTCTTTCAGTAGTAGTTTTGGTTGATTAGATGTGACCCTGCCTGTGAAAACCCAGCTAGTCGTTTTTTATTGATTTACTGGTTTCTACATAAAATAATCCTACATATTGTAAAAACATTATCTGAAAAACTGTATTTAATTTTTTTATATTATTAGTTCATGTACATGTCTCATCTTGAGACTTTTGCCTGGCTTTCACAGACAGGGCCACAAATCACAGGCTAATCAAATAATAAGTCAAAATATATGGTAAAAATCTTGTTTGTTAATAGATTATATTTATTTTGTTCCTTACTTTTGTGCTGTTGTATTTTACTGCCCATTTTAAAGGCAAATGTAGTTTGTCATGTAGGTACAGACTAAATCACTTTAAATGTGTTGCCTTTTTTGTTTAATGTTGAATCTTCATAGTTTACACCACATATTTGATTGGTTCTGAATTATGTAAAAATGAATTGTACCATTAGGGTGGTTGGTATAGTTTCAAGATGAAAATTCTTTCGTAATTTATTCACTCCAATGTAGTCATTCTGTATGACTTTCTTTCTAATGCTGAACACAAAATATTTTGAATAAT
Source organism: Beaufortia kweichowensis (assembly GCA_019155185.1). Taxonomy (NCBI): domain Eukaryota; kingdom Metazoa; phylum Chordata; class Actinopteri; order Cypriniformes; family Gastromyzontidae; genus Beaufortia; species Beaufortia kweichowensis. Next base: position 4,357,608 of record CM032797.1, on the reverse strand, counting down.
TTTGGTAATCAAATAAAATTGACCACCATTTTCTCAAAATTTCTTCTTTTGTCTTCCACAGAAGAAACAGTCATATTATGAGTGGCATGAGGATAATTAAACGATGACCGGATTTTTACATTCATTTTCCATTTTTCTGTCGATTGTTTCAGGATGTTCGTTATGTCATTCTGCTCACTCCTCTGGCATGTAATTAAAGGCGTTAGATGTGCTTCTCATCACCCCTGCACATATTCTCCTGCTTTCATATGAAAAGTTCATAAGAAAATTGACAGATTGAATTTCAAGGTGCTGCTTCTATTGGGGCGAATAGACACCTGCCATGTCTAACGCTGTCTGTCATACATAATCACATGTACCAAAAGTCAGTGGGACACAAAACTGAAAAATCTCTCATTAGATCATGTTGTTTTTATGAAAGGAGAGTATTACTTTTAGTTTTGTTCTTACTGTGTTATTTTAGAAGTAAATTATGCAGGTTAAGAATAATATGAGGTTGAAATATAATTGCTGACATGTTAATTGTTGGGTTATTTATTCTTTTCATACACACACAGTCTTAGGCAGGGTCTTGGCACTGCTCCGGGAGAACAGGTTGACACATTTTCAAGTGTTTGATGATGTAATATTCTGCACTCTTTTTTTGCTTTGCACCAGAATCTCTTTCCAGTTTCCTTTATCTCAGCTGTATTGCCTTCTGTTGTCAATATTGTCCTGCTTGAAACGTCTTGCGCGGGTTGAGTTAGGACTCTAAGCCCACAGATTGATCGCTCACTGCCCAGCCCATATTGCACACAGAAAATCAAATTGCGAGCTTTCTCAAAATGGAAAATGCCAATCTTTTTGGTTGGCTTTCTGCAATTTCTGGGAGTCAGAAAGTGCATGTTTTCATCAGTCCACTGGGAAACAAAGATGTGCTTTTAGGTTTCCAGGCTTTTACAAAGAGCACCAGAATTAATCCCTGTACTCGCCAAAGTTTGCAAAGTACATGACAGATTCTTATTTAAAAGTTTTATTCTTGAAAAAACACTAAACAAGAACATGCAGTGTTTGTCCTGTCAGTTTGGTGATCTCCTCATATCTAAATTTAGGGATTATTGGCTAATATAAGCATAAATGTTGACAAGACTTTATGCTAGTGATCAAAAGTCTGGTTATGCAAGAATTAAACTTTATGCGGGGTACTTATGTTGGATTTTAAAGTTTAAGAGCTAATCCGGGTTTAGTAGAAACTAAAAAGTAAGTGAGATGGGAAAAATCTCTCTGTGTGCTGAGAAAGCATGAAAAGTTCTAGGTATGTTAATGTAAATGTACACAAGTGTAAGGTCCTCAGTACTCCTGATCATCTGAACTTTAATCCTCAGAATAAATGGCTCTATTATAACAGATCTTTTTAAGTTAAGTCTGATTCATTGGAAAGCACACTGCCCTCCTGCTGTTTACTATAATGAGCAAAACCTTATCTTTGTCATCCAAAATTCATAGCGGCTCAATCCCTGAGCGATCACCGAATAACATGGGACGAGAGGATTTGATTTCTGTCATTTTCATGATGTTTTTATAGTACTTAAATATGGACATTTACATTTTCCCTAACGCCTGTTGAATGATCAACAGAAATAAAACTGATGCTGTATTTGAGACATTCCCTGTTTAAGATGTTTGTGTTTTTTCAGAGGTCCTAAAGGAGTGTGGACGATGGAGGAGAGAGGAGAAACGCCTCACTTCAACACCACATTTGAAGACGCACGTCCAAGTTTGACTCACATGGCGCTCCTGCAGCTCCAGAGAGCCGGCCATCTCAAATACCTCATCAGCCAGAACGTGGACGGACTTCACGTGCGGTCCGGCTTCCCCAGGTAACACGTGATCACGAATCGCATAATCTGATGGAAACTGCACACAACAGCTTTCTCAAAATGGCAAGCTCCAATCTTACTAAGCTCTGATTGGCTGGTTGTGTTCAGTGTCCAGGAGTCAGGGGAATCAGATTTGTAATCCATCACGTAACAAATTTGGACGCTTTGCAAACAAGTGGATTTTTTCTTTGAGAAAATGTAAAAAGGTGTCACATTTAATTTATTTAAGTTACTTTATCTAAACTGTTAATATATTGAACCTGACATTTAATTTGAACTTTTTTTAATCATAGTCTTTCAGATTGAGATAAATAAGTGCTCATCCCACTTCCAGCACAAAAGCGTGTCATGCGGAGCAATATAAAGGCTCTAATGTTTCGGACAAGCATTTAAAAATGTGATTGGTTCGCTGACCTCTTTCCCGAGTGTGATGTCAGATGTCTCGTGCTGATTGACTCTTTGTTATTTTCAGCTGCTGACAGTGAATGAAATCAGCATGTTTTGTTCTGCACGGATGAGTCAGGACTATTAATGTTGTGCTTGTTAGTTGAATGAATGTAATTATGTCGTATTGTTCTTTGCATTTGTTAATGTTTTGTACTTGAATCTGAATAACCTACATTTGTCAAAACACATGACACTGACAGATGGAAGTTCACTATGGCTTTAGAAAAAAAGCGAACATATTTTCAACAGTTTCTAATGGACTGTTTTATGCTGCTTTTGTGTCATTATTGGGGATTGACAATGTGTCAACTTTGTCTTAAAATGTTGTTCTCCACATCTTTCTGGATGTTAAAGACTCACCAAAGCTTTGTTTGATACGTTAATGGATTTGGACTGAAAAGAAAGATGAGACGGGCATATTTAAAACTGTTTAATAGAATTTAGTTTACCTCACAGAGTGAAGAATGATGTCATCAGATTGTTGATCTGTATTTAGGTGGAAGTAAAAGGCTGTTTTTTAAAATCACTTACATTTTCTAGATGCTTTAAAGACAAACACTAATTTATAGCTAGTTTTAATGCTTACATATTCATACTAAAACTAATGTCTGTTTTACATATTATTTATATTATATTATTATACATTTTCTGTTTCAGGGATCGACTGTCAGAACTCCATGGGAACATGTTTGTTGAAGAATGTGAGAAATGTGGCAAGTATGTCGTCCAGCTCTCTAAACATACATGTTACATGCTAATCAAACCTGTTTGTAGACAACAAGCAAATTCATGTTTCACTGTTTTAAACATGCTGTTGTGTTAATGATGCCTCAGGCCTCTCTGAATTATTTATTTCATGAGCAGCATACAGATGTAGACACAGTCTTTATCTTTTTTTTTAAGTTCAGTGGGTCTTTTCTGCCTGTGTCAGTATAATGTGCAGAGATTATAAGTATAGGTTGATTCTGTGGTATTTTTACAGGTGCTGCTAGTGGCCCAGACATCACAGACTTCAGCTTTACTTAAGCTATCACATTAAACACTTTACGTATGTTTAAAGGTCTTTAAAAATGGCCACTTGTAACTCCAGCGCATATACCGGTAAAGATAATCACTGCAAACATATTATATGCAATTGAGTGTAAATTTCTCCATCATGTGTTGCAAAAACAAGACAGATATTGATAGCGCTTTACTGCTCAGTGCAAATTGTACGTTTGACACCGATACAGACACAGTATCGATCGAGTATGTGTATCTCTGATAGATCAACCCTTTTGAGAACAGCGCGCTATTGATCGCACGCCAAAATCTTTATCAATGGTGGAAACCGGCCTTGCTCTGGACTGTTTCAGGCAATACGTTCGGGACACGGTAATTGGTGTGATGGGACTGAAGCCGACCGGACGCTACTGCGAGGTCACGCGCTCCAGAGGACTCCGTGCCTGCAGGTGATTTCAGTGTTATGTGTGTGTGAATGATGAAGTGCTTGTCAAAATTCTAAAGTTTATTTCCAGGAAAGCACGGATGAGCTGTTAGTGTATGAAGCACAACCACATTTATTAGTTATTTGTTCATTTATTGTACAACATTGCTGTCATGTCTGTGTGTACAGAAGAGGATAAGCTTTCTTTGTCTAGATTAGGGTAGAGAATTCAGTCCTTCGGCTGGTTGCTTTAATTAATCTAGTCTAAGTTAGTCATCAGTTTTTTTTCTTTCCGACGGATCTGTTTTGAAGTCAGTAGATTGGTCCAATCTGAAGACTAATGAAGACTAATTAGCACTAACTAGTTGGTCAGAATAATACACAGTCTTAACTTAGCGGCTATATTTATTAGGGCTGTGCTCAGAATATCGATACAGCGATACATCGTCATGAGCTCCTGACGATGCGCATATCGATACAGCAGCTGCCGTATCGCGACAACCTGAGCATGTCGATCAATTGTTGTTTCTGCATAAAAATCTGAAGATGTAATCGTTATGACTTTGTTTGGTGAACATTCCAACACTTAAGACCAAATTGTTAAATACTACGTGTTTTAAAGAGTTTGAGGAATTTTATGAGGAAGGAATGAGGAAGTTAAATTTAAGTTGTTACAGTTTTTGCTTTTATGGAATATGTTTTAAGTTTTGTTTAGGCATTGAGCTTTGTTGACATGCTTCAGTGTCACTATAATTGTCATTTCAGTTACTGAGGCCGAGACTTTAAAAGCAACAGGAAGAGCCATTCTAAGCTTTTTTGTGACAATTTTTTTGTGACAAGTCATTGTTTTTTTTTATGACAAAAACAAAATTGTTTTTCAATTATCACAGCTGTTATAAAACACTGGTTATTCAATAAACACATATTACTGTTATTAAACTCTGCTCAAAAGAAATGTAAATTCCAAATTGATCCATATCGTGATGCGTATCGTATCGTGGCTTTAGTATGGATGCGTGTCGTGGCTTTAGTATCGGATGCATCGACGATCGCGGGCTTTAGTATCGCGGATGATGATCGATCGTGGCTTTAGTATCGGATGCATCGCGATCGATCGCGTGGCTTTAGTATCGTGATGCGATCGATCGTGGCTTTAGTATCGTGATGCGCATCGTGATCGTGGCTTTTTTAGTATGGCTTTAGATCGCGATCGTCGTGATCGCGGGCTTTAGTATCGTGATGCGATCGTGATCGCGGGCTTTAGTATCATTGATCGCGATCGTTATCGTGGCTTTAGTATCGCGGATCGATCGTATCGTGGCTTTAGTATCGTGATGCGTATCGTATCGTGGCTTTAGTATCGTGATGCGTATCGTATCGTGGCTTTAGTATCGTGATGCGATCGTATCGCGGGCTTTAGTATCGTGATGTGATCGCATCGCGGGCTTTAGTATCGTGATGCGTGATCGATCGTGGCTTTAGTATCGTGATGCGATCGTGATCGTGGCTTTAGTATCATTGATCGCATCGCGATCGTGGCTTTAGTATCGTGATGATCGTATCGCGTGGCTTTCATGATCGCGTGACATTGTTGGTGATACACAGCCCTAATATTTACGCAACCAGACAATGTTTAAAGGGTTAGTTTACCTCAAAATGAAAATGTTGTCATTATTTACTCACCCTCATGTCGTTTCAGCCACATTCTGAACACAAATGAAGATATTTTTAAATGAAGATATATTTTATCCATGATCTTCCAGGACCCCTTATAGACATCATTGTAATTATCACTTTCAAGGTCCAAAAAAGTAGTAAAAACTTTGTTAAAATGTGATCATAGTGGTTCAATCGTAAAGAATCAAAATAATGACTTTATATATCTTCACTTGTGTTCAGAATACACACAAAGGACTTATGTGGCTGGAGCGATATAAGGGTAAATAAGTAATGACAAAATTTTCATGTTCAACTAACCCGTTAAGCTTTTGTCTCTTGATGAGAAAGTTATTAACACAGATATTCATCCCCAAGCTCCAAGTTTGTTTTTCAATCATTTGTCATACTATGAGATTTGTTTAGTCCTGTATGTGTGGAGGTGGAGTCAGCTTGCAGGATTATCACACTGACATTGACACCCTGTTCTGGGTAACAAACATTAAACTCTATTTATCGCAAAAACGTGATTTATCATAATCTCGGTGATGCAAGCAAATAAAAGTGATAAGCAAAGCTGCAACGAAACATGTCTATCTGACACATGCTGAAAATGAATAAATAGCTCGTGTGTGTATGTGTGTTTTTTTTTTTTTTCAGAGGCAAGCTGATCAGCACTATATTGGACTGGGAAGACTCGCTGCCTGACAGAGACCTCAGCCGAGCAGATGAAGCGTGCAGGTATGAAAAGATGAATATCATGAGAATGATGGAGAGAGAGAGAGAGAGACCTTCATCTTTAGTGTTGGAAATCAAGATTTAGACTAGTACTGATTGATATTCATGACCTTCATGATGTTCTCCAACACCTGTGCTATATTGCCTGTGAGAACAACACTAACACACGTATATAAATTGGCCTTTAAATGCTTTCAAACTGCATTAGAGTTTGAATGAAAATACACGTGACCTTGGAAGCAGGGATGGTGCTTTTTTATTACTGTGCCTGAATACAGTTTCTTTATTGTGATTCACAATTTGAGTTCCTCTGGAGTTTGTTAACATAATATGTTTGTCCAGTCTATACAGCTCGTGCTTTAGGCCATTAAAGCACTTTCTATATTTGTATTCATAGTCATTAACATTGAACTGGTCTCTGGTTTGTCAATCTTGCAACCTTGCAATCCATTAAAATTATTATTGTATATATGCACGTACAGTATACTCGGTATACTGTTTATGTTACAGAGAAGATACCTGAAAAATGTGTTTTTAATTGATGGGATGCAGGATAGGACATATGGCAAACATCAGAGACCGAATGTTCAGGTGAAATCAGGGTGATCTGTTGAATCTGTTGTAGACATGATTCCAGAAATCCAGTAAAGGATTTGCCACATGGAGCAAATGCTTTACAAAAAAGATCAAGTCCAGTAACTAGTTTTGCTCAGGAAATGTTCATTGTTGCAGACCATGGAGCAATAAAACCCAATCAGATTAAAGGGATAGGTCACCCAAAAATAAAAATTATTTTATTATTTACTCACCCTCATGTCATGTCAAACCTGTATGTCTTTCTTGCTTCAGCAGAACACAGAAGAAGATATTTTGCAAAACGCTGGTTACCGGCACCCATTAAATTTCATAGTATGAACACAAGATACAATAGAAGCCAATGGGTGCCGGTAACCAGCGTTTTGCAAAATATCTTCTTTTGTGTTCCACAAAAAAGAATCATATACAGGGTTTGAATGACATGAGGGTGAAAAAATTATGACATAATTTTTGTTTTTGGGTGAACTATCCCTTTAAAGTTTGCTGCCTTTTTATCTGCAATAAGCGTCAAGCTTTTCATGTGTAGGTGTTATGCCTGGTTCAGACCTGGTTTTTTGTCTGTTACGATAGTCACTGTGTCAGATTACGCGATTTTGACTCCAAAAATCTTGACGTGTCCTGGACTTGAAACATGTCAGACTACACGTTGCTACACGACCAATCGTCGCTTGTTGTCACGACGCGCGTGAGAAACAAGAGCGTAAACAATGACTGAAGCGGCGTGTTTTGTACTGGCTGTCTTTATGTTTAGAAAAGCGCAAAAAAAGAAAGAAAACCCAAACATGGACACGTTCCTGGCTTGCTCGAAGAGGACAGTATGGGCTGTCAATCCTCCAAAGAGAACTTGAGGTAAAATATCGTTCTTTTCATATTAAATAGTTTGTTATTAGCCAGTAACAAATGCAAGATCATCTCTCTTGCGTTTCGCCATCTTTGAAAGTTGTGTACAAAAAGCGTCTGTGCTCTGATTGGTCAGCGTCACCCATGTGATGGAACCCGTCGTGAAGGACCACAAAAAAATTCAACATGCTAGTCTTTCTGTCGTGAACTATCGCAGACGCGGTTTCGGTTGTCGTATACTATGACACACTATACGAGATGAAACGATCAATTCTTGCGTCCCGACGTCCATTGTCGTTTACCGAATCCCTACAACACCTTACGTCAAACGGATCGTGCCAGATTCGGGCTAAAATCGTGTAGTCTGAACCAGGCATTAGTCTGACAATAATGTCAACAGAGCAAATTCTATCGTTCAGATTCATGAACAGAACTCAGAGTTGATATTGTCAGTATGCAGGACTTGTTTGCATTTATTTCATTCGTTTAGTCATTCTGAACAACAGTGTGCATGTCTCTCTATCAGACGAGCAGATCTGGCCTTGACGTTGGGTACTTCTCTGCAAATTAAACCCAGTGGAGATCTGCCTCTGCTTACCAAACGCACAGGAGGAAGGGTGGTTATAGTCAACCTTCAGACCACCAAACATGTAAGTCTAATTCTATTCAAAGTCTCCAGCGCATTTCACACAAGAAGCATCTAAATCAGGCAACTCGTTAGATTTTCGGCTGTGAAGTTAAAAAATGTCGTTTTTGAGTTTCAAAGCTGCTAAACAAAACTTTGGTCGTTCATTCTCATTATTAAAACAAATTTCATTAAGCAGCTTTACAGCTGAATTCATCCAAGTCAGGATGGATTTACTTTTTAAGCTTGTTTTGTTTGTCTCTCCCGGTTCATTTCTAAATTCATGTCACCAAAATGTTTTGAAAGCATTAATCCTATTCATTTTAAACCGTGTTGAGTTGAGTCACGTTTCGCTTCAAGGCTTTTTTGTCGTCAGACCTCATTGCTTTAGCTTCTCAACATCTTAACATTCCCAAATTGGATTATTTTGGCAAATCTCATTTGAAAAGTAAAGACTGACACACATGCGGCATGTTTCATTTCGTGTGATGGTTTTTGTGTTTGGTTTAAGTACACTAAATCTGCGTAACATGTTCAGAATTTGACGTGTTTTGTGGACGCTTTGCAAAATGGAAACTTTGGCCTTATGTTGTTCCAAAACCGCATGCTGTTATTTTAACGAAACAGAAATTTAGACAACATGAGGCATGAGTAAACAGCTCAACAATAAATATATTTTTTAAATATTTCCATGTTGTTATTTAACATTCCCATTTATGTTTTGTAGGACAAACATGCAAACCTGCGTATCCACGGTTACGTAGATGAGGTCATGGGTCAGCTGATGAAACAGCTGGGATTAGAGATTCCCGAGTGGACGGGGCCGACGCTGTGCGAAAGCTCAGGAGGAGACCTGGACATCCTTCCACTCGGAGCCTGGAAGAAGGAAGTCAAGATTGAGCTGAAGATTGAAGAAAATAAACAAGCCGTCCCGCAGAAAAGGAGGAAACGAGAGCGAGATACGGAGAGGAATGTGGAGAAAGACGTTAAGGTAGAAAAAGAGGACACAGAATCAACATCAACATACAAACATACAGATCATGTCGTCAGTGACTCTCAGCCAATCAAAACACAGAACTCTGATGGTGAGCCACACCCTTTAAATGGTTCCTCTCACAATTCTTGTACAGATGCAGAAACTCCATCTGAAAATAAAAACACAATCTGACAAAAGCTGGGTCACGCAAATCCTGATCCTGGAAGTTACCTCGCAGGAGAAGGATACCCTTGATTTATTCAGAAAACCTCAGGCTTATATTTAGTTCTTGATGTGTTTACATTCGTCTAGGTCTCATACAGTAAAGACTAAAATCAAATATGGTAGATGCAAAGTGCCTGTATAGGGATACAGTGTGATTTGTAGGGATACAGGAAGTGATGTCATAGAACCGTGATTGTGCAATATTACTGGTAGCTAGTGGACAATTTAGATGAGGAAAGATGTATATGTGCTGACTGATCTGATATAACATCTCTGTAATTGTTAATCTCAGATCAGGATTGATAAATCATGTTTTACATTAAAAAATAAGATTTTGCATAAAGACAATTAAGCTTGTTTTAAGCATGTTTTGAGTTTCTTTTCATAAATAGTTTAAAAATGATCTGAAGAATAAGATATTAGCTATGAGAATTGGGATGAGTTGTGCTTAATTGTCATGAAAATACATTGGAAAAGCAAAGGTATAATTTAAAGCATTGTCTTTATGTAAAATTGATTTATTTAAATGTTGGGGTAAAATATGAGAAAGATCTTGACATGTTTCATCAGATTTGCTCTTTTAAAGGAAAACATGACCAAACACTGAGAATACAATAATGCTGTTTATGAGATTTTCTGATCACGTTTAAGGACGTTAAGAGACATTGTTTGTACTGTTTGTATTTATTATGTTTCTCCTTTAGCTCCCGACTTTCCTGCATTAAATATTTTGTATATATCTTCAGCTATACAATTTACATTTTTATTTACATGCATTAATACATTTTTTATGAAGACTTTGTTGTATATAAACAAGGCGGTGAATCTGTCGCCTGTTTCCTGTGTCATTTATTGTATGAGTTTTTGTAAACTGTGTTCAAAAACCTAGCGAGCAGTCTATCTAGACCACATCCCAAAGCATTAGCTAACAAGACACTGTCGGACACTATCAAAAGTTTAGGGTCACTTAAATATTCATACTAATGGACACATCCATCCTTTGGTTTGATGAGTGGAGACAATCCAAGTCAAGCATACATCATGTCTCCAAAGTTTCATTTGGACCGATTTTACAGTCCTCTTGTAATCAGGCCTGTCTTTCTCTTCAGTGCAAAACACCCCACGGTAAACACAGAGACTCGACGTGCTAGAACCATTCCAGTAAAACCAGCGTTATAATCAAAGATTTATAAAAGCTGCACAGAAAACACTGACAATCGGGTGAACAAAGTAATCATACTTGCTGTGTTGTCAAGGATTTTTATGCTTTTTATTTTGCATTCCCTGTTGAACCCTTAAAAGTTTGCGGAGTTTGTTCAACACAAAGCTTTTAGTCAACGACTGATCTGACACAATCCCTGCAGATGAAGTGGCGCATACTGTTTTAGAAAAAGCAGCCCCGTTTAGTGTTTTATCCACAAAATGTAATGTAGTTTCAGGAATTAAAACACATTTGTCACTAACCCAGCTTTTATTAAAGTTGTTTCTCTTTGAAATGAATATGAAATTGTTTAGCATATGTAAAGTCATTTGAATGCACATTATAAGATCTTTCTAAAGAAGACTTGAGGATATTCTGAGGAAAACAGCTCAGGTAACATTGTTTTATTTACATAGCTTTACTTTATAATCATCTATACCCTGTACATTTTGTTCTAAAGTATCTGGCACACCAGGATGAATAAATTGAAGACATTGCTATTATGAAAGACAGCTGTAGTTCTACATTGGCAGACACATGAATCAGCATGTTGCATGCACAGCCCGCCCGCTGCTGAACACTCGAACGACTCAAATCATTTTCCAATCATTCCCGGCTCCGGCATCCAGCTTATCTCAGCATGGACATCTCAAACCCCCTCCGGGCTCTTCAACAGTCGTGATACCTCTACAGAATACTAAAACCTTCTTGAACAAGCTTCTCAAGAGCTCTCCTGACGACCAGCACAAACTCTTCAAAGACGCAGCGTCTTATTTCTGCTCCCCAAGGTAGAGCTGAAGCAGATGTTCATTCTTCAGTCTTGGGTTCATTGATGTGTAAAGTTCATTAAAAGTCAAGCAACTAGTACTTACGACTAACTCTTAAAGCACCATTTATTCTAGGATTAAGCTGTTTGATTTTTACATTTGTCTAAAATAAACATAAAGGTGCTTCATGCCATTTTGGTTCCCCAAAGAAACATTTGCTCTAAGGAACCATTTCTTTCTTAGTCTTTTTAGTCTAAAGAACATTTTTCCACAACAAATAAACTTTTGTGAAACAGAAAGGTTTTTTGGATGTTAAAGATTCTTTTTGGAACCATTCACCCAAAAATGGTTCTTCTATGGCATCAGGCACCTTTATTTTTATTAGGGATGTCCAGATCCGACCACGTGATCGGAAATCGGGCCCGATCACGTGGTTTCAGACTCGATCGGAATCGGACGTTACCTCCCGATCAGGACTCGGATATATATGTATATATATTCTCATTATTATTTTTTTTGGACAGGAAAGTGTAGTGAGACACGAAGTGATTGGGAGGAGAGAAAGGGTAGCGGGCTCGGAAAGGACACCAGAGCCGGGATTCGAACTCGCGTCGCCGAAGTTGCGCTGTATATGTCTGGAGCGCTGTCCACTCAGCCACAGGCTCTGACATATTCTCATTATTTTAACACATCTATAGTTAAGCGGTGGCACAGAGTTAGACCTCTCGACACAGAAACAGCAACGTGTGCGGCATGACATCACTTTGTTGCAGAGACGCTATTGGTTAAATGCCGGCAAAGCACGGAAGCTATATTTACTGTTGCACTAAAGTCCAAAAGTGAAGAATTGATGTTATTTATGACTTGATTGTTCAAGCTACCTCACAGAAGTGCTGTGTTTGTTAACGGAGTTGTTGAATGTTAAAATAAGGTGAATTAAATAAAAAATAAGGAACATCTGGATCTGTTTCTTCGCTCTTCTTTATTCTTTTTTTATGTATTATAGAAGTATCGGATCGGGACTCGGTATCGGCAGATACTCAAAATCAAATGACTCGGACTCGAGGGCAAAAAAACCTGATCGGGACATCCCTAATTTTTATACTGTAAACATAAATGAATTTAAAAATGATTAAATGTATAAATAATATATTTATTATACGCATTCACTTGTTTTTATTACTTTTTTTAGATTTATATATAATAGTAAACTCATTAAAACTAACACAAATGTAACTGTGAACTATGGTGTTACTAAAAAAATCCAAAATAAATGAAAACTTTGTTGTTTTTTAGTCATTTCACACTGAAAGGATTTTTAAAAAGTATTAAAAGAGTTTATTCTGAAATCTTATCAGCTAATGTTTAGTCATTATTCTGTTCGAGTCGTCTATTTTTTTTTTTTAATAAAATATTTAAGTTTTGTAATGAAAGGACCTAATGTGTTTGCATGTATAAAATGAGATGCTGTCATCATCCAGCAGTAGTATTGAGAGACACTTCTGGAATAATATGAAAACATTTAACAATCTGCAGATTGCATCAGACCTCCATGACGTATCCCATGATCCTTTCTTTTCTTTCCCACTCGCAGCCAATCTTCCTCAGCCATACAAGACCCAAAATACTTCAAACCAATTTGGAAACCACGCCAACCAACCGTTACCTTATCCCGCAACCTTCTTTTCTAATGCCAGGAGTGCTGCTCGGCTGATTGACACGCTCCCCGCGACTGACTGAGATGTAATTGGAAAGCTTTACAGCGGTTTGGAATGTGAAAAAAGCAATTGTTAAAAATAATCACGGCCTCTCGAGTTGTTTTTAATGAATGTTCTTTTCAGCTGAAGGGCCTATTAAAGATTCAGATCTCTTGTCCGGTTGTTACCTGCATGATTGCTGACAGAGCAGTTCTGGACGAGACCTCAGGTTGAGCAGAAAGACACGCTGTTCTGATCTCTACATCCAATTGAAATTCACTCAGATCATGTTAATTCATTCATAACTCATCCACAACAACAGAATCTTTATCGTTTCTCCGTATTTTTGATGCCCTACATTGTTTGTTTAATATAGCTGTCTTTCTTTCCTAGGGGAGAAGATGTCCTGAAGATCACATATTCACTCTGCAGCTTTGCGGTTCTCTGATCTCAAACTTTGGTTGGCAGTTAGTTTTTTTAAGACCCACTTGCATATGTGTAACACTCTCTCTCTCTCTCTCTCTCTCTCTCTCTCTCTCTCTCTCTCTCTCTCTCTCTCTCTCTCTCTCTCTCTCTCTCTCTCTCTCTCTCTCTCTCTCTCTCTCTCTCTCTCTCTCTCTCTCTCTCTCTCTCTCTCTCTCTCTCTCTCTCTCTCTCTCTCTCTCTCTCTCTCTCTCTCTTTCTAAGTTTGACTCTGTCTGTCTCTCTTTTCACACTCTCTGTCTCTCACTCTTATTATCTAACTTTGTTTTCTCTGTTTTGCCAAAAGCACCTTTTAGCTATTATCACAATGGGAGTTTCTAAACGTTCTGCATGAAGTCTCTTAGTCCTTTTAATGTAAGTTTCCAAGAAGAACAAGGGTGGTTTAAAAAAAGCTGTGCTTCAAAGTCCACATTTTAAAATCAGTCAAGTACAATCTGAAGTAACTGAGGCCGAAAGACACCGTCTGTGAGATCTCAGTGACATCCGTGCTGTCATTATAGACATAAAATGCCAAATCTACCACCTCTGAGACAGAGAGCTCAACCTTCTGTCACAAATCCAACAAGCCTACAGCCCATTAACACATGATGGCCCAGACGTGGACACGGCTCCTCCTGACAGTTTTAAAGCTGTGGCGCTGTAGAAAGATATGGATCTACAATCTCACGACAGCCTGAAGGCATTTTACAATGTGTTAATATTGAGAGGCGGTTTGCTGTTGTATTGAATTTGTATTTGTATGAATTAACCAACCTCGTAAACACATACAAATTCCTGATTTTCTTCAAAAGATTCTTTCTTTAAAAGAATTGTCAGCAATATGTTTAAAATATAAAATCCAAAAATGGATTGGAAAAATGAAAGCAAACAACCTCGACCTCCCCTTAGATGGAAATTCTCTCTGAGTTAAAGCAGAGGAGATTTTTGACTGATATTTGATGTGACAAACCACAACATGAGACGAAGGTCAGAAAAACAGTTTCAGACACTTTTATTCAGGAAATGAAGGTCATATCATATCTGGTGTCCTGCTCGATGAAACTCCAGCCAACACGGCTGTAGCGTCAGGGGTTGTTGTGAATAATCTTCTCTACTTTCATTTGAATAATTCATGTGTTGGGCATCTCTGGACATCAGGAATGAGCTAATGATTTATATAGACACTGACACGAACATTTTGTCTGGGGTCCTTAGACGAACTCCACTTTCTGCAATTACACCTCTTTATGTCACAATGTACTATTGATTTCCCATGATGCCCGTCTTTTCTCTCGGACTGATAAAGTGTTGGTGATTCATTAGTAAAATTCATTTCAGTATTATCGGCCTTTCCTGCAAAAATGTGGTTACAATGACCTTTTAGTCATTTAAAGATTGTCAACAGAGTTTGCTTTGCAGAGGGATTTAGTGCATTTGTTAATTGCATTGTAAGATTTAATTTAAAAAAGTATTGAGTGCTTAAAATGTATTATAACGCAAATGTCTTAAGAATGCAAATGTGGCTCTTAAGTATAAGCTCAGTTTCTAAAGCGTGTATAATTCAGCAGGTGTTTATAGTCTTGTCAATATTTGGACTCTTTGAACGAGTCTCTCTCAGCTGGAGAGAAAACTTTGATCTTCGGACTCCTGCTCTCAGATCTGATGTCTTATTAAAATCCTTATTTATACTTCAGGTAAGAAATCGTTTAGAGAAACTGTGGGGGTTTTCCTCTTTCTGAAATATGGACATCTTTCCTGAATCTTTAGTGATAAATGTTCTTTTTAAGGCCAGGTTTTTTTTTAATCTTTCAGTTCCCATGTTTTGTCGTCTTGTCCATTTTCATATCAATATTAATTTTCAACATTTTGAAACTTGTTTTGTTGAATTTCCAAACAAATCTCAGATGTTCATTGGAATGATTTTTTATTTTTTTTTTTTTTACAGAATACACACTCCTTCAATGCAGTTTTAAACGCATCTCAGCATGAACCTGATGAAGATGAGATACTCTGACTATAAGGCAAGTTTTAATTTATTTCTTTGTGTTTTGGTCATTAAATACAGCTCTGGAGAAAATTAAGAGAAAGCCACTCCAAAGTTATTTATCAGTTTTTCCAAATGTACTATTTATAGGTACGTGTTTAGATAAAATGATAATTTTGTTTCATTCTGTGAAATCCTGACAACATTTCTCCCAATTTTCAAATACAAATATTCTTTTTCATTGGCATTTATTTGAAGAAAATAAAAACTGGAATAATTGCTCCTTGTGGAATGAAATGATCACAATACATAGAAATGCTGATTAAAGGTAAATTTGGAGTGCCGTCTTGTTTTTTTAATAGTTCATGGCACTATGATGAAATCACTATTATTCTTATGTTAAAAATGTTAAAAATAATTATGACAAATATGGAATGAGTTAATGCAGTAATATTGCACTGTTATTATGTTTAAATTCTGAGTAAAATGTCATTTTCAATTTCCTAAAATCACTTTAAGAAGACACACACAACCTGTAAAAAACAGACTGTTTGAAGAAAGTCACATTGGATTTAAAATGCTCTTATTTACGTTTACAATTATGTGTTTGGTGTACGCTTTCATCCACAGCAACTTGCATTCAAGTACATTCAAAATATACATTTCCTATCAGTATGTTTATTCACCAGGATTCAAACAAACAACCTTTGTGCTGTTAACGTCAATGCCAACAGAAACATCTACCTTCAAAACTAGATGGAAGATGATCGGCTAAAACTATAAAACCATCTTAGGCTGTGTTTCATTAGCAGTTGTTTGTAATAATGTATCTGGTTTATAAAGCAGCGTAAGTTACTCGCCAAATCCGTTTGGTGCTTGATACTGTAACTGTTCTTTGTGATTTTGTTGCATAATTTACATGCAGTCACACAACTGCAGCGTTCACTCAGACAGCAGAAAATCTATTGTGATTGCAGTTATTATCTTCCCACTGTTTCTGGTTTTGTTCCCTTCAGATCTGCAGTATTCCTGCTGTTTCACATCCGCTCGGAGCACTCGTACCATCAACTGCTGTGCGTCTGGACTGACCTTCAAAAGAAGCTTCTGGAGAATTACTCACCGGTCACTGTCCCTTTATCTTGACTTCACCTTGATAGCTCATCACGAGACTCTGAAACAGCAGATGACATGACATGAGATTTCATTAATATTTTAATTGTTGAGATTAAATGAATGGAGACTGAAGATCCCTTCTCAAAACGAAAAAGCTCCCAGTAATTTTACATGTCTAAAATTGTTTAATTTAAATGTAATGTATTTCACATTTTGAAATCAAATGACCTTTTCTCCGTTATCTCCATTCATATAATTGCACTATATACTTTTATAGTATGTCATCAAATAGTATTTCATTTTATTTTAATAGTATTTCATTTTATAGTCTCATTTGTGACAATTTTTCTTGTTATTTTAGGTTCTGAGTCTAAGCTGACACTTTAATAACAGTGAAACAAAACCACAACTGGAAAACAACTGAAACTGTATCCTTTTAATTAGGACTTTTCATTTTTCTGTTACTCTTATGATTACTCTGAAGATTACTTTGGTCTTGGACCTCCATTGAATCTCACTGCTGTCTGCACTGTAAAAATGAAAGGTGCTTCAAATGTTCTTCTAGAAACGTTTTAAGGAATCTTAAAATGTATTCTCAATGTCTCAAAATTTGTTTTCTTATAATAGAGTTACTGGTGAAACCATTAATAAACATATGGGATCCTTTATTGGCACTTTAAATTCAATTCTGAAGTTCCTCAAAGAAAGCAGATTGACAGTTCTGCCGGTGTGGCAAGTAAAAAACCTCAAATGGTTCCTCAAGAATCTTTACATTTTTGCAATGTAGAAGGAACAGCTGAGATAACAGATAGATTTTTATCCCAATTACCACAAATATTAAACTAAATAGGAAGAAGAATAGAAATACTGTCTAAATATCTTGTTTTAGTCTTTGTATTTCAATGTTAGCAATCATCTTCTACTGCATCATCCCAGCTGTGTATAAAAACGACAAAGTTTTGGTGATTTGGTGGTTTACTCAAATGCTACTATCAATAAAGACAACAATCAGACCAAGACTGGTGTGTAATACTCGCGAGGAAGAGAGCAGTCTCACTGATCCAAAGATCATCAGCGCCTCTCTCTTAGTCTTCTCTCTCCTCACAGCCTTTTTATTGTGGTTAGTAACATCCATATAAGGAAATATAAACACATAGATCATGAAGAACGTTTGACCTCGATATACAGATCATGAGACACATGCTAAAGTGAGAAAGCAGAACATGTCTTAAATCACAGGTCTCGCTAAGGGACCGGCCATGCTAGAAAAGGAAACGTTCATCACTATAAAGAATAAAGGATAAATCCTTGACAGAAATATTTATGCTATAGTAATTCTTCCCATACATTAACTTTTGCAAAAACAGATACATAAATCTTAACATTTCCCTCCTGTTTATCATTTATTCTTTCAGGTTTAATCAGAATTATACCTTTACCTGTTGGTACTTTCAGTATAAATCGTCATCAAGAAATAACTTCATGATAAACTTCTTTATATGACATTATCTTTACCATTACCGTCCGTTTCTTTATCTTCCATAACGAGGGTTTCATATAAGTCATCATCAGTTTGATTATTCTCCAAAGTAATCATATACACTCTAGTAAGCATAGAATTTACCATTCTTCTGATCATTGTTGTAATACATGGAATCACACATGTCATACATAAACAGAATAAAATCAATACTGCAAATATAGGTACGAGTATTTTGAGAAGCACATGCCACCACTGTCCTCCTAACAACCATTGCAAAAGTCCATTTGTTGTCACTAGATCTTCTTCTCGTAAGGCAGTTAAATTGGTTATAGCTTGATCTATAACATGTCCATCTTCATCATTCTCAGGAATAAAAGTACAACAGCTGTCATCTGGTCCAGGACCATCCGGTCCTGCATTTCCATTAGTCGTAATGCGGTGAGTTCTTCCTTGATACCTTTTAGTGCTGCGATAGTCGTGTTGACAAAGCTTTCAAATCGATAAGTCACTGTTTCCACTCGAAGCATGAGTTTACCAACACCAACCCAAGGAAAAAGGGCTAGTGCTACCTTTTGTCCATCACTCCACAACTTGTGGTCCAGGGGGACATCTGAGCCCCAAATGGAGTCATGCTGCTTGAAGTTTTCTTGTCTTTTCATGCGATGGTAGTTCTTGGCTGTGATGATGTAGGAGTGGTCAGCAGGTATCATTGGAGCACATCGTCCTTGCCATCCTGTGGGCAAGTTGGTGTATACGTTCAATCCACATAACCAGACGAAATTCGTCTGTGGAGTCATTCCCATGGCATCTGGTACGGTGAAATAAGCTGCACACTTAGCTTTTCCTTTGGCTTCAGATTCATTAAAATGTCCTGTTGCATTTCTTGGTACAAGGTGAATATATAATACCACAATTATGATCTGGAACTTTTCCTACTTCCGTGGTCTTGCTAAAGAACGGTGTCCAGTTCTCATAGCAGGTGAAATTGGTTCTGGGAGACACATGGACAGGTCCGTACAATTTTCTGTTGGTGTTCAGTTCCAGACCTAAAGTTCTGAAAAGTTATTACTGACGTGTCCACAGGTGCCGGCAACAGGTGGTTCAGCGTTGCATTCAGCGCTTCCGGAGAATAGGCTGACACCAGGCACTCTGGAAACAAATCAGACCGGTTTTCAACTGGAATCGGTATCACATGCGGGTTGGTACTGGAAACCGGCATCTTCGAACACACGTAGCAGTTTGTGTGATTTCCGCTGTGGGCGAGAAACTTTGCATATCTGTATCACAAGTTAATATCATAGGTGTTCTTATACTTCTCTTCAAAAAGCGTATTCAGATCAAATCGTTTATTCGGTGTAGGATCTTTCTTCTCTTTCTTCTGTACTCCATTCTTCTTTTGCGGATACACGTTCCCTGTGAGTGTGATGATCATCAGCAGGATGACGAGGTTCCCCGTTGCACCCCAATTAGATCTGGTTGTCCACATCGTTCTCACCCCTCCTCTTTTCCTGACTCCTAATAGAGTAGGGATCGTTGGTTTCTTCACTGACGTTGAGACGAACAGCCACTAAAAGACTGCCCCCCTTTGAAGTCAGACTTCCCCACTACTCCGATGAATCACTCAGAGAAGTTTGGAGTTTGATATGGCTTTGATGAATCCACGAAGGTCGTTCTGCAATCTTTACTGCGGTTGGGGTGGTTATCAGCACTTGATAGGGACCCTCCCACTTTGGGCTGGACCAGGTCTTCCGCTTTATGACCTTGATGAAGACGTAATCGCCTGGTTTCACAGCTGTGTCCTGCAAAACAGAAGAAGAAGGAGATTTGGGCAGTATGTTTGCTTGTTTCACTTTCCTTTCGTTAAAAACCTTTTTCAAATAATCACTAAGAGTGTGCTCTTCGTCTGCTTCTTGAACTGTTGATGGAAAACCAGGTATTTGAAATTGTCGGCCATATATGATCTCAAAAGGTGTCAGGCCTTTAGATGAAGGTGTTATTCTCATGTATAACTTTACCAGGTCTAAACATTCAGGCCATGGTCTCTTTGTTTCTTCCATGCATTTCTTCAATCTATTTTTAATTGTGCCATTAGTTCTTTCTACCAGCCCTGCACTCTGAGGGTGATAAGCACAGTGATGTTTCAATGTCATGACTAAATTCTCAGCCATCTTCTTGACAACTTCATTTACAAAATGAGGACCATTATCACTGTATATCTTTTCAGGCACACCATGGTTTGGAACTATATTTTTACATATAGCTTTTGCTACCGTTATTGCATCTGCTTTTGCTGAAGGCACAATTTCTACCCATCTTGAGAAAACATCTACTATCACCAGGCAATAACGATAGGGTCCACTCTGACTTAATTCTATAAAGTCCATACAAAGATGTTGAAATGGGTGTTGTGGTTCTGGAAAACGTCCTCTCTGTGGTCTCAGGTTTCCCTGTGCATTATGTCTTATACACACTATACATGCTTTACAAAAATTTTTTGAGTAAGAATTGAAACCATAGGCCTTAAAGTATTTCTCTATACTATTTACCATCCCTCCTGTTGAGACATGGCATGGCCCATGGCTCAATATTGCTGCTGCTTTGAATAAAGCTTTGGGTAGAATAGGCTTATCCTCTACACACATCAAATCATCATTGTTTTTTACAGCACCTTGCGTTTTCCAGTATTCTTGTTCTTTTGGTGGTGCGGCATTTTGCATATCTCTAATCACTGTGTGATCTATCACTGATGTCTGTGTGTTCATGTAAATCTGTGCTGTGCCATAAATTCCCGTGGCTGCCTGTTTTGCGGCCTCATCTGCCTTTCGGTTCCCTATTGTAACAGTATCTGTGCCTTTGGTGTGGGCTGCACATTTGCATACTGCTAGTTTCGATGGCAATATAACAGCTTGTAAAAGTTCTTTCAGTAACCCTGCATGAGTGACTGATTTTCCTGTGGAGGTTTTCATACCTCGGCTGTCCCACTGTTTTGCAAAACAAAAAATGGTAGAAAAAGCATACTGGCTATCAGTATAAACGGTAAACTCTTTTCCTTCTGCCAACTGACATGCTCTAGTAAGGGCTATTATTTCAGCTGCCTGTGCTGAATGTGTATGTGATAATTGTTTAGCCTCAATGATTTCTTGTAAGCTCACTACAGCATATCCTGTTAAAGTCTGGCCATTTGAAGATTTGTAACTTGAGCCATCCACAAACCATAAATTTCCTCCCTGCAAAGGTTTGTCTGATAAATCTGGCCTTCGGAGTACTAGCTGATCTGTCAACTCTACACAGCTATGCGGCTCTCCCTCACTCTCGTTAGGGAGCAGCGTAGAAGGATTCAAAACATTACATCTTTGAATAGTTATGTGTGGCTGTGTCAATAATATAGTCATGCAAGATAGATGTCTTGCTGGAGAGAGAAAAGACATCTTGGTTTGTAATAACAGTATGTCAACTGCATGTGGGACTAATAAAACGAATTTATGAAACAGTACTATTTCAGCCGACGCTTCAACAGCCATTGCTGCGGAACAAACTGCTTGCACGCATGGAGGCAAAGATGCCGCAACAAAATCTAACTTTTTAGAGTAAAAAGCTACAGGTCTCCATTTAGTGCCATGTTTTTGTGAGAGAACTGATGTCATAAATCCCTCTCTACTGTCTACTGTCTGCTGAAATGGTCTGTCATAATCTGGTAGGGCTAATACAGTCGAAGTGACAAGTTCTTGCTTAATTGTAACAAAGGCTTTCTCAGCTATCTCATTCCATTCTATGGGATCTGACAATGTCATGGCATTTCCATAAATGAGATCTAATAGTGGCTGTGTCTTTTGAGCATAGCTAGGGATCCAAGCCCTGCAATAATTACACAATCCTAAAAATGACATCATGTGTCTCTTTGTTACAGGTTTTGGTACGTCTAAAATAGCCTGCTTTCTTTGTGCTTGTATAAATTTCCCTTCGTATGTAAGTCTGTGCCCTAAGTATTGAACTTCTCTTTTTACCCACTGCAGTTTCTGTTTCTTGACCTTATTTCCTGTTTTTGCTAGATACTGCAGCAAAGCTATAGAATCAATTCTGCATTGCTCTTCAGTGTCAGAGGCCACTAAAATGTCATCTACATATATAAGTATTTGACTTTCCATCGGAGGATTAAATGCTGCTAAACAATTACTAATTGCTTGTGAATAAATCGTTGGACTCTCACAATAACCTTGGGGTAACCTATTGTACGTATATGACTTTCCCTGAAAGGTAAAGGCAAACCAAAACTGTGAATCTGGATGTATGGGAATGGAGAAAAATGCATTGCTAATGTCTACTACAGTGAACACTTTACATGTTGGTTTTAACTGATTCAATAGCGTATGTGGATCTGGGACCAGGGGGTTGCGAGATCGTACTGCCTCATTCACTGCTCTCAAATCCTGCACCATTTGCCATTCATTTGTGTTTGCTTTCCTTACAGGAAATATTGGTGTGTTACAGGGGGAATCATTACAAACTCTAATAACTTTAGCTCTGAGTAAATCTTGAATCACTGGGGTTATGCCTCTTACAGCGTCCTCTCTAAGTGGGTATTGTTTAATTCTAGGCCAATCTGACTTTGGGGTGATAACTACTGGCAGTGCAGTGGTCAATCTGCCTACATCTGTAACATCTTTCGTCACTGGCATTATGAATGCAGAGAATCTAAATCTGCCTCATCTCTTGACAAAAGTGTTAATCACATTTGAGTTTGTTCATTTTGTTCTTGATGAACAGCAGGATTTGCAAGGAAATCTCCTGTTATTTTACTTCTATATATTTGGAGACTATGACTGTAACACTGGCCTTCCTGTCCTGTGGGGGCCCAATCTTTGGCTTGTTTAGCTTTCTGTGCTATTTCCCCTAAGTCAGCCCATGACATTGTTCCTGACTTAGCTATTGATATATGGGGTATAACAGGCATACTATAAACCTCTTGTGCCTCGGGTGTGAGCTCAGCTTGAGCGACTGCAACTGAGACACAATCACTGTACACATACTTTACTTTCACTGGCTGAGTTCTCAGTTCTTCCAACTCCTTAAGTATGTCAAATCAATTGCACTGTAATAGTCATATCTCATGGTCACATGCAAATCAGATGTGGTCATTATATTCTCTGGGTTGCTCAAGTATGTTAGAGCTCTCTGTTTAAAACCATCTGGCATCCCTATGTCAGGGTTTTAAATCAAGGGTGTAGTAGTAGTCCAATAAATTCTCTTCAGGACTGTCTACGTGGGCCACGACTGGAATGTACGTTGCTTTCATGCCTCCCTTGACAGGTACTAAACTTATTCCAAGTCTGGACATTAGTTCTCTTCCCAAGAGATTAACTGGACATCTGGGAGATATAACTGCATCAGCATAAAGGTCTTTGTTCTGTACTAAATCCCTAATATGTAATGGTTTGGAAATGAACTTTCTCTCTATCTGTGCATCTGCAGATTTTACTAGTATGGTTTGTCCTGAGGGGATAAGATGTGGTACATACTCTTTCAGCACAGTTCTACATGCTCCTGAATCACATAAAAATCGCACCATTACACCATTCACTTGTAGTTCTATTTCTGGTTGTACTTCAAAAATCCACATAGTCTGTATGGCTGCTGCACAGTCTACTATGGGTTCATCTAGTCAATCTGTTTCGTAATCTGGGTTTATAGGGGGAGGGGGACGAAACTCTCTATGTCCCTCTCTTCCGTTTCTTAGTTTCTGAAGGGGAGGGGATAGAACTCCCCATGTCTCACTTTTCCATTTTTCTGACAGTTTCTGGCCCAGTGGCCTTTTCTCCACAGTTCCAGCATACATTTTCGTTATTCCCTCTCTGACCTCCCCGTCCTTGGCCTCTACTACCACCTCTGCCTCGTCTATTTCCCTGACCTCTAGGAGGTCCCTGGTAAAATGTCTCTATCAGGCTTGGGTCTAGCACATACACTGCAGGGACAGATTTTTTACTTTTCTTTTTATCATGAGAAACTTTCTCTGCATACCTAGCCCAGTTCTTTAATTCATTTACAGTAGTTGTGTCAAATGCCACGAAATGCTTTCTTATATATCCTGCTGTTTCTGGTCTATAACTTTGCATGAGTGCATTTTTCAACTGTTGTTGGTATGGGCCATTATTATCATCACTATGCGGGATTCCACTATGAACTCGGAATTCTTTTTCAAATCTGACAGCAAAATCATCTACTGCTTCTTCATCTTTTTGTTTTATTCCCGCTAATGCCCCGTAATTTGCACGTCTTTGAAAAATCATCCTCATTCTGGCATACACTGGATCAAGTATTGCCTGCATCTCAGGACTATTATATGGTATTATGTCACCATTTTGCAACCTGCCTGTATAATTTCCCTGACTTTTCCCCAGTCTATCTTTAAGGCTGCCTGGAGCAGCTTGTACCATCTCATACCCATTTAAGTAGTATGTATTACGTAGCTGTTCCATCTGAGTAATAAACTCTTCTATGTCTTCTTTGTGCGAAGGTAACATCCCTACCGCGCCCTCGCATTCAGCAGCATTCCATGGTCTATGAACTAATACAAATGGCTGATCTGCTTGTATATCAGGGTTTGCTACTTGTATCATGGGGTAGATTGTAGTATCTTGCTCATTAAAGCTTCTGTTCAATGTTGTCGCCCTTGGCCTTAAATGATAAGGTGCCTGCTTCTCATCCTCTATCCGTAAGTCTTTTATTTTTTGTAATGCCTTGTCTAGCTCTTTCTGGGCTTCCTCATAGGGTGGGGGTCTGACCTGAGCTTGAGCTTGAGCCTGACCGTTTTCAACTTTCCTATGTCTGGGGACTGGACCTGTTTCATTATCCTCTTTTCTGCATATTGCCATTATTTCTTCTTCAGCTAACGGTTTCGCTTCTCTTTTCTTCTTGCCCTCTTGGCGTTTTAAACTTTCTTTGACCCATTGTTTTGCACACTGCACTTCTTCTTCAATCTTTCTCTTCTTAATACCCTTCCTAGTCATTGACTTTGCTTCTAATCTCTGCATCAGACTCTTACATTCTTCAACATTCAGCTTCCCTGTCCACTGATATTTCTTCTTCCACTTGTTAACATACTTTACATTATCTTCCCCTAATTTTGCCATATATTTCACATCTCCTATCAATTCAGGCTGTTCTACACAACGGCCACAACAATTTCCCATGGCTATGTATTTAGTAATTATACTTCTAAATCAACTATACTTAATGATTAATGATAATATCTGTGTAATACAAAAAATAAAAAATTAAAAGTTTCAGAGGTCCAGTGCACCTACTTCAACAGATTTGTTATCACCGTTAGGTTTCCTCTGTGTGACATTCACACACACACATACCATTCACACAACATCCACTGGTAAATTCTACTAGATTTACCCACTTAGACTCTCCAAGGTCTAAAACAACTCTTAGTAAATTCTACAAGATTTACTTTCTGGCAAATTCTTCAAGATTTACCTACTTAGACTCTCCAAGGTCTAAAACAACTCACCCAGTACACTGCGTCTGATTCTTGTCCTGCTGTGAATTCCATCAATCCGAGACCACCACCAGCCTGGGGAGGAATTTTAAGGCCAGGGCCTGGCCGGAATTCCTAAAAGAATTTTCACCACTTTTCAGGGCTTTCCCCACCGCTGATTCCTATGGAATCCGGCTCGAAGGACCAAGATGATAGGTTTACTCAAATGCTACTATCAATAAAGACAACAATCAGACCAAGACTGGTGTATAATACTCGCGAGGAAGAGAGCAGTCTCACTGATCCAAAGATCATCAGCCTCTCTCTTAGTCTTCTCTCTCCTCGCAGCCTTTTTATTGTGGTTAGTAACATCCATATAAGGAAATATAAACACATAGATCATGAAGAACGTTTGACCTCGATATACAGATCATGAGACACATGCTAAAAGTGAAAAAGCAGAACATGTCTTAAATCATAGGTCTCGCTAAGGGACCGGCCATGCTAGAAAAGGAAACGTTCAGCACCATAAAGAATAAAGGATAAATCCTTGACAGAAATATTTATGCTATAGTAATTCTTCCCATACATTAACTTTTGCAAAAACAGATACATAAATCTTAACATTTGGGATGAACACATGTTTATTATGCAAACAGACGGGCCATGTTCACTTTTAATGAATAATAAGAAGCTCTGTGTCTCTTTATAGTCTACAAATGAATCGTGTTTAAACAGATGAATGAAAGTCTGAATTTCACAAGGACATACAAATCTCTCTGTGTCATGAAGAGAGAGAGAGAGAGAGAGAGAGAGAGAGAGAGAGAGAGAGAGAGAGAGAGAGAGAGAGAGAGAGAGAGAGAGAGAGAGAGAGAGAGAGAGAGAGAGAGAGAGAGAGAGAGAGAGGCAGACAAGGAATTTGTTTGAGAAGATTGTGTTGTTTCAGACTGATGATGGAGAAAGAGAGAGAGAGAGCTTTGTAGGTTATGTGATACAAAAGCAGATTGTGCAAACAAGGTCGCGTGATCTGGCCGCCTCAAGATAGCTACAAATGGCAGTGAGATTGTGTCAACGTAAAAAAAATATGATGTTTATTCTGAATTAGAGAATTTTTGCTATAAATAAATTGATATTATGATCATGTTTGCCTGCCTGACATCCATTATACTGTAGGTGCATTACAGCAGTTTTTTTTCATTATGTGTTTTTATAAAACGTGACGAGCTGACAACAAATGCTATCCATAGAGCTGAAATGAACTCTATAGAGCGAAATATTCTTGTAAGCGCTGAATTATTGTCCTAACTACATCATTTACAAAGCTTGAGAACGGTTGTGATGTTTACCGGAGTGAATGATGTGTGTGAGTCATCATGAGCTCCGGTCTGATGACCTGCGTCATGTTTGTAAATGTCTTCTTGTACTAGAAATCAATTCGTGTTGTGTTGGTCACTGTGTGACGGATAAACTGTGTCCAGTACTGACCCAGAAAGCCAAAATTACAGCTTACAGTATATGTCAATAATTCTCTCACCTGTGTTTCTCTTCAGAGACATGCTTGAGGTATAACTGAGAACTTAATTATTACAGTTACTGTACCTGTGATGTTGCTGTTGAGGTTTTTAGGTCTAATCTCACACTTTTCTTCCCTTATGTTTGCTTTGTTGGCATCTTGTTTATTATTTTACATTTCTTTAGTACACTCTTAAAAGTAAAGGTGCTACAGAAGGTTCTTTGCGGCGATGCCATAGAAGAATCATTTTCCCAAACCATTTACTTAAAGGTTCTTTCCACTACAAAGAAACAGAAATGTTCTCTGGATGTTAACGGTTCTTTATGGAACCATAGAGCCAAAAACGGTTCTTCTGTAGCATCATGAAGCATCTTTATTTTTACGAGTCTTCTACAGTGTTCTCTCCAGCTGTGATTAAAGCGTGTTTGTATTATTCTGCACTAATCAATGAACTTCTATCTTCCTGACAGCTGAGAGCTGCGTGAATGAATAGACAAAATACCAACGACTGCTGAGCGGATACCGACAGATTGATACAACAGAGACAAATCATCCACAACAACAAATATCTTCCTGCAGTCAGAAACTCACAGGTCTGTATATATGTTTTTCCATCTGTCATTTGAGGATATTAAATCATTTTTGAGCACTGTTGTGATGGAAGACAGGCACACAATCACTTTCTGTCACAGATGGATTGATGTTGAACAGCGTGTAACTCCTCTGAATGAAAACGGCTGAATCGCTCTGTTGTGTTGCTCATTTAAAAGGCACTTTGGACAAAAGCAAAATTGATAAATATAAATTATAGTTCAGTGTTTATGCTTCATGATTGTTTTGTGACTGTTCATTCGGTGGCATTTGATCTTTTGAAATAAAAGAGTTCATTGTCTTCTGCAAACATAATGTAACTTTCAAATAAAATTATATTTAAACATTTATGCGTTTGGCAGATACTTTCATCCAAAGTGACTTACAGTGTCACTTTGTTTTTGTGTGTTTCCTGAGACTTTGTTTGTATTTATTTTCTCATTTGTATCCAATTCAATTTTAGGAAAAACATCAAAAACACAAGTTGATGTGATAAATTTTTTTTTTTTTATCTCAGTTATAAAGATGTATTTAGATTGAATGAAACATCATGGATGTCGTTTTAATGCGGATAACTCTAAACGAAAGGTCTTAAAAGATTATTTCAGCGTCTTGTTGAACAGAATGTCTCTTTAATGAAGTCAACAATCAGAACAGATAAAAATTGACGTCAAATTTACTTAAAGAAGTGAAGGAATAAATGTCCTTATTCGTAACACCTCTACACTTTACAGAACAGACAGGAAGTAAATGATTAAAGCTGATAAGATTTAGATTTGTTTCCAGCCATTCTGTGATCATGTCACTGAATTAACAGATGAAGTTGTTATTGATTTACAGTGAGTTGAAACACACAGCAGACAGGTTCGATAAAGCCTGAGTTCTGTCTCCGTCCCTCAGGGATAAAATCATTAAACACATGCTGTACTTTAGTAAGTTAAGTTTAACCGGGTGTTCAATTAGTCATTATCATTATTGCTAACCTCTTGTTTGTAAGCAGTAAGGTACAAGATTACTGTGCTTTATTGTGAATAAGTCTTTGGAAAGTTTTGGATTTGCATTATTTTTTTGGGGTGTGTTTGCATTAATACCTGTTTGCAAAATTTGCATCGTCTAGTAAAAACCTATATGAGATGCTTCCTCAAATCATACAATCATATTTTAATGTACATCAACTACTGTATCTGAATACATACTGTTTGTGTATAACTTTGTAACTATCAATGATGTGATCAATTTATCTATAATTGTATATAATTCTGATAAATTGTAGTATGAACCTTATTATGCTTTATATTTATCATGAGGTCATCTCATCATTTATTTTATTCAGCAAAGCTGTTTATATCACACAGTAATGTGATCGTGCTTTACTGAACAGCACATTAAATCTGTCCTGATTCTTTGCTTCCCGTGGTTTTTGTTGGACAACTGAATACAGGCTTTTCTGAGGATGGCTGGAAAGGTCATACCAGCTAAATGGTAACGGCTCTAAAATGAATCCATTTTCTTTGGGTGCCTTTCATGCGTCGGGCCTTGTCATGACCACGGCGGTGTAATTATTACTGACATTAACTGCAGATAAGACGGAGCGGAGAAGCCGAATAAACCATTTGAGAATGACCGCCGGGGTGTGCATGTGTGTCAGAGACAGAATATGATCTCTGTTTCAGCTATGCTTGAAGAAGAGAGGTTAAAAAAGATGAAATATTTCCTTTTTTGTCCCCCTGCACAGTAAAACCAAAAACATTTATAGTTAAAAAAGAGTTTCAGGATGTGATGTCTCAGAAAACCTTGTCGTTTCCTTTAATTAAGAGTAATTGTGTTTCATTAGGAACTTCTTTCTTGTACTCAAGAAAAAAATGAAATAGTAAGCAAGGTCTGAAGGATAAGATGTAACTTTATGTGATTTATTAATCTCTAAAGGCTGTTACCATGGTAACCACTGAAACAAAAACAGCTACACTTTATTTAACCAAACACTGAACTCATTTGCTTCTAACTTCTAATGTATATTTATATCACATCAGGCTGTCTTTTTGGTGAGATTACAATAAGTGATAACTGGACTTCAACATATCAACATTACCAATGATGTCCAAAGACACTCGGACCTTCCGCCAATTAAGTGCGCTTGAGAGATTTTTTATGTGATATATATCAGTTGATCAATAAAACATCATGTCATATCGATTGGACAGCTGATGACAGCTTAGAAACTGCTGTTTACATGTTTACTATGTAAATCTGTTTTAAAAATTATGTCAACAGTAGATTCAGAAAGAAACGATACCAGTGTGAATCTCAATCTCTTTATCCGTCTCGTTTTAAGGCTAATTTAGAATGCTGGTGTTTGTTATATTACTGTGAATTATCCTTAAGAAGCAGCAATTGAGCAATTTTGTGTTTTTATTTTAGTGCTTGGTTTCAAAAACAGGTTTAAAGTGCTTTGAATGAACATTTGGATGTTGAAAAAATGACAATTTCTGACAAATAGTACAAGGTGATAACTATAAAATGAATGTCTTTAATATTAGATGGCTTGGTTGTGAATGAATTGGATAAGAAATGTTAAAGAAATTGCTGAGACCTTCCTAAAGACATCCATGTGAGATTACAGGAGTTGTTTTGTCTAGGAGAAACGATATAAATATTTAAATATATAACGTATTCAAAATAATTGAAATAGCTGTTCAAACCCTCAGGGAATTATTCTCTCCGTGTTATGAAATGCTAAAGAAAACTAAATGTCACTTTCCCAAGATTAATTTTTCAGGTACTTTAGTTTTGATCCCTATAATCTCTGCAGATGTGACATATGCTGGTCACATCATGTACAGCTGATGAGACTCACCTTCTCTTTAAAAAGTGTTCTTCTCTCTTCCTGATTCTCTCCTCACGCAAGAAGAACAAAACTGAAAACAATACAGTCAACTGCTTAATTGACAAACGCTATTTCCTTTGTCTGTATTGAAATGCAATGGTTTTAGTAAATCTAAACAGATATATGTTTTGTCCACAGGTATGCTGCTTATCATTCAGAGGAGTTACTGAATAAATGCTTTGGTCTCCAGGAGAACATGTCACGCCAATTAAAATTATAGCTGTCGACGGCCAGCAGGCATGTATTTCAATTATAATACGTTCAGAAAATAGACTAGATTTCTTAGATTTATTAAATAGAATAGATTTTCCTGCTACTGTTTTTCAACACATTAGGTCAGGTTTTATTTCGAGTATTTGTTGAATGTCACATTCGGTCAGTCTCGAGTAACACATAAATCTTTTTTTCTTTCTTAATGTTCAGTCCTTGAGTGTATCTATATTCTCAAAATATACATGAAAGTCTTGCACTTTAATAGAAAAACACAAATTTCTTAAAAGTCGACTTTAAAAGTTTGTACATAAAACTCATAATACATTATTTTCTACATGGGTCAGTTTTTTGTCTGTTCTCAAATAATTTTAGGAAAAACATCTATACTCTTAAAAATAAAGATGATTCATGATGCCAAAAAAGAACCATTTTTGCATGAATGGTTCCATAAAGAACCTTTAATATCCACAGATCCTTCCTGTTTCACAAAACGTTCTTTAGATTATAAAAATGTAAAAAGAAATGGTTCTTTTGAGAACCTTTGACATAATGGTTCTTTGGGGAACTACTAATGGTTCTATTATGGCATCGCTGTGAAAAACCTTTTAAAGAACCTTTATTTTTAAGAGTGTAACACATCCAAGAGTTGAAACCTGACGCTCAGATAATCATTAAAATCACTTAAATGGATTTACACAAGCCACACTGTAAGGTGTGTCCCATAATGCATTAAATTCATTCATAAGAAGAACCTTTCCTCTAAAAAGTTAAAAACAATAAAGAATGATGGGTTCATTTCTGAGAAAATCTCAAGCGTTCACATGAGCTGAAGAGTTGATTTCAGAGGTGAAGCTCGTGTTCTCCTTGAATAAAATCTATAACCGTCAGAGCGAGAGACAAGAGACAAATTGATGGATGGATGCTCATACTGTAGCACACAGGTATCAGGGCGAAACACTTTGTACTCCTGTAAACTCAAGCTGAACCCCTTTATAAAAACAATGACGAAGACAAACAATCAGCAGACAAAAGAAATGATTCACCTTCAGGACCTCCTGAAATATCACATTGACAGAAACTGGTTCTGACTCTGTTAGGAGCAGCGGTCCACATCGTCAAAAGTAGATTGAGAGACTGAAGGGGCATGATGATGATGTATTAGTGTTATATTTTACTTTAATGTGTTTTTTATCATCTCTTGACAGAAACATAAAGATAGAAGAAGCTGAAGGCAATGAGCATCTCGCTTTATAACTCTGATAAAAGCACTTTATATTCTCAGTGAGCTGTCTCTCTGAGGAAGAAATATGGGATTCATTTACAACATATATGCAATTTAAAATATTTTATTGTCCTTAGTGAAAGTGTAAAGGTGTTGAGGATCCATGTTTTGCATTTGGAAATTTAAAGACAGCAGTGTAGAGCGTTTTATACTAAATTTTTCATTTGGCTCAATTAAAGTTAAAGGTACAGACAGTTAATAATCCTGAAGCACAAAATAATTAATATTTTTTATAGTGAGTGCAATTTGTAAATGAGATAACAAGGTTGTAAATAAGAAAACAACAGATTTACTGTTGTATAATTACATTTAACTCAAAAAGCATTTGGTTACAGTGCAAAAAATCCAACTTGCAAATGTTTTACAAACAAAAATTAGGAAAGTAACTTGCAAAGAACTTTGTAGTATGAGAAGTAAATGTATTATTTCATGTATACTGAATAAGATGACTTTAAACATATATAGACTGGCTTTAGATCCTCAAGTATTTGTCCAAAACTTCTCACAAAGTATTCATGTATCTCAAATAAATTCCTTTAATTTTCTTTTAAAATAATTTCACATGTCCTGTCAGCTTCACAAAAACATCTGCTTTTCTCTTATTTTTCCTGATGTAAACACTGGACTCCATCTTGGCTCGTCTTTGACCGGTTGAATGGACGTCTGGTTTATTAAACTGAACAATAAACTGCCTTATCTTAGTTTGATAGAGAACAAGCCCGTTCCCTGATTCACTTTGAAAAAATGAACAAAAGATCATCCTCTGTGTGTGTGTGTGTTTTCAGCAGATCACAGGCTTGTGTCTTGACCTGATCTGTTTGACATCACCAAAGGTGTGATGATATCATCTCACCAGACAACAGACGAGAGCCTGCGGAGACTGCGTTAAACCACCTGCTCTGACCAGATAACTATCATCCGTGTGGAAAGGTCATGGCCTGACCTGTTTGACGGAGCATGGGAAGTAATTATGCTAATCTTTGAAATGTAATTATTGATGTATTTTCAGTGTCACTCTCAGAACAGAGAAGCAGAGGCATGCGGAGGTGTTTAAAGTCCAGAGACTACAGAAGTGTGATCTGATGTTTGGTGATTTCACTGCTGTTCTTGAAACGTGTACGGTGAGTAACAGATAATCATCTGAACTGATTGAAACATCTGAGAAATCTTGACAAAAACATTTCCCATTCCCGACACATTATCATTGATTTCATTTATTTATTCAGTAAGTTACTTCTCATGACAATTAAAACACTTATTTACAAACTCTATGGCTGTTTTCTTACTAACAAACTGTTAGTTAGTTAATTAATTGGTTAGTTATTTGACATCATGATTTGAAATAGTGGCAAAACAGTTAGAAACATTTAAAGTATTGTTTTGTTTTTCTAATATCTACTTGTTTATTTGGTTAGTTTATTAGTTAGTTAACATGTACACAACATTTACAGTCTCCACAAACCATACTGTTTGTCTCTTATTTATTTATTTGTGTAGTTAGTTAGTTAATTGCTTAGTTAGTTGACATTGCAATTTATTATTTATTGCTATTAGTTAGCAAAACATGAACAAAATTTCTATTTTTCTATTATTAGTTAGTTAGTTAGTTAGTTAATTAATTAGTTGGTGAGTTAGGTAGTTTGTTAGATTACAAGCATTTACAATCCCTGCAATTAATAGCATTATCTTGTTTCTCTACTATTTATTCATGCGGTTAGTAGGTTAACTAGATATTTGGTTAAATAGCTAGTTAGTTTTAGTTGGTTGACATGATAATTCAAATACAAATATAACATTGGTAGTCTGTATAATTAATGCCATTTGTATGATGATGTTTATTTAGGTAGTTAGTAGGTTAGTTAGTGCATGTAAGAGTCCAAAAAGCTGACAACACATGTGAGAATATATTGATTATAATACAGTGATGTGAGTGTTTTTCTCTGTTGTGTGATTTGATAAATGCTTTGAGTATTGTTCTTCTCAGCAAAAGAGTCTTTAGTGTTCAATCCCAGAATAGCAAAGTTCTTACCACAGTATTACAGCACTGCCTGCATGTCTGCATTCCCGTCACCACCACCAATTACAGCAGTAGCTCCAGCAGACTGAAGCTGTGAGGCTTCACAGACACACATCAAATCCCACTGAGACTGGAAATGATTTGCTGGAGATACTGTAGACTAATGAAAGTGTAGCTGAAGTCTGGTTACCGGTCACCAATACGGACACTGAATCTATAAAGTTACCTGCTGAAAGAAAAGAGAGAGAAAGTATGAGAACAGACCATACTGCCTCTCTCTCTCTGTCTCTCTCTCTCTCTCTCTCTCTCTCTCTCTCTCTCTCTCTCTCTCTCTCTCTCTCTCTCCTCTCTCTCTCTGTGTCTCTCCTCTCTCTGTCTCTCTCTCTCTCTCTCTCTCTCTCTCTCTCTCTCTCTCTCTCTCTCTCTCTCTCTCTCTCTCTCTCTCTCTCTCTCTCTCTCTCTCTCTCTCTCTCTCTCTCTCTCTCTCTCTCTCTCTCTCTCTCTCTCTCTCTCTCTCTCTCTCTCTCTCTCTCTCTCTCTCTCTCTCTCTCTCTCTCTCTCTCTCTCTCTTCCTCTCTTTAAAGCTCTGGTGTACAATTGTGTGCCAGTAAGCAATTGCAGCTGGGCTGCATACAAATTATGTGTACAAAGAAAAGTTAAAATAAAAGTAACATGTATCTCTCTCTCTCTCTCTTCTCTCTCTCTCTATTCTCTGCTCTCTATCTTTCTCAGACTCTCACTGACTGACTCACACTGACTGTTTCTGGCTTTCATTATGAAATGAAATCAACAGTTGGGTCATGGCCTATAGCAATGCCCTGTCACTATTATTGTTTATACTTTAATGAGAAACTTTGCTTGTGGCCAGTGGTTTCTACAGAGGCTTACAAAGAAATGATGGTTTTGTGAACTGCAAACTCTCTCTACAGTGAGCCCACACACACATACACACAAAAGTTCTGGGATCTTTAATCTGAAATTAAAGACTTTACAATCACAGTAAGTATTGTAGACAGTAATGCAGTAATCCTTGAAATAAGCTCATGGGTCAAGTCATGTGACTTAACTTTCTGGAGCTACAGGAAAAGACATCATAACACATGGACAACAAAGACTGGCCGATGGCACAATCCACAGGGATGTAACATCAACAATTAAAGGTAAAAGCACTGTTAAGAACACTTAAGATAAATCAGTCACTAGTGAAATATTTACTTTGCTTGTACAGTACTTGTACATATAATAAAAGATATTTTGAGAAATGGTTTGAAAATGGTTTTGTGTTAATATAATGGAAGTCAATGACTGAATTTTATATTGCATATTTTGCAATACTTTTTTGTCATTGCTGTAAACAAACTTTGCATTTTCACAATTATATTCTGGAATAATCAACAGTTTACATATTGAACCTAGAGTATTTTTTATCTGCCTTTTTAAAGTGTTCAGTGGACTCTGTATTTTCTCACAACATCTTTTCATGATCTGTCATAAATTTTCTTCTTTCTGTACAATAATACTGTTGAAGTACATGTGTTACGGTGCGAGTGGTACTTATAGAATGAATGTGGTGTGATTCTGATTAAGTTAAGCTCTTATTTCAATGCACAGACTCTGGGTTAATTAACGGCGAAGAGGGATTAAGTCTCGCACGGCATCCTGGGTTATAATGAGGCATGATTGAGTTTAAGGACATTTGTCGTTATTGATTCATCTTGTTTGCATGTGTTACATGTTTTATCATCATGACAGCTGCTGCTGTCACAGATGAGGTGTCTTTAATACCTTAGTTATTTCTCCAGGATATTCATGAGATTAAATAAAGATCAAATAGAAACTTTTGTTTAATTCTCATGTGTGTGTCAGATATTTCTCCTGAGAAAAGAGTCAGAAATCTCTCAAATGTCTCTGTCATTAGAGTTTCAGAAGAGATCTCAACAACGACACAAACTGATTTGTCAAGTCTGACATCAAAAGTCAATATTATTGAAGATTTCAATATAAATTTACCCAAATCCAGATTACTTTACATTTCTACACACTCCATACTTCTCCATAGTTTAACAATTCTCATCGTCTCATTCGTTCCTGTTTTTATTTCTCCTTTAAGAGATTTTAGTAGAAACATCTGAGACTACGTTGATGTTTAAATCAAATCTCCTGAGTGCAGAAAAAGCATCATCTTAGCAATAGCATTTTCATATTTTGCTATATTTTTTCTAGAGTCATTAAAATCCACTGCAGAACTGTAAAGCAGCTCATCTCTGATCTTTTGCGCTCTGGGCAGTAAACACAACACTTTAGTCTATCTTTATCATTTCTTTAAGCGTGTTGAATCCTCAGAGATTTACTTCTCTTTGGCAACTAAGACAAAAGAAAAGACACAAACCGATAACAGCAACATGTCAAACACAATTAAACTTTCCTTACCAAGTCTCACAGCTAATTAAAACAAGTGCTTACATGCAATGACATTTATTTGATCTGCAGTTTACAATCATTAAGGAATACGAACCACTTCAGTTTTTTCTCCCGTGGAGCTCTCCAGAACAAATGGAGTTCATACATGTGATTGTTAAATAGTTGGTATTAAATAAGGGATTAAAAAAGACTCATTTGAGACATATGTTTCTATTTAACTCGAATGCAGTGAAGATCATTAATGTTTATTTGTGTCATATTATACAAACTTTAAAAGTTTAACTGGGAAATGTTGTTGCTCAGATGTTTCTCTTTTCTAGTTCAGGAGATTTGATGAAGTTTTTAGTTGTGTTTCATTTAAGTTTCAACTTTGTCTCAGATGTTCCTAAAACTGAAAAAGAAGAGTATGGAGGTGTAAAATAAATGTAGATTGTTGAGGTAATAATTTAGATTTGGGTAAATTTGATGAGAAATGTTTGTTTTTAACTATGTTGACTTTTGTTGTCGACTTCACAAATCTGAGTTGAGTTTGTGTCATTGTTGAGATCTCTTCTGAAACTCTAATGACAGAGACATTTGAGAGATTTCTGACTCTTTTCCCAGGAAAAATATCTGAAACACACATGAGATTACATTTGATCTTTATTTAATCTCATTGATGTCTAGGAGAAATAATTGAGATATTAAACAGATCTCAGCTGTGATTTTTTTGTGTTATTGGCAAAACCAATTTGCTGTATTTGCCACAGCATCTTATTCCATAATCTGTTAGTGTTCAGCAAATTCTTTCCTCAGGACCAACAACCAAAGATATTTACAATTGAGTCCAGATTCGTGAATGAACTTTCTGCTCTAGCACGAAATCTAGCCATGCCACCTATTTCAGAATCATAGAAACAATAAATCTGATCCAAATATTTAAATAAATG
Source organism: Beaufortia kweichowensis (assembly GCA_019155185.1). Classification (NCBI taxonomy): domain Eukaryota; kingdom Metazoa; phylum Chordata; class Actinopteri; order Cypriniformes; family Gastromyzontidae; genus Beaufortia; species Beaufortia kweichowensis. The sequence goes on along the minus strand of CM032797.1, from coordinate 4,320,179 downwards.
ATAATATTGAAACGTCTTTATATTGCAGGATTCATTGTGCTGAAAAGGGTCTATTCATCGCTGAAGATAGCAGCGCATTGTATTCCTCAACCTTTCGTTCACCGCTTAAAATCTAAATGACAAAGACTGATGCGGTAATGAAGAAGCCTACGGTTGGATGAGAGATATGATTTATGAAGAGCCCTTCGTGACCGGAGTCTGTAGATCTGACGTGAAATCTGTTCATGCACGTGGACAGAGATGAGGAGATTTAACCAGGATTGACAGTTAACAGAGATGAACACAAGACGAGAGGAGACGCTGGTGCATATAATGACTCAGTTAATGTGCAGAAGGACAGAAGTTTGAGCAGAATCTCATTCAGCACATTATTATTCTGCGTGCATGAGGTCCCGTGTCTTTCATCAACCAATAAACTGCATTATAATATTCCTGTCACACAAAGAGTCAAGACCACATCAGCACTTCTCAAATTCATCTGAAAGATAACCGTAATGTGTAAATAAAATAGGTAACATTTGAGGAAAAAAGTTGACAAAACATTTTAATAGTGACTATTGCTCTCAGTTTACCTCCAACAACAAACACGTTTCCCTCTCAGTTTTCTTACCATGTCATTGAGGCCACAGCAAAAAACATGATGATTTGCTTTAAAACATTTTTATTTACAATGAAACTGTACAGCTGAGCAAATCAAGCATTGCAGTTAAACATCAGCAAAAGGTTTACACGTGAGAGAAAGAAAACACAATGTTGTTTTTGTCCTCGTGTTTTGACACATCTGATGCTCTGAATGCACTCGGCATCATTCGTGTCAGCTAATGGAAAGTAAATGAATATCTGACACCGAACTGTACAAAAGACTCAAGGACAAACGTTTTCTATTCTGTCTTGGTTCCTTCAAGGTCCACAGAGTTTCTTCTGTCCTGTGGGAGTTATTGTCAGTTTTTCTAATTTCTGAAACTGAGTTCAGCTTCTGAAAAACTGAAGAAGTTGGTGTTTTGAGATGCTTTAAACAGCATGCTCTTATTTTACACGACAAGTCAAGTTTGGACACATCTGCAATTTATTATTATTGTTTTCCATTTTATAGAATGATAGTTCATAATACTTTCATAGTAAAAGAAAGTTGTTTCCACCAATGTAAATATAAAAAGTAAATAGTAAAAAAAATAAACAAATTTAAAAGGACTTTTCAAAGTATTCTTTTTTGTCTTCACCCGGTGCATTCTGGGATGCTTTTAAACAGTACTGAACAAGTTATTATGTTGGTTTTTTATGTTAGATATTCATTTTAAAAAAAAATATATTTGTCAACAAAACTTTTTTCAAGTCTTAACCAGTTTATGGTATCCTTACAAAAAAGAAGTATTAAGCATTTTAATTTCTAGTACTTGTATACTTGTAAATGTACAATTTCAGTACTTGTAACTAAATTGGCCCACTTTTTAGTTTTTAGTCACTTACTTTAAAGTATACCTTGAGTGCAACAGCAGTAAACTTTAAGTACACAAGAGTACACTTTAAGAGTACATCAAATTAAAGACTGAACGGATACTTTCTTTTTAAATTAAAAGAAAAGAAAAAGAAAAGTTCAATTAATAGTATACTAATTGCACACTTGAAAAAACTTGTTTTTTTTATGAGCTCAGTAGTGAACTTGATGTCCCATATACTGTATGTAAATCCATGTTGCAGAGGGTGAATAAAACTGCTTTCAAAAGTTCAAATGTTGACTTTTCTAGGGTCCATAATGGTGACTGTCACATACCGATCTCCATTTGCACCACGGCCACTCCAGGTGGGGCTTCAGACACCTTCTTGCCCCTGTGCACCAGCTTGGCCAGGTTTCGAATGGATGGAGTGGCCCTGAACAGCAGTTTCTTTAGGCCGGTTCGGTACTCCTGTCGAATCAAGCAGTACAGCACCGGGTTCAGGCAGCTGTTGGTGTGCGCAAGGCACACGGTGATGGGGAACGCGTACGCTTGCGCGTTATAAAACGCGTTACTAAAGGGTACCAGATCAAATTTGATGAGCACTCCCCAAAGCGTCAGCGCCTGGTTGGGTAACCAACACAAGAAGAAGGACAGAACCACAATGGTGACGGATTTGGTGACCTTGGAGCGTCGTTTGTGGCGACCTCTCTCGCTGTCCGAACCGGGAATGCTGCTGACGCGCCGCCGCAGAACGAAGCGCAGCAAGAGGAGATAACAAACGCAGATGATAACGAGAGGAATCACGAACCCCAAAAGGACCTTCTGGGTCTGGTAAAGACCCAAGAGCAGCTGTGGGTCCCAACCTCCAGAGTCCGAAAAGCGCACGAGGCACAGCTCGTCGTCTGATATCTGCGCCGTGGTGGAGTAGACCGCATGGGGTATGGTGGCCACCACGGACACGATCCAGATACCCAAACTGGCCCATTTCACCTCCGCCGAAGCCGTCTTGGGACTTTGCATCCGTAGGGATGAGGACAGGGAACAGTAGCGCGCAACGCTCATAGCCGTGAGGAAAAACACGCTGGCGTACATGTTCATGGTGGTCACCGAGCTTATGATCTTGCACATCACCTTTCCAAAAGGCCATCGGAAGTCCAAAGCGGTGTCCACGGCCCAGAAAGGCAGAGTCAGGACGAACTGCAGGTCTGTCACAGCCAGGCTCATAACGAAGCAGTTGATGGAGGACTGCTTGAGTCTGTGGCGCGACTGCAGCAGGTAAAGTGCCAAAAGGTTCCCGACGAGTCCCAGCGCGCACACGATCAGGTAGACGAGCGCGATCACTACGCGCATTGCCATGCTCGAACTGTCGCCGTAGAGCTCCGGCGCGGACTCTTTGGAGAGGAGCTGGAGCCAGCAGCGGAGGGAGAGGTTTTGGAGAGCTCCCGGGGTCCGGTTGGACAGGACATCACCTTCATCTAGAGCCGGACCGCACGACGCCAAACCCGGTGCCAACGAGCTGCCGTTCCCCTGCATAGCACACTTTACGCAGCCATACGCGAGATCTTCACCAGAGCTGTAAGATGCCATATACAACATCAATTCTCTTTACATTCCTCAAGCTTTAAGATCCTTGCGTAAACTATTTTCCCAGGAATAAAATATTGCGCTGCGTAAATCTGTCACCAGATGCGCCGCTTCTCTGTTACTCTATGCGCTTGAATGAGCTCGTGTAAAGCGACCGTGGAGCTTATATAGGGAGACTGGGGCTGTTGTCACATGGGGAAGTTGTCACAAAGACCATATTCCAGTCATTGTAATGCTATGAATATCAATTTGTACGAATGCTTTTTCAGTAGTTTCGTATCTTGGCTTCATTTTTTGACAAAATGTTAAACGAGCGTCTGAAAGATTAAATGAATGTGTGTAAATCTAAACCAAAAAATATCATAAATATAACACCCTTAAATATCAGGTCAGGTAAAGGTTTTCACATGTGTGTCATATGTTGCAGATGTATGCAGCTGAATGTATTAACTCCCAGGTCAGTTATCTTTTTCATTTTATTTCTTTTTTTGCTTTATCTTATTTGTTACTTTTGAAATTATGGTAAAATAAGTGAATTCCTTCCATGTCTTTTAGCTAAACAATTTTACCCTGATAGTTTGGCAGTGTTGGAGTCATTTTCTCCTCAGGGTGGTTTCAAGTAAGACTAGATACAGTGACCTCAAAACCCTTAACACCTTAAGCTAGAAATATGGGTTTGATGATCAGTAATTTATTCTGCAGTGCCTAAAATCAAGCAGACTATTTCTGACCAAAGCAAAGTATCTGGAACACATATTTAATTAATTACATTTCTTGGGTTTTTCATTCTTAGGAAGGAGGACTTAATCTGTTCTCAATAACAGTTTGTCCTTAAATCATCAGTATAAATATGTTTCTTTTTCCTGTGTTTCCATAGTAGCAATGAACAAGTCATATTTATAAGGTGCTACAAACACGCTGGAGATTTTGATTGTTTCAGACAAACTGTTCCTTCACTGTACCACCTACAAAAATGGACTATTGGCTCAGTCTAAACTGAGATGTTGAATGAGTTCAGTTTGCAGGTCATGTTAAAATGGGTCAGGATTGAAAACTTCATATTCTGTCAGAGGTCTTATTGGTATGCAAAGGGTTGAGACGGGAACTGTAGTGAGATCAGAGAGACGTGCGGAGAGCAGTCAGTCTGTGCACATGTTTTTATCTTCATCCCTGTTCTTGAAGAAAGAGCACCTGCTATCCAGAACAAACTTCTCTGCCCTCGAGGGCCATGGAGACAGTGATGGATCACATTAGAGGTTGAGGGTCGATCTTCTTATCTCCATGACGACGAACGTGTTGATTGAGTTCATTTCAGGACAACTTCGTTGAACTCTACAGACTGTGATATCCTGTGAGTGATCGTTTAATAAGATGAACTTTAAATAGAGCAAGAAAGAATCTTTTCTTGCACATTTACATTAACATTTAGGCATTTAGCTGACGCTTTTATCCAAAGCCACTTAACGAATTTTAAGAGACAATGAAGTGACACATCATAAGAAGGCAACAATAATACGAAGAAGTGCTTTAGTAAGTTTTCAATGTTTCACAGATGCTACCTGTAGAGGGGTAAACCTGGGTTTTTATTAGCACCTTTATTTATTTTTTTACTGTATTTCAGGATTATTTGTTAGGTGTGGCTAATATTTATAACACACCAGCTTTTGCAGACGACTTACTTTAGGTACAGTAGAAGTAAATTATGTGTAAAACTAGCATAGATCTTTACTTCAGCTTTAAAGCAAGCCAATATTGTCTCTTATCAAATGACCAATAGAGTTTTTAATATCTTTTTTTATTTTATTTTATTATCTTCTATCTATTATAACAATAAAATGATATTGTAAAACTCATTTTAGATGTGGCTGGTTTAAGATAAGCATAATTGAGAAATATTAAAGAACATTTTTCAAGGAACTTAATACATTTAGCAGACACATTTTATCAAAATGTGTTCCCTGAGGATTGCATGACCTTTGCGTTTCTAACACAATCAAATACAGATTTTAATTGAGAATATATATATATATATACACACACACACACACACACATATATATATATGCCTTTCTGTAGAAAGCTCATGGAACATACTCATAAAAAATGTATAGTATAATGCACTGTAAGTCACGTTGGATAAAAGCATCTGCCAAATGCATTAATGTAAACTACAGAAACATCTCAGTGATTGTTAACCAAAGCTTTTTCAGATATCATTAACATTTTCATGTGATAAAAACATTCATGCATCAGTCTCATTAAAGCTGAGATCATTTATTTACATCTAAACATCAATCATCATTCAAGTACCGTCTTATATAAATATGAATTCAATATGATTAACATCGAATATCTTTCCAAATGTAAAAAAACTTTCACAAGAAATAATCCCTAGAAATGTATTTAACATTTTCTTAAGTTAAAACTGCTTCCCAGAAAGACTTTTGTGCTCTTCAAAAAGCAAAGACAACAAACAGACAAAAGACATTTTCAACAAAAAACTTCTATTACAGTCAATATATTTCTTAAAGAACACATCTTTTGAAAAGTTATCTTGGACAAAACATAAAAAACATTTTCATTCTTTTTGTGCAAGGTTGTACTGGAGCTCCACACAAATCGTGTCAATGGCAATTGTGTTTTATTACAAAAGGCCTGACCTTGTGAGAGAAATGACAAAATAATTGCTTATTCTACAACAGCTGTCTCTCCTTTACCTCTGAAGCGTATCGACGTCAGTCTCGTATCTGGTTTCTGCACACGAGAGCCGTGCGCACGTTAAACAGAAAGACGAATGCATGTTTCGACAAACATACAGCAGCTTTTGCCCTTCACCACCCCTGATGTGCTGTCGGTTCCACAATCTCAAGATGTGCAATACTCCACGGGTCTAATTACACACATTTACCAATTGTCAGACACCAGCTGCACGTTCACGCAGGTGGCGTACGGATCAGGAAAGAGCAAGGAGCATATGAACCGGGGACACGCGTCTGCATGAATGAACCACAGCGTTTCCTAGTTATTAATGCAACCGACTTTAGTTTGCATATGACTGTTGTAAATAAAATAAAACACATCGTCTGTTATCTAGACTACAGAGCTGTAAAAACCAAGAGCGTGTTGTAAAATTCACCGTGAATCTCTAACTAGACAAACTCCAACATTGAGATATTTTTGTGTGATTAACACTGTACTAGAGAAAGAAGCAAATCAGATCTTAGTTGGTCTTTGCCAATGAGCTGAAACTGATCCAGTTGGCTTTGAGATTGACATTGAGAATTGAATATCAGCAACAAAGCAGGAATAAAAACTCGCCTTAGTTGCACATGGTACCGTAGCATCAATCTGAGTTTATCAAGCCGTCGAAGAAAAATGATCTTGGCTCGCGCACATCGCTCGGCAGGAACATTTGCACTTAGTGTTATGTGTGGTGTTGAGCCAATTCTGCAAGATTAATCTCTCTCCTAGGGCAACGTTTAAAACTCAAGCCAATATTGTACTGCTTAGGTTTGTCGCAACCTTGTTCAAGTGCATGTTGGGTCATTTTGACAAACTCTGATCTGTTGATTTCACTCAAGGCACGTTAGTAAAGGTGCATGTCTGTCAAAATAATCATCACTTACGGTTAGACCTTTTTCTGTACAACCGTTCACACACTGTACATCATTGTGATAAAATCTATCCCAGATAAACCTAGAACTGTCATTACTCGCCATCCTGTCCAAATGAGCAGACGACCGCGTTGACGTATAAGCTACAACAAAGGCCATAATAAGTCTACAAGACTCTCGCCAACCAATGACATCACTTCCTGTCTTTTCCAGGGTGAGACAGCCAGCTCAACGTGGCAGCGTGACCGGTGATGGGGTCGCCATGGTGATGCTCATGATCCCCGGTGCTGTGATTGTGAAGTAAGGGCTCCATGTCTGCATACTCGGGTCTGAGTCGCAGCTTGGCCTGTGGAGACGACGCGTCAACATTCCCGCTGACCGAGAACCCGGACTGCACGCTGTAGACCTCCATCACAGAGCGCAGTGACCTGGACTGAACTGCAGAAGAGAGAGGAGATAGAGAACAGACCTGTGATCAGTCACTTTCTGATGTGGTGAGTCCTTAGTGTGTCCTTACCATAAAAATCTATATTTCTGATCAATATCTGGTGGTTTAAATACTCATGTGAGGTCTCTCTCAAAGTTTTTAAAGCATTTGTTTATGTTTAAAATGTATTTCATAATTTATTTTATGATAAATATACTTGTGTATTTATGCCAAGCTAGAATATTTTATCATATAGGAAAGTTCGAGATCCACTGAGCTACTGGCTATCTTTGGAGATAAAACAAAATATTTCAGTTTCAGTCAGTTTCTATGTCATTCAGATCACTAGTATATATAGAAGATTAGGGATGTCCCGATCAGGTTTTTTTGCCCTCGAGTCCGAGTCATTTGATTTTGAGTATCTGCCGATACCGAGTCCCGATCCGATACTTCTATAATACATAAAAAAAGAATAAAGAAGAGCGAAGAAACAGATCCAGGATGTTCCTTATTTTTTATTTAATTCACCTTATTTTAACATTCAACAACTCTGTTAACAAACAGAGCACTTCTGTGAGGTAGCTTGAACAATCAAGTAATAAATAACATCAATTCTTCACTTTTGGACTTTAGTGCAACAGTAAATATAAAAAAAGTCTAATATAAAAAAACAAATAGCACCTCAACTTAAAATACCCGGCAGGCATGTAAACGAATAAAAAAATAAAAGTGCCACAGTGTTTGCAAAGCCAGTAATGTGCTTTTAGGAACTGCACTCCTAACTCTTACTGCGCACGCATTGCTGTTTCTGTGTGGAGTCAACCGCTTAACTATAGATGTGGTAAAATGAATGAGAATGTGTCGAAGCCTGTGGCTGAGTGGACAGCGCTCCAGACATATACAGCTTCTGCGACGCGAGTTCGAATCCCGGCTCTGGAGCCCTTTCCTATAAAGAAATAATGAGAATATATATACATATATATCCGAGTCCTGATCGGGAGGTAACGTCCGATTCCGATCGAGTCTGAAACCACGTGATCGGGCCCGATTTCCGATCACGTGATCGGATCGGGACATCCCTATAGAAGATGTTTGTTTTAAGATCTAGACAACATGTAAAATAATCTGAATCTAATTACAATTTTGATCTAAAACTCTACAATATCACATCAAACACATTTATGTTGTTTTGTATAGTGTCTCTTGTTGTGTGTAACCTTGTTTTGTTTAATGCAAGCAAAAACATGAACATTGTCAGAGATTAAACCAGAGAGGCAAAAATCCTCATGAAAAATAAATGCGGTGAGAGTTGTGAACAGCGTTCAGTGTAAGATGTATGACAGCTGTGACCCTGTTGCTTTCTGATTGCTGTCGCTGCTTTTAAGAGTCGGAGGACACTTAAAGACACGTCATAAATCTGTTTAAATCTGTCAATGCCAGCGTCTCTTATATAACGCTTTACACCAGTAATGAAAAGCTAAATGTAAATCAGGTCAAGCCAGCCCTGAAAAACCATGTAGAGTTTTTACATTTACTGTACTGTATGTGTCTGAATTAAAGCAGCTCTTTTAATGACATACAGCAGTTTTTATTCTTATATGCTGAATGTCTTAAATGTAAACTTAAGACATTCAGCATAATTTAACATATAGGGTAAGATTTTATCCATCAGACATTGTTTGTGCATTGCATATACAAATATTTTTGATCACTGGAATAACGTGCACCATAAATGCCCAAAAAAAGCCAGAAATGTGTATTTAAAGGGCCAGTTCTGTCCTGAGTTAGATACCTGGTTCTTTGCTGATCTCCATGCCCTATACTTTCCTTTCAAAATCCATTTACTGTCCTATCAAAATAAATGCATAAAATCTATTTTGAAAAGGGATAATTTTGATTCAGTGTTGACTTGATCAGGTCAGGTGATGTGAACGGAGCACAAACCTTTGGCAGCGCTGAAGTCTCCGGGGTCCGTGGCTTTCCTGTAGGAGCCGGGATGAAGGTTTGGTATCAGGATGAGAGAGAAAGAGAGAACTAAAACCTGAGAGAAGAAGCATCAGTAAATGACAGAAGGTAAATAAATACTTCTCTGAATTTGGGTCAGCTTATGACCCACATCCTACAACTGTGTTTACTTCAGTCAAAAAAAAACTTTATTACAGTCATCAAGCACATTTTCCTTTTCTCTCTTTTCTGTCTGTGAAAAGCTCAAAGTCTGACAAGTGTTTGATGCAGACAATAAAATAACAATCCGCATTATTGTTCTTTACAACAAAATAGCTTTGTTCCATTCCTTCCTTTGCTGCCCTCTTGTTGTAATAGAAATACATGCTATAAATCATAACTCGAATAAATGCACCCTATCAGCAAAGCTGTAATAATCCCAGTAATATCCAAGCATTTCTCAAAGGCATCTGTGTTCATTTTCATTCAAAGACTCACACACTGCCTCCCAGGTTACTTTCTAAATTATTCATTCATCTGCTCGATGGAGATTCATTCTTGGATTTATTAATAAAAATGAATATAATTGTATTGTCCGGTACCCATGCGTGAACACCCGCGGGCACAAAATGTTCAGTACAACAGATGTCAGCGACCAAAACCACTTGTGTTTATTATATCCTTTTTTGTTTTAAAACAAGACTAAAAATCAAAGCACTTTATGTTTTAATATTGCTCTTGTACTGCTTCAGATGTGATTCATTTAAGTGACAACTTTGTTTCTTGTTCATTCTTGAGGTTATTTTGAGATCTTTTAATCTTTTCAGAACATAAGATACATATGAGATTACTTGCATCTTTTTTAAATGAAGCAAAACCAGGCGACTACAGTAAGTCTCTCTTTGCTGTCTATTTAATATCATCACTGTGAGATTACTATCCCGTAGGATGTAATGACCTACAGCCTGTCTTGAGGATATGGCACAAGATAAGACGCGGCATTACGGTTTGAAGTTTTGTTTCCCCGTATGGATGATAGCAGTATGTAAGATGACTCAATGATGTAATATCAAGTAATAATGAAAAAAGTTTATTTAACCACTGAAATGTCTTTATCCCTGGTCAGTGTGTCACTACGTATGCCGTTTATTCCTTTTTTATGTGAGTCTCTTTTCTAGCTCAGCCAAGTGTTCACTTTGAACCTTTGCTTTGATTTGTGCTTCAGTGTGACTGTTGGGTCATTGTCTCTCTCTCTCTCTCTCTCTCTGTCTCTCTCTCTCTCTCTCTCTCTCTCTCTCTCTCTCTCTCTCTCTCTCTCTCTCTCTCTCTCTCTCTCTCTCTCTCTCTCTCTCTCTCTCTCTCTCTCTCTCTCTCTCTCTCTCTCTCTCATCATCTTACCAGGATACAGGTGCCAGTTTGGGCAGGTTTACTGGAGCTGTTCATCACCAGAGCCTGCAGTCGACGTAACTGCTCCATCAGAGACCTGCAGAGAGAGACAGACAGATACTCTGTGAATGCTGTCATAAAACGGCCGCTAAATGTGACCTTTTTAACTCCTTTATCTAAATATATGCTTCGGATAAAACCATATGCCAAATGCATAAATAAAGATTTTTTAATCTGGGTGTTTGGTAAGTTTTAATACAGAATCCATCAGGCAGCACAAATCTATATTTTACAGCTCACACGTTTGTTTTTACCACACTCCCCCTTTAGATGTATTAGATAATTTCAGAAATTAAATCCTACTACAACATAAAAGAATTGTTGTTGTAATGTGTGTAATGTTAAACAGCTGATGGTTTACAATGTTATTTGTAATCGAAACTAATAGAAGTTCTGTTGTAGTTCAGCTGGGTTTACACTAAAGAGCATATAATAAATAATTATATAAAATGATATCAGATCACAGTTAAAGAGGTAGTTTACAGTATGTCATCAGCTAAATTATTGAATTATTGTAAATTAGACTTACACGTTGGTCTTCTCCAGCTGAATGACTTTCTTCTGTAGTTCCAGGTTCTGTGTGCTGCAGACAGCCATCCTAAATGAGAGAACATTGGATAATTATTCACATTGATTGAATTGAATTGTGATCTAAAAGCACAAATCCTCTCTATACACACACAGCTTATATAAACTCTGCTTGACTGTACACGGGTAGTTGACAAATAAATATGTGACTGTGTCCTATGGTGTTGTATATTCAAAATATACAAATAGCATGAGAGATTTATCTTCTTTGTTGTTGTTACAAATAGGATGAGGAGGATTTATCTTACTGTAATTGTTTTTTTTCTACATTTTTTTGTAGGTCACACCATATGACATCACACATCAACAACAGATGATGATTCACTGACACTTCCGGGTCTTTATTTATGTGGAACAGGATCATTATGTCAACCAATGGGCTAAATCACAACAACTTTGACTTACTTTTTTAAAGGTTTGTTTGCGATCTCTGCAGTCTGTTCTACAAGTAGTGAAAACACTGACGTATGCCGTACGTAAAGTCGGAGATGGGAATGTGCAAGTTCCCACTTCCGACCTCAACGAGCTGCAGTCAAATCGGCAAAACTGTATTTATTGTTTGAATGTAGCAAAATAACTCACAGAAGAAAGTTTTTAAATATCTTAGATATAATACTTTAAATACTTTAAAGCTTGCATTTACGTTTTTACGTGCTGCAATACTTCAACGGATGCTAATCTGCTTCTTTTTAACAACTTATACGAAATATACGCAACACAAAATCGCTAAAATCAGCTTCTAAGATGAGTATTCTCATTGTATCATTTAATCATTGTATTATTTCGATTTATTTACCGTCAACGACGGACGTCACGTCGCATTAGACGCATCGGTTGTTTTGTCGTTGACACGCCCCCAATTCTCTCAAGAAAGTGGCTGATCGATCCAAGTTGTACGTCGAAACCTATCAAATGTATTAGACGAGCGTAAGGTGCTCTCTAAAGGCAGCTTTTAGAAATGCAAAGTGAGCGTGTAAAGGTGCTAATCATACACAATCCACTTCAGGCGTTTTAAACTGGTTGGGTTTTTTTTACCAACGGCGAACCGTACCGGTGTTGATATACGTCACATTGTCGGGGTTAACCGTACGTCAACGGCGTCGGCATATTTGACCTGGCAAGTGAACAGGTGAGCCTCGGTTTTTCTACATTTAACGTTAAAATTTCTCAACATATTATGGGTTGTATTTTTCCTCTGAATCAATATTTAGATTGTGATGTATTAGCACAACAAATTTATTTTGACATCCTGAGGGTGAAAGATAAAATAAACCCCAACAGCCTGAATAGCTTGTATAGCCTATATAGAATATATATATATAATTATGTAAAATAGTCCCTGTTGGGTTTCACATATAACAGCCTTTTGTTTGTATTGTTTTCATTGTAAAGTGGATTTGGATTAAAGTGTGTTTTCACGCAGGCACATTCCTGCTGATGTGTGTTAGCGTCACACACTAGGTGTCAGTCCATGTGACCTACTACAGCTGTGTGAACAAACTACAGCAAAATGACTGTGGCACTTTTCCTGATTGCATGATGAATAGACTTCTCGCTGTGAAATGAGTTTGTCCTTTGGGTAGATGAACCAGCAGTTCGTCCCTAGAGGGCAATTTCATGCCTGAATTTTGTGTGTTAGTGTGTTCTAAATAATTTACCCAGAGGATATTTCATGCCTTTGATCACAAGTTACGATAAGCCCAAGCCTGGATTTTTTAATGACTTTCGACCTCCATTTCAACTTCTTCAAGTTACTTAATAATGAGTTTTCCTTTGATGTTATATTCCTTCAGGCAGACTCTACCACTGTTTATTTGCACCAATAACAGGGCATCTGAGGTATGTGCTCAGGTACATTTAAGTGGGTATATATGAAACTAATTCATGATCTGTGTTCTCTTATTATAGACCATTTCGCAAGATGTAAACAGCACTGGTCCAGAAGCACTTCCTGTCTCAGTTTTTTAACACTACACAAATGTCAGAACAAAATACAATCAACAGAACATTTACAACTGACTTGTTTAACAAACATCTTTAGGATTTAATTTACATATGTGAAATACAAAAAACTGAAACAGGAAGTGCTTCTGGACCAGTGTTGTTTACATCTTGTGAAATGGTCTATATATAAAAAAACAGAGATGATTCAGATAAGTTGAAATTCATTCATTGCACATTGTGAATGTGAATGTGTCCTCTGACAAATAATAGAACCCGACAAAAAGCTGCTGAAAACATTAAAAAATGTTTCTTTTCTAATACGGAGACCATTATTTAAAAAAATCACACCAGAGATTGTTTACGTTGAGAAAATTAAATCCTCAGTACCTTCTACAATTTATTTGTGAAAAGTATTGTCCTTTTTCTTTATATGTTGGTTTTCTTCACTGTCTGTGAAGAACGAGAATAGGCTGCAAGGTATTGCAATATACATATGCTTGTGTTTGCGTAGCCTTACGTTATTATACTAACAACACATGCTGAAGTTGGCGTGGAAAATAATAGGAGATGATACACACATCCTTTACATGCTTACTTGAGTTTTCCTCAGGCGGCATTTAGGAACAGCTAGGTGCTCTACTAACTAGGGGTGGGAGAAAAAAATCGATGCATCGATGCATCGGGATTCTTTCTCTAACGATTCTGAATCGATTCTCAAAGATTCAGAATCGATTCTATGTCAGAACTTGTTCATCCTGAATATAACTTTGTTAAAATAAAAGCAATAAAATTAAACTTCAAGATGGGAATACTGTCAAAGAGATTCTAACTATAAACAAAAAGCATAAAAACTCTTTATTTATTTCAAATGCAAATTTATCATATTTGCAAAAATTATATGAAGAATCGTTTTGGAATCGGATCGTGAGTCCCAGAATCGGAATCGGATCAGATCGCGTAGTACCTAAAGATTCCCACCCCTACTACTAACACAAATACTAATACAAATTTGGCATTGTCTGCTGCTATTTGTCTTTATAAAAATCTTTTTTGTTTAGTTGTATGTGCTTAAATGTGTGTGTTGAAGTGTAATCTATAAACATGAAGCACCATTGTAGTTTAATTTAATTGCACCACTGGGATTATTAGAGTTATCTATATTAGAGAAAAGTGTAAGTCGTGCTTCTTTAACTTGCCATTATTTTTTCCACATGACTGTACTCTTACTGTACAACTACCTTATACCACACCATCATATGTCCTGTAGATCTGTCAGTCACATTCTATGTCAATCTCTATTGAGTATGATGAAAACACTACTCAATTTATGTCCTTTTTCAAACAGTTCAAACAGAGACATTCAGAAAATAAATGTAATGCTCACCTGCCCTCGAGTCCATCAACGTATTCCTTCTTCTTCTTACGACTTTCCTGTGCCGACTGCTTGTTCCGGATCTTCCTTCGAATTTTCTTCAAAATCTTTTCTTCATACTAGTAAAAGCATGACAGCGGAGCAAGGTAAACTTCATCTTATAATAAAAACATATTAAAAGACATCATTATAACATTTTCTAATACAAATCTGTTATCTATTTAATATGGATTTATAAGAATTTGAAACAGCAGATACCATGTGAATTCAAATCATATCAACATAATCATTATCCTTTACACGTGAAGGAAGCCTAAATCTATTAGGATGAAAGGAAGGTGTAATTTTGATGGAATTTCCTTTAATCAGTCGCTTCATTCACCTCAGCCTGTTTAAAAGCCTCTTCTGTGATTTGTTTTCAGCAGTAAACAAATGTGACACAGAGAGCACAATACAATGTTTAAAGGTGCTTCACAGAAATGTTATAAAAGAACCATTTTGAAAACACCATTCTGTATTGATAAACATAGTTTAAAGGTATTTAAGGTTTTTTTTGCTGTTTTTACTGCTTCTCTTTAATGTTTAGCTTTCTTACCTAATTTAATTCTAATTTCTTTCTCCATTTAAATGTTATGACCTTTAGATTTATTTCGTTTTATATTTTATTACATTTATTTTTATATTCCAGTGAGACCCCTGTTCAATTTGTATTAATTGACATACAGAAGGGTTAATTAAACCTTGAATGTTGTTGAAAGTTGTATTTGGTGTATCCTGGTTCTTTGCTGATCTCCATGCCCTATACTTTCCTTTCAAAATCTATTTATTGTCCTATCAAAATAAATGCATAAAAATCCCCAAAAGCTATTTTGAAAAGGGGACAATTACCTAATTAACCCTTAAATGTTATGACTTTTAGATTTATTTAGTTTTATATTTTATTACATTTATATATTATGAGATTAAACCTTGAATGTTGTTGAAAGTTGTAGTGAGATGCCCCCAAAGCTCAATTTGTATTAAAAGGGACAATACCTAATTAACCTTAAATGTTATGACTTTTAGATTTATTTAGTTTTATATTTTATTACATTTATTTTTATACAGAAGGGTTAATTAAACAGAAGGGTTAATTAAACCTTGAATGTTGTTGAATGTTGTTGAACGTTGTATTTTAACACCTAATTAACATGTTAATGTTTTATATTTTATTACATTTAAATTGAGAAATGAATCTGTTATTTTGAATTTCATTCATGTTTAAATGGAAATGAACTTTATTCTTTTGAACTTTATTTTTGTTTGTACCTTGTTAAGAGGCAGCTGGCTGGGAAGACTGACTCCTTCTTTGGCTAAAAGTTTCTTCTCATCCTCGTTGAGAATCAGCTCCTGCTGGGATTGCTGTGTGGAAGGTTTGGACTAGATACACACACACACACACACACACACAAACTTGTTGTAATAGTTGTACAAAATACTTTTTTATTTTGTACAGTAGAATCTTTTTTTGGTGTACTATTCAACATATAAATCAAAGGTAATCAAAGCATCATCTGAAATACAGTGAAACATCAGCAGGGAATTTAAAAGCCCTAGTAGAAACGCCCTAGAGTTAACAGCTCTAATGTTTGCAGGTTTTGTCTTTTTTCTGTTTCGCTCTCATTTTTCTTAGTCATTTTGCTTTCTAAATTCTTCAGCTTGTACTCCAGTATCTCTTTTTTCTCAGTACTCACTGTTTCTGTGATGTTGGAGAGCAGCAGGTCTTTTACAGTGAGCTGGTAAGCAGCGGTGGGTTGAATTCTCTGTGCTGTTGATCCACACTGAGAGTCTGTCATACCGGCAGTGAATAGACCGGCCTCCCAATCTCCTGCACACACAAAATCATTTCATTTACATCATCCACAGTCTTAAAATCTGACTGGCCGTGAGGTGCAGGTTATGGTATAAAGTTCTTAAGTATACAGTGGTAATGTTCTCATCCTCTTTGAAAGTCTAGGACATTTTGAAGTCATTTTAGCTGAAGCAGATTTCATACATGTAGTGGTCTTGACGGATCACTGAGTATGTTAGTCAAGTGTTACTGAAGTTGCTAAACCGGGTTAAAGCCTTTGTGCTATGACTTTGAGCTAAATAATCACACTGGTGTCCATTATGTTTTGCATTGACGTGGATTTAATTCTCACGCAGGTCGTCTGCAATGATTGTTATTAAAGGGTTAGATTAGACTGGCATAGACACAGGACAGTGCCGTATTCATTGACAAAATGTTAATGCTTTGTGAGTCGTGGATAAAAGAATCTGCTAAATGAATTAATGTAAATGTTAATGTATTGTACATGTGAAGATGATGTTTACATGGTCTCAAAGCCACAGCTTTTTGAACGACTAATTTACTGGCATTTTGGTGACCTCTGACCTGCATTAAAAGAGCATTTGTAGCGGAGCACTGGGGGAAAATTCATGTTTTTATTGCGATCCACTTTCCAAGAAAGATCACAAAGCTCAAAAATACACTGATTCACTTTGTAATTCTGAATCCAACTACCTCTCCTGATGCTTTCAACTCATGAAAGCTTTGAAAGTCTATTAAAGTGTATGATGGTTTTGGAAAAAGGCTCAGAAGAGGATATTCTCACCCAGATCAATGGAAAAATCCGGTTCTGGTTTGGCGGCGGGCGCGTTCTGCTCTTCTGTCGGCTGGTGAAGATGATGATGAAGATATGGTTGGTGAGAGAGGGTGATGGGGTCGAGAGGAGGGGGGCTGTCCAGGTGGTCTGATGGGGTGTCGTCACTGATTCCGCTGTCACAGGGGGAGGGGACCCACAGGGGCGAGCAAGAGTTCGACCCGCTGTCTGACACTTGCAACAGGGAGTCCAGGAAGTTATCAACAACACCTTCACCATGACACGCAGTCTACAGGAAGAGACAGACGTCATAGAGGTAATCATTCTCAAAACTAGCTTAAATATCAATTTTTAAGAAGTTTTAGTAACAACTGCATCTTGTAAACCCAATTAAGCGCACGGGATGAGATGTAAAATGTTTAAACAAGTTATTATGTTAAATGTAACCTCACTTTTAAAGGACTTTGTATGCTGTTTATGTATTTACTGCACCGAATATTTGCCAATAATTTAACTGAAAAATACATAAGACGGAAGGAATACTTGTTTTCTTATAGTTTAAAAGATATATACTAATATCTGTTTTGCAAAGATTTCTTTTGATGTGATGTTTTTCCAATGTGGTTATAGTTAGATGAACATCAGCATAAATCATCTATTCAAATCTATGAATATTTTTGTGGCTAGATATCGATTCCTTTTGTTTTTAAAACTGTTGAATATGGTATTTTTTGTAGTATACAATATGGATCCATTTGTACATAGACATTTCCAGATGATTTAATTTGATGTTCACGTAACTATACCTGTCACAGTCTGAAAGTTAAAAGCAAAATTGACAAAAAGAATAGAAAAAATCTTCTCAGAAAAACAAAGTCAAAAGTTATGGTTAAAAATAGATGTTTTTGTAGCAAGTGAAGTGATGCATCTGAAGTGACACGCAGTGTGTGATGTTGACAGACACATCTGGGTCAGATATGGATTCTGTTGTGCTTCTCTCTGTGTGTTTACAGGAAGAGACTTCAGGGTGTCACATTAATTGAGTTAAAATTAATAAAAAAGCTTCTCATGCTATTTTTCAGATGAACTCGGGTCACAAATTTTAAACGGCACTTTACTCACGCTTTGTTCTGTCATTGACCACACAGGGTTACCGTGGTCACCATCACTCTCCATATGTGAGCTCCTATAGGACTGCTCGAGCAGAAAGTCCAGCAGTTCAATTCCTGCATAACCCTGAGACAAGATGAAGAGAGAGGGAAATGTCAGCTTCCTGTTTCATCTGTGTAAGTATCAAATATGCCTTACGTGTTTCTGACAACATTCTTCTGGAGAGAATCAATTGGTTACATGTAGTAAGAGTTCATGTACATAGCAGATCATTTGCTCTTGAAATGAATACAGAGAGGAAAATGTTATTCGCTCAGATGTTGCTCATTCATTGCTCAGAGGATTTGATGGAGTTCTGATTTGTGTTTTACAGTATTTAAGCATAAAATTAGTTTCCTTACAGGAGAAATAAAAATAGAATCAAATAAGACAGTGTTTAAAATTCATGAACAAATTAGTATGGAGGTGTAAAATGACTGTAGATTGTATAGGTAAAATAATTTGGATTTTGGTCAATTTAATGAGAAATGTTTTAATTTCATATTGTAATATTATATTGATATTGACTTAATTGTAGACTTGACGAATCAGTTTGTGTCATTGTTGAGATCTCTTCTGAAACTTCAGAAAGATCTGAGTCACACATGAGACTCCATTTAATCTCATTAATGTTAAAAAATTCCACGTTTGTGTTTTTATTTTCTTACTTATATGCTATTTTAAGTGATCAGAATGATAATTTTTCCCTGCCATATGATTAAAGAAATCTAAAATCCTATAAAACGTGTACTTTGACCAAGAGGCCTTAGAACTCTTTTGACTTGAGCAAACACTCCAGCATCATGTTGATGAGTTTGGCACAGTCCAGCAAACTCATGTACCCTTTAATAAATGTACAAGTCAAGCTCGTACATCTTGTTTTTGTATTCTTTGCACTTGTGGGTCCCTGAATAGAAAATGTCCCCCAACATTTCTTAAAGTATGTAGGAAGTAGGTATTCATTTGAGAGCCTGCAACGCCATTGTTAGTGCTGAAATCCAGAAAAAACATAGTTCTTGGTAAAATATGTCAGTTTGAGACACGTTCACAACTGAAACCCGTCTGTCTGTTTGTGACAGAGCTGACAGAAAGATCTCACAGGAACTGCTCTGGCTGTATAGGGTAAGCAAAAGCTCAACATTGAACATGTCAAGAAATGATGAGACTGGACAACGGGCCTATGCACCTGTTATAATGAGCACAACTCTCATGACCCAGATGATGTTGACAGTGAATTTTCTACTTTAGCAAGATCTGGCTTTATATCTGTCTTTATGTGCTGAGGATGATGACACGATGAAGATTAGTCCGCTCACCTTCAGCTCAAGACTCAACTTGAGAGTCTTCCCATCAGTTCTTATTTAAAGAGACAAAAATGTAAAAAAGATTAAACCAGAATATCATGTTCTGAAAAACCTCTTGATGTATTCTAGTTGAAAGTCAAGAGTTAATATTCTCTCTGGCAGAGAAAGTAACCCTCCCGCCCCAGAACTGCTCATCTGCCAAGCATCAGACTGTTGAATAAGCATAAAAGATACTCTGAACCGTCGAACCAGAAGCCACTGATTTGAATCAGCCTTTTATGTGTTTTATTGTCACATCTATTTGAGTTCAATAACTGAGTCACATTAGGCTATTTATTAGGTTTATTAGTTTCATGAATTAAGTTATTTTTGATACTCGTGAGGCATGATATCCTGTTTAGTATTTACAATGTCACCATATTTTAAGACGCGCATCTCTTTACTCGTTATATGAATCCAACGTTTTCAACAACAATTAAAATCGATAAGTTTTACAGATAAGACTGCTATTATACATCTTACATAAATTTGACATGTGCACTCATGAAGCACTAAACGTGGCTTCTGAACCTTTGACTGACGTGACATCACTGCAGAGAACGGTAGTAGAACTGTGCAAATACACAGTAGTTTAGTTACGAATATAACAATCTTATTCAAGTCTTATTCAAGATCCTATTGTACATCTTACATAAAAAGTACATCTTACATAAAACTTGACACGCATACTTATCAGAGCTATGGATATAATAGTCTGATTAAGAAACTCACATGCAATTAGAGATGGTGTTGTTTTAAAAGATTTGCAGTAATACCATGTATTGCATATTCTATAATCAATGCATGTTATCATTTTTTCATATTAATGTATATGTTTTTTTTCCCTATCTTTTGCTTATTTCTATATGAATTATTATTTTAAATGTATATTTATTGTCTGTTTGTTTATCAAAATCTTCTGTACAGCTGCTTTGCAACAATGCAAGCTGAAAAAGTGCTACAGAAATAAACCTGACTTGACTTGACTTTATGCATTGCTACATGATGTGATTGTTAGTTTTAAGTTAGGGGACTGAAATATTTTTGGTAATATTTTCTTAGAATAAACTGGTCCTTCCATGTCCCTTTTACACATCACGGACCAGTTTCATCAACGTCCAAGTTCTGCTTGCTAATAATGAAAATAGTGCATATATTATCTAAACGGCAAAGCAGATTCATTTCTTCAAAAATGAGATAAGCTTATCTCATCTGAACAAAGTTTTATATGGTTTGTGATGTTGCCCAACAGAGTAACACAAACAAGGCAGGCTTGGTTAGTCAAACTTTTAAAGAATTTAAAGGATATTTCTAAAGTGAGAGAATTGCCAATCTGATTTATTTGCACTTTGAGACCAAACAAATTTAAGATATATAACTACACACCATACACACAGACACATGCTTAAAATACTTAAAGCAATCTCAAAACTCCATTATCAAAGCTTTAAATAAACTGATTGCTGTAGTAAGTCAAGATCGCAGATAGCACAGTAATCCATGGGCATGACAAACATCTCTCATGGTTGAGCAGCTGTGGGTAATTACAACATTTCAAGCTAATGTTAGATATTTGCTGAACTTCTCTGCTTCATCTGTTCCTAATGGAAAACTCGGTGAAGACCCTTGGGTTGTTATTTTTTGCTTACTTGCATTATGCCACTAGACTAATTAGGAAAAGATCATTATCGTATCTTACAGTATTGTCATATCCACAAGGATTTTTGCACAGAAAATACACTGGTTCATTTGAAAAGAAGGTTAAAAGAAGATCTTTAAAGTCTCAATTAATGAGCTATGGGACAGCACTGAGATCAACCAGAAAACAATAACAGAGATGAGTTTCAAAACATCTCAATAACAAACTGCTTAAACTTGCCAAAAGATTTCAATATGAACTCTTTTTATTAAATTCTTTCAAGACCAAAATGATCCATGGGATGTTCCCAAGATGATTATCTGGAACATTGAGCTTTATGCAGAGAAAAGTGCTCTTTGTGTACATGTTTTTGTGACTGGAAATGCTTCATGAGATGTCAAATTGGTGAAACCATCTATACTAAGAAACTCTCATTTTCAGTTCTCTGATAAACTTGTGTTATGTTTATTTCCAGCAAGAACACCAGAATCAATAGTTCCTTTTGTAAACCCATCGTTAATTATAAATAACTATTGACATGGCTCCGGTACTTTGGACCTTAGATGGCCCACATACTTTTCAGATGTATTTCAATAGTTTCAAATGAATTTATAAGCAAAATCTTTTCTTTAACTGTTCTTGTATAAATAACATAATTTCCTGAAAACAACCTCGTATCAGTCAGACACGATCAATGAATATCACAAAGCGTCAAACAAGAGAGAATGCAATACTTCACCCTGTCCATGATCCAGGCCCTCGAATCCTACAGCAATACAAACAAACAGATAAAATAATTAAATCCAGAGAGGAAACAGGTGTTGTGCTGTGCTGTCTTCCGGACAATCCTCTCCTGTACTGTCTGTGTGTGTGTGTGTGTGATTCTTTACCACAACTCTCTGTTCTGGTACAAAGTTGAAACTGTAGATAACCACCAGATAATAACCCCATGATCTAATTGGATTGGCGCTGGTCAGAGGGCTTTGACTGACAGGTTGCATCAGGCTTGTAAATGTTTTGTTTATCAGTAGGGAGTTGATGTTGATCTCATCAAAACAAGTTAACTGGATAACAAAAGTGAATGACATCACTCTTAATATGTAATTTACTGTAAATGATGACTGTAAAAGACAGAAATAGTGACAGGGGTAATAATGCAAACACTTTGGCCTAAAGTCCTCTTCAGTAAAGATATATATATATATATATATATATATATTTACATATATGCGGAATTAAAGAGACAGAACGCAAAAAAAGAATATTGCTTATTTACCAGCACTGTAGGTTTTTATATGCTTTGGTTTAATTTAGACATGCCTGCAAGTATCTGGGCATGACCAGAGAATCAGGACAGCCTCTCAAAACATTTACAGTCAGATCAAAGGTCATGTTGATTTGAACAGACCCTGTGGCCTTCTGTTAACTTTACAGATGGCGATTAAAGTCATTGATATTATTGACTCTTGTTTGTGAGGCCAACACAAGAAACAAATCAGAAAAAACAGATAATTCTAGGAACATTCTATATCCTGATTGTTCATTAAAGGATTTTGATGTTATCTTCTGTATGTGCTCGTGTTAGCATTGTGTTTTTATGTGCAGTGCACTTCTGCACAGGTTTGTGCACAGACGTTTAATACCAATAGCTGTAATAAATGCATCAAACATTATTGCCAGATGTTACTAAAGCATTTTATTGTTATTTGCTTTTATCAAAATGGGAGGAGGTTCAAGGTCAGGGAAGGTTGTGTAAAATCATTTCAGTCTTTCAGTATCAAGTCAGTATTCTTGTCAATTTTCAAATTCCAATGCAATTAAATAAATAAATATATAAATATAAAATTAATCATTATGAGATATGTGGCTGAATACATACAACTTTGCTATTGGCAATGATATCCATTGAAGATAGTTTTATAACATTTCCATAAGATTATGTTTTCTGTAATATTACTTTTGTTTGTTTTAAAAAACTTACTTCATACACAGTTCATAAAACGTCTGTAGCCTTTTCTTCAATTAGATGTCATTATGTAATGAACAGATATTGAATTTGTAGCCGTTATTAATCTGCACTCAATGACTCACAGATGTGTTTATCAGTTGAGTGTATGTTACAGTATGTTCTAGTTTAATTACACATGCAGTAAAATATGTCCAAACTCTTATCAGGCGTGTCACATAACAATTGCCCTAATCATAAACAATGCAATAATGTCTGAATCATTATATGATTTAATGCTAAATTACCAAACCAACGAAAAATAAATGGGATGCAACGTTTTATGTTGCTAAGGAACAATGTTTCTTTTCAGCTTTGCCATGAATGAACTCAGCCATCATTCATTCAATTCAATAGAGCTCAATAGCGCTACCTGCTGGTCACAAAAGTAATAATATACCTAGAACAGCATTTACCTTTTTCTGGTTTGTCTTTTTAAGCGACGTCCCATCATTTATTCGAGAAAAAAAATAATTATTTAAAGAATACATACAAGTAAACCTATATAGAACAAAATACCGCTAAATAAAATATATACATGCCATTTAATTAACTGACCTAGAAACGTCTCCACGATAGTTGATATGCAAAGAATAAAACGTATAAGACCAAAATTCAGATTTTGTCATGTAGCTCAATAAAATATATTTATGTCATTTAATTAAAACCGAGAAACGTCCTCACGATCAAACAAATATCCTTTTTTAGTTAAAGAGATTTTAAACTACATTTTCCATGACCCCAGTTGCTGCTGCGCATGCGTACGTCATTCGGGCACGTAAACAAGCAACAGGAAGTACAGCTGTTACGTTGATCCCCTCAGGTTTGTACAATAATTATTTAAAATATTTCTGCTAGTTTTCTGCTCTTAGATCACATTTCAATCTACAGTTTATTTGTTCATTAAACGACTTGTTATTCAATAGTTTAAAGGTTTTCTTGATTTTTCCAGAAAATCACAGTTTCGTTAGCTAGCATGCTAATGCTATGAAGCGCACTTTATTGCCTTTATATGAAGTTATTTTCATGCTTTTTATTCTTATTGCCTTTTCTCGTTGGAAAATCATTGTATTAGGTTGTTGTTGGCCTGGTAGTTGTACAGTGAGATTGTAGAATCTGTCATTTATCTAAAGTGTGTTTGTTCATTCAACGAGACAGCTGCTGTCAGGACATTGATTCACTTTTCAGTGTCTTAAAATTATGGCTCATTTAAGACACGGATCATTTAAATACGTTTAAATCAGTTAGAGATAGACTGTAATATTAACATGCCACAATATAAGACGAATTGCAATTTGTTGGGTATTATTACTTCCGGTTTGTGCATTTTAATTTACAGAAATCCTTAACGCCAGAATTGCACAAATATATTTAAATGGTACAATCCTATTGTACAATTCTAGGCATTAAAAGCAACCATTAAAGCATTAAATCCCTCCTGACGTTTATTCCCCTGGCTTTTAATACACTACAATGATGTATACCATGTTGTCTGCTTTCTGCTTTATTTGTTTTGCACTTTAAAGCAGTTCAGCCTTGTTACCATTTTTAAATGTCCTTGGAAATTCACTGAACTTGAAAAATGGGAACTTGCCCTGTACATGGAATATTTATACTTTCTAAAGTGAAATACACTGCAGATTTACTCCATAAGATTTTGTTTGCCTTGTGTTGAAAGCAATGTTAATACATTTACACCCATAATATAAATTTAATTTAATTATTATTATTGTCATCATTCTTGTTATTATTATTTATAGCACCTGTCATGCAAGATTGCTTTATGCTGTAATACACAAGTGGGGAAATGAGAAATCTTGAACATCTTGAACCCTATTTCTAAATGTTTAAGTTGTAGTTAAAAGTGATCATAACTGTTATTATAGTATATATATAACTGTATGTATAACTGTATATTAAGTTTTTCTAAGCATGTAAAGCTTGTATCCGATCTGCCACATCCCTCACCTCCTTTAAGAAACAGCTAAAAACACACCTCTTCCACGAACACCTGACATCATAAAAAATAAAAAAAACTCTCTTTTTCCTCTACAGGTACTTATCTAGCACTGCAAAACATTGTAAACTTAGGAAAGCACCTCTCAGTACTATTGTTGCCGCTTTTGATGTGTCGCTTCATTGTCTCCTAATATTTGTAAGTCGCTTTGGATAAAAGCGTCAGCTAAATGCCTAAATGTAAATGTAATTAGAAGGACACATTTGTTGGTTTGGATGTGACCGTTCATAATTCTACAGTTACATTATTAGCCATAATAATGAGTGTCTATTGCCATAACAGATTTTTGATAAGTTGGAAAAAATAAATGAACGAACTGAAGTGTTTACAGTGAGATCTGATCTGATTTTTTTTCTTGTCTTTTAATATTTTATATTTTTGTGTCTTGTTGTTTCTTTAAACATACTGTAATGATTATATTATTGGAGGTATTGGTATGGAAAATGTTATGATGATGACTAGTGTTATTTACTGAATAGAGACCATGTCAAGCTCAGTAAAGACCAGCTAAGTTTAAGAGTTCTTCATTGTAATAAATGCATACAACTATGGTCCACCAGAGGGCAGTGGAATCAGTGTTAGTTGAATTTTAACATGTGTGTAAATTCACTCAAAGAGATATCCTGTTTTGTTGTTTAAAGGTTATCTGTTTATCTGATGTAGGAACATGTGTGTGTTTACCATGAGGACCTCATGTCAACTGCATTGATTTCAGCAGAATTAATATAAAATTATTCTTGCGCAGAAAGTGAAGAATCTGCAATGTTATGATGTAAAAGTGTTTTAAACTCTTTAAACTTTTTTTCTCTTTAAGTCAGATGGAGAGATGACTTGTTCTTAGTTCAGTCAGCCAATCCCAGGGCAGCGTGCTGAAGGCAGCCAATAGCAGGGCAGCGCAGAGATGACGGAGTGCTTCCTGCCACCCAGTAGCAGCCCTGCAGAGCAGAGGAGGACCGAGCACCCTGGAGGGGTGGCTCGTACCCCGAGCTCTGAAGAAATCAGCCCTACTAAGTTCCCCGGTCTGTATCGTACGGGTGATCCCTCGCCCCCCCACGACGGACACCATCATGAGCCGCCGGATGCAGCGTCCGATGACGAGAAGGAACACAACAAGAAGAAGAACAAGTTCAAGAAAAAAGAGAAACGCAGTAAGATAAACACGCTCATGTGTGCAGTATTTATACTCAACAATGTAACTGTATGGATATGCACACATTATTCATATGTTTGTAGTCTGTAGTCTAATTAGTCCATTAGTCTATCCGTTGCATTTTTTTATGTTAAATGTGTTAAACAATGATTATCTTTTATCAGATATTTACTAATTGCAGGAAACATTTTGAATCTACTTGTTTGTAGTATAATATTTTGTCCACCGAGGCCAGTTGTTCTAGTTTCTTTGCATATGTGCACACTGGGACAAATGTTGTATTTTCCTACCGCTATATTTAGCCCACCTGAAAACAGCCTAAGCAGGAAATGATAAATGTTTTACAGACACACCCATAGGTGTGTGAAGGAGCCGGTCATGAATACTGGCCGACAGGGTCAGAAGCGGGTTAGTTAGTTCTGGTGTCAGAAGCAGCTCAGGCTGAAGTAGGTGTCGGGACACAAAACTGGATCACTAAAAAAAGAATCAGGCACAAGGGAGCGCTACTAAATCATGTGCTGACCTCTTTATGGTAGTTTTGGTGTCTCGCTCTGATTTCACATTGCCTTCTCTTGCCTAACCTTGAGCTCGATCAGCAGAGAGACAGAGAGATAGGTCGAAGAGGGATGTAAATCTTGTATCTTCTCCTTTTTTTCTTTTCTGTTCTTGTCTCATTTCTTCTGTTCTTCTCTCTTTTTGTCTCTCTCATTTCTCATCTTCTATCTTCTCGACTTTTCTGTTCTTGTCTCATTTCTTCTGTTCTTCTCTCTTTTTTTTCTCTCTCATTTCTCATCTTCTATCTTCTCGACTTTTCTACTCTCTTCTCATCTTCTGTCTTCACATCTCCTTTATTCTCTCTTCTTCATTTCTCATCACCTCATTTCTTCTCGCCTCCCATTTGCAGCTGAGGGATACGCCGCGTTTCAGGAGGACAGTTCTGCCGATGAGGCCGAGAGTCCTTCCAAGATGAAGCGTTCCAAGGGCATCCACGTCTTCAAGAAGCCCAGTTTCTCCAAGAAGAAAGAGAAGGATTTTAAAGTGAAGGAGAAAGGGCCTAAGGAGGAGAAGGCCAAGGACAAGAAGTCCAAAGACCTGACAGCAGCCGACGTAGTGAAACAGTGGAAAGAAAAGAAGAAGAAGAAAAAGCCCACCACAGAAGCCGAACCCGTTGTCACGGAGGCAGCGGCGACGTTACGGCCGATCTTCGGAGCACCTTTGGATGAAGCGGTGAGAAGAACAGCGCTGTATGATGGAATACAGCTTCCAGCCATCTTCAGAGAGTGTGTGGACTACATCGAGAGCTACGGCATGAAATGTGAAGGCATCTATCGCGTCTCCGGTATGCCCTTGACATACTGTAATTATTTAGCAGTTTAAAACTGCGTGTGTCTTTTCTGCTCTCCTGACATACTTTCTCTCTGCAGGTATGAAGTCTAAGGTGGACGAGCTGAAGGCGGCGTACGATCGCGAGGAGTGTCCGTGTCTGGAGGAGTACGATCCCCACACGGTGGCCAGTCTCCTGAAGCAGTACCTGCGAGAGCTGCCGGATAACCTGCTGGGTAAAGACGTTGCCCCGCGCTTCGAAGAGGCCTGCGGCCGGCCAAGCGAGGCGGAGAAACTGCAGGAGTTTCAGAGGCTTTTGGGTGAGGTGCCCGCTGGGAACAGACTTATTCTGGCCTGGCTCATCACACACATGGATCACGTCATCGCCCGTGAGATCGACACGAAGATGAACATCCAGAATATCTCCATCGTGCTCAATCCCACCGTACAGGTGACCTTATAATACACTGCAGATATTCTCTCTTGATTTTGGATTCGTGCTGTATGGTTTATTTTGCAGCTGTGGTAGTTCTATGTGAATCCAAAAGTTAAATTATTTTAAAGTTTTTATCACAATGTTGTAATCTTCTTTCTGTATTAGATCGGGAACCGTGTCCTGTACGTGTTCTTCACTCACGTCCATGAGCTGTTTGGTGATGTGGTTTTGAAGCCGGTCGTCCGTCCTCTGCGCTGGTCCAACATGGCTACCATGCCCACCCTGCCCGAGACCCAGGAGAGCATTAAAGAAGAGATCCGCAGACAGGTGAGACTCACGGCTGTTTCCTTTAGATTTTGGGGTGAATGTTTTTGTGGGATTCAGCCAAGCGCTTCCAAATCTAGACATCCATTTAATAATAAACAAAGCTCTTTATTATCAAAAATACACACTAAACAATGATATAAACATTAAACTTGAAAGACTTTGATGACGATTCGGAGATATAACTGTAGACTGTATCTCTACACCTGTATTTACTGTGGATGTATTTGTTTATGTTTTAAATATGATGGTTTGTTCATTGCCAGAGGCAAATTTGACCTCATAACAAGGAAATGAGTGTGATATTTAAATTAAGAGCTGAATCCTGTCTCTATGAGTATAGAAGAGAGAAAAGTTTCTAAAGTTTTAGAATGATAGTGTATGTGAATCTTTATCTGCTTTCACACAAGAAGAAGATTTCATTGCTCAGAGGATGCTCTTTTAAACACCACCGTCCTGATTATCTTAGTTATGCCCAGGACAAATTAATTAATATGTTCTTTCCATATGAGGTGTAGCCCAGCAGATGTCTATTTGGATTTATTCCAATCAATTTAGAAAACATCTAAAATCAAGTTTATACAAATCTGTCCGTGTCTGTATCTGTAAATCTTTCTTTTTCTTTCTTGTGTCCTGCAGGAGTTCTTGTTAAATCGTCTGCACAGAGATCTGCAGGCAGGTGTGAAGGATCTGTCCAAAGAAGAGAGACTGTGGGAGGTTCAGCGGATCGTGACCGCTCTGAAACGCAAACTCCGTGAGGCCAAGAGACAGGCAAGAGTCGCAGAGCACTGACCTCTGACCTTTGACCCACACAGTATATCAAGTAAAATACAAAAAGTGTCATAAGAGGGTGTCAAGGTCTATATACTTTTATAAGGTTTATGTAAGGGTTTATTACACAACTACCTAGCAAGTAGCTATTCGTGCAGATGAATACATTGAAAGAAGGGACCCATCACAAACTCAGCTCATATTGTGTTTTCAGCATGTAGTTTTGCAAAAATCTTCATACAGCGTGAGTAGAGCTTTAGATTTTGAATTGCACAATTAACATTTCATAAAATGGTTCTCTCCTAATCTGCAGGAGTGTGAGACTAAAATCGCACAGGAGATCGCCAGCCTGTCTAAAGAGGATGTGTCAAAGGAGGAGATGTCTGAGAACGAGGAGGAGGTTATCAATCTTCTCCTGGCACAGGTGATGATCTCCTTTACATGTCTTTACAGTGACTCTCATACTGTTGTGGACTCATTCTGACCCGTTGTGACATATTTTCTCATTGTTAAACAAGTACAAGTAATCCCAAAACTAATAATTCATGAGCATTTCAGTTCATCTTTATAGTAGAAGTTTGGTGGGCATTTGTATGCAAATTGCGATTCTGCCACACCTTATTAAATATCTGATGTATTTCTTTGGCACCCCCTGCAGGAGAACGAGATCCTAACCGAGCAGGAAGAGTTGATCTCTCTGGAGCAGGTGCTGCGCCGGCAGATCGCCACAGAGAAGGAAGAGATCGAGCGTCTGCGTGCAGAGATCGCAGATATACAAAGGTGAAGGATAATCAAATGTGAAAGCTGATCATGATGATGCTTTTTGTATGGCAGTTTTGGACTTTGGTACAGAATGTGTGCGTCCAGTGTTCAATTCCTACATATTGTCCTAACCGTGGTGCTGTGCTTTTCACCCATACCGACAAAAAGATCAGAAAGTCAGTAGCACTTAATCTCATGCAAGTGTCTCTTTTGTGTTTCTGTTCTTTCATTCTGTGATTGAACACACACACACACAGCCGTCAGCAGGGACGCAGTGAGACGGAGGAATATTCATCAGACAGTGAAAGCGAGAGTGAAGATGAAGAAGAACTGCAGATGATTCTAGAAGATCTGCAGAAACAGAATGAAGAACTGGAGGTGAGGAGGGATTGTAAAGAAAGGTTTTGTCTTTTTTGTAAGCGTTAATGTCCAACTTTCCTGCTAGTGTTTTTCTGCTGAAACAGATCAGCAAATAACATCTAAATTAACTGTATGTTTAAATGTAAAAATGTACTTAGTCGTCTTGTTGCAATCAAAGCTACAACCCTTAATTTTCTGTGCTTAGATGCCTACGCTGTGCGTCAGAGTCATTGTGAGAGATGCATGTGTATTACGTTTCTTTTTCCAGAATAAAAACACGCATCTGAATCAGGCCATCCATGAGGAACAGGAGGCCATATTGGAACTGCGTGTTCAGCTCCGCCTACTTCAGAGCCACAAACTCCAACAGGAGCTCACAGCCCCGCCCGTAGCTGAGCAGGCTCCGCCTACTCAACCTAGCCCAGAAGAACGACCTAGAGCAGAAGAACCAATCAAACGTGCCGCAGCAGTCGCTGTAGATCCCGCCGCTGCTGCCACAGCCAATGGGAAGCCTGGAAAAGATGCGATGAAACCATCGCCTAGCAAAGACAAGAGGGAGGCTAACCTGTAAATCATCTGACCTTCTCGATACCCCTTCATCAGTTCACTCGCATATGTGATCACCGTGTCCCTGTGACGTCCTGGGTTAAAGGTCAGGCGCTTGGAGGTTGCCACCATTTCGTAAGGTGAAGTGAGAATTTTTTTACACTGGAGAAACTGGACACGTGGAGGAGGTATTGTGAAGTTTGGAAAACATTTCTGGTCAATTTTGAAATGGACTGGAATTGAATGCGTTACACACTTAAGTCTGTATATGAAGTTTAAGCTGAAATGACTGTCAGCACAATCCGATCTCTGTGTTTGGATGATTTAGATCTCACAAATCTTAACAGACACTGATGGTATTTCTTTTTGCCTTTTTCCATGTATAGTATTACAGATTTTGTTGAGAACATCTTTTGAGAATCTAACAAATCTGTCAGGAACATGTCCAGGTCGCATATTGAGTCAAACTGAAAATAAAAAATTAAGAAATAATATTTATTATAAAGAAAATGAAGACTGTGAACCATTGCATTTTGATGTAATTTTCATGACAAATGACAAATCTTTTCCACCTAATTCTTATTACCATCAGGCAAAATAAACCAATTATATGATATTTTACCTAAAAACTAAAAAGGGTAAATGTACCATATTAGTTTAATTACAACCCATTTAGTAGTATGTAATTGTACATAAAACAATCTTCATTTTCTTTGTGCAAAATATTTAATTTAGTATGATAAGGATAAAGTGCGACCCCAGCATGTTGTGTACGATTCATTCAGACACTTTGCAAGGTAAAACATTTCAACAAGCTAAAAGGAAGAATCAGAAGAGAAGTCTTCTGTACCTTTGGTTTGATCGGTCAGTAAATCACACACAAGTGACATTCATAGACAACCATCACAATCATTTCAGTCTGGTGACTTGTAGATGTAGATGTTCCTAATAGGTTATTATTAACATGTGTTTCACTTTTTATTCAACACTTCTTGTTTATTTATGCAGATTAGCTCACAATTAAATCACAAATAAGTATGTTCACAGAAAAGTATCCTGAACGTCTTTTGCCAAGCAGCAGAAAATCATAGCGCGCTGATAGTTCTCCTGATGTGTTTCCCGGTCTGACAGTGAGATGAAACCAGACTCAGTCCTGCAAAATGAAGTCATGTGTGTTCTGAAACCATTGTGCCATAGATGACTGTGTGCAGCCGCACAGAAGAATTTATCTAAAGATGCTCTGGGACATTGTAATACATCTAGATTGTATTTTTACCAAAAGATATTCACAGGAATCATAAATTTGGAGCATTTATTTCACTATTTAATAGTCAATATATAAATATATATATTCATCTATACTGTAAATGCACTAAACTGTGCAGATATGCACTTATAGAACAAGAAATAGTTGATCGGCGTTTATTGTGGAATGGGTAACATTTTTGTTAGTTTTCATACGTTCATGGGACTGTGTTACATTTTTTTAATGGATATCGTGAAGCACATAAATCACATTTTCTCAGTGGGTATTATGGGATGTGTAAGTAAATGCTGGTCATGTGTATTTTTTAAACATGCAAATCTTACCAAGAGATTTCCAGGTCAAAGAGAAAAGAAAGTTATATTTTAAATACAGAAAATGAAGCTTGTTTTAGGATATTGTTTAGCATTTTGATGTTACTTTCATGACGGTTTGTCACACCAATTCACATTACCACAATGCAGAAACAACTATTCTTATCCAGTAGTGAATTATTATTTTATTAATTTAACTTTATAAACAGGCTTCACTTTATGCTAAATATAATTTCTTTTTCTATATGACCTATACATCTTGGCATGTTTTTGGGAGATCACACAGCCAGTCCTGAAGTTTTGGCACAGTTGTTACAGATGTTATGATGGATGTTTATTGATGGTAATTCATAATTTTGGAAACTTGCACTAGATTGTTACCAATTCTGACTTTTTTTTAAATACAGTTATTCTGTCATTGTTTCACAATTCTTTTTCTGTCATTGTTTGTGCAGAGTGCCTGTTGATTGCTAGTGTACTTCATATATAACACTTTCTGATCTTCGTTTTGTGTTATGTTTTTTTTCTTTGATCTTTCTCATCATTTTGTCAAGCAGGTGTGAGGAGCTGCATTTCAGAAATACTCTCATTTCCACTAGAACTTATCTCAAAGAGATACGTATACTTAAGCTTTTTGTAGCTCATGGTCATTGTGAACAGAATGCTGTCATCTGAAATAAAATAGTCTTGTCAAGTTTGAACAGTTTTCCCATCTGTGTAGAAATGATCAAGCTGTTGTTCCTGTGTGATGCTGTTGGAAAACATCAATGGATGGTTTGGTTATTACCACATCATGGGTTAAGAGGTATGTGGTCACAGATAACACAAGGAAGAATTTAAGAGGTCTTCTTTTTCCTTTCCTTCTTTATTTCTTATTTCTATTTTTCTTTCCAATTCACCAAGTGGTGTACAATGAAAATAGCGCACTATATTTATATGTATGCATTTAAGAGAAGCTTTATCTAAAGAGACTTAAAAGTGCTTTCAAGTTTTTTTTCTATCCATTTCTTGTGTTCTTTATTTTAGTGAGTAAAATAGTTTAATAAATTAAAATTAAAGTGGAATTTAAAGTAAAATAAATATGCCTAATTGAGTAATAAAATTAAACATTTCTGCAATTCATAACAAGATCAAAAGAAAATAAAGTGACACTCGTTTTTTAAGGAGCAAGAAAGAAGTTAAGGAAGTAACTAATAACAACACTTTTAGCTTTTTTATTTTTAAGTTTACAATTTATTGCAAGCAAATAAAACAGACATTTTACGTTTTTTTTTTTTTTTACATATTATTAAAAAAAGAAACGGTGACCAAAGAAGAGTTAAAAAGATGAGTTCGTCTCTACTTGTTATATGTTAAGGCGTGGTTTATGTCGTCACGTGATGTGATTGACAGCTCAGCCGAATTTCTCCAGTCAGTTTCCGTTAGATTTGGGACAGAGATGGACAGAGTTTGTGTTTTATAGATGAAACCGCGATGGATAAGAATCGACAGAAGAAGACTGAAGACTGTTAAAATAATGTTTATCTGACTCAAAGAGCTGTAAGATGGCCATACGGGAGTTAAAAGTTTGTCTTCTAGGGGTGAGTGTCTGTTGTCGGTGCTTAGAAATAGATGTACAATAGTGTACAGATAGCGCGCAACTGTATGATTTCTGCTCGATTCTCTTCCGTTTCAAGTGTAAGAAAATGAGTTCCGCTTTTAATGTTGTGAAACGGCGAGCTTTGTTTAACAAGTAACTAATGTTGTGTATTTGTGAGCAGATATTTGACGAGTGAGCTGAAGATGGAAATGTTTTCGCATAAATTCATTCTTTAGGAATGTTTGCGGCTATGACGTCATCGCCGGCTGGATACTGGCCGTGTTCACAATGGCACACTAGCCTTCTGCATAATAGCGTATAGTTTTAGGGTTTTGTAGTTAAAAACATGGTTAATTTTCATTCAGGGGATACATTTTGTACAAATGCTGGGTTCCAATTTGCCTACGTATACTATGCAGTAAAACTACAGCAGGATTACCAGTTAAAAGTCTGGAAACACTTTTGTTTAGATTTTTCCCCCACATTTCAAAATAGTAGTACTGTTATTTTGTCATTTTTATTCAATTCTAGCCAAAAATGTATTCGCTTTTGTTTGTCTGTCAACATTCTTTCTTTAATTCTTTGCAACAATCTGAAGTGTAGACAGAATTCCTTATTACTCAATAGGAAAGTGTATTTAGAAATGTATTTATTATAGATACATTACATTTTTATTTCACTTTTTTTTTTACAGGATACTGGTGTTGGGAAATCAAGTATTGTGTGTCGATTCGTTCAAGATCACTTTGACCACAACATCAGTCCGACTATAGGGTTTGTCTATCTATTTATTGACTAAATGTTTGAAAGTTTATTTATAAAGTATAATTTTTTATATTATTTATTAATTTGCATGTTATTAAGATAAGAAAGCATGTTTTTTAAATAGTGTAGACTGTGAAGTATGTGACCAGCCTGTGTTTGCTTCAGTGGAAGAATGTCTGACGGCTCCTTTATGAGTCAAAAACCCCGTCTTAAAGTTGACTTGTACTTTTTTAAGCTTCTGATTCATTTTTTTTTAGCTCTCAGTTTTGTTTACATCAGCACATGCTCTGCAGTTTGTCATTGCTTTAGAGGAAAACGTATTTTTAGCTTTTCTGTTTTTTGCAGAAAAAAACAGAAACTCTTACAAAACATATTGTGTAACAGGTAACATGTACAAATCGAGTGATCATAACAGCAGTAGCTCTGTCTGTGTGTTTTCAGTGCTTCGTTTTTAACTAAGACTGTCCCCAGCGGGAATGAACTTCACAAGTTTCTCATCTGGGACACAGCCGGGCAGGAACGGGTGAGAGTGGATATTAAAGTCAGCATGAAATAAAACATTTACTTTCTTTATACATAATTCTGGTCTTGTTGTACATGATTGTTCAAGATATTCAGAAAAAAAGAAATGTTGGTGATGTTTCTTCAAAGTAATAGGCCTAATAACTTTTCCTTTTCTGGTGACATCAGCAGTCCATGTGTTTTAACGCCTTGCTTCTATTTTGTTATGTAATTCTCTTTTTACATCATAACATTAGTTCTAGATGGATAAAATCAAGTTTTATGTTTGTTTTAATTTGTTGGGTAATAAATTATTCTATAATAAATTAAACTAGCTGTTAGCTGGGTATCGCCCACTCAATCCCATGATTCCACATCATGCGCCTTTAGTCCTCCACCCACACAAACCTAACATGTTTGTATTCCTGTCGATGTCCAGCAGCGCCCCTTAATTTCCAACTAAACCAAATAATTAAAAAAGTGAAAATTCTGTCATAAATTATGTTTGGAATCAGAGGAGAGATCTTCTGCTTCAGTCAGTTACATCAAGGTTATTGTTATTTTCTATAGTGTGAACACTCCTTAAACATTTAGGATTTTCTGTCCCAGTCTCAAACGTCTTAAATGAAAGTGTTATTTGTATCAGGATGAGTTATAGGGTTTCTTAAACATGTAATAGTAAAGATGATGCTACTTTAGTCTTAGCAGCCAGCAAACATTTATACTGAAAGTAAAGATATCTTTTCATTTCTATGAGCCACAAACGCAAATAACGCATATTATAGAGTTAAATATATATATATATATAGTGATTTGTGTCCTTTTTGACCTCAACATTGACATATTATGTTATTTTTCCACAGTTTCATTCATTGGCTCCGATGTATTACAGAGGCTCTGCGGCGGCCGTCATTGTGTATGATATCACTAAACTGGTAAGCTCCTCTTTATTTGTGCAATTTATTTATGTCATATATGTTTTGTGCAATGTAGAATTTCCCTTAAGTAAAGTCTTTTATTTGTACAATTATTTCTGATGGACAATACAGTGAGATTGAATGGAGAGCAAATGCAAAAGTCGACTGTTTCTCAGCTGTTTCTCCGAGTGTGTGTCTCCTCTTAAGTTTCATAAAACATCTCAATAATGTCCTATATTGTGCTCAGATTTACCAAGATACCAAAGTCATGATTATTAGTACATACTCTATTATTGCTGTATATTTAAGAGACACATAATTCTGAAATAAAACATAATTAAGATCTCCATTAAATCTCTGACCTCTGAGTTTTTGTTTCTGTGTTTTTCCTTCTGTGTTGTTTCTAATGTGTTTGTTTTGCAGGACTCTTTTCAAACATTAAAGAAATGGGTGAAGGAACTTAAAGAACATGGGCCAGAGGATATAGTCGTGGCTATAGCTGGAAACAAGAACGACCTGGGTGACATCAGGTTCATAAAACCCTCCGTCTCTATCTAAAAACTGTTTATACTCTCCAGTCTAAACTGGGCAATTAACCTGCTAATTATGCCATTTACGCTTTGAAATCTTTAATAATGCTGAATAATTTTCCCTTGTTGTTTTCTCAACTCGTCTGTATTCTGTATTTGCCAGCTTCCCCAACCCTACTTTACACAAAGAAGAGCCTTTGATGTTTGTTTGGGGCTCTGTGCTCGGCTGGATCTCTGTATCTCATGCTGAGCAGACGCTGTTATTTACTCACAGTTTTTTGTGGTCTTTTTTTAAGGGAAGTTCCAACTAAAGAAGCAAAAGATTTCGCAGAATCGATCGCTGCCATTTTTATGGAG
The DNA here is from genome assembly GCA_019155185.1 of Beaufortia kweichowensis. NCBI lineage: Eukaryota > Metazoa > Chordata > Actinopteri > Cypriniformes > Gastromyzontidae > Beaufortia > Beaufortia kweichowensis. The sequence continues at coordinate 4,283,148 of CM032797.1, read as the reverse complement.
ACCAGCGCCAGAAATGCCGTAAACATCGAGGAATTGTTCCAGAAAATCAGTAAGTAGAACTGTTACACCCAGAACACACAAAACTGATTTTACTTTCTCTCATTCACATTATTATTCAAAGCACCCTCAAGTCTACATTTATGTATTTTACCTTTTACCCAAAGCAACTTTGGTTTATTCAAGGTATAGTATATGTCATCAGTATGTATATGTATGTTCTCAGGGATTTAAACCCACAAGCTTTGTGCTATTAATGCAATACTATTGAGCTACAGAAACCCATTACAGAATAATAATTAAACATTACATTAAACATTTTTATTATCTAAAAACAACTCAAAACGACAAAAGACAATAATCAAGTAGTCCAGAGAGGTTTGTGATAAAGTGTGTTATAGCTGTAGGGTGGGTCGGAAAGTCCTCTTGGAAAAGTATTGAATTTGACATGCTTCTAATTCTATTTTTAATACAAGCATTTAATTACATTATCAGTATATTATAAGTGGAAATGAATAGTGTGATTTGTGACCCTGTCTGTGCAAATGCCAGCATTTTTTGTGATTTATTGTTTCCTGCAAAATATCATTCTACATAATGTACATTTATGTGCAAATTTAATCTTTTGAGTCAATGTTTGAAAAGTCTGTTGTTGTTTTGTCTAAAACATAAGAAAACAAAGTGAAAATAAAATAATATATTTCAGTATTTGAACCCATTCGTTTTATTATTATATTTTACATGTATACTATATCTTAAAATCCATCATATAATCTATTATTTACAGCAACGAAAACACACATTACCTGTTTTCATAATTTTCAAAGCTATGACTACTTTGATGCTCATAATCTCATAATTAGATTTTGAGACTTAATCTTGGATTTCACAAGCAGGGTCACATTTATTAATGAATTATGATAATATGTCCTGTTATTCATCTTGTTGGCTTTTCTCATCTATCTGATCTTCTGCAGGTCGACAGATTCCTCCTTTGGAGGGCACGGATGCTGAGAGTAACGAATCATTTAAACTGACGCGGCAACCTCCTCCATCCACCAAACGATGCTGTTAGACCACCGTCACCCCACCGGTCGCGTTACAAACACTCTAGACAAACAGTCTAGTGCTTATCATAGTGTCTTTATAGTGTACTACTGTAAACATTCTTTCTGTTTGTTTACAGACACTGAGAAGTGAGTCGATATTACCGTCTGTGTGTTCATTTACAGCATAATGATCTGTTCAGTGTATTGAAGTTAGTTTAACAATTACCCAGAAAATCTCTATAGGATTGTATGACCCAGCAAACCAAGTTGTGTGTTTACATAGGTGTTTATGAAATTGATTTGGATACTATCACATTAAAATTGCTATTAGACTTTAGTTTTATACCAGCTGTTTTATACATTTAATAGATTGAAACCGTTTTTCCATATACTAGTAATTAGTCCTGTATTTACAAAGCAAGTGCCTTATTGCCATTTTTGTGCTATTTTATTTTATTGGGTTTTTTTAAAACAAAGGCTTTGATAGTTTATTACTAATTTGACTTTGTTTGATCACTTAAAAAATACAGAATGTTTAAAATAACAGATAAAGGCTGAATAAAATGAATTACACAAAACATTGAGAGTTTATTATATAGACCAGTTGTAATTACAAAGATCTAATTCGTAAGTGGTTGAAAATGTGTAAGTGTTAAATACTGGTAATTATATATGTTAATTGTCCAACTTTAAAGGAAACAAAACCTTTACCACTTTAACAAGAAATATAAAATATTCCAGCAGATGGCAGAGTTTACTGTAAAAGCAATGAAAGTCTATGGGCTTCTGGTTATAGCTGTATGTGTAATTGAAAAAGTTTCAATATATATGTCATTCACAATATGTTTTTTTTATTGAAGTGTGTCATTCATACCACAAAACTTTCCCTAAAGTAGGAAACCAGAAAGTTCACGTGTGCATTTATCTGAAGGCCATAATAGTAATGATTATAGTTTCAGTTTTAGTAAACAAATGGTCAGTGATCAGTAATTAAGCATCAGAGCCAACAAAAATAGACCTACCTATATATATTAAACACCTTCAAAATGTTAAATAACATCAAATGCTGTTCCTAGATCAGTTCTCCTTCTATAAGAACTTTAGATATGATCTGATGCTGTTGTTTGTTTAAATAATTGCAGAGAAAGCTGAAGATCTGGTCTAACTTGTTCAATGTTTAAACATTATAAAATTAATTCTATTATAATGTATCCTGTACCTGGATAAGATCATGTGATGTACATTACTATACTAATGTACTAATGTGTATGTCCAATAAGAAATGTTTTGCATTACACATTTTTGTATTGTTTAAATGTATCTTTTGTTAGTTAACTTAACACATTTTGTATGAGATATCGTTAATAAACCATGTGTGCATTATGCAGAAATATTTGCTTATAGATGCCATTTAATATTTTCTTTAATTAAAAACGTCTTTACATTTCTACAACTAGAGATGATTTAAATATTATGTCTACATTTAATCGTTTATCAGACACTTTCAAGTTTCAGCTTTAGAAATCTCACGTGTGGAAGCAGGTGAGACTATGTTTCTGTTTCATCTTTCCATTCACTTGAGGTCTGAACTTTCTAGATTGTTACTTTATCTTCAGCTGGAGTTTTTTTCTAAACAAAAATATCTGTTTTAGATAAGTGCTGCATTTCTCATGTGCTGTAAATTGATGTGACATTTTGAAGGCTTTAACAGTGTTGTCGTGACATATAGAATTGAAGATGCTTGTTGAACACAAATGGAAACATGATGTATTTTTGAGTAAAACTAAATGTTTATAACTTTACAGCTAAATTTTACAAACAACACATACATTGGTTGTTTTTAAGTATGTTTCTTCTGTCTTAACCAAACAACCTGCTAGACAAACTCGTTCTGTCGTTGACTGACAGCAACTGACCTTAAGATCATCTCATTTCATTCTGCTGGATATCTGCAGTCTTCATCACGGTAAAATCTTGTATTTTGTCTATTCTCTTAATACAGGGGACCTCACTCCACTGGTTTTAGACGGTCTTACTTTGGTGCTCAATTTTTATTGTCTTTATATTTTATTGTCAACATACCTGTAGACCTGTTACCGAGTAACATTGATTTTCCTAGATATTGTCAGTGTGTCAAAACATGCGAACTCACATTCAGTTTTAAACGGTTGATCAAAAAAACAAAAGAAAGTAATAGTTTCCATTACAAACACCATAAACCATCAGTTATTTAACATTAAAACCATTACAAAATTCCTTTATGAACTGTCTTATTCCAGATTAATTGGTTTCCATCAGCTAGATAACATCCCACCATTATAGTTTCCATTAAAACCAATACAGTTCTCATTATAACCATTAAGTCCAATAGAATTGTTTTCATTGCTTTAAAATGGTTTTCAAAAATTTTATGTCAATCTATACTATACAATCAATACTTCTCTCATAAATCCAAAAATGATATACTATCCCCAAAAACCCTGCAATTTCATTGTCACTCTGTAAATTACGTACCAAAGTTGAATACTTTTGAAAAATATTTTCACAAAACTTTAGTATTAGTACTGCTCGTCTTATCAAACACTACTCTCAGAGCAGCCGATTTGTCTTGAGGAGAAGCAAAAAATGAGGACAAAGATACTAGTTTACTCTATAATTTTCTCTATAAGTATAATTATTGTTTTGGTTTTTAGTTTGTTGGCAGTGGCATTCAAGGAGTTTGCTATATTTATTCTAATAATCTTCACAACATCAGGTCAGTGCTGCGTCAAGCACAACTTAATCCAAATGTGGTTTCCAATAGTGTTCAGGAAAAACTTACATTTTCTTTTCCCTTCCATGTAAGCAATCATCTTGATTCCTATTTCTTCAGCCAGAGAAGATAAAGGCTTTCTGACTTGTGTAGATTACTTCTTAAGTAGTCGACCCACCGGCTGACCCCTCTCTCATCTCAGGTAAAACACCCTTTGACCTCTCTCATGGCCTGAGGTGATGCGGGCATCTGAGGCTCGTGGGTTTGTGACAGGTTGACGTTGGGCTATATTACGGTCTTTTCCACGCTTCTGCTTGTCTTTAACAGATCCACGTGCAGCCACCCACCGCAAGCCTCAACTTTCTCACTGAGGAAACCAGTGGGCGATTGAAGAGAGAAGAGCGCAACGAAATAACTTGTGGCCAAATGTCAGAAAATCGTGTTGCCTGGATCACCATGGGAACCAGTTGGGAAGAGACTGGAAAGGCAGGATTTCTCTTTCGTATCTAAATGATGCTTAATCTTTGTTCATCGAGGTTGGTCTATTGTTGTCATCCCTGCTTTCTCTTTTGATTCCTCACGAAGTGGCTGAAAAAGACAAGTTATTTTGCTCGTCCTTTTTGTGTCTGAGAGCTGTTTCCGTCCGGGTACCGTGAATGAGTTCGACATGAATGGACGTTTGAGAAATGGTGCTATTTTCCACAGCACTTCCAGTCTTTCTAGGTTATATTATTGCACAGAGGAGATAAACCGCCCCTTCACAGTTTAAATGAGGTCACTGAATGTCAGAATTCTCATTAGATCTGTTGTTTACACTGCTTGGTAAAATAGCACGTGACATTGTACACACAGATGGATGTGTTCAATGGTTTTAGAGTCTTTATGGTGGTAAAACATGGCACATATACTCAATATTTAAGTTACATTAAATATTAAATTGTGCTACTTAATATTTTTGTCTTGTTTTTCAGTACAAATATCTAAAAATTCTAAAATCAAAATACCTTTACTTCAGAAGCAAAATGACTTTATATTATTGACTTGTTTATGTTGATAAATATAGAGAAATATATCTGTTAGTGGGATAAGAAAACTTGAACTTAATTTAAAGGGAAAACAAGATTATTTTTCTTACTCTACTGGCAGATTGTTTCATCTAGTTTTTAGCCTAAACTCACTTTAAACAGAAAACGTATATGTGTTTTGGTTGATTTACATTTACATTTACATTTAGGCATTTAGCTGACGCTTTTATCCAAAGCGACTTACAAATATTAGGAGACAAACCGGTTGATCAACAGGATTTAACTTTTAAAAATGGGCTTTCAAATGTACGCTTTTAAAAACTATACCGTTATCATCTATCATGTGTAAACTATAAAAATGCTCATTTGTGAACATATGCCCTTAATTGTTGGTCATTTTTTTTAAAACATGCCATATGACGAGTTACAATGTGTTACAATAACGAGACAAAGCAGTGCAGTAAGTAAAGTTGCTTTTTCATTTCTGTTAACATGACAGAACCAATGCAGTATCTGAAGCCCCTGTAATATAATAAAGAACTGAAAGGTTCATTTGGGAACTGAAAATGGTTTTTAAATGGCATGGAAACCTGTATTTGAAACCTCTAATCCTCCCACCTTCATAAAGTCATCAGGTACTGATAAAGTTTAATAACTCCATCGTCACTACTTGGGCAGATGGACGCAGGCTTTTGTTCTTTGTCGTGAATAGATGAGATCATCTCAGATTTTTTGATTTCATTCAGGAAAACTGTGGGCATTACCACTGACCTGTTTTTATGAGATGATCTGTGTTATAGAATAGATATGAAAGCATGTTTGTGTTTTGTTTGCTGCTGACACAGTGATGCATCATGGGAAATTACAGTGAATGTTATCATTGTGTGTTTTAATAGCCATAATGCCACACACCTCTCCTGGTAATCAGCAAATTGCATTTTAATGTTAAGCCCAGAAAGCAGATGAGAGAGAGAGAAAGACGATTAAACCGTGAGATGCAGTTTTCTATCTTTTATAAGCCTTTATCATTGCTTTTTTTTTTAGTTACATCGTACGAATTAGCCAACTCGTAAAATATGTACGAATTCTCATGAGATCAGGCTGGACATTTTATGCTCTTGAGGGTCACATCTTCCTTTGAAACGGGTTTTTGTGTTAAAGCTAGAAATTACTCATGCATTTGAAACATCATTTACCTTCATCAAGCTCAACAAAAGATTATATTGCCAGTAAATAGCTGGAATCACTTCAATTTTTAATGCAATTCAACTCAATAACAGTGCCGTGTTTTTTGTGTATTGTGTTTACTGTATTTTGGAGCACTTCTGTGTTCTGTAGAAGTCGATGACTCATATTATCCCAGCGTTACTGGAAAATGTTCTTATTCGTTTCATGCTATGAAATACAAAATACATGTGATAAAATACAACCAAAACTTTGTTTATTTCCAGATGTGATGGTGTTTTGGACATGGTCTTGTGGCCATTTTTTACATGGGTAAGTATGAAGTATTTTTTTACCGGGTCTTATAGTGTGACACATGTATTGTTGAATTATTACATTTTTTTTTAAATATTTCATTTATGCTCTTAATTAATAACATTTAAAAAATGACATATCTGTCTGTTCTTCACAAACCACAAGTTACCACTTAAATCTACCTGTGCATGCATCCTAAAAATGTGCAAAGCTGTACGTCTGTGACCGAATTAGGTGACTTTTAAAAAAGTTTTTTGATTTTGAAAGCACAACAATGTCATGCGTTTCCACAGCCCTCTCTCCAAGTTTCCAGGGAAACAGACGGGCAGATCAGAGAACAGCAAATCAAACACAATTATACATCATCCTAGAGCACTGTTTTATTCAAAACGCTTTTCTCAAACCGACCAGCTTTAATAATGTGAATATCAATTCACAGAGGTGAATGATGCTGGTAATCTTTAATTGATAAACCATTTCAGAGAAGCTGTGCACTCGATGCCTACTCATGGTTCTTAATATATGCAATTTTCAGGACATATTGTATACAAATAATGTGAAATGGCACACTATTAGTTTTAGATTACCTTTATATTGCCATGCCACTCCTACTGTTTCTATGTTTATTGTTAGCAGTATGTGAATTTGCTGGCACCGGTCGACACAGTATGTACTATTTACTACCTACTATTTTTGTTTAAATGAAATGTAAAGGCAATGCATTATAGATGTCTCAGAAGTAGTGTGTTTGTCATATGAACTAATCATTTTTAATTCATTCAAAGAATAAAAAGTAAGCAATTTTTAATCGTGTTTTGCACTTGGTTTGATTTTCTATTTCCAGTGTGAGAAATGTACCAGAAGCAATATCGGCCATCATTTGACTCCAATGGTAAGATATATATTTACACAAAATTGGGTGAAATTGGAAATTACAGTTTTAAATGGATGTAGCTCACTCAAAAAATAAAAAATGTTGTCATCATTTATTCACCCTCATGTGGTTAAAAACCTGTATAACTCTTTTTTTGAGAAATGTCTCAGTGGTTTAGTGTTCATAAGATGGAAGTCAATAGGGGTCAATGTTGTTTGATTACCAACATTCTTCAAAATATCTTCTTTTGTGTTCTTCTTTAGTCTTACAGGTATACATGAGGGTGAATAAAAGTATTTTCATGTTTGAGTGAACTTACAATGTGCATCATTGCATTATTTTGCATTTATTGTTTACATTTACAGTTTCCAAACCTTTTGCACACTCATTCATATACTAAATATACTAAACAAAAAACTACGCAGTATACAATAAATACAGTGGAATAAATTAGTGTTAATTCCTCTCATGAACAGCCGTCGATAGGCTACGAGTGGCGCGTAACCGTACGCGCACTCTTATTTGCCGACAGGCGCGCGCACGGGGGTCGGTGCACTATTTAAAGGAATGAATAGACTCGCTGTGCCAACAATACAGAGTAGTGGATTACTGGAGATCTGAAGCAGGGCTCGACAAACACAAGCATATGGAGTGAAACACATCACTGGATCATCCGGAGCAGAAGCACGTCACGTGAGTCACTTTTCTGACTTATTCAACAGGCGCTTCATCTTAAAGAAAGTTTTAACGCACGTATATATTCCTTATACAGACATTTATGCGTCAATTTCTGAGTTTTAGAGAACTGTTCAAATGGAAAGTGTTGAGGAATGTGGATATAAATATATTTGTTGAATCGCAGCCAGTTTGTTTTGACAGTCCGTATTATTTTTTATATTATTATATCTCATGGGAAAATAAACCATGGTTATAGTGTGGTGATCATGTTGTTGCGAACTAATTTCCATTTGTGTGACTATAGTTTTATTACAAATACAAATACCATGATTAGATTTGTTATGGTTACTTTATTAAAACCACGGTTGATTTGTTTTTGGTATAGTAAAACCATGCGTAATTTTCGCAAGGGAACGACAACAACAAAGGTTTTTTTTGCATTTGATCCCTTATAAATGCGTTAGAATCATTTAAGCTTCAGAATAATGTTATAATATTTGGAAGGAAACTAAACTTGCAATGGTGAATTGTAAGTTCTGCAGTCGGAGAGTAAATGCGCACTTCGTATAACACACAGCAGAAGCGCAGGTGTGCTGTAAATGATGCCATAGAAGAATCATATTTGTTTCCTGAAAAACCTTTCAGTCAAAGCTTATTTAAAGAATCATTTCTTTATTTCCACTACAAGTTGGAATGGACAATACACCATGACATACTTAAGTTTAGGGCATATATTGTGATTTTGTAATAGAGTAAGTCCATTTTTGTCAAATATTTTTGTAAAATGTAGATCCACTCTTAAAAATAAAAGTGCTTTTAAAGGTTTTTCACAGCAATGCCATAGAAGAACCTTTTTTTTGGTTCCCCAAAGAACCGTTCTGTTGAAGGTTCTTAAAAGTTTTGTAACCTTTTCTACTACAAAGAAGCTTTTGTGTAAGGTTTTTGGGATGTTCTTTATGGAACTGTTTAGGCAAAAATGCTTCATCTGTGGCATTATGAATCACCTTTATTTTTAAGAGTATGACCTCAATTTTGTGTGCTTTGTGTGTTGACACTTATATTAGACAGGTTTCAAATGAAAGTAATAAAAAATCTTTATTTTTTTTATTTCTTGATTTTCAGAAAGTATACCTGCACTATATATGCACATTGTGCTGATGGTGTTTTTAAAAGAATCATTTGTAAATTTAGTGATTTTAAATGAGAGATTCACAGTTCACGATTTCAGCATCGTTTTATAATCATCAGTGTTGTCAAAGCATCACATCTCCAGCAGGTGACAGTCTGAGCTTAGGAGAGATAACAGCTGTCATTTGACTTTAACAACTTGTTTTAACTGTTAACACATTAAGTGCCAGTGTCATCATCTCACACTGGTTTGTTTTATAAATCATGTCAGGCGATGTGACTGACGGTTCTTGTGTTTTGTGCACACAGGGCGCGACTGCACATCTCTCCCAGACCTCGGCAAGAGATGTGGCTGTTGGAGAAGATTCGTGGTTCAGTGGAGGGAAACGGTCCGCGGCAGAGCGACTCTGCCGACAAGCAGGGCAAAGCCCCCACCTACAGCAACGTCCTCACTCCCGATAAGATCCCAGACTTCTTTATTCCTCCAAAACTGGTATGCTGCCCCCCAGAGGCGGAGACGCCAGAGATGAAGCCAAAAAACGGTCTCCACCCGTCAACGTCTGAGCAGACCATATGCTGCAAGACGCCGCAGGGCGGTCAGCGCAGCCCGCGTCTCATTAACAAACTCGCTGGAGACACCAAAAACTTGCTCAAAGCTGCCAACCGGCACATCATCCAGATTGAGAGCGCAGATGAACTGGTGGTCGGAGAAGCGGGCGACCTCAACACGAACGCCGACCCGCAGTCGCAGACGGCCATGTCGCTGCCCTACGTACCAAAAGCTCAGACCTCCTACGGTTTCGCCACGCTGATGGAGAGTCCTCACACTCGCCGTAAAGAATCCCTCTTCCACAGCGACCCCACCAGTCCGCTCACCTCACCAAACACCCAACGCAAGTCACAGGGGAACCACTTGAACCCGAGTAACTGCAACATTTCCCACTCCAACCCTTATCGTTACTTCAGCGGAGGAGAGAGCGACACGTGTTCCTCGGCCGAATCCTCCCCGTTCAACTCTCCGCTGCTGTCCCGTTCTGCATCCCTCCTGAAGATGTTCACCCACGAGACCCAAGCCAAAGTCTCCCGTGCCAAGCGTTCCTTCGCCCGGCACAGTTCTCTTTCCACGGACGAGTGCAGCTCTGTAGAGACCAGCCCAAACATCCAGCGGCGCTTCCGTTGCCCTCCGTCGCCGGCCTTTCGGGGACGTAAATCTGGAGGCAACATGGATCGCTTCACGCAGCACACCGTCAACCTCCACAAACGAGGAACACTGCGACTCTGCACGGACTACGACATAGACGCGGCCAGGCTTCACGTGCGCGTGCTGGCCGCAGAGGAACTGTACGATAAACAGTTCGACATAAAGAGCATCAACTGTTGTGTGGCGCTGTATCTGAATCCAGGAAAGCTCCAGAAACAGCGGAGCACGATTATCAAGAACAGCCGCAACCCCGTCTTCAACGAGGACTTCTACTTTGACTCCCTTCCTGTAGCGCAGGTGAAAAACCTGGCCATCAAGATGAAAGTGGTCAACAAAGGCACCAGTCTGAAGAGAGACACGCTGCTCGGGGAGAGAGAGGTCCCGCTGAAAGAACTGCTGTCTGGAATCTAAAGATCAGAACAACCATCCAGATGCAGGCGGGAGAAGATTGAAATCATTTCATTGACTTGTGTTTTATAATTCTCCAGCTAACCATGTGCACCTTTCCGATGTGTTTACTTGCGCCGAGCGTGTGGAGAATGTATGTGTGATGGTGTGAGATCCTTTGTAAATATGAGTGTGAGAGTTTGTGTTTTCACTGAAACAAACCACTCCTCTGGCTATCACAGTAGGCGACACAAACAGATGAAAAACAGCTGCCGTTCCACACGCCACCAAATTATTCTTTGAAGTCACTCAAAGCCACACGCTGTGCAAAATCATCTGATAGGAGCCTTTCAATTTGCAAGAATGAAAAATAATCTCCTCGGTATGACTCGGTGCGCTTTAGGGATGTCTCACTTTAAAACCAGACGTCTGTTAATTTCTCATCGTGGATCTGTGCAGTTTATATTGTAAAACACCCTTCAGCCTTATCGAATCACAAGCAGAATCGCTTCAAGAGTGGGATTTAAGATGGGACTGAATGTATGATAATGTAAATGTATGATATGACTGAATGTATGGTAATGTAAATGAATTCTGTAAAGAAGAGGCTTGAGTCTACGTTTAAAATCACTTAACGTTCCCACTATCAAGTGGATTAAGTAGTGCACAGAAGACTAATTTAAGTGTCTCTTTTGGTTTTATTGTAAACTATAACCAAAATGTAGAGCATCAAGGTCTCACCATGGTAATACCACATTTTTTCCTAGATTTACTGTAGTAGTGCCATGGTCTTCTTTAAGATGTTTTTGGAGTACTGTGTGGTACAAGAATATGAATAATCATTCATATTCAAAACCAGAAATTATGTGTGTTTCTAAATGATATTTGCGTCACCTTTATTGTTTTTTCAGCTTGACTCTCAGGAACCATCAGCTCACGGGAATTGGTACGTATTTTACTAGGTGGCTCATTTTTTGGTGAATCTGTACAATATGAATTGTACAAAACCATACGTGTCGTATGTGTAAATCCCATGAAAATTCCCATGTAAAAACTCATTGATAGCATTTCACCACACGTTTTACATGTGATCACGTACGTTTTTTTACACTTCAGAAGTGATCACGTAGTTTTTGGCACATGTGAATTTCATGCGTCTTTTCTGTAAGGGATAACAAAAGCCACTTATAACGTCACCGGGGAAAAGAAAAATTGTGCTAAAACGTACAAGTGAGATTGTACAAATTCATACGAATTAGCCACTTTGTAAAATGTGTACAAATTCCTGTGTTGGATTAATTGCATTCATTGCGACTTGCATCGTGGGTAAATATGGCGTATTTGAATACAAAAGTGTTTGGAAGATTCTATTTAAAATATTTTGGCATGCTCATTGTGAATTTGTGTTTGGATGTTTAGCAGTGAGAGAAGATGCATGGCAAACCGTACAAGCCCTTATATTGATATTGTTCATGAGTTTAATGGTGCACACGTGAGATAAAAACGTACACCTCTTCCTCCTGTGTTTGATCAACATCAATCAACTTACTTACACATTAAAATCACTCGTTTCATGTAATAAAATGAATTGCTATGATGGCGATATGTTTTTGACCTGTGGAGATTGTCTAGTTTAATCTCTCCTCGCCTGCTGTATTAAAAGTGAGATGTCTCACATGACGGGCTTTAGATCAGGGCATCAGAACATCACATTCATGTTATTTGATAAAATGTTCACATATCCTTAAAGGTGAAGTGTGCAATTTCAGTATCATTTGTGTAATTGCAAAATGGAAGTGTGCAGTTACATTTTCTGAAGCTTCTGAATGATGTCTGAGTAAAACTCACTGCCAGCAGGCTCGTGAGAGTGGTTTCCAAGGCATTAATATGCGGTTGCTAAGGTTACCTGCAGTTTTAGCATGTTGCTATGCAGATGCTCCTGGGCTCAGGTTGGTTGTCAAGGAGTTGCTAGGTGGTTCTCGTCCAAGAGTTTATCCCTGAATGTCTATGATATTGTGGTCTGTACATCTTAAATTGAATATCTTTATATTTAAATTCATAAAAAAGTCATGGGTTTGATCCCAGGAAACACACATACTGATATAAATGTAGACTATATCTCGAATGCACTGAAAGTCTGTATAAAAGCATCTGCCAAATCCATAAATCTAATCATTATTTCCAAATTGGTTTCCCATCAGGTAGTTAATGCCAAATTCATGCATTAACATTGAAGCCAGACGCTGACATTTTAGGCCACGTAATGTTTTGAAAGCTCAGAGTTTACACAGTCTGCTAATGGTTTATAGTTTTCATTTAATGTTAGACTGGGATTGAGAAGCTTTTATAAAAAATAATCAATTACACGCTTCATCTTGGTGACATTAGTCCAGATGTTATTGATGAAAGATCATGAAGATGAAATGTTCGTAATCTTTTACATGATGGACACAGTTGGTTAATGTACAATAAGATCAATCACAAGGTCAATTGTGATTTTATGTTGACTTTAATGATTGGTTTGATGTGACGATGTGAAAGCGTAATGCAGATGTATCAAGTAATCACAAATTTATGATGACATTTCATGATGTAGCACATGTCTGAATGATCCATTTTAAACAGTCTTTCCCTTTAAATCTCCTTTAGAAAGTCATTTTTCTTTCCGCTATAATGTATTTTATTAATACAATCACCTGAGTATTTCCTGCACTGTTTTTATCTTTTCTTCTGCATTGAAAGTGTTGTCATGTCACTTTGACCAGTCTGAGAACATTCATTATATTTTAAAGTGAAAAAAAATCACTTAGGCACGCCATCAGTAATTACACTCGGCATATGAATCACTCCACGCCGCTCATTGACCGTATTGATTCATTTACATTATTACATTATTTCCGTTTCTATTTTCAGCACTCTTTACAAATGGCCAAATTGCAGGTGTATTCGATTTCCCATCAGACCCACACAGAGAACAATGTTTCCTTCCTGACAGCGCCATGTGTTTTTTATTTGAGATTTCAAATTAAAAAAGGAGAAATGGATTCAATATAGAGGCATGAAATTTGATTCATTTCCATAACCATCATTCTGTATGTGAGATGAAAGTGACTCACACTTCGGATACGTCGTGGAAAATGAAGTGCCTATCCACTGTACTTGATTCCCGTTCCCTATCCCCGCTCTCACCACCAGCCACAGCGTTCCTATGCATGTGTACATAAACACGCCTGTGATGTCGATGTACATGAATAGTGTATCTTAAAGATTTGATGTGTGATTGTTATTCTGAGGACAGATTTGATTATGATGATGCACTGTGATCATGCTGTTTGTTTCTCTTTCTCGTGGTTTATTCTTTCCAGGCTGCTTTTCTCTTTATAAACTTACTGTGCTATTGCTTTGTCTATTTTCTTACCTCGTTCAATAAAAGTTGTGTAGATGGTGTGCGGTGCTTCTTTCTCTGTCCTTCTTTTGACCGATTTAAACCAGCATGAGAGGAGTTGGTGGTTTAACTGGTCTCCCAGTCTGATCATCTGCCTTAAAAACCCTCTAAAACATCAAATCATACCAGTCTAACCAGCAAAATCCACCAAAGACCAGAAACCAAACCATTTAGGCAACATTGCTATTAATCTAATCTAATGAAGAAGAGGTTTTTTTAATCCTCATTGTTGGTTCTGAGCTGTTATCCATATGTCAAATTTGTCGTTTGTCTTTCTCCTGATGCTCTATTAAGTGTGATTTTAACATTCAGTCAGCCCACTTGAAAGAATATTTCAACCCAAAATGAAAATCCGTCACCGTTTGCTCACCCTTATGTCAGACTTTCTTTCTTTTGTGAAACATAAGAGAGAAATTTTGATGAATGTTGAATCTGCTTCTTTCACACAATGAAAGTGAATGAATACTGAAGCTGTCAGTCACTAACATCTTCTTTGCGTTCCACAGAAGAAGAAGAATTATCCAGGTTGAGGATGAGTAAAAGATGACAGAACGCAGGACACGTTAACCTTCCAGCTGTCTGACAGAGGTGATTTAAAATCGAGGTACAGAGAAATTGATTTCCATGTTTCTATTGATCATCAGGAGTAAATGAACTGCTTTCTGGCTCATATTAAACACATCAGTTAAGACCAGTCAGATATCGAATACAGTCTCATGACCCAGTGACACTATAAAATACACATCACATTTCACCGAATGTCTTTCTGTTTCTGGAATGATTCAGGGTTCAGCTGAAAAGTTTTTTGTCTGAATGTTGTTGCCTGAACATTCAGAAAACCTTTCAGTTTCACAAGAGGTTCTTTGTTATTGAAACTAGTCTTTAAGTCTATAAAAAGGAAAAATAAAAAGGTTCTTGAAGAAATTTTAGTAATTGGTTCTTTGGGGAAGCAAAAAGGTTTTTTCATTCATCGCTGTAAAAAACCTTTTGTTTTTACCCGTTTTTCTTAAGACAGTACATCCATCGTTCACTATTCAAATACGGTCAATAGTTTCATTTATTCTTGTCTGTCTGTCTCATGATGTTACATCATTTACATAGTAACAAGACACACAAGAACCAAGGATATTGAAAATAATCAACGTTTATCACTATTATGAATTTAATGAATACAAATGTGGTTGTTTTGGTTTTTAGTTCTTTAAATATACTCTTAAGAACAAACGTTCTTCAAAAGGTTCTTCACAGCGATGCCTTTGAATTTATTTTATTGCCATGTTTTTGAGAAGCTAAAGCTGCAGGGTTCTCAAATATACTTATATAACTTCATGCATACAGTAACATTTGGATATTTAAATATCTTTCTGAGATTTTAGACGAAATTTACTCACCCCGTCATTCAGAATATAATGCACGAGTCTAGCAAACTATTTAATGTCTTTTCTGAAAGCCTTTTCTCACTGTATAATGTTGTTTTATAGGAAATGAAAGTGTGAACATTCTTTAGAGGAAGAAATAAAATCAAATGGGTTTGAAACAACATGATGCATCATTTTCATCTGGATGAACTAACCCCATATGTCTAATACAGCTGTAGGAAGTACAAGATACAAAATGTACTTAGTCAGAGAACAGATGTACCATTACTATCCTGCTGCTTCAAGACACCCCAAAGTATTTGTGAAAGATAATAAAATCTAGACAGTTACGATGCTCAGGACAGCGTGTGTGTGTGTTTCTACACAACTGATGAAAACGTCTGTATCTAAAGTTTTAGGGTTACTTTTTAGGAAGCTTTCTTAAAAACTGAATATATTTAATGTATTTAACAACATAATTTGTTTTAATTTCTCATTCATGCATTGTTGTACGATCTGCTTTCGTGACGGTAATGGTTAGGTTTAGGGGTGAAGTTAGGACTTTTATTGCATTGTTTTTGTACAATTATGCTTTGTCTAGAAATCTACAAAATCTTTCTGTTTTACAAAAGTTATAAAAAGACTATAAAAAGATCAAACATATATAGCTTTTTAAGTGCTTTACTTTGACAGAAAGGCTCTTTGGGGAACCAAATATTGAATATTCATGGTGTGAATATTCATTGTGACCAGTAATCATAAAATGTTTAATCATAAAACACTCAAGGACCAATGAAATTAGTTATCATCACATCACTATAGTTCAATTGCTAGTGTTATTTAGTGTTATTTGGGGTTTTAAATGAGCTAAATAAGCCCCAAATCTTAATGTTTTACTCTTACAAATGTATTGTTTCACTTCAGAATACATTTATTTACCCATTGAAGTTATTTAAATGACTTTGTAAGGGTGTGAATGAAAAACATGGGAACCAAAATATGTCAGTGAAGAGGCCAGACCTTAAACCTAAAATAAGTTTAATAGATCTATAGGGCTGAAAAAACAGAAATTGAAAAAAATGGTCGAAGAAATGAAGTAAGAAAAAGGCATTGAAGTCATTCTAATTCCTTTGCAATACATGTTAGATATGTATGACTGTCTCTTTATCTGGTATTTTTATGGTCGTTTCAGAATAGATCAGACGGAGCAGGTGGGTCAAAAAGTCAAGATGTTATTATAGATAACTATTGCATAGAAAAAAATACAATGCACATTAGTGTCCACAGCTCTGGATGTTACAGCATCACTTCATCTTCGGGATGCTCATGGACGCAAGTTATATTTATGCTCATTAAAGCCTTTATGCATGACTGAGTGCTTCATTGTGTTTGTCAACCTTTCTGCCGACTGAGAAAAGTAAAGCCATATTGTGTTGGATTGTGGGTTTGGCTGATGGTTTCTATGGTAACTGTGCAGAATATTTACAGCCCAGCTTGGAATCCAGTTGGTGGGATCGGCGTGAGCAGTATGCTCCGGGCATCTGCCGTGCATCTGCTTCCAAAATTTCACAGAAGGTTCCAGACTGAGATAGACATGCAGACGGCAAAATGACTCGGACTTTGGTCTGGTTTTGTTTATTTATCAGTTTATTTATCAGAAAACTCTTTATAATATATATTTTCATAAAGGGTTGTCTGGTAAATACAGATTAAACTACATATATATCTTTGTCTTTTAGTGATTTGTCATTAAAATGACTTAAAATGCTCTGTTTTTTTACAGTTTAACCCTGTAAAGTCTGATTTATGTCTAATCTAATTTTTTAATCTAATTTGACAAAGTTTAGAATACGTGAGGCTTTAATGGCTCATATAATAATGTTAGAAGCTGGAGCTCATAGTAACAAAAGGAGAAAAATTTTATTCAGCAACTCAAACTGAGTAAAATGTTGTTACTTACTTGTTTTTTAAATACTACCTTTTGTTTTTAATTTGATCAAAAATCTGGAACTAATCAGATGATATAATGCATGTATTAGATGTGTAGATTTTTCAGCAAATTGTTTTCCCCAGCAATTAGCTAAAATGTGTTGATTTATTTGATGTTTGACAGATGTGCTAGGTTTTCTTTTACTCGGGTGAAATAATGTTATTGCTCTTCTGAGGTTGCTATGGTGTTCTAGGTGGTTGCTAGGTTGTTCTGGATTGTTGTCTCTATGATATTATAGGATGGAACCCACATATGGTTTGAGTCTCTTCTTTAAAATGATGGTCATTTTGGATCATTGTAGTTAATATATTAGATTTTAACATTTTTTAACCGTAAACATCCCATAAACTACAATAGTAAGGTTTTTTGTGAATTTAGTTTTTTTCTTTTTTTATAATTTTTCAACTAAAATGTTTCCTTGTAAATACTAAAAACAGGTTTAGTGTCCCAATTTCACTTTCCATTGTGTTGGTTCAATACTTTAAAAAACTTTTGTAATGTTCTTTTAACTTAATTTAGTGGCAAAACAGCAGCACAAACAACAGAAAGTATGAACAATGGATCTGTTGTTTATGTGTTGAGGGATAACAGAAATGATTCTACACCTTATTTTGTCTCCCTCTCCCTCCCTTTCTCTTAGAAAATATAATATAAAATAATAATTATAATAATAATATACAACAATTTCTTTTTCTTACAAGGTTTTCTTGGAAGTATGCTGTAAGTATCAGCTTTATACGAGACAAAGCAGGAAGATGTTGTTGCTATGGCAACAAAAGAGCGATTGTCTCCTGATGCTGAGACTAAACGTTCAGTCCTGCGAGTGGCCATATTCCATCAGATCACATGGGCTGTAAAAGTTGAGAGTAACTCACAGAAGTTTAGTGGATGTTTTCTCTAAGGGCTTGTTGTGGTAATAAAGCAGCGGCTGTGCTCTTTCTCTTCTGACACCTCTCACTGAGTTAATATAGTCTCACTCGCCTCCTGAGTCAAAGCAAAGGAGTATCAAAGCAGATTAAATGGATTTAGGAGAATCAAAACCGCGGTTTGATATTATGCCAGACACATTTACATTTAAACAAATGATGTGTTTCATGTAATGATTAAAATAACATAATGTGTTTATGTTTGCAGGATTATAATATGAATTCATTCCTAATTTTCCCTGTTTGGATTTTTTACCCATTTTGTATTTTCTGTAACAATGTATTTTCTATGACATACTACATAATACTTATCTTAATTTACATAATGTAAAGTACAATTTAATTTAAGTATTTTTTTTACTTTATAAAAATTACTTTATCACTTGAAATAAGCCACTAACTAAAACTGATTATTATGTTTTATAATAATTTATGATTATTATATTAATGTATGAATCACAATGATTATTATGATTATTACGTTTAACATGTCTAGGTTGTATTTTCTTTTTTCTTTTACAGATTTGTTCCTACGTAACATGCCCATCTTGCTGTCTGCTTCTGTTAGAGAGCAAATGAAGAATGAAATACTGTTGAGATTTATTGGACGCACAGACACACTTAAAATCATCAACAAGGTAAGTGTTTTCTTCACCCTATATGTAGTTTATTTTCTGTGCTATTCCATATTATGTGATTAGTTACATATTATAAGAGGTCTTTACACATGTGAAACCAGTCACTTGGTTTGATACCTTTGATACACACAATTGATTAAACACACAGTAAGTTACTTTGGATAAATGCATCAGTCGAATGCATAAATGTAAAACAAATGATTTAGCAATAATTTACTCTGAATTTTTTCACTAGGAAAAAACAACTTGTTCATCATCCTGCAGCCGGGTGCGTGTGATTGGTCAGAAGTCTTGGAGTGTTCAGATGAAAGCTGGCGAGGTGAGTTTTGATTATTGAATGCAATGCTGAATAAAGAGGCCAAACGCTTCCACGCACCAATCACGGCCTAATCAACATCCGCCGTGTATCGTGTGCACAATACTGCACATTCAACCGCTATTTATAAAAGATCAAATGATGCCAGTCATATTCTGCTCAAAGGCCTGCGCTTTCTTCTTTATTAGCCGGTGATTTCAGATCGACCCCAGAGCTTTTATGATCAGATTTTCTTGGGTTGTGCCACATGCTTATAACCCACTTTGTATCCTGCGGCACATACATAAATACACATAAATACTTACATATCGTGTAGCACGCTGATTATGTACATACACACACAGTTATGCAAAAAGAAATATGGGTTTCTGTTGCTGTCATGGCAACATGGAAAGTTGTTGGTCATTTTATTTTCAGTTTGGGTTTGTTGAATATATTACACTGACATCTTTTAAAGGCAAGGCAGATCGGTTACAAAATGTCAAGCTTCATGCTTTTATTTCAAAGGATAAGAAGATAATAATAAAACTCAATATTTTTATTAATATGTCTTTGTATAACTTTACATTTACATTTGTGTCATTAGGATTTTGACATAGAAAGTTGCTTTGGGTAAAAGTGTCTGGTGACGAATGTACCATGGGTTGAAAATAACACAGCATTTTTAGAGCATACATGTCATATCATGTCATTTTTTATTATTTTATATATTTCTGTGCTTTGACTTGTTGTTTCCCGTCTTTAACCTGACAACTGTCACTGCGCATATTGAGCATACACAATGCAAACCACATTTTTTATTTTACTTTTATAAATCTTTTACATTTAGGTATTTTAAAAAATAACATGAACATATTTAGAATATTCTTTTTATTTATTTTCATTTACAAACGCCTGAATCAGAATTTTTGCCTGTATCAGAAATTCTTATAGTTCTACTTTTCAGATTCAAATGATTCATTTATTGATTTCATACTAATCACTTATTTCAATCTGTACCAAACACAGAGCTATCCTGTGCCTTCAGAAGTCTTGGCCAAATGGCTTTAGATGGCAAAAACAACTTTAAGCTTTTAAGCTTTTCTTATTATTTTTACTTTGACCTTTAAAAAAGTCATTTTTCTAAAAATCAAAAGCTCACCGTTGGCTGTTGACATCTCTGCATGAGTCTAATACTCCACATAATAACACTGAGAACATTTACAGCGCTGTTAGATTTGTTTGACAGGAATTGTGCATGAAAAAAATAACTTCTGCTTTTAGTGCATGTGTTTATGGATGTAAAACTTTATAATCTGGGTAAAAACCGCATGTATTGACAACTGCAGTCAATCATTTCATAAATTTTACAGAATAAACATCCCGATTTTTCATGTGATATTTGCAAGAAAATGTAAATAAAGAATCTTTGTCAACAAAAGAAAACAATTTAAAAAGTCAGATATGTAGTTAATGATAAAATCAATAAAACGTCAGATTCATAGAGTGAAATGGGATTCCTTCATGTCGTCATGACAACCAGCGGAGGCAAACACCTGTGAATTAGCAGCGCTGTAGAAAGGCGATGTTTTAATGAGAGACGGAACAGGAAAGCTGAGACGACAATGTGCTTCTGTGTCTTCAACCCACCAATTAACACCAACCATCTATCAAATCACACAGAATTAGTTCCCAGCTCAACGTTTCCAACAACAGCGGGAGTGGAAATGATGTTTAATATTTCTATCAAAACTCTTCATCTGTGGTGAAGTCTCTATTAAACGCTCGTCTTCTGATCATAAACGTGCTTTTCTCTTGACAGAGGACACAGCGGGCATCCGTGTCATCACGACACAGATTAAATATTGTAGTGACTGATGCTGTGAACAAACAATAGAGAAGAAAAAATGATATCATGATGTGTGTTTGGACATATTAGGCAAAGTGTCGTTCCAAAAATAAAGTCTGTGCAACAGGACAGAGATGAGCAGCAGAAACAGAAAAAGCACATCTAATTCAGTATGTAGATTTTTAGCTCTTAGTCTCTTATTTTTTTGCCAAACAGGTCTAAATCTATGAAAATGAACCAAAGTTTACTACAAATAAAACTATAAAGTTCCTCAGCAGGGATCTACTGGTAATGTGTTGGGTTTTATTGATGGGATGGGAATTAATTACCATTAAATCCTACTGAAATAAGACTCAAGATATAGTTTTAATGGTAAACAGCTGATAATTAAGTTAGTTTTGTCAGCAGGTTATACTATAGTAAAAACATGGTTTATTTTCATAAGGGATGTTATCACAAATCTTCTTTTCAGATTCACTGGTGATGAGACAACTTCAGAAAACTCCAACAGAATGAACCAAAATCACACATCAAACACACGTGTGTCGCAGACTTTACTGAATTTATTATACTGAAATTAATACTTTTATTGTCACCGTTTTATACTTTTGCACAAAAAAATACCATCATTTGACTTCCTAAACCTTGATTTTAATCTTTGACATGATCTTGCTCAGTCAGTATTAAAGATATCAAGATTATAATTTCACAGAATGTTCTTTTTATTAATGATTTAATGTAGAAAACAGTAAATAACCAGTGTTTTTTCAGGGACAGAGTAACGTTAGAACAGCCATTTCTACAGCCTAGTTTCAAAGTATATATTGTCTTGAGAACATGATGAATATTGTCTCTCTTTATCACCCACTAAAATGTAATATTCACGATCTTCTATAAAGCTGAATTTCCTTGAATCATCAGTCAAGTGACATTTTGTTTCTTCATTATGAGATTTGTGACTGTGTTTTATAGCTTAACCTGTCATAAACCGTGTGTGACATCATCATTTCCAGTATTCCCCCTTTACCACTGTCACGATGTCACCTGTCTTCGTGTGTTTAAACTTCACTTCCCATGTCACCCTGCACCTCCGCACACCTGTTGTTCATTGTCATCATCATCATCACCAACACCTGACCGTCATCACCACTCTTGTATAAAGGACACTCACCCCCTACCAGTCACTGTCCTGTCTAAACATTTGTTACCCGGACTCTTACCTGTGTGTTACTCCAGTGGATTCGTCTTCATCTCATCTTCTTCATCGTCGTCTCGTCTTCCGTGTTCACCATTACCCATCAGCACTTCCAAGGACAGTATTTGTTTAAGTTTCATTCCTGTTTTGATTTATCTTCTTGTGTTTGTTTTATTAAAGACACCTTTGTTTGGCATCCGCTGACTCCGTCCCTTCTGTCCGGTAACAGAAGACGGGACCTACAACAGAATGAGTCAGTCGGATGCTTTCCGGGATTTATTTGAAGCGGCTCGTCAAGCCTTCCACGAGCGCTCCACCACCACTCCCACCGCACCTAGCACTACCACAACACTCCTCCCTCTCCGTTGTTGTAGTAAGTCCCGGCGCCGCCGAGAGTTCTGCAGCTGCTAAGATGGGCCGCCGAGTTCTGCCCAGGGTCAAGACGGGCCGCCGAGAGTTCTGCGCGGTCAAGACGGCCGCCGGAGAGTTCTGCAAGGCAAAGATGGCCGGGCCGAGAGAGTTCTGCGTGGCTAAGATGGCCGCCGCCGAGTTTTGCAGCGGCTAAGATGGCCGCCGCCGAGAGTTCTGCCGCGGTCAAGATGGCTGCCGCCGAGAGTTCTGCCACGGCCAAGATGGCCGCTCCCCAGGGTTCTGACGTGGTCACGATGGCGCGCCCCAGGGTTCTGACGCGAGATGGCCGCCTTCCCGTGTTCTGTCACGCCAAGATGGCCGCTCCCGTGTTCTGTCACGGGCCAAGATGGCCGCTTCCGAGTCACGTCCCGCCAAGATGGCCGCTTCCGGGGAGTCCGCCCCGCCAAGATGGCCGCTTCGAGAGTCGCGCCCCGGCCAAGATGGCCGCCCGAGTCAAGTCTCCGCCAAGATGGCCGCTTCCGAGTCACGTCCCGCCAAGATGGCCGCTTCGAGAGTCACGCCCCGCCAAGATGGCCGCTTCGAGTCAAGTCCCGCCAAGATGGTCGCTTCGAGAGTCACGTCCCGCCAAGATGGCCGCTCCCGAGCCCCCCAGTCCGGCCAAGATGGCCGCTCCCCGAAGCCTCCAGTCCGGCCAAGATGGCCGCTCCCGAGCCTCCAGTCCCGCCAAGATGGCCGCTCCCGAGCCTCCAGTCCGGCCAAGATGGCCGCTTCGAAGCCTCCAGTCCCGCCAAGATGGCCGCTTCGAGCCTCCAGTCCCAGCCAAGATGGCCGCCCCCAGCCTCCAGTCCCGGCCAAGAGGGCCGCCTCCAGAGCCTCCAGTCCGGCCAAGAGGGCCGCGCCTCAGCCTCCAGTCCCGGCCAAGAGGGCCGCTTCAGAGTCCAGTCCGGCCAAGAGGGCCGCTCCCGAGCCTCCAGTTCCGCCAAGAGGGCCGCCTCCCGAGCCTCCAGTCCGGCCAAGAGGGCGCTCCCGAGCCTCCAGTCCCGGCCAAGAGGGCGCTCCCGAGCCTCCAGTCCCGCCAAGAGGGCGCTTCGAGCCTCCAGTCCGGCCAAGAGGGCCGTTCGAGCCTCCAGTCCCGGCCAAGAGGGCTGCCTCCCGAGCCTCCAGTCTCGGCCAAGAGGGCCGCCTCCGAGCCTCCAGTCCTGCCAAGAGGGGCTGCTCCTCGAAGCCTCCAGTCCCGGCCAAGAGGGGGCCGCCCGAGCCTCCAGTCCGGCCAAGAGGGTCGCTCCCTCGAGAGTCCAGTCCGGCCAAGAGGGGTCAGCCTCGGAGTTCCCAGACTCCGCCCTAGAGTTTCCCTGAGTTCCCAGACTCCGCCCTAGAGTTTCCCCGAAGTTCCCAGACTCCGCCCTAGAGTTTCTCGAGTTCCCAGACTCCGCCCCTAGAGTTTCCCGAGTTCCCAGACTCCGCCCTAGAGTTTCCCGAGTTCCCAGACTCCGCCCTAGAGTTTCCCGAGTTCCTAGACTATGTCCTAGAGTTTCCCGTTTCTGTTTTAGAAGCCCCAAAGTTCCCAGACTGTTTCCTAGACTCCTCAGAATTCCCAGTCCCTGTCTCTCGCTAGGTTCCCAATCCCTGTCTCCTCTAGGTCCCCAGTTCCTATCTCCCTAGGTCCCCAGTTCCTGTCTCCCCTAGATCCCCAGTCCCTGTCTCTTCTAGGTTCCCAGTCCCTGTCTCCTCTAGGTCCCCAGTTCCTATCTCCCCTAGGTCCCCAGTTCCTGTCTCCCCTAGGTCCCCAGTCCCTGTCTCCTCTAGGTCCCCAGTCCCTGTCTCCTCTAGGTTCCCAGTTCCTGTCTCCTCTGGGTCCCCTGTTCCCGGCGCTTGTGAGTCCCCTGTTCCCGGCTTTGTGAGTCCCCCTGTTCGGGCGCTTGTGAGTCCCCTGTTCCCAAGGCTTGGAGTCCCCTGTTCCCGGCGGCTTGTGAGTCCCCTGTTCCCCGGTGCCAGAGTCCCCTGTTCCCCGGGGCTTGTGAGTCCCCTGTTCCCGGCGCTTTGGGAGTCCCCTGTTCCGGCAGCCAGTGAGTCCCCTGTTCCCCGGCGCTTGTGAGTCCCCTGTTCCCGGGCGCTTGTGAGTCCCCTGTTCCCGGGCGCTTTGTGAGTCCCCTGTTCCCCGGGGGCTTTGTGAGTCCCCTGTTCCCGGGTGCTTGTGAGTCCCCTGTTCCCAAGGGCTTAGGAGTCCCCTGTTCCCGGGGCCAGAGTCCCCTGTTCCCCGGCTTGGAGTCCCCTGTTCCCCCGGCGCTTGTGAGTCCCCTGTTCCCTGGGGCGCTTTGTGAGTCCCCTGTTCCCGGGCGCTTTGTGAGTCCCCTGTTCCCGGGCGCTTCTGAGTCCCTGTTCCCGGCGCTTGAGTCCCCTGTTCCCGGGCGCTTCTGAGTCCCCTGTTCCCGGCTTGAGTCCCTGCTTTGCCAGAGCTGCTGCTGCCGCCACAGTCTTCGCCAGAGCGGCGCCGCCACAGCCTTCGGCCGCCACCTGCACCCGGAAGGGTCACAGCCGCCACAGCCTGCACTCGGAAGGGTCACAGCCGCCACAGCCTGCACCGGAAGCGGTCACAGCCGCCACAGCCTGCACCCGAAAGGTCAGAGTCCCAGCCGCCACCACTCTGCACCCGGAAGCGGTCAGAGTCCCAGCCGCCACCGCGAGTCAGCCCTAGAGCGGTCACAGCCAGCCACAAGCGGCGCCAGAGCCTGATCCTGACCCTCGGAGCCTCCAGACTCCTGACCCCGAGCCTCCTGACCCTGACCCCCGAGCCTCCTGATCCTGACCCCCGAGCCTCCTGATCCTGACCCCGAGCCTCCAGACCCCGAGCCTCCAGAGCCCGAGCCTCCTGACCCTGATCCCGAGCCTCCTGATCCTGACCCCGAGCCTCCTGATCCTGACCCCGAGCCTCCTGATCCTGACCCCGAGCCTCCTGACCTCGACCACCCACCCAGCCTCCCTCTCCCCCCTCCCCCCTCCGTGGATCTTGTGGCTGAGGACGCGCCACCGGGGTACTGTCACGATGTCACCTGTCTTCGTGGTGTTTAAACTTCACTTCCCATGTCACCCCTGCACCTCCCACACCTGTTGTTCATTGTCATCATCATCATCACCAACACCTGACCGTCATCACCACTCTTGTATAAAGGACACTCACCCCCTACCAGTCACTGTCCTGTCTAAACATTTGTTACCCGGACTCTTACCTGTGTGTTACTCCAGTGGATTCGTCTTCATCTCATCTTCTTCATCGTCGTCTCGTCTTCCGTGTTCACCATTACCCATCAGCACTTCCAAGGACAGTATTTGTTTAAGTTTCATTCCTGTTTTGATTTATCTTCTTGTGTTTGTTTTATTAAAGACACCTTTGTTTGGCATCCGCTGACTCCGTCCCTTCTGTCCGGTAACAACCACCTCTATTAGTGTTATTATTGCTCTATTGCTATTAGTGTTTGTACAGTATGTTCATCTGTGTACTTACAGTACTGTAGCTTGTTGACTTAATGTTTACAGATTTACAGACGTGGGTATAAAAGTTTATTTTCATCCATCAGAAGCTCACAATATCTGCCTTCATACATTTATCCTGTTCTCTGTCACTTTTGAGTCTTGAATGTTTTGTCGTGTGGTGACACAGAGAAACACAAGTGTTCAGTGTGTCTTGAGCGCAGACTAATGAACATGCTGTGCTGAATATGACTGATTCATTTACAGACTGATGAATCAGCCTCAAACAAACACATGTCCATCCCAATCATTACAGCAACGTCGCTGCTTACGGCACATCTCTCTACTTTTGAGAAGACAGATACAAATAGCTGTCCACTTTAGAAAAACATTTCCTTTAGACAGCAATTAAATTGGAGAAAACAGAAACTGTCGCTGAAGTAACCTGTGTCACAGACGTTTACAATCAAACATCAGAGATCTCAATAGCAACTTAAACATTTCATATCAAATTTATCCCCCAAAAACATCCTGTTTTTGTGATTTACTGTTTTCTACACAAAACCATTCTACATAATGTAAAGATCATTTTGTGAAAATGTAATCTTGATATCTGTAATATTGGCTGAGCACGATCATGTCAAAGATTGATGTTTAACATATTTATTGTTGCTGTGTAATTTGTTTTTTTAGGAGACACTTCTGAGACATCACAGTATGACTGAGCTATAAGGTGAGTGAATAAAGCAAATGGAAGTGTGACTTTACTGAAATAATCAAATGTAGATATGTAATAAATATTTGTTATTTTAGACAAAAATAGTGAATTCAGGTTGACTGGATGTCACGTTTTGACATTTATCTCAATGTGAATATGTGTCCCAATTAACCTGAATGAATTCTACGTCACATACAGAACTTAATCTCAATTTTTAAGGTACAGATATATATATTTCTGACCCTGATATTCAGGCTAAAGTCTCAAAATCAAATTATGAGATCAGAGGCTTCAAAGTATCATTGCCATACTGAATTTATTATACTGAAATTATTATATATTATTATAATATAATATATAATAAAAATATAATATATACTTATTTATAATATAAATAAGTATAATATATTATTATATAATATATTATACTTATATTATTATATATGAAATTAATACTTTTATTGTCACAGTTTTATACTTTTGCACAAAAAAATACCATCATTTGACTTCCTAAACCTTGATTTTAATCTTTGACATGATCTTGCTCAGTCAGTATTAAAGATATCAAGATTATAATTTCACAGAATGTTCTTTTTATTAATGATTTAATGTAGAAAACAGTAAATAACCAGTGGTTTTTCAGGGACAGAGTAACGTTAGAACAGCCATTTCTACAGCCTAGTTTCAAAGTATATATTGTCTTAAGAACATGATGAATATTGTCTCTCTTTATCACCCACTAAAATGTAATATTCACGATCTTCTATAAAGCTGAATTTCCTTGAATCATCAGTCAAGTGACATTTTGTTTCTTCATTATGAGATTTGTGACTGTGTTTTATAGCTCATTTAGTGTTCCTGTCATAAACCGTGTGTGACATCATCATTTCCAGTATTCCCCTTTACCACCTCACATTTTATATTTCCAGATATAGACTAAATATCAAGCTATAAGTGTTTGTACAGTATGTTCATCTGTGTACTTACAGTACTGTAGCTTGTTGACTTAATGTTTACAGATTTACAGACGTGGGTATAAAAGTTTATTTTGATTGTGTGCCGTCATCTCTTGTGTGCTTCTTTTAATTTAACTTTATATTTCTGCTCGCCGCCTGTCACGCTCTCAATAAAGCTTTGTGTTTACTCGCTTTAGAAAAACAACAGAGGATTTTTCTGCTGTTATACAGCTGTTTTCACTGTATGTACATGCCTTACAGCTAAAGCTGGAAATCAAGAACTGGATCTTATTCAAAACCAGATCAATATTTAATCATTTATATTTTCCGTTTGTATGTTGAATGTAATGAAAGAGAACGTCCTTGTGTTACGTGACTGTGATGTTTCTCAAACATTAAACACAGGTCACAACCCATCACTTCGGTCATAAACGGTTTTATGTTGTACTGCGTCATATTCAGAGAGAAACAATCAACGACAAGCTTGATTTAATAGAAGAGTATTACTCATAAATCCATTGATGAGCTTGTGTTTTGATTTGTTTTATGTAGATCAGGGTAAAGACCTGACCTGTACACAAGATTATATATCATTATGAAAAATAAACAAGACGAAATATAACTGGACAATTTATATCCACAAGGTGATAATAGATTTCTTAAATGTTTCCTCACAAATCTTTCCTCAGCTTGTGATTTTTGATGGTTGAGAGATTGTGGAAAGATTGATTGACACTTTTTGCTCTTGAACTTTCCTTTTCAAACTGAATGAAATAACGTAATAACTCAAGATTGAAGTGCTCTTTGAAATGTATGTGCCGTGCATGTCTAACTCTTTCTATCTCTTTTTAATCAACAGATCAAGCAGCCTGTTTTTTCTGTTAAAATCTTTGGAGCGGATATGAAAAGTTTGCCTTTGGATCGTTGCTGTTAACATAAGAAACGAATGAAGGTGGAAGATGAGAGTATGTAAGCAACACAGAGTGTAAGTTTCATATATTCATATCGCAAAGCGTTTCTTAAAACAAACATTTCCTGGTGATAATAATTATTGCGTGAAGACTGGATTGAAGTTCAATTGAAAAATTTTATTGGAAAGTTCAGCTGAGAGCTGCAGATGATGGCAGATTATGTAATATTGAGATTATAGCCATACCATTTTAACAATCATTTAAAAAACCGCCTGTTGTTGTTATTAAACAAGCCTTTTCTCATATTGTGTGTTTGGATAGTTTTACAGAAATACTTCAACAAATCAAAAATCAATCAAAACAGTTTACTATCCGGACAGCTGGTATACTGTTTTGGTTTGTTTCATTACAAGATTATTTATTGTTTATTGTTTATTATTTATTGTTTATTATTTATTATTTATTATTTATTATTTATTATTTATTATTTATTATTTATTATTTATTATTATTTACAATAGGTGCTTCAAAACAGTCTTCAAAGTGATGCCATACAAGATTTACATACAAGACAAATGTGTTGTCTCAAAGAACTATTTCTTTTTTCCTATTTAAAGAAACTTTTCCACAACAAAGAATCTTTTGTGAAACAGAAAGGTTCTCTAAATGTTAAAGATTCTTTTTGGAACCATTCAGGCAAAAATGGTTCTTCTAGTCAAAGTCATCATGAAGCATCTTTATATTATGAGTGTATATTTAGAATACAATAATAATAATATTATCTTATTGATTTATCAGGATAGATAGTATAGAATTAGGAAGCAGCCATAAAAACAGAAAATCACTTTTGGACATCTTGGATAAATGTGTTTAAACATGCCAAATGTGAGAACTTTCACAACTTTCGGTTGTCCCCAAAGTTTCTTCTACATCTTCTACATCTTATAATAGGAAATTCTTTTTCTTTTATATAAATCAGCCCTGGAAAATTATGTATTGTAAAAAGCACTATACAATTTCCAGTCAAATGTGTTTCTCAGAAGAACATTTTCTACTACACAAAGTGCAGAAGAGTTATTTTTTTCACTGATGAATCAAACTGACAGTTTTGATTGAGTCTTCACGCTCTGTAAACCGCTGTCACCCGCACGCCCGTCCGTCTCTCTTTCGCTGACATGTGCTTTGATGCTCCTCGTATCTGTCGTGTGATGTCAGAGAACATTGTGCTCGTGTTTGTCACCATCATAATGTTTCTTTCATGTCTTTCCTCTGGCAGCCTCTCACCATTTAATAACAAAAGCAGAACATGTCGGATTTGACACAAATATACAAACAAATCATGTTTATTTGCTCTTAAATCAAGACATCTGTGAAAACCTTGAGCAGATGGGACTAAATGAAGGTTTTGTGTTTGGTCTGATTTTGTTTAAGGTCTGAAAGATGCATGTCGACTTTGTCTTTGAAATGACAATTTTGCTTTCATAATGATTTTCTTTCTCAGTGGAGCTCCTCAATCTTTAGTCAACATTAGTAAAGGTTTTTACATGCGTGTGTGAAGTGAGTCTCGGTTTCTCTGTTTTTAATGGCTGTATATGTTGACGTCCAGGCTCTTTTGTCTCCAGAGGAATATTCAACATGTTTTTCAGGTTCAATGGAGTGTAATAATTACCGGCGGCATCAAGAGAGTCATTGACTCGCTAACAGCACGCCGCGTCAAACACGAGAGCGTCAACCTACACTTATCTGCATTAACGCTAAAAATAATCACTGTACTTTATAACCCAAAGACGTTTGGCTCAATTTGATAATTGTGAGGATAAATATTTTTAACAAACTACTTGAAATTAACTGCTGCTGGTGTTTCCATCACAACATTGCAATGCTGTCCGACAACGAAATGAAACAAAACAGAGAATTGTCTGAGAAGTCTGTATCACGGTACGAAGATGATTTGGTTATATACCTTGGTATTTAAAGTCATGGTGAAGAGGAAGAATATAGAAAAATACTTGAAATGTTCTTTGTTGCTATGGCGACAGGTTGGAAACCATATTATTTTCCATGTCAGGTAACTGGGTAATTAGCTGTATTGTGCTATTGTTGAGTTATAGCTCATGACACGTGACATGACATCAACAATTAACTCCATTCACTAATGGACTAACAACATACTGTCATATCTGTTAAACACAACAGATATGGATACTGTTTTTAAACTTTTGATTTCAAAAGATTTACTGTGCTTAACATCTATTTTGTAAAAATCCAGCTTAAAAATGTCAAGTAATTTGAACAAAGAGTTTCTAGGAAGACTAAATTCATTATTTTGAGTATAATAAATATGATTGCTTAGGTTTAGATTTAGATACCGTCACGCCTCGTCCCTTCACCTTCCCCACGGACTACGTTACCCATCATCCTTTGCACCACACCTCCGCCATCTTTAATTGTCATCACCTGGACTCTCATCATTACCCGGACTCTTTAAAACCACCATGTCTTCACACACTCGGGGTCAGATCTCGTTGTTTGATGTCCCTTCATTCTCGAGCCCGCTGACCTTCTTCTCCCACATCCTTCTTCATCTTTCTCTTTGTCACCGTTGTTGTATTATTGTACTCACCATTTGCCGTTGCTGTTTGTCACCTTTGTTGCATTTATTCACCTTTGATATTGCCATTTTTGTATTGCCCTGTGTTTTTGGTTTCATTTAAGTAAAGATTCATTTAAGTTTAATTACCATTGTCTTCATCATCTCCTTCTGATCTCACCCTCGTAACAGATACTTACATGTTTGTCCAAAAATCCATTACATTAAATTACATTAAATAATGGTTTGAAAGTTCCCAGAGTATATTGTAACAGGTAAAAAGATGTGGTTAGTTTTATTAAAAAGTATTTTAGTATTATACTTTATTTTGTTTTTGTCACTGTTTTTTTGTTTCTGTTTGTTGTATCTAGAGTTGTTTCATTTCTTAAGCAAAGTATGTATATAACATTATAATTTAAATGTTAAATTATAATGTTTAACTCATTTTTTTTACCAGTTGGGTGGATTTTATAAAGAAAACTCAAAAATCTTTCTGTATTCAGTTATCTAACTGATTTTATTTTGAAGTGAAGTTGAAAGACATGTGACAATAAACTGAGTAAGAAGAACTACTTGGTCCAAAACATAAGTAAACTTAAATGTTGTTTTGTTAAACTTTAACATTTTCTCAGCGCAATTATTTTTACTGTACCCTGATGTAAAAAAATGTGAAATGACATACACAACCTGATTGATTTTACTCATTTTTACATGAAAAAAATATAGACAAATAAATATTTTTCTGTCTGTAACTTTTTAAAATGTCTACCTTTGTGGCACCGTGGTGATGTCACCCGATACTAAAAGATGATTTATAAGTTAGTACATTATGAAAAATGATAACTTATTATTGAAACATGATTTTTTTATACCATGAACATGTACAGTATGATGATTATAAATCTGCACATTTTAATGGTATTTATCAATGTTTTGATATCGTTTTAAAGGATGTCTCAGCGTGACACCTTTAACCTGCATGGCTGAAATATTGTGTGCATGACAAACAGTTGGACAGGAAACGTCCACCAGGTAACATCCCAAACGTAGAAGCCCACATTTCCATTATAACCAGTAAATCCATTAAGAGTTCTCTGATGGTTTGTGTTGTTTTTCAGCAGGGTCGTTTGACACAGCAGGATAATCATGAATATTCCAAAGCTGAGGTAAAACAACATACAGCCACTAACTTAACTAAAACATCACTCAGCAACGTTTTTACTTCAAATGACGGACATTAGCGCAGTCGGAGTCCAGAGCGGTCCGGGGTGAAGTGGCTAATCAAACAAACGACTGCAGAACCTCCAGCGCTCCACACGAGCTATTATAAGATCCCTGTGAGTCAGCGGAGAGCCGCCGCGCTGGAGGGGGTTTATGGACGGGCTCCGGTATTTATAGTTATCCATCAAGAAAAATCTACAGGGGTTTTATCACTGCAGATGAATAGAGACGAGCTGAACTGACTGCCAATTTAGACCACTTCTGTCCTCTATTCTTTATAATAACACAGAACATTCAGCTGGAAAAAACGCCACGTTTTTATGGCTTCTTCATTTTTTGTTTGTTGGACTGCTTTTCATTTCTTTTGTAAAGTTGGATCTGAGGCGTGTTGCCAGTCCAGTTACTCTTAGATTACAATAAATTAAATGGATTAAATGAGTATCAAACTAAATGAGAAAAATGTTATGGCTCAGATGTTTCTCTTTCATAGCTCAGGAGATTTGATGGAGTTCTTAGTTATGTTTCATTTAAATAACCTGGTCTTAGATGTAGTTTCTACAAAAATTGCTTAGAAAAAAAAGATAAAAACAGAAACAAATGAGACGATTGTTAAGCTACAGAGGAGTATGGAGGTGTAAAATGAACGTAGACTGTATTGATAAAATAATCTGGATTAAATTTGATGAGAATGTTTGACTTTAATTTTGACATTTAATGTCAGACTTGACAAATCTGAGTTGAGTTTGTGTCATTGTTGAGATCTCTTCTGAAACACTAATGACATTTGTGAGATTTCTCTGAGAATATCCGAGACACACGTGAGACTTAAAGAAAAGTTTCCATTTGCTCTCCATTTATTCTCATTGATGTCTAGAAGAAATAATTGAGATGTATCGATTTTTCCATCTTATAGGTTTTTACAAACCTTATTAGACATTAAATGTTCTGTAAATGCAGTTTTCTCTGGTTTTCCCTGATCGTAAGACCTGCTTGCTAACACGTTTCTCAAGCGTTGCCTGTCTCACTAACTGTCATTCTGCAGGTCTCTGGAGAGAAGCTGTCCTGAAGAGATCTCCTCCTGGGACACCGGTCAGAAACCAACACAAACTGAAGGCTTATTTGCAGACGACAACTGTTGGCTGTTGTTAAATTGCTTTGCCTACAGAGTTGTGTAAACAGAAGTATTAGGCATTGTGAAATGTGTGTGAGTGTTATGTGCTCGTGTAAAGGTTACCACTGCGCTGTTCTGGGGGTTTGCCAGGTTTAGGTTGTTGTTTGGATATTCTGGGTGGTTTCTTGCCGCTGTGAGTCTCTGATATGCTAGAAGAAACTATCAGCTACCTCAATACAGTTTTTATTATAAAGAATACCTTTCATTTGTACTGTGTGTCTTGAAATAGTTTCAGGTTAAGGTCATCCTCATCAACTTCCATGTCAACTGAATATAAGCAAATGTATCCATCAATATTTTAATAAAATGAAACATTCATTGTTTTGAGGTCGCTGATGAGTCAGTGTTTTCCCTAAATATGTATTGCATATCATATATGAATCATTTTCTTTTCTCAGATGCTGTCGGGTTATTTTATAGGGACATTTTCTCAGGAGAAATATCTGAGACACACGTGAGACGTTTCCATTTGCTCTTCATTTAATCTCCTCTGTGATCTATCTTTCTCATGGAAGGAGATTAGACTGATTCAAAGCAGCATTTGATGATGGCTTACTAAATATTGCTGTTTTTAATATGTTTCCAGACACTAACACACTTCACAATCTCATCTCTATCCCCGAATGAAAATATTTACCAAGACGGCTGAATCCATTGAGATGCCCCACTGCCAGAGCGAGACCCTGAAGGAGGTTTGGTGCGCAGCCTGCATGGGAATATAAATTGGAAAATAGATGGTCCAAAATGAAAAAATATCATTATTGACAACAGAGCAGAATATCATTGAGAAAGGAGGCATGTGATACATCTCACAGTCCAACAGAGAATGAAAAACAGAAATGAGATCTCTTTAATGTGTCACATATATACTGTATGACTTCAAACGATACGAATGAACAAAACTCTTAACTAAATACAAAAACCGCTCGAGCCCATTCGTTGCATCGCTGCTATGCTAATGTTCTTTTAATGTTTTGGCTATTTCAGTACAGCCGTGAATAATCGTCTGATTGGCTCGCGGATCTCTCGTGGCGACACATCTCGGCTTGACTCATTAGGCTCGGAGCCACAGGTAAACACGTTCTCATTAGCCTTTTCCATCTGACGGATGAATCCAGCAAACTTAACAAACAGCAAACCACATCATAAGATCTATTTGTCTGTACAAGGCACGTTTGTTACGTGTCACAGGCCAGTTGTTTTTACATAGCAGGTGTGCGGTCAACGTCTGATACACATAAACGCTTCATTAGACCTGTTTTTATCAGCTAACAATGTTTTCCAATGACAGAATTTAGAGCTTTAGTTTCAATTTGTCCTCAAATGTAAAAGTGCATCTATCAGACAGTTATTGTAAATCATTTTTAATGTGTAGGACTGTTTGTCAGATTGATTCTGCTAGACATTATGGATGTGACATTTTCAGTCAAAACCTGTACATAATGTACAGGTTACTCGTGTTTTTTCATCTTACATGTAATATAGCTTCATATGCAATAACAAAGTTAAGTTGTTAAGTTTAATGATGCAGATTTGGTGCACATTGGTTTGTCAAATGTGCTGTAAATTACCAAAGATTAACTTCTTAGCATCTGTTAAAGCAATGCTTAAAATCAGGTTTTACGCTTAAAATCAAATGCATTGCTCATCTTTAGACACGCAGAAACAGTGTCCAGTGCTATTACAGCAGAGATATTGTCACGAGTCCGTGAGTTGTTATTGTACATGAGTGACGTGCCGCACATATCAGATTTGATTCTTTGCTGCTGATTAGATTCAGAACAAGCAGACACGTGTCAATTATTCTCTGTTTCAGACAACCTGACCATCCTCCACACGTCTCAGAAGCATGAAACATCTGCACATCAGATCGGCTGGATTTCAGAGGAAGGCTGATATGAGATACCAGGTCATACAGGTTTGGTTCAGTAAATCCTCGCTAGTTCTTTCTCAGAAAAAGAGCATCGGATTGAACTGCAGGTCAATGCAGTCATTAACAGACCGTCACACACAGAAGGTGGCCATTAATGGAAGAAGAGTTCTGGAAGAAAGCGCAGACCCTTCCAGACTCTCGCTCCATCTCTCTCCCGTAAAATAATTGGAGAAAATGTCTATCATTGGTATCCCCCCATTCCACAACGACTAATACAGATAAAAGCAGAACTGTGACCTCCTGCTGTGATCATCTGACCATTTTTATTATTTAATTATATGACACATAGCTGAATTCAGGGATAATTATCATAAAGACGTTTACAGATGAATGAAGATGTTCATGAGCATCTATGACATCTGGTTTCTTACATTGTGTCTGCAGAGTTTCTGAGAACTGTATGTACAGTAGTGGCCAAAAGTCATGTCTAGAGAGGATATTTGTACAATATTTGTTAACCCTTTGGGTTAGATTAAACCTTTGAAATATGAGAAAACATTCAACTTGTTTAAGATATTTGATAAAAATATATTTTTTTAATTATTTCACTAATAGGGAATATGAGCTTTAGTTTACACTCCAAGCTACATAAAAAATCTTTAAAACATTTATAGAAAAATATTTGAATAAGATGTCAATTTTGCAATATTGGACATCACTTTTGACCACCACTGGACTGTACAAAAGATATTTAGGGCCAGAGATCAAAATCATCACCTTTTTGTGTAAATTGATAAATATTTATGTAACAGTACATTTTTGGAAAATAATTAATTAATTCTTAATTTTAAGTGATCAGAAAAATCTGATGAAAAGAAGTGCAAAATAATGTCATAAAAATCCCTGATCTGTATTGGCAGAAGTGACAGACTGTAAGTTTTGAGCTTCTTTTTGAATCTTGTGAATGTGAATTTCGTTTTGAAGCACACTAGATATCCTTAACATTATCATATTCATACAAAAAGCAAAAAAAAAACTTACTGCAGACATTTGGGAATGGAATATGTTTGATATTTTTCAGCACAACTGCCCACAAGGCCATCCACTCAGTATAGGATATTTCGACACGGGCCACTTAAAACACCCTAGCAACCAACTAGAAATCCCCACCAACTCCCTAGCAACAAACTGGAACACTGTAGTATCATTTGCTCACAAACACAGTAACTGGCAACCGGCCAAACACGAGAGATTCATCAGTGTTTGCAGAGGAGAGAGAGAAAGAGTAAAGGCGATATTATAATCACTGTGATAAGTGTGAAAAAGAGTCCTATTATCCTATTACACCCCCCAACACACACTCCACAAATGACTGACTGCCCGCTGAAGTGGAGAAAGTCGGTGAGAAAGAGATGATCTCCTAATCACCCTTCTGAGAATTGTTCTTCTGGTTTGTGACGTGACGGTGTGAGAGCTGAACACTTCTGTACGATGGCCGAGAGAGCTCAACGCGCTGCAAAGAAAACACATGCAAATAGAAAAAACACCAGCAAATAAAGAAAACATCTTCATTAGTTTGACAACACATGCGCTGCAAAAGTCCACAACACTTACAAATAGACAAACGCGCTACAAAAGACCACAACACTTACAAATAGACCAAAAGTCCACAACACTTACAAATAGACAAACGCGCTACAAAAGACCACAACACTTTCAAATAGACAAACGCGCTACAAAAGACCACAACACTTACAAATAGACAAACGCGCTACAAAAGACCACAACACTTTCAAATAGACAAACGCGCTACAAAAGACCACAACACTTACAAATAGACAAACGCGCTACAAAAGACCACACTTTCAAATAGACAAACGCTACAAAAAGACCACAACACTTACAAATAGACAAACGCCTGGCTAAAAAGACCACAACACTTACAAATAGACAAACGCTACAAAAGACCACAACACTTTCAAATAGACAAACGCTGGCTACAAAAAGACCACAACACTTTCAAATAGACAAACGCTACAAAAGACCACACCACACACTACAAATAGACAAACGCTAGACAAACAAATAGCAAACGCTGCTACAAAAGACCACAACACTTACAAATAGACAAACGCGGCTACAAAAGACCACAACACTTACAAATAGACAAACGGCTACAAAAGACCACAAGACCACAACACTTACAAAAGATAGACAAACAAAGCTGGCTACAAAAAGACCACAACACTTACAAATAGACAAACGCGCTACAAAAGACCACAACACTTTCAAATAGACAAACGCGCTACAAAAGACCACAACACTTACAAATAGACAAACGCGCTACAAAAGACCACAACACTTACAAATAGACAATGTTTTTACATGTTTCAATGTTTTACATGTTTTTGCATCCAACCATTTTGAAAAATTCTTCCAGGTACGGCCAGGGATGTATAAGGGTTGGCTGGTCTTTCTTGCTACCAACCTCCTCGCTGGTGCTTGGTTGGGACATTTCGCTCGAGTTCTCTTCTTGAGTCTCTGCCACGGACATCTTCGTACTTGGTTACATACAGGGCCGTTTGAAGGAATTTGGGGGCCCCAAGCAAAATGGACATGGAGGCCCCCCAATACCTCCCCCCCGCACGCACGCAAAGCCTACAGGAACCACAGCATAGCCATACAGTTTAAGTTCACGGTGAACAAATATATGTTTATGTTAGCTACAAGCAGCACTTGCCTTCAGGCAGGTAGCTAACATAAACATATTTTTGTATGCTAGCCTACCTGCTGCAAAATTTCACCATTTTTATACAAGACAAGTAGAGCTATTTTATCCAGTGTAATTTATCACTTACCACTATCTTGTTTTTTCTTATCCTCCTCTTCCTTTCTGTTTTTTCTTTTCTGGCTTCCTGAAGCATAATTCCGCTTCATGATGTGTCATGTGCAGGTGCCATGGATCCCGTACAAACCAATAGGGTGTTGGAATGGTATATGTTTATACTTCTCATCCAACCACAATCAAATTCACTCTATCCGGATTTATCTGGATAGGTTTTTTTAAACGACGACAAGCCGGAATGAAATAGGAGTATCGAGGCTATTTTTAAAACGTAAGGAATAGAAGTAAAAAATAATTACTCCAGTAAAGTATAGATACCCAAAATTTCTACTTAAGTACGGTAATGAAGTATTTGTACTTCGTTACTTGACACCTCTGCTTATGACCACATTAAGGTGTGTGCATTTGACACAGGGATGGGCAAACTCGGTCCTGGAGGGCCGCTGTCCTGCAGAGTTTAGCTCCAACCCCAATTAAACACACCTGAACCAGCTAATCAAGGTCTAATTAGGCATACAAGAAACTTTGAAGCAGGTGTGTTGAGGCAAGCTGGAGCTAAACTTTGCAGGACAGCGGCCCTCCAGGACCGAGTTTGCCCATCCCTGATTTGACAGATGCTTTTATTCATAGTGACTTACTGTGCATTATGTTTCTTTTTATCAGTTTATGAGGATTAAACCCATGATCTTTGTGCTTGATAACTCAACGCTCATCCAGTTGAGCAACCTTGATTCTGGTGATATCTAAACATCCTAAAATTGTTTATTAAACCAACAATAAAACTTTTTAGAGAATATATCTTGAACTAAGATTACACTATTCACCCCATTGGCAAAACTGTATTTTGTCTTCTATTAAACATCATCATCTATAATTTGGTTAGATTTAAGTGTAAAACATGACACGTCTGTTTGATCATTTTATTTCTGTTTGAACATTTCTACTTGTGTTATGATCAGAAGTAATGGAAGAAGCCCTTGTTGATTATTGGTTGTATTTATTATCGTCTTGTTATGATAAAGACAGATGGGGTTTGTCAGACACGCCTCTCAAACACATTTGCTGTCATCAGTGTGAAAAAATAGCTCCTGTAGGCATTAAGATACGGATGATGAATCGTGTTCGCCCACATGCATCACATGTTGATATTTCTCTGTTTTTACTTCTCCCACTTTCTGTTTATTTTCTTACTGTAACTGCCTTTATCACTCTCTAATGGTACAAAAACATAACCATGGTAACCATAGTTTATACCACAGTACCACAGTTAATCCAGTTATGGTAACTACTGTTCAAATTATTGTTGGATGACCTGCAAACACAGTGGGGGCTTATACCAAGTGACTACTACAAGTGAACTACATTTTCACTTTTGTGATAACAATTAGAAATGTTTGCACATGCAAATCTTGCTTTCACCTCAGTGGTTGTTAGGTGGTTACATACTGTCTGAACCTGTTTGGACAGATGGACAGATGTTGACTTGAAAATCAAGTTAATTCTGATGCAGTTATTCTTGTCATTTCTTTATAACTTTTTAAAGCTGTTGTTTCATTATTACCCCTCAGCAGATTTTAACTCGTGTATAAATAATTAAAGGTGCTATGAAATACAGTGAACACATATGGTGTGTGTTTTAATTGATTAGACAGGTGTGAAACAGACTGTGATGTTGTGATGCCAGAAAACAGAGCGCTGAGATGATTATTTAGCATCCGCACGCTTCTCCTTAATGTTTTCTTAAAGGCTAATTGTAGGTTCTGCTGGTTGGTTTCAGCGTTCAGTATAAAGTTATCTCCTACTGCTGAAGTAATCACACAGTAAACTAGACACATACTCAGAGAAAGACATGCTATTATAATATTACTGATGATGGAAGTCATTAAAACAGATAAAATTACTTTCTGGTTTTTCTTTTCCTCATAGTCTGTGCCATTGTGGTTTGATATTCTCCATGGTTACAAAAAATTGCCATGGTTACCACGGATCCTACTATTAACTATCCTCTCTTAAAACCTCTCTGAAACCATCAGACTAAACCAGTGAAACCAGTCTGGACCAGCAAATAAAGGGAAATTGTATTCATCATGTTTTAACTTTCCTTTACAGAGTTTGACATTAATCATTTGTCTTTACAGAGTTCAACATTAATCATTATTTAACTCTGATATATTCTTGTGTTTTAATAACCATTATTTACTCTCATATATTTTAGTGTTGATATTAATCATTATAATAACATTAATCAATAAAACAACATTAATCACTATTTGCTCATATATATATATTCATAGTCTTATGTGCTTGGCAGTGGAAATTTACCAAGGAGAGAGAAGAACCGTATAACCATATATGAAATAGGCCGGATGGCAAGGCTGGGTCTCGCGAATGAGCTATCTTAGGTCAAAGTGCCTAAGCACTTCAATATGTCTTTTGCCCTTTACAAAATGTTGTTTGTGCAGACTAAGCGATTATCTTTGCAGACCTAGCAGGAAAGCTGGAGATAACCATGACCAAATTCGGGAAAAAGGTGCCAACAGGTCTGGGTTGCTGGCCTTGGCGTTCAAGGAGGCCCAGCGGTCCACCACCATCAAAGAAGAAGACTTTAAATACTGAAAGTTTTAGGGAAAGAGGGGTCACTTGGTCGTATTGCTCGATTGGTGAACTCCTAGGATTATATAACTAGGGAC
This sequence comes from Beaufortia kweichowensis, assembly GCA_019155185.1. Lineage (NCBI taxonomy): Eukaryota > Metazoa > Chordata > Actinopteri > Cypriniformes > Gastromyzontidae > Beaufortia > Beaufortia kweichowensis. The sequence continues at coordinate 4,242,067 of CM032797.1, read as the reverse complement.
AGAATTCTGCATATTTTCTTCAAGTGTGATTTTCTTCAATATATATTTTGATTGTTAAAATAAATCATTTTAAAGATATTTTTTGAGTCTTCATTCCTGGATAAACGAACACGCGGACTTGAAGGATTAATTGCCAAGTCCAACACAAACCACCTGTGAAATCATAATTGGGATGGTTTTTGTTTACATTTATGAACTATAAGTAATGTGACGTTTATTTGTTTAGTGATAGAAATGCACTGTATTATCTAAAAAGATCTACGTCACGCATCAAAGTCTTTTCTCAAAAACAGATCTCATTGACATGGCTGGAATTCTGGAAGAACATGAGTCACAGTCTCAGTTTTAATAGTCGGCTTCATTAGTCTTCGTATTCAGATGCATCATGATGAAAACTTCTGAATAACTCAAGCTAATCCCTTTCCTTTGATACGTCTCTGGGCTTCATATGCATTGTTGCCATGTGTTCTTTTTACTGCTAGCACATTAAGGGCACTATGTGAGCGCTATACGCACACTAGCAGACTGACCTCAGTAGGGGGCTCGTCTCTCTCCTCCATACTCGCTCTAATTGGCCGTGGCGTACATATACAACATAAAGCCAGTCAGTGTGTCTGATCAGAAGAAATGATTCAAGCTGTCCAAGATGCATTCTTTAGATCGGTTGCAGAAAAAAAAACATAGAAATAAACAACTTTATTCGACGGAACATCTTGTTTGTTTGATCATATGTGCTTGTTTTATATCTTTGGAGATTTAAGTGAGTTTTTGCTCGTTTCATTATGTATTAACTTGATCTTAGTGTCTCCTATAAACTAGAACTATAAATAAAATAACGTATAAAATAATTTAATAATTTATTTATTAAATCAAATTTTTGTTTTCTACTGAAAGAAATTAATATGTTGGCACAATTATTTTTTTGTCTACAAAAATTCAGATTAAAAAGATTTTTTAAATCATGCGAAACATTTTTGTCAATTGTGTCTTTTGACAGGTATTGTACGTAGCTGTAATTGCCTCATCTAACACAAAAGTACTGCGGTAATGTCATGATCTATTTAACATAGTCTTATTAAAGGTAATTTCAAGGTGAAGTGTGTCATTTTGGGACCGAATGGAATTGCAAATGCAATAGCTGTATTCTGATTCACACGGTCCCTACACAGTGTTTACTGCATCCTACACACTCAGCAGGGAATGTCCGTAGGAGTTCATTTAACTTGTGCTCATTTGAAACGCCCTGCAACACTGACCGTTGTGTAGATTATGAGTTTGGAGTATGATAACATAATATATCTGTATAAATAAAAATCATATAGATAAACTTATACACACAGTATGATTAGTCATACTCAACCCACTTCAGTTAGTGATAAATAACTGTTCAGATGTGCATTATGAAAATAAATGAGATTTGGTTAATTCACAAAACATTTATTGGGGTATTGTTTCTGTTACAGGCAGGAAGTCCCGCCCCCAAACGTACAATGTTTTGAATGCTCTTGAATGTTTTATTTATAGTTCTAGTTTATAGTTTTTTTTTTATAGTTTATAGTATCTGCACATCAAACTGTAATAGGAAATAATCTTACAGTCTAAAAAATGACAAACATCATCTCTAAAAAGTTCTGGATTTTGGAGTAAACTAACTTTTCTTTTGTATGAGTTTTTGCGGCAAGTAGATTTAGCTTTCAGTACCCTTACTAAACCAAAAAATCTAATGTTTTGGGCTCTAACAAGTATGTTTTAACAAGAGAACATTTGAGAGAAGTGTGAAAGGTCTTAAGAGCAAGCTGATTCAAAGTCCAGTTGAGTCACAGACTCTCATTACCTTTCCACCCACTGATCTCACCCTGCAATACGCTTTTCATGATCAAAGTATTCATTCTGTAGTTCAAGCTAAAAATATGCATATTTCATCCTGATTTACCTCTGGTTGTTCCAAATCTGTGTAACTTTCTTGCTTTTGTAAAAAAAAACAAGGTAAAATTTTTCAAGACAATTGTTAAACTACATGAAGAGTATGGAGGTGTAAAATAAATATAGATTGCATAGGTAAAATAATCTGGATTTGAGTTCAGTTTGTGACATTGTTGAGATATCTTCTGAAACAGACATTTGTGAGATTTCTGAAATATCTGGGACACAGACTTTTGGGAGACAAAAGTTTCCTTTTTCTCTTTATTTAATCTTATTGATCAGAATTGACTTTATTGCCAAGTAACATGTATCGGAAATGTTCTTTGGTAAGCTGGTGCATGACAGCTAAACAATATTTAAAACAGTGTAAAACAGAAATATATATATATATATATATACTCCTAATAGAGAGAAAAATTATTAGAGAAATTAGAGAATTAAGATATGTCTATATACAATTTAACAATAAAAATAAACATATATATATATATATATAAATACACCAAAACACTAGAAGAAAAATATTTTTAAAAAAGACAAAGAGGCATAGACAATTTTGTGTGATTATGCAATTGTAAAAAAATATATTTTCTCCACAAAAGAAGATCATAAGGATGCATCTGTGCACAATAACAGATATTTCATTAATAGATGAACTATTTCTTTAAGATCCACACAGCTCAGAATTATTAACAGGTTTATTCAACAACATCCTGATCCCTTTATAAACTTCCTCATTTCCCATCAAACCCCAGCAGGAATCACACCAGGGCTTCCGCTGTCGTGTGTGTAGCGGTACAGGGTGTCAGTCCACATGTTTCACATGATTAAAACCTCTGTGATGGATTTCTTCATCTCGTGAGACTCTCTCTTGTAATACCGTCTTAATAATGTGCTCTTTTCTAGCGGAGTGGACTGCAGAGGGATCAATCTGTCTAAATGCCATCTCACAAAGGAAAAACACCAGTTAAAACCAATGAACGTGACTGTGTAAAACGCAAGCACGTGATCGATATCTTCTCTGCTTTGGTAAGTTCTGGTTGGTCAATGCTGCATTGAATATCTAAGACCGACCCCCGGCCTTGAGACGGCAGGTGCCGATGCTCTCCGGCGTGGAAGTCAATTACAGAAACAAAAGGGCTGCGGAAATGGCACTTTAGTCAGGAATGATTCATTCAGAGGGTACGCGGCCCGGCTGTCGCGTTCCCATTTACAGATGAACGATAGAGAAAGAGTCGACAGCGCCGTGTTGGCCTCACATCAGTTGCTGGGGCAACTTTCAATTTCTCTCCTCAGCGTGTGCTCTGATGTGGCAGACATGAAGGGAAAATAACAAAATATATATCACCTTTCACAAACTCCCTCCTACCGCTGTGGGACTGAGTACAATTTGCTTGCAGAGTAATTTGCAGTAATGGTTATTTACGATGGAAAACGACTATAAAGTTTCAGAACGGCCCCCGGAAAGCAGAACGTTTACAGGTTATTACAAGCCGTGCCGTTCCTGTGAGAAAATAGCTTCAGAGCAAGACTTTGAGGTGTTTAGTGAGTTTAAAATGACCATTAGACGTGGACGGAAAACATTAGCATGTTTGGTCAAGCCATGACGGGGTTGAAGCTCCCACACGCCAGTCAACACCACCTACACGAAGGATCAAAACTCTTTCAGATTACTTTTGTTTCTTTTAGACAGCAATAGATCACATGCAAAACAAATGGAGACTTCTGCTTCATTTTCTGTACAAAAACCATGTTTAATACATGTGTTCCGGTAAAGTGTTACACCAGAAACACAAGGTTGTTAGTTTGGTTCCAGGGAACACACATACCGATAAAGACCGCAATGTATGAATTGAACGCACGGTAAGTCACTTTGAATAAATGCTTTTGCCAAACAACATAACAATTTTAAAAATTGCTTTTTTATATTTTTATATTCTGAATTATATTATATACATATTCAATTCAAGGCTCTATACTAGCATCACATGTCAACAGTTTTTATTATTGTCAGTAGCGGCTCCTGACCAAAAATGTTGGGGGGGCAGTTTCTGGGTCGTAAGCTATCCATGAATGCACAAGGAACTGGGTTATTTAACAAAACAAACAAACGAACTTTATCATTAATCATCATTATCATAAATTATCATAAAATTTATTATTAATTGACAATCTTTCAAACGAGTTCAGCAACAGAAACTCGACACTATTACACGCGGAATGATCTGCACTACTCGCCATCTTCACTTAACTGACACTTTGCTGACGCGGATTAATAATATTGTCCGGAACTACGTTCAAGTGACGTAAAAGCAAGTGGGGCGGGTCTCAAATCTGCCCATGTGGCTCTTAATTAGAGCGCGCTGCAGTTCCTTTTTTCACCACAAATTTACATTGAGAAAATGTGTGGCGCTGTTGAGCTCGAGAGACCCTCTGCCCCGCTTATCAAACCTGAAGCAATGCGATGAAATTTTTACAAATCCACCTCACTTTATGACTTATAACAGTCTAAAATGTTTTCAGAATAAGGATGAACATTTTTGAGTTAACAGTTAATTTGGACTGGTCCAGTTTATATAGAGATCTATGTTTTCAAGCGGCTGAATATTTTGCTCTGCCCATACAAACTGAAAAAATTGATTTTCCAAAGGACCTTTAAGAAAACATCTACAAAATCACAAAGACATCTCACATGGAAAGATTGAGTGAACTACATTAAATTAACATTTTAATATTTTATATTTATATTTATATAAGAATTCAAAAGATAATCCAATTTTTAGGTAAGTATTTCATTTCTTTTATATAATGACGTTTGTTGCGTGATATATTTTATTGTTCTTTCTAATGTAATGATTTATCTGTGTGTTTTATCAGCTTCATGGCGATGATAAACAGCTCTGACATTGAATACTAAAGCAACAGAACAGATGACACGTTACATGATGAAAAAGGCCAGAAGCAATAAAAGGTGCAGACTTACTGTCATTCAGTGTGTGTGTGTGTTAATCTTCTCATGTCCATCCTCTGTGTGTTCATTCTCTGTACAAAAGTAAGAGCTGAAGCCTGTCATTTATCTTGAGTAAACACAAGCATTTATTTGCTCTGTCCAAATAATGAACTATCAGTAAATATTTACACAAGCAGAAGATGAGTTTGTCAGAGAGAACTGATGTTTTGAACAGATTGTGTGATGTACAGTAGACTGTACAGTATCTACAGGTTACTTTTAACCCATGGCTGGGTCAGGAAGGGACAAACCCCACCGCTGGGTTAAATTAACCTAGTAAATGTCTATATTTGACTTAATTATGCACTGAAACATTCAGTATTTTGAGCTAAACCAACCCAGAAAAGGTTCGTTTATAACCCAGCGACTGGGTTTGTTCCATTTTGACTCAATTGGGTTAAAAGTAACAAAGCATTTTTTAGTTAAACTTATTTGTCCTGAACAGTGAACTGTCTATGTAATTGTTTTCTGAGCTGTCTTTGGTTATCGTTGTTGCCTTACTGGGTATGAAATATACACAATTTTAAATTGTATGATTTTTTTCTAATACTATCTTGGTAAATACTGAATTCAGAAATATGTTTTTATTGCTTTAATATACTGTATTGTGTTAAATTCAGTGTCTTATATTAAAATACAGAAACCAATCTTGACTTACAGTAAAAGTACAGTATAGAGTTATACAATGTCACATGACATGTTTGAGATCATATTAAGACTCGGTTTCTGAGTACAGTTTGAGACATTGTTTAGATCTCTTAGATCTTTCGATCTAATTTGACTGCTGTGTTGGAGAATCAATGGAGATTTTTTTACATGGGAAGGACATGTGTAAGAAAAAGGTTGTTTATATATGTCTACTCTTGTTTGTGATTGGCTGAATAACATGAACACGCTCTTTTCAAACGTTTGTTCATAAAGATTTCATTTGTGATTGTCTTCCTAGTTATTTTACTAGAGCGTTACATTGCAGCAGACATTTATCTGTTGTTCATAAGGCCACTGAAGGTTTTTAATCCAAAAAGCAACCAGGGGGATAAAAGACTTCACTAGATTTGGCTTAATATGGTACTTACGTGGTCATTCTTCATAGCTTTGATTCACACTGTAACCTTTCAGCCTTGTCTGGATGCTATTTCATTTGTTTCATTGATTTCTCACCCTCACCGTTGGGAGAGCCGTTTTAAGACCGACCGCTGCGTCTTTCCTATTTCAATTTCCTCCCTGGCAATTAATCGCTCTCATAATTGGATCTGCGCACCTTAATTGAAAAGGGTCTCTGAGTCGGTTTCAATCTTGGACTGTGATGTAGAAGGAAATGAGGTTTTAATTAATGACATGGGGTTGAAAAAGGCGAGACACCAGAGGTATCCGACTGTTTAACTTCACGGCAGGACCCCGGGTGCCCGACTGTGAAAGATCACTGAGAACTTATCAAACACACGCTGCCAGAGATTTTCTGTAAACTATGTTTTATAAGTTTGTTCCAGTGCATGTTTTTCTGCAAAACAGCAGGGATTAAAAGTATCTGGAAGATGATTGAAGCTAAAAATGCTGGATTTTTGCCTGCTAGTATGGAAGTAAACAATTTCAAATGCAGGCCATATATCTACATGATCATACACCTGCATTTGTTCTGCTTTTTCAAAATAAAAGCGATTCTATTTTCTATTTTTTTAAATTATCAAATTAAATAAATGTGACTGACAATATAGTGCTTTTGTTATTTTAAAATGTGTAAACAATATTTGTAAATATTTATATAAAAAAACAACAATAATAAATACACGTGTCAAGCAATTGTTTTTTGTAATGGTGTTGCTCACTTATTTTTGTTAAATTTTTGTGTTTTAATTTTTTATTTTCTCTGGCAACAAATGTTCTTGTGGCGTTGAATAAAAGTGGCCATTTAAAACCATCCTTACTTCTTTAGTTCACAAAATAGTGAAGTAAGTGATTTCAGTTGAGTTGCTATGCTGCAAATGCTAGAAATAACGTTTGTATTCACAAGGAAACATAATCGTGATTTTTCGTGGTATACCAGGGCCTTTAGCATAAAGGTAAGATGTAGTCTTTATTTATCTGATAATTTTGAGTCAAGCACACGCAGAGAGATCTAATAGTAGAGGAAGTCCCTGCAGAAGAGCCGGAGGTTAAGTGCCCTAATCAAGTGTACACTAGTCGGAAAGCAGAACTGACATCTTAATAATAGTTCAGTTTCCTCGGTCGCTCTTTCTCACCATGATCCCGTGACCTTTGTAGCATCAGCGCAAATCCTCATCCATTACCGTAGATGTCCACAGACGTGGAGTGAGCTGACCACGATTCGCTCCGAGGTTTATTGCCTACGGGAACAGAGCGTCAGGCTTGCGCAAGGAATTGTGGGAATGACTGAGAGTCAAAAAATGTGTTATTCAATCTCATTCAGTACCTTTATGGCACTTTATGGTTAGAGTTTGAATGCTGTAACCAAACATCACTAAGAATCCAAATTTTACATTGGACATCAGTGCACAGTAATGTTCATAAAATCTGTGCCACAGAAGTGTTCGACGGATCCTGACAGAAGTGTCATCGGTTGTTGACTGTGTGTATATAGAGAGACGCTAAACCTTTCCCATTTCTGGTGTCAAACTGTTAATATCTCCAACTTCCTGCTGGGCGATCAGATGCCACCAGAAACTTCATCTTTCTCCGTGATGCTGCGCTGAACTGCACATATATGGTTGCTATTGGAAACAGAGGCTTGGCAGAGCTCTGGTGGGTATAAAGTGATTTCACTCCCAGCTCAGATCCAGTTTAAAGCCCTTAAATCCAGGGCGAGACCTCCCCTTTCAGACATCAAAACAAAAATCAATACTGCTTTAATTTACCTACAGCAAGTCAGCCTGATTTTCTGTGCTAGCTGATGTCTGACGGTTGTAAGCAACAGGCAGCAGGCAGTAATTTTAGTATTCTTTAAAGGCTTTATTAAAGAGTGACGGTTTTCTATTAAATATGGAGTTCATAAGCAGTGGTAAAGTTAAAGGTCCCATTAAATGCTCCATCAAAGGAATGAGTAGTCCAGTCTCTGAGGTCTTGTCATTGCACAGAACAGCACTGTATGGGGACAGTTTTGCCATGTGTTTCCTAATGAGCTGCAAAAGTGAAACAGTTTCTCATGTCGTGCTATCGGTACACATTGCTTGTTGTTCACAGCTTTTCTTTGCGTGTTTGCAGTCGTGGATTACCACATTGCATTTACAGCAACAGGGCTCCAAACAAAGACAATGCGACTGCGAGATGCATAGAAAAGTGTTACTGTAGCTCAACTAGTTGAGCATTATAGGTATAATATTATAAGAAGCACACTACTAATAAAGAAATGTAATGTAATGTAAAAACAAAATTGACATTATGGAAACAATTGTGTTCTGGTGCAAATGGCAGGAAAGCAATATTCATTTATATGTAATAGTATTGAACATTTAGTTGTCTCCTACACAATGCAGAAACATCCAGTTGTGTATGTGTAAGATATGGAATTATCAAGCAAACTCGGAAATATGTATAGCTGATGCAACAAGGAGCATTTATAGTCGAGCAGTGCCCTCTTTTGTCTGAAGAAATAACATGATGCCTAATATTTTTTCTTGATCACATAGCAAACCTTTGCTGCCCTCTGCTGTTAGAAGCCTCCAGTATGATGATGGTAAATTATGTGCTGTTTTACAATAGATTACAAGAGCAATTAAACACACCAATTGTAGAATTGTAAAAAAAACCTTCCCAAAACAGTGGGGAGATTATTAGTGGTGTCATCTAAGAATTGCTATTATTATTATTATTATTAATATTGCACATACATAATTCAAACATAATACCCAAACCCCAAAAATTTACATTGTTTAAAAAAAGATGCATCTATAAATCATTGTTTATTTTGATTAGTCATCTAAACCTTTTCACCATGTATGCTGGGCTTTTTTATCTTTAAAAAAATATTTTTTTGTTGTTTTGAAAAGAAATTCAGTGACACGAATGATATTTGTCTGAAAACTAGAAAATTAATTAAAGCTTAAAACTTTTAAATAGATCTTTTAAAACTAAAAGTTTTTAATATCATGATATAAATCAAAGTTTTTGCCTGCTATAAAATGTAGAAAACATCAAAAATTGAGTTACTGCAACAAAAAACATTATGACAAATAAAGAGACACACAACAGTCAACAGTCTGTACACTCTTTGTTTTAAAATATATAAACATCCTTAAAATAAATACCATATTGGACCTTACAGTATTTTAGAGAAGATGTCACATGTACTACATAAAGTGTCCACTAGATGTAGACAGAGTTTCATTATTGTGATGATGAATTACCGCAGAGTTTAATTCTAGTGATGTTATGAATACATGACAAGATGTGCTTTAAAATACCTGGTTGTAATGGTTGACATAGCTAAAACTTGTGTTATTAATAGCATAATTTACTATAATTTATTTAGATTTTATAAATAAATAAAGTAGATTAGAAATGTATTCATATTCTAATGCTATTATTATTATTATTATACTATGAAATACTTTCCCTCATTGGATCATTAATGTACCTGTTTAGTCTTTTTACATGTCTACAGGTATTCTGTTCTGTCTTAATAAATACAGCAAACGTTTTTCTAATCAAATATGTATCATATTATTTATATATTAAATCTGTAATATTATGTATTCCATATAATATTAGTAACATCAATCTGTCTGTCCAGCCACTGACACACCCCGTCAGTGAGCAGTGAACGCTTTCTGACTTGCGCGCTCCACCGAACTTGACAGTTCCTGTTATCCGCCTCCGGAGCGCGTGCCCGCACAGTTCCCGCCTCTCCTTTCCCGCTCCAGCCAGTTCTCCCTGTCAATCATCCCGTCCGTCGGAATGATTGACAGCAGGCTAGTGTGCGTCCTGCAGCCCTGATGATGTAGGAGGAGACGCTATCATCTGCAAAAAGTGCTATAATCAATTTGAAAGGCAACAGGCTTTTATTACCCTCAGAAATACTTTCTACGTTATTGTGACCTTTAGGTTAAACGACGTTTTAACATGAACTATTTTTGCGACGCGTTATTTGTCGTAAAACAGTGACGTTTCGGCGCAAGACCCCGATCTGGCTGCGAGGAGGAATCCGGGCAGGAATCATTTGGAAAGGGGTGGACGAGGCTGGGCGAAAGAGGAAAAGCGGATGTCGCGACTGCGCGATCTGTCCCGTTTTTACCGGGACCCGTGTTGGTGGTGACTGGTGAGCCGCCGCGGTGCCGCTGTGGGAGTGTCGCACGTACGCGAGGATAGTTTGCCCTGGATTTTTCAATCATTTGCGAGATAAGGCTACCGGACCTCCTCCTCCTCCTCTTCGACGCTACCCTCCCTTCCTCATCCTCTCTCAGCTCCGTGATTCCGCACGCGGGGTAAGAGGCTCGCGCCCACCGCGACAGAACCGAAGCAACGCGCGAGGCCCCCCGGCCCCCTCCCCCACTCTCGAGCCCCCCTCGGATCATCTCATTTTTTTCCTCCTTAATATTTTTCCTCGGAGGAGTAGGAGGAGGATTGGGGGGATTCTTTCGTGTCGCTCCTCTTTTTTCTTCTTCAACGAGTGATATTTTATTATTTTTCTCCGGTTTTCTCGAAGCCCCCGACGAGGCCGGGCTGCGTTCAGAATAACGGTGGGATGACTTTAGAGTCGATGATGGCCTGCTGCCTGAGCGAAGAGGCCAAGGAGTCGAAACGAATCAACGCGGAGATCGATAAGCAGCTTCGCCGGGACAAGCGCGACGCGAGGCGGGAGCTCAAGCTGCTGCTGCTCGGTATGACCTCACTCATTCACAGGTCTCGCCGCGGTTTTAAACGGCTTGAGGGTGTGTTAAACCCATCAGCTCCGTTTTGCCGCTGCGGGATTTTTACATTTTGTGTATTCACGCTCTGTCATTTATTTGCCAATGATGTTTTGCTCCATTTTCAATCTTCACTTGTTCATTTAAGCGCATAGTTTCTCATGCGATCTGCGTTAGCCTGCATGCTAGGGCGTTAGCCGCGTTAGGGCCACAGGGCCTCGCGTGCAACACAAGACAAATCTCAGCACTCTCTCTGTTGTGTTTACTTGTGTGCATTATACATATGTGTTTATATACAGGACCAGTCAAAAGTCGAGACACAGATGACTAAAATGTGTCTCATGATCTTTAAAATTAACCTAAACGTATATACGCCAACGTTTTTGTAGACGTAAATATGCCAACATAATAATTTCTATTTAATGAATCTTTTTTTAATGGATTATTTGGAGCAAGCAATGAATAAAAATCAGTCAATAAGAATCCAGTATCTATAGAAATTCCTTCAGTTCTGTTTTTAAAGCTTCTCATGTTGAGATCTCAAGAAGCTGAATGATAAAATGTCAAGAGTATGATTTTAATAATTCTACACAAAGTGTGACTACTTCTAAAGATGATCAGATATAACATAGTGTTCCTTTATTTTGGGATGTTTTTATTCACAACATAATTCTCACAATTACAATTGTGTTATTTCATGGTTTAGATGAGTTTACTATATTGTGAAATGTGGAAACAGTGAGTGTTTCCAAACTTTTGACTGCTACTGTAAATGTCACACAGACACGTATGTGACTGATAGAATGGGTGCTGCTTTTATTGATAACTGGCTGGTTTGTTTGCTGAAATGTTGTCATCCCTAACAAGTCAATCAGTCAGATGGTTGTCTGCCACTGTGTGTGAATTTAATTTCAAATGGATGTGGGTTTTTGATGTAAAGTTGAGATAAAAATGCAAATGTGCACTTGAGATATCTGTACTGTGTACTAAAGTTTCTTTAGGGGGGTGTGTAGTGGTTAGTGTGACAAAATCAAGTGTAAATCAGGTGTAGACCGCAGTATTCAAATTGTAGGGAAATTCTCAGGTTGCTTTTATTTTTTGCTTTTGTCATATATATATATGCAGAGCTGTGTTTTGGTGTCAGCGTTTCTTGCATGTGCAGGTAATATGTCCCTTGATGATCTTAAAATTAATGAGAAAAAACTCAATTAGCACATAACTATGAGCTGTCAGAGTTAAGCATCAATCAGCATGTGCATCTTGGGAGTTTCACTACATTGCTCTGTAACACATGTCAAATTTGGGTCACCGTTGTACTTTTAGCGTTTATAACTGGGTTGAATTATCTCAAAATGGTGGACGGTTATTGCCTTATGAGGGCGTGAGAGATCTGCACACTGGACCCTGCTTACTGCCAAGGAAAGAGAATTGGGTGCTTTATCAATATGGGATGTTACGAGATGCGCTCATGTCTGTGACTCAGTGGGTTGGTAAGCAGTGATATCTGACACGGACAGTCTTCATTCATTTCCTATTAGTCAGGACCGTTTTTCCGGCCGAAAACCACAAAATGAACTGCTCGTTTTAAAATGGATTATAAAGTAGAAACACAGTGCTGATGAGAAGGGCAGATAGGGAGAGATGAACAAAAGTGTGTGTGTTGTGTTGAAATGTGGTCCGGTGGCTCAGACATTTACGGAAGTTGGATAATGGAATACTTAAGTGATGTATATGTAATAGATGTCAAAAAGGAAATCACCCCATTTATTAGTCCACAGACCTTTTCAAGCTGTGTTTCAGGTGTATTTGCTGGAGGTTCAGAACCAAACTGTGTCTTCAGGATTTTCATTTTGTTTAAAAAACATGTTTGCTGACCATTCACTAAGCCCTGCCTTAAAAACTATACTTGATATTTAGACAAGCTTTTGCTCTTATTTCTTTCAGGTCTGTGTAAGACTTCTGTGTTTGAATTATTGTTAACTTAATTCATGAGAAATCTTTAAATAACTTATACAGCTAAATATACAACACTATTTATACATTTATTTATAACATACATACTTGTTTACATTTCTTTGCATTTGTACATACAAATGCCATCTTTTGTCTATGTTGTATATTTGTCTATTTACTTTTATTATCTGTGTCTTGTCGCTGTCATTCTGTGCTGTCAAATCTTCTGTCACCAAAACAAATTTCTCAGTATATACCCGGCAATAAAGCTCTTTCTGATTCTAAAGTTTTGAAACGGTGGTGGTGACTCTATATGAACTATTATTGTCTCTTTATCTATATTTATTGCCACACTGTCATTGCTTTACATAAGAGAGTTCATGAGCTTTAAAGTGATTCTGTAACAGTGAAGGATTCTCTGGACATTGTGGTTCCTATGTGACCTCTGGAGAAACATACGAGTTTGACCTTCACTGCTGTAAAAGAATTAATAAGTTTAAAGTTAAGTTATTATTCTCTATCTCTCCTCCACCAAAAGAAAGTATGATGACATGAGCTTGTTGTAGTCATCCTATTAATGGCCAATCCTAAATAAATTACGTTTCTGGATGAGTCCTGGCTAGTCTGGATTAGCCAAATCCTTTAAAGACTTTGTGAACACATTTGTTTGCTTTGAGTTAACCAACCACCCCTTAAAGGCTAAGTTAGTTAGTTATTAGTATAGTTTATTCTTGACTAATTGTGCTTTTTAGTAAAGCTGGGAGATGCATCACTGAATGATTTATTTAATCCTGTTTCTATTGATCTGTTTGTGTCTGTAGTCAAAAATCTCCACGGAAGTGTGTGTGTTGTATTGATGATGCTTTTAAATGTTGGTGCACAAAGTGTGTAAATTAAAATTGCTTTCATTTAGTAAAAATCTGTGTGAAAAGCATGTTATATTAAAGTGACTTTTACATGAGTATACATGAGTATTTAAAACAGTATATATATATATATATATATATATATATTAGGGGTGGGAGAAAAAAAAATCGATGCATCGGGATTCTTTCTCTAACGATTCAGAATCGATTCTCAAAGATTCAGAATCGATTCTATGTCAGAACTTGTTCATCCTGAATATAACTTTGTTAAAATAAAAGCAATAAAATTAAACTTCAAGATGGGAATACTGTCAAAGAGATTCCAACTATAAACAAAAAGCATAAAAACTCTTTATTTATAAAAGTTTAATTATATATATATATATAATTAAAAGTCACTTGCATATTAGGGATGGTCATGCACGGTCCAGCGTTTTAATATTTCTAGTAAATCTAACTGGGCTTTTGACAGATTAATGATTTTTGTATTAAAACGACAATCTCTTATACTAGAAACTAAAAGTTTTTTATTTTTACATTTTTAGTCCAGACGATAACCATTCTCTTGCCTTTTATTCTGAGAGCTGGTTTGATATCTTGCCTACAAATTAAACTTTGGTTTATGGTACTGTCTAGAAATGATGTCATGAAACTAGTAAGATATGGAATGGAATATAAGGAAATACACTTGTTTTTAATCCTGTTTATGTGTCTGAGGGCACTAGATCTATAGTTTAGGTGTAGTTGTAGGTGTACTGACTATTTCAGGATATATTTTGTGTTCGTTGTGGCTGTAAGTGTCAATGTTCAATTGTCAATAATGTGCAAACTAGAAAAGTATGTGTACTTTATTCTTTGGTTAAAATTGAATGGACAAACTTAAAACTAATGTTACATCATTCATAAAGTGCTCATTTTTGACAGTCTTCTGAAATTAAGCAGTGTTGTGTCTGTGAGCTTTAGATCCAGGATTTCTTAACAATAGTGTGTGTTTAATAGCTCCTTGTGTGTGACATCATACTCCTAATGTTAATTGCATGTTTATGTACAACAGAGACTTCCATCATACATCTGTTGCTTGAATGGTGCCAGTGCCATTCATTTTACCCGCCCACCTCACCTAACAATGCTCTGTATTTGGTCAAAACAGATAGAAGACATTGCTTGTGCTGTATTGTATGGTTTTTCTGCTAGTAAATGGTTTGTGCTGTTTGTGGTGAAGGTAAATGTTTTTGTGGCTTTAACCTTTTATGATGATTTAGAACAGCGGCTGCAGTGTTAAAAGTAAAGATGCTTTTATTAATTGTTTCAAAACTATTTAAGTTGTAAACATTAGTGTCAGACACATTATATCTTGGTGGGTTTGTTATATTTCACACAAAATGAAAAATCTTTCATCATTCTTTTCACACCATTTGTATGAGTTACTTTCTTCTGCAGAACACAAAAGAGGATATTTTGAAGAATGTCGCATTTCTCAAAATATCTTCTTTTGTGTGTCACAGACATGAAGGTGATGTTTTAATGATGGTTTCTACACGGCACTCCCAAAACACAACCATCAACCTTTTTTTGAGCAACAGTAAACTGTTCTCAGACCATTCACATCGTTCCCATCTCCTGCCCCTTTCCCAAACACGGCTTTACAGTGGTTTCCGTAGGCAACGCAAACAAGAGGATTTGGACTTTGGACTTTTACCTAGCAGGTGACGAAACTCTTGGGCCGCGTGTGCTTCACAGGATAATGGATATATGAACGTGCTGCTGGCCTCCGACATCCGTCATGATCAAATAAGGCAATGTGGTCATGACTGTTTCACTGTGACGGGCCGTCGTGACAGCTCTGTCTGCCTTCCTATCACTCCTGTTCATGTTAGGAGAGCCGATAGACTGAGTTTATCGCAGCACCAGCCGCTCGTCTGCTTGTGTGGACAATGCCGACTGTCAGTGTGATGATATTCCACCTTTTCTTTAGGCACTAGTAAATGCAAAAATGCCCCTCACATGAACAATTATCCATGTTTATTATTATGATCATGTCAGGAAACCAGAATGTCTGTTTTGCTCAAATGAGACTATTCCATTAATGGATGATTCACCCAAAAGGTTCACGTCATTTCAAACCTCTATGACTTTTCTTCTTCTGTAGAGCACAAAAGAAGACTTTTCTGAAGAATGTTGGCAACCAAACAACACTGACCCCCATTGACCACTGAGACATTTCTTAAAATATCTTCTTTTGTGTACCGCACTGGTTTAGAACAGACAGATGTTTTATTTTTGTGTGAACTATTCCTTTAAGCCCAGTATTGTAGTTTTGCATAACGTGGCTCTGTGAAATCCTGTAGTGTCCTTCACAGTAGGTGAACTATTCTTTCAGGATTTTAATTGACCGTGAGTTTCTACTGTTCCTCTAACATAAGCCCCCCATCTTAACGGTCCTGAAGAGAGTGCTGTTGTCTGAATCACACCGCGCTGGTCTCCGTGTAAAAGCCGATGTGATGCAGTCCACTGTGGCATTTGTTTGGGTTTGTGCAGATGTTAGAAGATGCCCGGATGTTGATGTGGACGGACACTTTTTATGTAATTCCTCAAGTTTGTTGGATATCTTGACTTTGTCCGCTGTTTTCATAACACAGGTGCCATTCTCCAACACCAGAGACCTACAGGGATGAATTGTACTTGTTGTTGCCTGTATTTTGTTTTATCATTACCTGATTTTGCTTTATTTTTACTTTCCAGACCCAATCAGGCTATATAATGAACAGAAAATTCGTTCTGTACGGTAACTGCGAATCTAATTATATGCCTCAAACCTCGAATGGCCCTTTCTGTCGACCGCCTCGCGCACGTTCGTCTTTCTCTGTTTCTTATCCTTGACACATTTAACAGATCAATTTCCTCGCAAAGTAGGCCGTAGAAAAACCAGCCCACTGAAGGGAAGAACAGATGACAGAAGAAGTGCACAGATACTGGAGGAGAACTGAACGCACATCCTTCTCACCATCTTGGTGTTGGTAAACGTTTGATTTCTGGCCACTCGTACCGCTCTTAACTAGGGGTGGGAGAAAAAAATCGATGCATCGATGCATCGGGATTCTTTCTCTAATGATTCTGAATCTATTCTCAAAGATTCAGAATCGATTCTATGTCAGAACTTGTTCATCCTGAATATAACTTTGTTAAAATAAAAGCAATAAAATTAAACTTCAAGATGGGAATACTGTCAAAGAGATTCTAACTATAAACAAAAAGCATAAAAACTCTTTATTTATTTCAAATGAAAATTTATCATATTTGCAAAAATGATATGAAGAATCGTTTTGGAATCGGTCCCAGAATCGGATCGGATCGCGTAGTACCTAAAGATTCCCACCCCTACTACTAACAGATGTCTAACAGACTAACAGAACCCCAATCGTTTCATAATGCATTGGTTTAACATTAGGGCTGGGTAAAAATATTGATTCATCAATGCAATTATTTGTTTCTCAATTCAATATCGAAATGTATCGTAATGTTATAATATCTATGGTTGCACTTTTTTTTATGAGTATGCACATTTTGTGCTTCTGTTTACATTTCTTTTATAACTTGAATGTATAGGAAGAAAGAAATATACTTTCTACTACTTACAGTTACATGCACTTTAGAGGTGTTAATAAAGCACCTGTTTGTTACAGTTGTGGTTTGTATTCAACACATGTACAATATTGTACAGTTTGTTCTGCTAAATAAACCATGACAGGAAACATGCTGGGGTCAATTTGTTCTTAAACATTGGTAATACTGCACTAGGGGTGGGAATCTTTAGGTACTACGCGATCCGATTCCGATTCGATTCTGGGACTCACGATCCGATTCCAAAACGATTCTTCATATAATTTTTGCAAATATGATGAATTTTCATTTGAAATAAATAAAGAGTTTTTATGCTTTTTGTTTATAGTTAGAATCTCTTTGACAGTATTCCCATCTTGAAGTTTAATTTTATTGCTTTTATTTTAACAAAGTTATATTCAGGATGAACAAGTTCTGACATAGAATCGATTCTGAATCTTTGAGAATTGATTCAGAATCGTTAGAGAAAGAATCCCGATGCATCGATTTTTTTTTTTTTTTTTCTCCCACCCCTATACTGCACACATTTAAAAATATATTCAGGTACTTAATTACTTGTGTATTTACTTATTATTGAATCGATATCGAAGCTAATAAATCAATATCAAATCGAAATCGAATGAAATCAAAGCCTCAAGAATCGAAATCGAATCGAATTGTGAAATTCCTAACAATACCCAGCCCTATTTAACATCATTGGTTTCTTTAAATATGAGGTGTTGGTTTATTGCTGCTTATTTGGCTGTTACTTTCTCCCCTTGTTTAAAAAAAGGGAACGGAAAAGAAACCCTTCTTTCATTGTTATTGGCTCAGTCCCTGCAGCATTTCCTGTTTTCCTGTAGTAACGCTGTGGCATGTAGCATCCTTGTTTTTCAGTGTTTTCATCCTTCGCTCAAAAGCAGCGGCAGAATGAACTAAACGTCATTCATTAACGTTACATTCCTTACAGGCGACAGAGTTAACTACAAAACAAGGCAAGCAGTGTGATGACCTGCACACGTCTGAGAGATGACAGACGGCTTTAAAATGAGATCCTAATAGAAGTGATGAAGTGAAGTCTGTAGTTGCATTAATAACCTTTTAAAAGCGTCCGAGACATTTTTGTGTCGGGCTGACATGAGCGCAGCTGGGATTGTATATGTTAAAGAGGGATTATATCAGTGTTTCACCAACACTTTTTGAGTGCTTTGTGTGATTTATGGGATTGTACAAGGCAACGTATTGTAGAAATAGTTTTAGGGAAGAGCTTCTCTGAATGGATGCAGAGAATCTGCTAGAATTGATACAGAACTTGATTTATTAGTTTATTCAACTAATAATTTTTTGGTTAAAATGAAGACAGATTTTTTGAGTGTTGTTTGTGGTGACAATTTTCCTTTTGCTCATATGCAGATTTAATCATTTAAAGTTTCAAATGTCAGTATGTAACAACATTTGTGGTTTGAACATGAATGATACATCGCTTTGTGACTTGCATGGTCAACTTGCATCACTTTTTACTCATAAAAATGTGAAAATATAGTTAAAGTCATCTCTTGTTTCATTGTTTGTAGGTTGGATACAGTTTAGATAAGCGTTCCACGGCATTTATAAGACTTTCCACAGCGTTTTAGGAAAGAGGCGTCCTTCTCCAAAGAAGCATTCTTCAAATTAAAGTTTATTATCTGTTGTTAGAGTTCAGAAGTATATTGCATTTACCCTAAAAGGTCTCACAGTAGATGTCTGCTGTGGTTGTCTCTGAGTTATTATTAAGTTAGTCCTAAAAGCAGTACTAAGAAAATGGGCTTTATCTGCAAACAAAGTTCTGGTTTTTATGTTTGTGGGTAACACAGTAACTGTGGACTTCAACAGGCAATTTCTGTAATGAAAGAAATAATACTTCAAACAAAGTGACACAAGTTTTTAATTCACCCAAATCAGAAAGTGATTTGCTTGATTTGTACTTTAAGTTGTCTGAAGTCATTTAACAGCTTTGTGTGCCAAACAAACAACTTTAAAGTCATTAAAGTACTTATTTATTTATTGTTTATTCTTATTCGTTGCAGGTCTCAATTCACATAGCTTTTGTATTTTGTTGTCTCTTCTGTTTTTCTTTGTGTGTGTATTTCACAGTATACATGTTTGAAATTACATGAGGGTCAGTAATGACATTATTTTTATTTTTGGGTGAACTTCATCTTTAAAATGACAAATCTTTGTGTGAGGAGTCTTGTTTGACTCTTGAGAATCAATGGCATTCATGCAACATCCACCTGGAATGAACATTTATGCCTGAGTCAGACTACACGATTTTTTTTTGTCTGTTATGATAGTCACTGTGTCAGATTACGCGATTTTGACTACAAAAATCTTGACGTGTCCTGGACTTGAAACATGTCAGACTACACGTTGCTACACGACCAATCGTCACTTGTTGTCACGACGCGCGTGAGAAACAAGAGCGTAAACAATGGCTGTGTCCAAAACCGCTCACTCGTTCCTAGGGATGGGTACCGAAACCCGGTATTAAACTAGCCCCGAGCTAAATTATGAAAGACCGAAGAATCGATAAGCTCTGACGCTATCGGTTCTGCTTTCGGTACTGGAGAAATTGAAGAAAATACATATAGTCCTGTTTATTAATGCTAAATAAATGTGTTTCACACAACAGCTTAAAGCTCGACGCTTAATATAGAAGTGACGTCTAAAGTGGCAGTGGATGAGAGAATGATCATTACAACACGTGCAACAAGATTTTAGTATGTACTTTCAAAAAGTTCAGTTCATCATGCGGACAGAGAATTGAAAAGTTTTCGACTGCCTAGTTAGTTCATCATCCACCTCCTCAGGTACATGTGCTAGCAGTCTTCCCAAATAACAACGACATAAGCATCCTATAAGGTCTCTCTAAATTAGTATTTAATCATTTAATAAATACATCACGTTCAGGTAAATTATGAATAACCTACGTATTTTTTTTGCAGTAAGCCAAATAAATCATAGACATTAAAAATGCCTTTACAGTACTGCATTTACAAATAGATGAATAAGAATAAACTATGCTCATTAAGAAATGATAAAGTAGAAATGACCTAATAATGAATTTGTAGTGATGAAATACATACACTTAAATGTTGTAGTGTACATTGCAAGTAGTTCCACACATGTATAACTTTTAAGCCCAACAGTTCTTTTGCAGTCTACCTGCCCCAACTGTGTTGCTTTAAAGCACTGGACATTCTTTTACAAAAGAAATTGTTTATTTGATTTATTTTGTTTGTATAATATATATTTGCTCAAACATTGCTGTTTGTTAGGCTATAGATAATTATTTTATTTTACATTTAAAATAATGTAAAATAATTTTTTTATTAAAAACACAACAAAAAGTACCGATAAGAGTACCGTTGAAGTACCGGATCGATAAGTGGTATCGATAAAAGTAGTAATGCCGTTAAAACCTTAACGATACCCATCCCTACTCGTTCCCTCATCCCTATAGAGTGTATGGCAGTTGAGTGCACTATATCAGCAAAGAGTGAAGGAAAACCAGTGAGCGAATTCGGACGCTGACGTAAATAGCATGCGCCAGAGTGCACGGACAATTTCGTCCTTAACATACGCCTTCCCATCTGTAATATTAGATTGTTTGGCTTTATGAATTGTGTGTCACTGTTCACTTGTCACGTTTATTGTATTATTTGATATTAAAAAGGGGGAAAAAACACGCTTGTCATGTTTATTTATTTTGTATTATATTTAAAAATAAGGGAGAATAAAAACAACTATCACATTTATTTGTTCATACAGTATAAATATATAACACAGAATATTAATATAATTTGAAAAAAAATCATTAAAAATAATATATGAAATAACGATCAATAAGAACTTACACAAGTGTATGAGCATACGTTATTTTAAAACATTATTTTGGCGGGTTTCCAGTCACAGTACCCAGCATCCAATGTTGCCGTCCGCCATATTTCTTTTTCTTTTACGCTCTATCGCCGCCTCGCGTTGGATTTTGGGAAATGGTGCTTCAACGAGTGTACATCAGTTGTACACTCGAAATCAGAGAGGATTGTGGGAAAAAAGTAGTGAACGAATGTAGGGAATGAACTCGTTCACTCAGAATTCGGACGGCACTACAAAATGGCCGACACCCGATATAGTGCACTATATATGGGATAGGTAGCGGTTTCGGACACAGCAAATGACTGAAGCGGCGTGTTTTGTACTGGCTGTCTTATGTTTAGAAAAGCGCAAAAAAAGAAAGAAAACCCGAACATGGACACGTTCCTGGCTTGCTCAAAGAGGACAGTATGGGCTGTCAATCCTCCAAAGAGAACTTGAGGTAAAATATCGTTCTTTTCATATTAAATAGTTTGTTATTAGCCAGTAACAAACGCAAGATCATCTCTCTTGCGTTTCGCCATGTTTGAAAGTTGTGTACAAAAAGCGTCTGTGCTCCGATTGGTCAGCGTCACCCATGTGACGGAACCCGTCGTGAAGGACCGCAAAAAAATTCAACATGCTAGTCTTTCTGCCGCGACGTCGTGAACTATCGCAGACGCGGTTTCGGTTGTCGTATACTATGACACACTATACGAGATGAAACGATCAATTCTTGCGTCCCGACGTCCATTGTCGTTTACCGAATCCCTACGACACCTTACGTCAAACGGATCGTGCCAGGATCGGGCTAAAATCGTGTAGTCTGAACCAGGCATTAGGGGCTTTACCCTGACCTGCATTGTTATTCAGTGGGTTTGTAAACATGTCTGTGATATAGAACTTGTGTATCATGGCAGCTAACCAGCCTGGTTCTTCATGAAAATTCAGGCTGGTCTTGAAGAATATGAACCTTAGTTGAGATAAAAGCCTCTGTTGTATTAATTATGTCTTCCTGAGGAGAACCTTTCTGGAGTTTTTGGGCCTCTATACTTTTAAGGTTTAATCTTGCGCCTGTATGGTTTTGTCACTCGTTAATGTGTTAAAGAATATTTTGGTTCTTTGGAGATAGTACAGTAGTAAAGCATGACAGAGTTCTTCCCATGTGAGTCGTGTTAACCTCAGCAGGTAATCTCTGCAACGCATGCAAATTCTGCGGTTGATACGCTGACCTCAAACAGTTCATTGTGGTTACAGTCGAATGCAAATAGACTATCGGTGAGATTTACACGCTGTCGAGGATCAGACGTGTCACTTCCCCTTCGCTGTATAAACAGACGATCTGTAAAGCGTATGTGCGTGTGTTGCTTTGTCAGGTGCTTTGATTCTCTTGAAAGCAGGAAATACTTCATTAAAACTGAGCCGTGTTTGTTTTCTTGACCCCAGCGCTGTGTTTCGAGTCTTTCCCTGAATCTCTCTCACCCTCCGTTTCCTCCCCTTCCCAGAATCCTCTGTGTTCGATTGCAGCGAGGTGATAAGATACAAGTGCTCTTATTTTATACCTATGTTCAGGGATGACTATGGGGTTAGACTTGTCACCATGGCAACAACACAGTTTCTGGGCTCCGCTCGCCCACGTGGACTTAGCCGCGTGCGCGTTGGCCTCTTTCCTCCCCGTTTAGAGCCGCGCTCGGGCCGGTCTCTGAATGAGACCCCTGCAGGACTTAAGGGACGTTTGTAGCCTAGATTACAGTGTCTTTTCTGGCTCGTGCCCTCAGCTGCCGCCTGCGTCTCGGGTGTTATACGGGCCACTCGCGCTGGGCTGTAGCCTGAGGTACTGCTGTACCCTACATGTCAAACCGCTCTCCTGTTTCCGCTGTTCTTGGAATAATTGTTGGGCCTGAAAATTGGCAAGTGAGTGCCGGGCATCTTGGGATGCTGTCAGCCCAGTTCCATGTTCAATTAAAGCTTTTCCCTGGTTTACCGGTGAGTGTTAAAATGAACTGACATTGTCATAGAGTTCAGGATATAGGGATGTTGAGCAAGCTGTGCATTGATGATGTTATTACATTGCATCCATGTTACCGTTAAATGCAAAAACGGTTTAATAATCACCATCTAAGATTCTCTTTTTTTCCTCACCAGTTCTCCTCCAGTGGAACCAGTACGTCCTGTGTTTTGTTAGGGAATTGGATCTGAAGTGTGACCGCAGGCCCGTACCGGCTGGAGCTGCCTCTTTATTTCTAGGTCGTTTCAGAAAATAGAATAGAGAAACATTTGAGTTATGAACATCCCTCATACTGGACGTGGAGGAGGACCGGCTGTTCGGAGGAGCTGATTTAAGAGGTCTGGTCTCTTAAACAAAACGGAACAGTTAAAGAAACAGATAACAGCGGGCGGTTGGACGGGTGGAGCGAATGTTGGACGGCTGCTGTGATCTTGTGACGGGGTCACGAGAAATAAATCCTTTTAAATGATTCTGTTCCTTGAAATCAGCTCGAAGCGTTTGCTAGAGGTTCATTCTGCTTTATGAATGAATAGTTATGCTGATTGGTCAAAAGCTGTAGTTTATTCATTCCATTTAATTCAGTTCGATTTAAGTTTATTTATTTTTATATGGATGCATGCTGTGGTGTGTATTGTTATGGATGTGTTTTTGAAGCTTTTCCAGTGCTTGGTCCTGTCAAAACTACGGTGCAGAATTACTACATTCATATTTATTGTCCTCTCAGTAAAACAGACAAAGGACTTTATCGCTAAAGCAACCAAACTATTGTTACGTTAAACCCTGAATGCAGATAGATTTTGTAAATATTTACTGTCAGACTTTCTGTCTTTCTATGATGCACTTCATAATCATCGTTGGGGAACAGAAGGATTTGTGTGTGAGAAATAAACGTCATCTTTATCCCGAATATTCTAGATTATGTAACAAAACTAAATAAGACAATTGTTAATGTACAGTGAAATGGTGATGTTTTGAAGAAGGCATAGCTCAGGTCATTTGGTCTTAAAGAGAATGTGTTTTTAGGAGAAACTATTATTATATATTAAAAATCTCTTTTGTGATTATATCCAATAATTTGCTTGATAGATATGCAACAACACAGTAAAGAAATAGGCTTGTTTTCCAAATAAGCTTGGATTTTGTTTTGATGAACTTCCTATAATAAGCCAGGAGTCTTGGCATTAACGCATCCCTATATTTGGAAAAGATGTTTTTGTCATCGGGAAAATCCCCTTTTTACAGTGACATTTAGCACTCCAGGATATTTCTTGGTCTCAGGACCAGCAGAACTGTCTTTGTGCTGATTTTTGTGTTGTTGTGCGTCTCGTTGCCTAGTGAGCGATTATACCTGATGTGTGTTTTGTGGCTCCAGTAAGAGTTTTGATTGATGTGTTTTTGCTGTAAGTTAAAGCAAATGGATGTGCGTCTGTGTAGCATGAGCAGCAAAATGTTATTTGACCTGTTTTATATAAAGAACGTTGACTCTCTAGAGATGCAACCCTGTCATAATATACATCCGATCTGACCCGTTAAAATGAGCTTCATTTGACTCTCGTTTTGTGCACTTCTGAATTCACTTTCTTAAATAAACTATATGTGAAGAGCTTCGTTCTGTTTGATGGAAGATACAAATGAATTGGCCAAAGTTTGGGCAAATTACAACATTTAATATTTTAGATGTTTAGATGTGTTTTTTTCATTATCATAAAAACTGATAATGTTGAATTTGATTTAATGAAAAACATTTGGAGGTTTACATTTATTTGATTTATGTCTGCAAATAACGCATTATTTGTTTTCTTTTGCTGAACTTAAAGGTGGTAGTTTAATAAACAAAAGACAATTTCACAGTAAAATCATGGACTGACATTCAAAAGCATATCTAGACATCAGCATATAATATAATATAATATAATATACTTCACAGGGACTTTGTAACCTGTGAATACCTTAGGAACCCCATAGAAACACACATTTAAAACACTTACACTGGGGTTGCCAGGTCCACTGTTTCCCAGAATTGATCCACTGTTATCTGATGTTGTTTTATTTCTGCAGATTAAATGTGGAGGGATTTTGTTTATCAGTGGCATTCTTAAGGTAAAGTAAAATGATTCTATATGATTTAATGACTTTCAATAAGAAAATCTCTCCAAAATCCATAAAAGTGACTGTAAAATTCGTATTGAAGATGTAAGAATGGCATATTTTGAGTTTTGGTATTTGGCCTGGCGTCATTGGGCTAGTGTTAATTGGCTTTTGGGGTGGTTTTGGTAAGCAGATCTGGCAACCCTGACTAATACCTTAGCATTTTTAAGTCAAGCCAACTACACTATAGACCATTTCACAAGATGCTAACAGCGCTGGTCCAGAAGCACCTGTCTCGTTTTTTTAATTTTACACAACATTACACAAAAGTGAGAAATTAATACCACCAACAGAACATTTACAATGGACTCAAAACGTTTAACGAACATCTTTAAGATTTAATTACATGTGAAATACTAACAAACTGAAACAGGAAGTGCTTCTGGAACAGTGTTGTTTACATCTTTTGAAATGGTCTATAGTCGTGGCAGAGAGTTTTTAACAGGCAAACACCACTAGCATCTCTCTAAATATTTATCGTGTTTCAAGCAAATCAACCGGTCATAAAGAAGATGGACTGGAGTGTTATGTAACAAGGGACCGAGGGAGAGAAAGAGCTTTTAATCGTGTGTAAAGAATAGAAACTCAGGCAGCTTTTGTTTGAGGGAGTTAATGTCAAAAATGTCAATTCTGTTTTCATTTCCTCTTGAATCCTCAAGCAAGATTTCTGTCTGTTCCTCACAATACAGCATTAACAGAAGAGTTTTAATATAGCACACATGCTGTATGAACTACTTTCATGGTCATCTACTTTTATTGAATAATCTTTTCTTTTCCTCACACAAGGATGTGTATATAATTTTCAGTTTCATTTTAGGTGAACTGTGCCTTTAAATGAACAGGGAAGAGCGGCGATGAATCTGTTGATGTTATCAATGTCTGTAGATGTGTTAGTGCTTCCTGTGGTGATGATGATGCTTATATTAAACCTTACTGTGGTTTCCTCACCACAATCTACAAAAGAGTTT
Organism: Beaufortia kweichowensis; assembly: GCA_019155185.1. Classification (NCBI taxonomy): domain Eukaryota; kingdom Metazoa; phylum Chordata; class Actinopteri; order Cypriniformes; family Gastromyzontidae; genus Beaufortia; species Beaufortia kweichowensis. The sequence goes on along the minus strand of CM032797.1, from coordinate 4,215,836 downwards.
CACCTCCTTCTTTGTGGCTACAGTTCCAATTCTGTCATCATTTATTCACCCTCATGTCATTTGTAGTATTGCAGTACCGATTTACACTTCTTGTAAGTATATTATTATTACTGATTCTGTCTCTTAGTTAGTCTTAGAATTTATTGAAGCATAAAGAAGTAAACGTGGCGCGTAACATCTTGTGACACGGACATGAATGATGATGATGCAGCTTGTTGAGAAAGGTGTAACATTTCTTACAATTTTATTCTGGTGGACCACAAAAAATACAAAGATTGCATGGAAGAACGACTATTGTTTTGGTCTGGATTCTTTTGACCCACGTGGGACAATAAGCAGACACCTGGCAATACCATAGCAACCAGTCAGAGCACCTTAGCAACCGTATAGCAACACATGGGCATTGTGAGAGAGAGTTTTGCAGAGACAAGAATTGTTTTATTTTATTTTTTTAGATTATAAATTACATTTATTTCCCATGCCTTTGTGTTTTGTGCATTTTCTTGTGTAACTTTTGTCCTCCCATCTCATAGACTCAGCGTCTATGCGTCTAATCGGATAAAACTCGATCACACATTTGACGTATAACAACATCATCCGGTTGTGTGCCTGTACTCTTGATCTAGGCTTTGAACTCTGACCTTTGACCTTTCTGTTCCAGGCACGGGTGAGAGCGGCAAGAGCACGTTCATCAAACAGATGCGCATCATCCACGGCGCCGGTTACACGGACGAGGACAAACGTGGCTTCACCAAGCTGGTGTATCAGAACATCTTCACCTCCATGCAGTCTATGATTCGCGCCACAGAGAACCTGAAAATCGGCTACAAGTATGAACAGAACAAGGTGAGAATGGCAGATGTGTGCAGCGTATTGTGACACTTTATAAGTTTGTGTTATACGTCATGAGTTTATTAATATTTCTTCTGGAGAATTAGGTGAATCAACTTTTGTCACCATCAAGATTGTGTGTTAAAATGTATCTGAATATATGCATTTTTTGGTTTCAGTTTTGTTAAAGTTAACATATTCCGAGGACACTAAATGACAGGCAGATTTGTCATTATTCAGCTCTGTTGTTTGTGTGAATGACACTCGTAGTGTAAATTTATTCAACAGCGTTCTTCACTCGCCTCATTCACACATAAAAACAGCAGATAATTATCAAAGTGCTTACTGTATCATAAATGCACACAAGTAAATAATATTTTTCAAGCATGTTTTTTTACTGACACTGTAGTAAAACATCAGTATGTTTTCTTTTGCTCTGAACATCAGGCAAACGCGATGCTGGTGAAGGAGGTGGACATTGAGAAGGTGTCGTCTTTTGACCAGCCCTACATCAGTGCCATAAAGATGTTGTGGTCAGATCCGGGCATTCAGGAGGCGTACGACAGACGCCGAGAGTACCAGCTGTCAGACTCCACCAAATAGTAAGTGAAACCTAAATAAACCTGTTTCAACATGAAGTTAAACTCATGCTATGGCTGTCTTCCGTCAGCACGGGTTTGTGTCTGTATCTCTGAAGCCAGATGATCTAATTGAACAGTTTGGTGACTCCGTCCTGTTTATTTCTCTAGCTAATAAATATGAAACCGGCCCTGTGTGAATTTCAGCCCATTAATACACACGGAGACGTGAAGCTTTGGATTGGTCATTAAAGGGTCATGTGAATAACACCCCCTGCTGGTTTGATAGAGTAATACATGTGACATCATTATGTTACATCATGATGTTGTATTACTCGAGACCGGTCAAAAGACCTTTTTTTGAAGGTCTTGGTCTTGTTTTGATCTCAGACTAAGAAGACGCTGGATTTTATTTCAAGACCGAAAAGTTGACAGGTGGTTATGTCAAAAATGTCAATAAAATGCCCATAAAATTCAAGCTATGATTGCAAAAAATTGTCTTCTAAGATCATATTTTCTATGTAATAACAAGTGATATAAATAAACAATATCACAAAAGCAAGTACACCGTTTTCATAAATATGAGAGCAATTGCACAAAAATCGTTTGGTGGATAATAAAACATTGACAATAAATGTTTAAGTTAATTTGTTTGCTTTGAAACCAAAGGTTTGGTGTTGGTCTTGACCTGCATTTCTTGTCTTTATTCTCGTCTTGATCACAAACTCTAAAAGTTTTGATCTCGTCTTTGTCTTGACACACTCTTGATCTTGTCTTAGTCTCAGTTTAGGTGTTTTTGATGACAACACTACTAAAAACCAGCATATTGTTACACCTTAAAGGAATAGTTCACCCAAAAATGGGACCTCATTGACTTTCCATAGTAGGAAAGAAAATTACTATGGTCAAGTCAGTGGGGTCAATTTTTGGGTAAACTGTTCCATTAAGTTTTAAAATCTTTTCACCTTTGAATTGAAAAGTGAAAATAACTGTATCAGGAAAATGTTTACTTTGAATAGGTGAAACCAATATGTTTGCTCACGTTACCAAAGCAAATTGGAGTGTGAAGATCACACTTTATTAATCACATTGTAAAATATTTACAGTGTCAAAAACATGTAAGTGATGCACGACATCTGTCAAAATGAACCAGCTGTTTTTCCTCTTTTCTTGGTAAGGCAGAAGGAGAATCTTAACATGGCCGTTACACCGGACCAGACCACCTGCTTGTGATATAAAAGTGTTAATCGTGTGTTTCCTTTTCTGTAGCTATCTATCTGATCTGGACCGCATCGCTGAGAACTCTTACCTTCCCACCCAGCAGGATGTGCTGAGGGTTCGAATCCCAACAACAGGCATTATTGAATACCCGTTCGACCTTCAGAGCATCATTTTCAGGTAGAGGACACTAACTAATTAATTATTCCTCATTGTTCCTCTGAAATTCAGGAGCTGAACTAGAAAAGCTTTTTTCCTGGTAAATGTATGTTACAAGATGTTCATATTTTCTGTAAATCCTTGACACGACTGCCTAGTGTGTGACCTATGGAGTATTTGTTGCACTTTTATTGATTTGTTTCTTCTTTATCGTGGTCAAAACTTTACTATTCACGTGAGGTCAATTCTATGTGCCTGATGATGATGATGATGAATATTCATCACAACACAGGAGATTATTTCTGTCCTCTCGGCCATATTGACTCGATAAATGATTACCATCGGCTCTGTGGTTTTTAATCTCAGTTAAACTCATAAACCCTCATGAATCTCACGTGGAGCTCGTTTCAAGAGTTTTTGAATGGCGGTACAGTCACATCACACACACACACAGTCGTTCTCGCTGTCCTCTAACACATCTCGCACCCTCTCGCGCTGCCATTTCTGTCTGTCCTCCTGCCAAAGTTGGCTGGTAAGTGCAGAGAGAATGTGGAGACTCGTCCTACATTGGAAACGCGCATGTGTGTTTAGAAGTAGGTCACCGAGCCCCTGGCCGAATGAAATTGAGGACATTTCTATCTGAAGGAACTTTATTTTAAGCAGCCAATCCTACAGGGCTTCATTAATCAAAGGCTCCTCTGTGAACTGCTGGTTCAGGACTGAAGCTCACGCTCCACCAGGGGGCGCTGTGGACATCACTGACGCCCATTCCATCTAGGGTTATGTGTTCAAAATAGCATATTACTTTTATATTTCTATATATATTGAATCATTCTTGTGGCGCAGGTGTACGGATAATATATTCTTTTGACCTGTGGGTTTAAAACATTAATGAAGTGAATGTTCATTTACACTTTTAAACAATTTTTCTTATTTGTAAAGGTCTTTAAAGGGACAGTTAAAGGTCCCTTTTAATGTTGTTTACTAGAAGTTTTAATGGCACTTTACAATAAGGTTTTATTTATTACTAAATGGATTTGTTGACGTTAACTAACACTTAGCTGTATAGTTTTAAAATCTTAAATAATTCAATACTCTGTGAAATTCAACTGATTTGGAAGTGTGACCAAAATATTATATGGTACATAACCAGCAATGATTGGACATGGGTGGGTAATTATCCATTATATATCACAAACACTCTTTCTCTCACAGAATGGTTGATGTCGGGGGTCAGAGGTCAGAGCGCAGGAAGTGGATACACTGCTTTGAGAATGTGACGTCCATCATGTTTCTGGTGGCTTTGAGCGAGTATGATCAGGTTCTTGTGGAGTCGGACAATGAGGTGAGACTCTTTCTAATGTCATTATTGTATTCATGGTGAAACGTTTTAAATACTTACTAATACGGAGCGAAACAAAAATGCTTAAAAAGAGAATGCTAAGCAAACCAGGACTAAATATTTTTCCTTTTTTGCTGAAAGATCAAAGAGAACCAAACTACTTGTATCTATATGACGTAATTAAATCATGAAGTCCTTGTTTCTGTTTCTTTCGTGGCTAAATTCTTCTTCACATCTGATCATGTTCTCATTCCCTTCAGAATCGTATGGAGGAGAGCAAGGCTCTGTTCAGGACGATAATCACATATCCATGGTTCCAAAACTCCTCCGTCATCCTCTTCCTCAACAAGAAGGACCTGCTAGAGGAGAAGATCTCCTACTCGCACCTGGTCGACTACTTCCCTGAGTTTGATGGTATGTTCACTTCTGGATTTAGACCAGACCGCTTTAATGATTTCGAAGTTTGACGTGTATGCTTGTCTTTTTCCGCAGGGCCCCAGAGGGACGCCCAGGCCGCGCGGGAGTTCATCTTGAAGATGTTTGTGGATCTGAACCCAGACAGCGACAAAATCATCTACTCGCATTTCACCTGCGCGACCGACACGGAGAACATCCGCTTCGTGTTTGCGGCGGTGAAGGACACCATCCTGCAGCTGAACCTGAAGGAGTACAACCTGGTGTGAGACGTCCAGCGGGTCCGACGCCCCTCACACCTGTCAGCACAGAACAGGCACCCGCAGAGCGTGCGCACACACCTACGTCCACATACAGCATACACACACACATCATACACACTATCAACAACACACACTTTCTTTTCAGCTTCCTGACTTTTTTGGACATCTTTTGCTCATGGTTATTTTTTGCCAAAGTCTGTCCGCTCCTCCCCAGCAGCTCTTGTCAAAAGCCTCTTTCCCTTTTATCAGATTTGACCGTCTCGAATTTGACAAAGGGGTGTTAGACTTCGCCTTTTACGTTTTCCATACAAATGTTGGATTGGCAGAGCTGTGACGAGCTTGTGGACGGAACCGTCCGTGATACGCCGAGCTGAAAACTGGAAGCGACGTACTCTTCCCTTCCCGTACCGTTTCACTCGCTTCAATCACGTTATCTGTGTGACTTCTGCTGGGATGAATGAAAAATGTGTCACGACTTATTTACATACTTGTACATGGACACGAGGACTAGTGCTGTGGTGCCAGATGTTCCTAAACGGATCCATTGAATCTTCTAGAATTCCTGGGATTCCGGCGGATTCCACTGATGGTGTGGAGAACCTTTCTCTCGCAGAGATGAATATCTCGATGAGGCTAGTCTTCAACTCGCATCGATGAATGTAAACTTCATGTGAGAGCGTCACAAAAAAACCCAATGAAAAATCCTGAAAAAAATAATGACAAACGAAAATAGTGTAAGAATGCATATATAAGCAAAAACGATACAACGCACGAGAAGGAGAGACGAAACTAATTAAATAAATCTGTGTATATTGCTGAGAATGATCATTTTAAAACGTTTTTAATGATAAGTAACTATAGCTGCGTCTGCTATTAAATATGAAATAAATTATAACGAATTATTGATGGGTAGGAGACAAAGTTAAGATTTTTAATGTGTGCGAAACAGGATTATACACATACGATAGGTTTTGTTCTGCAGATTTCCACGTTTAATGTTTAAAATGATTGCATTGCTTCCTTCCCCACAGATCTTGTTTTATTCCCTGTTAAATGTCTTGATTTTACGACGGCAGCCTAGTTGTGATCTAAATGTAGTTTGGCCACTTAGAAGATACAGATACTTTATCAAGTCAGAATTTGGGTTGTAGGATTGCAGGTATTGACATCGTCCAGCTGCCCAAGGGCACGCAATTCATTGTTTGTTTACGCAAAAAATATGTTTTTGGTCAACAAATTTCGACGTTCCAGCGGGTTTGGGGAGGACTGGGGTGCGGGGAGGGCAGGTTAAGCATTTATGCGCTGAAGTTATTTGATTGTGTATATTTATATTTGTAAATACGTATACACATTATTGCTTATGTACAAAACGTCTGTGGTACACTATCTTTGGCAAAAAATGAGAAAAAAAATCACTTTGGTAATTGTGTACGGTTTTGTTGGTTTTCTTATGAATTACAATATTATTGATACTGTGATTCTTCTGGTTTTAATTTTTCTTTATTTGTCACTATGAATACGATGATATACACGTAGCTGTACTTAACAGTAACATGCGGAGGACGAAAGTGATTTAAAAAAAATATCATGCGGTTACGAGCAATAGACTGGGAAAACCTACAGCGGACTTCAGAGAAAAAGAAAATCGTCCTCTACAGTGTGAATGTTATATAAGATAAAAATACGAGTTTTAAGCAAAAGGATTAAGATTAACTAAAGAACATTTTATTTATATAATTTATGGACCAGATCTGAAGTTGTTGATAATTTGAATGCTATTGTTTCCTCTTTCGTTTTTTGAAGCACTCCCGAGTTATAAGACGGATATTGAAGACGAGTGTCTGTACTGCTGTATAAACTTCCGTTTGATACGATTATCAGCTTTTTTATCTTTTCATTTGTTTTTCCCCCAGACATCGTTGCCATTTTGTTATATTGTACTATAAATTTCCCTAATCACACATTTCACTTTCCTACAGATTTTTTTCTTTTTCAATATCCAAATAATGTGTAGGTGCTGTGCTTCAAAAGAACATAGGAAATGTACCATATGAAAATAGACGCTTTTATCTGTGATTTAAAGATCTGTTTGGTCTACGCTTGCAAATAGTGACTTTTCATTTGAAATTCTGCTTTCATTTGGCTTTGTTTCCCTCATTGTGTATGTGACACAAACAAAAAGTGTTTTATGGTTACTTTACAGTCTGTATTTTATACAGGTGATAATGTCGCATTCATTTTCATCAAGGGCTAAGATAAAATGTCACAAAGCAGACATAGGGTAGATGGGAGCGATTGGTCACGGCTTCGAGATCAACAGTGATTATTTTAATTCCCATTTGCACCAAATCCCTCATTATTTCATTCTTCACAGTCATCCACGGGCACGTTATTGAACAAACCTATATTTACCCAAATGCTTTCTTGATGGATATGAAAACTTCTTTGTAAACTGAACCCATGTTCTTCAGTGTTTCAGTGGGATTTGTAAAACCCGCAGTCATTTCTGGTTTCTGACTTGTTTGTAGTGAGTTCAATTTAAAGAAACCAGTTGTGGCAATCAAACCCTAAATAAGCTTTAATTACATGTCAAAGGTATTGGATTGACTTTGAAGATCTCTCTCTGTCTCTCTTAGACACCGTAGTGTGACCTTTGGCTGTATTATGTTCACTTGTCTCTCTCTCTCTCTGAAGTGTTTAAATGAATCTTCGATTGTTGACCCTTTGCGCTCGTATTTTGTCAGTAACACTTCCAAAACGTGTTAATGGTTCCTTCTCTGTATCTGAAGTTTTGTGATGGTTACTCCTGCATTGGGGCTTTTCAGCACAGCTTGATTGTTATTAATGCACTTTTTTGGTTTTGCGTGCCACGAGGATAACGCCTGGAAACGCTTTAATGCCGGTCTAAACAGCAAGCTAAGCGACGCTAACAGTATGAGCTACACATATCACGACACCTTCTTCTTAAATGTGCCAGTTCCAGACGTCTTGTGTTGCCCTTCCCAGATGATCCTCTACCTCTGTGAACAGTGTGACGTTATTGGGCATTTTAGGATTGGTAGTCACGTGACAAGCACACTTATTTTCTCTGTAGGACACAGTCGATCGAGGTTTGGAGGCCAAACATTGCAGAACAGATATTATCGGATCTTGCCAACAGGTGCGATGTTCATCTGTGTGTTTTTTCTGCTTTGTCGTACACTAAACATGGCAGCAAATTATTAACGTCTCATCAGGTCCTTCTCATATAAATCTGGTCATTTGGATCTAGAGATTGAATTGGGGTTTGCAAAAGTGACAAAAATGTAAAAATCTAATGATAACATTGTAGAGGAGGGTACAAATGTGCTTTTGGAAACCCAGTTCATTGTATTCCCTTTTGATTTCAGACTGACCCGCTTCTTTCCAGTTTTCACTTTTGCGTCTATCACAGTTCAGCGGTCAGAAAAAGCAATTTGTACAGCTGTGATGTGAATATTTGAGCGCTAATAAAGGCCAACATTCAATTCTGTTCGAATTCAGGCTGTTTTAAGCAAAAATATAAGCTGGTTTGACTGACCAAGGAAGTCTTGCTGGTTGGGCTTGTTAGAAAGACGCAACATTTTGTTGATGACCAGTAAGTCCCCAGTTTAATTAAACACTCCTTCTGTTGACTTTGCTGCCCAGTTGCAGATGACGGTTGTTATTTGTGAGACAGTTGTTATGTGATCGGCTACAAGCGGGTTAGACACATCTAAATGGTGAATGGACCGAATGGTTAAAGTTCTCTCCTGAATGAAAGTCATTGAAATTCAAAGTCCCATTCTTTATTATAACACATGACCTGAAAACTGCGATGTCCAGGACCACTTAAATAGATGAAAAACATTGATTTTCCAATCTTTTTTGCTTCATTGTACCCTCTTGTTTTATAATTATACCAAATGTAAATGTTGTATTATATTGTGCGTGCCAATCCCCTTTCTCTGAGATGGACTCATAACAAGTGCCAATCGTTATCCAAATCACATGCGGACCGTGAAATTAGACACGGTCCCCCTTTTAAAAATGAGTAAAACACTAAATAAGAGAGTGAACAGTTTTACTTTATATTTAAGTTTGAAGACAAACTGCTGTTTTCTCTTACTTTTCTTTTCTTTTTTTAAGGAGTTGTAATGATGTAAGCATGTGCTCTTTGTCCAGGTGGGAGTTTTGGGTTCAGACAAACACATTGAAATCCTCAAGGTGAGGAAACATAGTGGAAATTTATTTACAACATTCTCGCCATGTTTTTCTTGTTTTTATTTGTATTTGTTTCATTTCAACCACTGTTGCCTGAACCTCATTCAAACATGGAAATGATTTTCATAACCGCCTTCTAAAAAACAAAAATTATAAAGTATCTGTTTTAAATTTAAATAAATTTGTTCCTTGCTGATGGTCTTGAGACTTGTTTTCTTTTAAGCACCTGATATTCTTCACTGCATGACACTTCATTATATATCTTCTATATCTTATTATTTGACAGCATTATAAAGTTATCTCAGAGAGAGTTGTTTTCTGGTTTTTGTCCAGAAGAGGGCACACAGAGATTATTTTCTCTATCAGTCTTTAAACACATTTGCCAGATTTTGTTCAATTAAAGTAGTACTACACAAAATTATATGCAATTAATCCCTTTGTCATTCAAATACTGGTTTGTATGCTTGTCAACAGTTATACGTTCATGTTACTGACCATTTTGCTTTGCCTTTGTTATAGGATTCATATTATTAGGAGTAATCTTTTATAATATCATAAGACCATATCATAATAAGATTATTATTATTGTTATTTTCTGCAGTTTTTGTGGCCTTGTATTAATTGAGACAACATGGAATATCTGTAGTTAGTGTTCTTAGTGTTTAGTGAATATGTAAGTGAACTTAAAATCTAAATCTTGATAAAATGGTCACTTCTCTGCTAAAAATAACTAATACCAGCCTAAGCTTTGTTGGCTGGCTTTACTAGTCTCCCAAGCCTGGTCGTATCTGGTTTAACATGCTGACTTTAGAGACCAGCCAACCGATTTAAGTTGCTTTGAGCAGTTTTTGTCAGCCGGGATTGTACAGATAAATAAATTGTAACCTAGAATCCGATTATGTTAAATGACACGATGTCCTCTTTAACATAAGTTTTTCTCTGAGAGATCCTATAGATTCTAGATCCATAGTGTAAGTTTCAGCAGATGACACGGTTCCCTTCCCAAAGAATTCATCATGGTTAATTTTGTAAGGGTTTGTTTCCTCGGTACAAACGCTGTCGGTTTTTCTTATGGATGCAGTTTTTAGTATAGCAGGTTGGAGGCGCTGTTCACTGACCGGGAACAAAAGCAGCGCAATTCCTGCACACTTCCGCCCTCTGTCATTTCATCCTGTTAACGTTTTAAAATGGGCCTTCAATCCCGCATGCGAATGGACGAACCCTAGTATGGAAGGGGTTGTGTGATGCATATTAACAACGCAGTAAGACGTTCCCTTAAAGGGCCGTAAAAATGCACCGAAGAAATTTCAATCTGGACTCTTATTGGCTGTTTTTATTTATTATTTGGTCCTTAGTAATTAATTTCAAAATATTTTTAAATACAATTTTAGTTGTTAATATAGTATATTTTTGTCTACAACACATTTTGATCGGACTAAAATATTACAAATATTAAAAAGAATAGCAATTTCAAAAGATTTATACGTATGCTGAAGGCGTGACTCCTGAATAACATGTTCATGACGCAACCAGGCACTGCCGGAAGGTTACCAAGCAACTTGCGCACGACGTTATTAATATTCACGAGGAAAGGCGTTGCCATAGTAGAATTGGAAGTGTGGCGTCTGTCGTCACATGAGTGCGTCCGTATGAGTCGTGAAGCGGCTTGATTTTCCACCGCAATCTCTTTTCTCCCAAACGCTTTACTTCTAGACACACAGACGCAAGATCAATTTTACACGGCAAGACTTTATTTACTTGTTTTTTTACACAATCTGCGTATTTGCTGCGTTGTAAATTCATCTGTTAGCTTTAGCCGATAGCTCGACTTTATTATTGTATCTGAAGATTGACTCGTTCATGTTGGCCTATCTCAAGAGAAGATTGCATTTTCTTATGTGTGAGCGCAATGTCACATAGTAAACATTATATTTTGTTTAGATGTTATTCTAAGGGGTGAATCTGTGTGAAGTTTATATACGTTTATAAAGCAGAAGAGAAAAATTTGAAGATCAGAGCTACACAAGAGATCAGGCTGAAGAATTTGTCGTCAACCGGATAAGTAAAGAGGAAAAACAAAGAGGACGAGCATCATTCACATTCACATCTCTGAGAATAAACCAGGCTGATATGATGTTTCCACAGGCCAGACACTCGGTAAGACTCTTGCAGCAGGTGTTACATTGTATTATATTGTATTCCTTTAATAATCTCATACATTGTTGCTTATTAGACTGTTGCGTGTTTTCATATCCTTCAGATTTCCAGTAGATGCTTTTGTTAATACTGTGTTTAAAGCTGATGTATCTCAAAGAGCACACTAGCACCCATTGTACTTTACTATGTTATTTTCTGGCTTCTTACCATAGTATAGTACTGTGCTTTATGCACATGGCACAATGGAAACACCTTGATTTTTGGGCACATGGCTTCTATAGACATGTTAATACATGCTTCTCTCTATGTTTCATGTTAATACTATGGTATTCTTTAAATAACTTTGGAATGTAAATATAGGAATATGAAATTTGTAATAATTAAGTATCTCAAAGAGGACACTAGCAAAACACTACCATGAAGTACCCTTTCCCTATGATGATTAACTATTGTTTAAATGCAGTATGCATCGTTTTTTGGTATTAATTGTAGTAAATCCATAGTAACTACAAATATGCAATGGTCTCACTATAGTACTCATAGTTTACCAACAAAATTTGTGGTAATACAACATTGTTACTATTATAAAGCCATGGTTAACTTTCTTATGGGATTGTATTTTTTCTTTCTTATTTTGTACTATATTACAGTATTGTGTCAATTGCAAAAACCGTGTTTTTAGAGTACTGTGGTAATAGCTTGATTTGTGGGCATACAATGATTTCTTAACTCTGTTAACAAAGAGGACATTATCAAAACAGTACCTTAAAATTCTCTTCCCTTATGATTAACCATGATTTAACTAAAGTGAGCGTAGTTTTGAGGTTTTAATTGCAAATACCATGTTTTTAGATGTACTGTGGTAAAACATTGATTTTTGGGAACATTGTGGCTTCTTTGGACATATATTATGCTTATTCCGTTTCATGGCAATACTATGGTATTATTTAAATGATTTTGGATTGTAAATACATCACAATAAGGATTGAGGTTTTCTAACGTATGATAATATCAAGTCGTATATAAAGTGGCAATAACCTGAAATATTATAATGTGATCTGGATGTTGTGTTGTCTGTGTCATCTCCAAGCTAGCATTGTGACGTGAACATGCCGGTCAGGTTTCAGGCGGCATGTATAAATGAAAGAGGTTATGGTTCAGGTAATGTCTCGGGGTCTGAGATGCTTGTTTGCACACCAGTTGCCTGGTTCCCTCCCTTTAGAGGCTTAATTGTGTCGTTTCCATGAATTGTCCGTGTGCACACAGTGGGCAGCTTGTGTTAATGAGTCCCCAGTCATTATTTTGTTTGCACTCCAGTCTAATTGCCTTTCCCCCAAATGCACACAGACATATGTGGGCGCACACAAACACACAGACACTAATGAAAATCTCCTCGTGAGAGAGCGTGTTTGCGGGTGACTTTAACTGAAGCCTTTTTCGGAGGGTAAAATTAAAAGACAATATTTCAACCGCTGGCTTGAGATATGCAGAAAAAAAGATTTTTTTTCTCCTGTGTAATTTTTTCTACAATTTTGAAGCAAACCTACAATCCTCAAGGAATCAGATATAAACACACTGGATAATCTGAAGTAATACTGTGTTCTTAAGTACACTTTTCCAGATTTGCTTCATACTTCTTAAATCTCACCAGAAATGGCCATCAGATGAAGATTAACTGCAGGATCATTAATCTCAGATGAGGAGTTTGTGTTGAGTCTGTGTACAGGATTTTTTACACTGCTTTGGAATCAGTTTGACTTCTCAGATCTCTGAAATTGTTGTCATAAGGTTTTTTTGGTGGTCAATTTAATAGCTTGTAGACATTATAGTCAAACATTAAAGTTTGACTTCACCTATTAATTTCACTACAATAGTCAGTTTAGTTTGTTTTCAATGTTCATTACTAGATACAACTATTATCAGATTATCAATGTTCAATTCTACAGAATATTATTTACAGTCTTTGTTGATTTTATCAAAAAACAGAAAAGTCTCACAAAAAACCCAAAGTCATTTTTTCACAGACTGGGTCACAAATTTGATTAATAACAACAAAGACTACAATAATATTGTATACTGTAATAAAATGACAATCTGATACAGTCATATCTACAAATAGAACATTGAAAACAACACTAAACTAAGTACTAAACTAAACTAGGCACACTTCCAAACTGTGACAGTCAGTCTTTAAGACTCGTTATCTCAGAATTAGATTTTTTAACTTTAGCCTGGTTTTCACATTTTTTGTAACTTTTTATACACCTGCTGATATTTAAGTAACTAAATTAACTTTTAAATTAATCCACAAATAAATAGTGATTTATACTAAATTAAATAATGATTTATACCTACGACTGTGTGAACTATATATGATGCATATAATGATGTTATTAAGAATTATTTACTATATTTTGAATTCCCCACAGTCAATCATATGAATTGCTTGTTGTGGTAATCAATATTATTGAATATCGTCAGCAGTCTGCTCGTGTGTGAGGTTTGGTGTGTGTCCTCAAACTTTATTAATCATGTTCTTAAAGTCTAGTTGTTGGTTGTGTTTAGTTTATTTGGTGTAATGTGGATTATATGGATTAGTGTTTTAGCACAGTGTGTTTGTTGATCATAAGCAGTTCTGTTGTTTATCCTCTCTGCTGAACTCTTGAACTCAATGGAGATGTGATTCAATAACACAATCCATCACTCCATGTGTTCAACAGCTGCATGTGCAGACAGATAAATCACTCGTCCGTCTTGTATTGATTTGATTCGTTTCTTTTAATCCTCTACTATTTTCTCAACTTATCACTATATATAAAGTTTTTCAGTTTTTGAAGAGGATGTAAGCAGTTGCCATGAGGTTCTGAGTGATTATTATGTGATTTCTTACTTCCAAGTAAAGAAAAATGTTGGTATTACTGTCCCCTATACGGTTCTCAGTTTGTATTATCACCTATCAGTGGAAATTCACAAACGAGATTGCTTGGAGTGAAGTAATTGCATAACAGATAATGCATGATTCATGAAGACGATATCCATATCGCTTGATAAGTCTGATGTCACACATCACCAGCTCAGGGTCCAGATACCTAAAGCAAACAACAAATAATACACGTGTACTAGGGACAACAATACAGTTAGCCCACGGTTCAATACGTACCTCGGTTTTTAACCACGGTTTTCGGTTCGGTTCTGATGGCTTGACACGAGAGTGTTTTTGTTATTCTATGCTTAGACAGTAGGAACAGTAAGAGGGTGATTATAAAAATCATAAAAATTATTTATTGCAATACTCCTTTATTTTACTTAAAAGCAAAGAAAAGTTGTCCACTAGTTTCTAGTGTATTGTGTAATATTTTTTATTAAATTAACACTGACATCTCACAGCTGCTGGTAGCCCATGTACAAACTGGGGAACACATAAATTCCTACATTTTGAAAATAAACATACAAGTGAAGTTAGTAAACGTAAATTGACCATTTCAAATAAATATACTTGTACTTCAGTAAACATAAATAAACCATCTTAATTAAACTTAACAGTACTCCAGTACAGTACAATACAGTAAGTGCAATTTCACTTAGGTCAGCTATCTATTCCTGTATTTTGAGGTAAAAAGATAAGCCTGTCAACATTCTCTGCAGACGCCGGCGCTTCCTCGTACTGTAGCGTCACTAACTTTAGATCATAGTGATTGAATATTTACTCGCGGGGAGGAGTTTCCTCATCTCAGCTCGTAGATTTATAGGCACACACAAACAGTCAATTTGGAGAGAAATAAAACACACATAAATTATTTAAACGTAAAACCGAAAAAAAAAAACGCAATTCAGAAACGCATATTGAACCGTGGATGTCGTACCGAACGGTTCAATATTATATTGAGAATTGTGGCATCCCTAACGTGTACTATAGAACTACCAAAAAATCCCTTTTCCTAACCTTTATCTCTATACTGAAATCCCAATTGTTCAGTGATTCATCATTTAAAATATTGCGGGTCACCAAAAAGTATTGTAGTATATACTCATTTAAAACGAGTGAAAGCTTGAACCAGAACATGATATTCCTCTTCATGATTGCAATGCATAGCAGTTGAACCATATTTACAATGTTTTAATTGTATTTTCTGTGTGAAAGAGATCTCTCTTTCTTTCTGTTAACACGTGCACTCAAGCTTCACACACATACACACGGGTCTGGCTTCATTATGTGTGTATTGTGTTGTGAGGGTGTACAGGGGTCTCTGGGACATTATTAAGGGCAACTGAATTAACAAGACCCCCCTCCCTTTACAACACCCCCAACAGAGAGAGGTTAATCCCCCACACACACACACACACACACACACATTCTCTTCACACACTCCTCGTCTGTTAAGTGTGTGCGCACCACACAGACTGCTGCTGCTGTTAATGTGTTTGTGATCTGCTGATGGATCAGTCATTCTGTAAACACACACAGATGAGCGTGTGTGTGTGTGTGTGTGTGGCTGCAACACACTCAGCTCCCTCATCTCACTTCCTCTGCTACAAGTAACACACACACACCAGTCGCAATTTTGGGAACAAAAAAGCGGATAAGACCCTGGAGGGCTGTGTGTGTGTGTGTGTGTGGCAGATGTCTGGGGCAGTGAGGCCAGAGTCCCTCATTAGCATCACAAAAGGGCAACAACGCTGGGGTTTTACCCCAAATAATAGGATTTTATTATTTACTTATTTACTCTGTTTCATTCTAGAGATTTATCTGTCATTCTTTTATTTGGTGAAAATTAGGTTGTTATTTTCTCATTCTATTGTTGTCAAAATTTTACATTTTGTGCTTGTCTGTGTGATGCTAAGGTTGTGGGTGGTTTCTTGCTCTCTCGCTCTCTCTCTCTTCTCTCTCTCTCTCTCTCTCTCTCTCTCTCTCTCTCTCTCTCTCTCTCTCTCTCTCTCTCTCTCTCTCTCTCTCTCTCTCTCTCTCTCTCTCTCTCTCTCTCTCTCTCTCTCTCTCTGTCTCTCTCTCTCTCCTTTTCTCTCTCTCTCTCTCTCTCTCTCTCTCTCTCCTTTTCTCTCTGTCTCTCCTTTTCTCTCTCTCTCTGTCTCTCTCTCTCTCTCTCCCCCCCTTTCTCTCTCTCTGTTCCTCTAATTGATTTATAATAGCAAGAATAGACTACAGGGATTAGAGAAACGCACACACTTCTCTCCTCCCCCTGGAGAAACACAGCGACGTGTCTGATTTCACACAGATACACGTCACATCTCTCTCTCTGGTGTGATGGTCTGTCTGTCTGGCGTTCAGGTCATAGGTCACTGACCCCCGTTCAGGCAGGTCAGAGGTGAAAAGTGAACAGCCTTTCTCTTTTATTTGCTTCAATTTTAGCAAGCAAACCTCAGACAGAAGATATCACAATGTTTTTGTCTGTCAGGTGGTGTGTGTGAACAGTTCTTGTTTGTTTACTGAATGTCTCAATACTTCTAATATCTTTGAACCCTGTACGTTTTGGTGACTCATTCTTTCTAGGAAACGCTGTCAGTTTTGATGTCTATCTTGCTAAACTTATTGAGAAACTAGATGTATTTAGTGCCAGATCTAAAGTCTCTTCTCATTGGCTGTTTCCAGGCTTCGTCTCAATCGACACAGCCACTCAAATTCACCACGTCGGACTCTTGTGATCGCATCAAGGATGAGTTTCAGTTCCTGCAGGCCCAATATCACAGGTACACAAACCAGACACAGGTTGATTAAATGATGACGGTTTATATTTTTGGGTGAACTCTTTAAAGGAAAACATACATGGTAAAGTTTATTACGTGAACTCAACACCAGGTAAAAACACAACACTGTCTGTTCAAGTCGGTCAGAAAGGTGTAAACGCTGTTTCAGCTGTCAGCACTAGAGATAAGAGCTGTTGTGTAAATGGATGAAGGACGTCACACATGACAGGAAGGAAAGAGGAACGGATGAATGTGATGTTCTGCTCCCACCAGACGCCACTACAAAGCTTTAGATGATGCCATAAAGACATGAAAGCTAAACAAATCACACACAAGTGGTCATTCATAAAACAAAAGCACAATAGTGATGACATGTTATTAAACATGTTTGTTTTGAAACAAAACGTATGATTATCATGAAATCAATGAGACTCAATCGCTTTTCAATTTCTCTCTCTCAGTCTAAAGATGGAATGTGATAAACTGGCCAGTGAGAAATCTGAAATGCAGCGTCATTACATTATGGTGAGTAAAATCTGTGCAGTTCACACCAAACAAACACACACACACACAGAGTAATATATCACAAATAAATCAAAGGTAACACATACAAAAGAAGAAAAAACACATTAAACAATATATTACATTTTTTTTCTTTCTGTGACCTAAATTGCCTGACCAAAAATATGACCGGACTAGCAGAATATCTTTCCTTAAAATATATTGTGAACAATTTTTATATGATCTTTTCTGTGACAACTTTCACTTTTCACAATGATTTACATCATTTGACCTCGCTTTCAGATTTGTTCAATCATTAACACTCAACATCTCTTCCGTTTCTTCATTTGTTTTTCCTTCTCTCTCTGTGTATCTGTTGTAGGGCTGGGCGATATGGCAAAAATGTAAACTTGATCATTTTTTCCCATATTGATCGATACCGATATATATTTCGATATATAAACTGTTAATGCTGCCGGCTTTAAAAGAGTATCCCAACTATGACTGAAGCCATAAAAATTTGAGGGTTCATTAATTACATTTTAAAGTATAGTTTTTTGTCGACAATTTCATCATTTTTGGATAATAACTCGAGGTTAGTTTCACTTTGGTCGCTGCTTCCACTTATTTTTGTCATCCTCGTGCCGAGTTTGCTTTGCAAAGTGCAGTAGGAAATTGACTTTGTTCTTTGACGTGAACGTTAAAAGCTGCACGCTGATTGGCTGTTGTCGCATATTTCTGCTGTGTGATTGGCTCTTATATTAATCCATATCGAGTAAAAATGCCTAGAGCTTATCATCGTTATCCACATATATTTTATATATGTATATATGTGGTTCGCGATTCGATATGATATCATTTATCGGCACAGCCCTAATCTGTTGTTCTGTTAACCTCGGGCGTCTGCAGTGTGTCACGCGTGTATTATTGATTAGTTGTGTTACAGGACATAAGTGTAAATGTATTGATGTTTTGCTGATGGATCAATGTAAGAGCTGTGTCAGGGCCGCAGGACTCTCGTCTGCTTCATTACAGCTCATCTTGCAGTTTCTTTCTCAAATTTAATTTGACCCTTTAGAACAGAGCAGTTAATCCGTCCTGTGCATACATTTTCTAGAAACTTCACACGTTATCATAAACAATTTATTGAAGTATTGGGCAGTTCCATGCAAATGTCCTCATAAATGAGCACATGAAAATGAAAATAAAAACTATTTTATATTATGTTGAAGAGTATAGACTGATATTTTTCTAAAGTCAGTAAAATATATTGACTGATCTATAATGGGTCTCACATTTACATATGTGTATTTTTTGTTTTCATCTTATTTTTATTTGCCTGTGTGTTGTTGTTTCCTTGTATGCGCAAGCGTACTTGGCAATAAATCTCTCTCTGATTCTGATATATACAGATGGTTCAATATATTGGTAATAAATGCATTTTATAGGAAATGTATATTTCAAGATTTGACTGAAAATGTCACGTAATGTTGTATATTAAGGGCTAAAATTATGTTCTCCTCTCCTACAATCATATCACTTTACCTAAAACCTCTTTCCTGAAAGCATGTCCTATGTCTAAATATAAATGTATTAAGTCTTCTTTAATTAGCAGATTTATATCTGCCAGGACAGAATACACGTTTTTTTTCTAGACCTCATTTCATTTCTAGCTAATAGAAATGGATGTATTAGTAGATTACATGGATAATATCTGGCTATTTTGTTTAAGAAGTCTGTTTATCTTAATATTTGCTGCTCTTATTAAAGTTTCTCTTTCTAATTTCAGTATTATGAGATGTCATATGGACTCAACATTGAAATGCACAAACAGGTAAGAATCATGAACAATGATATGTAGGCCTGCATGCCATTTCTGTTCAGGTCTGTTTAAATCGGATTCAGTATGTGTCAGCGTGTATTTGTTCACTTGACAGCAAACTGATCATCCCCAGCGGTCTTATTACTGGTTTGTGTGTGTGTGTTTTTTGTCTGCAGGCAGAGATTGTGAAGCGATTGAATGGAATCTGTGCTCAGGTGTTGCCTTACCTGTCTCAAGAGGTCAGACTGTGTGAATTATTTATGATACACCCTCTATAATGTGTCTCACATTTGTTTGTTTGATATCATAAATGTTTGACTGCTTTGTTTGGGCTCTGAAGGGACTTGTGTTGATGTTTGTTTGTTGTGTGTTTATCCGTGTGTGTGTGTGTAGCACCAGCAGCAGGTCATGGGGGCGATCGACAGAGCCAAACAGGTCACACCCCCTGAGATGAACTCCATCATCCGGGTAAATGTGTGTTGAGTTCTGTCATTGTTTACTTATCGTTTTAGGGTGAATTGATCGTGCTAACGTTTATCGTTACATATTTTGCAAAACAGTCTGTTGTACCCGAAAATATTTCTGTATAACTCCAACACGTTTGTCTGCCCGTCCGCCTGTGCGTCTCTCTGTTTGTAGCAGCAGCTTCAAGTTCACCAGCTTTCTCAGCTTCAGGGTTTGGCGTTACCCATGACTCCTCTGCCGCTGGGCTTGACTCCCCACCCTGCCCGCCGTCAGCTCCAGCTCTGGTCTCCTGTCTCTGTCCAGCATCCTCGCGTCACACGCTCATCTGGCCAAAGAAGAGAAGAGCTTGCGCGACGGGGCCGACGGCCACCGCGAGGAGGACGGCGACAAATCTGACTAGAGATGTGTAGCTTTTCACATGTAGCCGTCTCTCTCTTCTATTAGATTTAATCTGATTCAATTTTTCTTCTCTGTCCTTTATCACCTTCGTCCTCAATCATTTGTTTGATTCATTTGCTTTTCACTGAAACAAAATTTCAGAGTTTTACAACTTTTTCTGTGATATCTACATTTTTCACTTGGCACAGTTAAAGTTCTGTAAATTTAAAGAGCAAAGTGATAACTGGCTGAAAGTGTTGAAAAGTAATGCTTGTTTAGGCATTATTACTTTTGCACAAATCACAAGATTAAACTTCGTCACGCAGTTCTTCTCAATTCATTTGTGATGTGATGGGGAAATAGCTAAAATCACATATATTAAGAGGATAGCTATTCATTTCAAAACACTTTCTCCAGCCAATTGATTAAACAGGCAAAAGTATATCACAAGTTTCCTTTAGATTGACATAAATCTAAACAGAACACATTTGCAGCTCTATAGCAACACTCTTTGTCTCATTTGTCTTTATCATCTGTTTGAGATTGTAGAAACACTGTCTCTGATTTTCTCTTCTTCACATCACGGCCGTATATAATTATCAGATGGAGATTATAGTTCTGCTGTGTGCTAAAGAGTGTGTGTGTGATGTGTAATCTCCTCTTTAACCTCCAGCAGTGTGAAGTAATTGATTTCTAATCATTGTGTAGTCCAAGCACATTTTTTGGTTAGTGAAGCACTTGCATCGGTCAGCTCTGTTCCCTTTACAGGGTCAGATTTGTTTGTGCCTGTTAAGATCTCTCTCTCTCTCTCTCTCTCTCTCTCTCTCTCACTCTCTCTCTCTCTCTCTCCCCCTCTCTCTTTCGCTGTTGAATGCGTGTTGGATTATTGGTTAAGATGTGTCGGGCTGTGTTTGGAATGGCATACTACCATACTGCTGTGCATAGTATACACACATACAGCATAAAATTTCCAGGATGACCTACACAACCAGAGCACATGGCACATAATAGTGTTTCCCACAGTGCAGTGCGCTTTCTAGCATGATGGAAATAACATAAAGTCAAAAGTTTCCTGGACCCTTTACATGCAACATCATAAAGCGAAATATTGTAGCATATTGTAGTTTAAAATCTTTCTCGTTGCATGCAGTGAAATGCTTCAAAAATCTCCAAGAAATAGTGGGTCGTGTACAGTATTTAGTGCACAGTATGCAGTTAGTAGTATGCTAGTGTTCCATTGCAATCATAGCCATGATGTTTAAAAGACAGGCTACCTATGGTTGTACATAAGCACTGGTGCATTCTGGTTTTTTGTTTTTTTTTCTGGACATTCATAATGTTCACGTGTCAAGGAAATGTTAGTGTCCCATAATTCCTTACTTTTTATTTTTCGTTTCACCAGTGCTCATGTGTACTAGATGCTTGCTGCGGTGCGTATGTAAGTGTCGTATACATGCTGAAAATCTGTACTGTTATTTTAATTTAAAGTTTTTGTTTGGATTTTATTTCATCGCTTTCAGACTTTTTCCAAAGAAAATGAAAAAGTTAATTTGAAACGTATGCGTGCTGTTGCAGTGGGCCGGTTTATATACATATATAAATATATCAATATACATATAATTTTGTAAAGCTTTTTGTATGTATAAAGCTACGTTTATGGTGTATGTGTGCCAGAGGACATTGAGATCAGTTTTGAGAGGGGGGTGCTGTGATGTACAGGAATCTATCATCATGTTCAGTGTAAATGATTACACTTCTATTAACTGATTGATTGATACAACTAGTTATTAATGGTTGATATTTCCATTCATTACTTTTGCCCTTGTCTTAGTCCCCTAAACATGAAAGGGACCAGTTAACCTCCAAAGGTTGGTCTTATTCTCTTCTCTGCCCTTTCCCACAAAACTCCACCCTTCCTCTTCTGATGGCAGTACTTTTTGCAACATTTTGAAGCTTTGTAGTAGTTATTTTTAAAATTTTGTGTGTGTGTTGTAACGCAGTGATGTGTACTTGCTGAAAAATGTATGTTGTTTGTGTAATGAAAACTGTTATTATAACTTCATTTAAAGAAAATGGTTAGAATTGTTAAAACGTTAATTATAGCTGAATGAGAGATTGAACAGTAAGGAAGTATTTATTGTGCCTTACGAAATAAACGACGTATTGGATCTTTATCTGTTCTGTTTATTTGATTTGGTAGTTTTTTATTATAGTAATTACATGTATTTGGCAGACGCTTTTATCAAAAATGTTTGTTTTCCCGTGGAATCACTTTTTTATTCTATTAAAATCAATGCCCATGTCTTTTCCTCTGCTAACCTTTTTTTAAATATTCTTCATGCCTCCTCACATTCAACCTTGGTGTGTGAAAATGTGACATGCAAAAGTTATCTAATTATCAGAGAAACCAATCATCATTAGGTCTGGCATGTTGTGTCCTGCAATGAAGGCCAAGATTGTCTGTAATTATTGACTTAAAATGAATTATTAATCTATAGAAGACTTAAAATATATAGTGCCAAAGTGTTATGGATTGCTACCTGGAAGGCACAGTAAATTGCTTTGGATGAAGTCTCTGCCAAATGCATAAATGTAAATGTGCTATTATAAAGCCATTATAGATTTTTGGAAAAAAGCAATGCAGAATAAACCAATTGTGTTCAAGAAAGACATCAAATGGGTTTGGAAAAGCATTAGAGTGAGCATTTGGTGAACTTTCTCTTTAATCCGACATATTTTGAGTAGATTGTCAGATTTATTTTTTTAGGTTTTTCTCTGTCCAGCAGGTGGCGCTGTCGCATTACAGTAATAGTACTCATGTTTTGCAGAATGTAGATGATAATGCTTAAATAAATTACACTTTCCCTTAATATCATAGTGCATCAACATTAAACGTGTCATTAGGATCAATAAAATATTTGTTTATGAGCTACATGTCTTCTAATGCAGAAATATTTTATATGCAAATGTAGTTTTATCTGTGTGTGTTATGAGTTAGGATCAGTATTCTGTCTGTAATGAACTGGAATTACAAGTCATCAGTGTATCTCATTTCATTTCCAAGGCTCCATTCTTCAGACATTACAACATACACACATTAAGCTTCATGCTTCATCAGCCATATGTTATTACATCACGTCACATCTGATCCTGTTTATGATATTATGTGTCCTTTTCTACCTTTATTTATATTTCTTTTTATTTAATGTTAATTTGGTATTACATTGTATTTGTATTTCTTAATTTCAGTTCAGTTTGCTCAAAATTATGTGGAATTTTCTAGCCTTTTTTCTTTCTGCAATAATGGATCTTAAAATTTTCTTAATTAAACAGTGCAAAAATATATAATGTTTTGATTTGCGCATTAAAGTTTACAGAAACATACTATACTATACTATACAGCTACACTATATAACTATATACTATATAGCATACTATATAGCTTATTCTTTAATTTTTACTTCTTCCGTACGTCTATAAAATGAACTCATAATGAACTCCTAATTGAACTCCTTTTTTACTTCTACAAAAACAACATATGGTATATTTATTTTGTTAAAGCTTAATAGATATTATTATGATATCGTGAATTTTGTTGGCCATGATTATTGTGTATTGTACATCTGGTATTGTGACATCTTTACTTGTGAGTCTACAGCATAATCAGTTGCGTATGTGTGTGTGCTTGCACGTGTTATGGTTTAATAAGACTGTTGAATGACTGTGACAATCCACATTTTTGCTTTTTTCTTATAATTCAAAACAACTTCATTATTAATAGCTTCCTTTTCAGCTGCTTACAATTCAAAACGTCTCAACACACTTCCTCTCTCTCTCTCTCTCTCTCTCTCTCTCTCTCTCTCTCTCTCTCTCTCTCTCTCTCTCTCTCTCTCTCTCTCTCTCTCTCTCTCTCTCTCTCTCTCTCTCTCTCTCTCTCTTCATTTCCTGTGGTTGATGGAGATGTGCCCTGTGGCAGAACGCTCTGACATGATATTTCATTAAAGTTTTTCATGCAGTCTCTCTCTCTCTCTCTCACCTATCCCTGTTTTATTTCTGCCACACTGCACTCTCTCCTCCTCCACCTGACATGAGCTCATTATGTAAATGTTTAATATTGACAGTCATGTGTGTCAACCTTTGCAGGTAAATAAGTTAGCCAAGCTTTATGATTTTACTACACTGATCTTCTCGATTCACAAAACATCACAGACTTTAAACACACTGTCTAATTTACAATCCAAATGAACAATCACTACCTGTGCAGCTGTATTAGAAGTCTCACTGAAGCAGTTTTGTCATTTATTTGTGCATTTTGCGTTTTCACGTAATATCGATGATACCGATGGTCAAGATGGATTATTATTATCTGATTAATATTTATAAATATTTCCAGCGCTCTGATTTACTCAGCTCATGTCGTCGTGTTTTGTTATGCAGAGGCCGAGAAGGTAAAGGACTTCATTACCCATAATGCCAAGTGATTGGTTTAAACGCGCATGCGCCGTTCTTCTGTCTTACTATTGGCCCAGATCAAAGTTTGTGTCATGGCCCAACGTGGGCACTCGGATAACTCATTGGCTTTTGCTTTCTTCTTGTTAGCCAATAAAGGAGAGGATGGCAGCCCCGTCGTGGAAAGAGATGTTAAGGCTGCAATGTTTGTACATTATGTTCTGTGTTATGATATGAACGGTTTCCTCCGTAATCTGAACATTTTACAGTTTTTTATTTCGAAATTTTAAAATTTTATTTTAAATAATATTTCTTTCGAGTTAATAATACATAATATATACGAATATAATTTAGCACATGTTTTTCTCCATTGCGTTTGTTCAGATCCTGTTTATGTAATCTTCAAATGTGAGCAGTCGACCTTAAAAGTTCATGTCAAGCTCACACAGTCGCAATAACACAGTCAGTGAGGAAAACTGCTGTTCATTTTCTTTTCTCTTCTAATGTCTCTCCCCCCCCCCCCTCCTCTCTCTCTCTTTCAATCTCATATATTTATTGTAGATTTTCAGTAACCCAACCCACTGCACGCCGCCTGCAGTTTGGCTCGCTGTCAACCCGTAGTGTCCGATTCGCGCGAATCTTCCGTGTGAACCGATTCTTTTTAGTGATTCGGTCGAACCGATTCGCAAGGTATTTCCGCTAAACGCCATAGTTGTGGTAGACAAACTATCTTACATACAACAATACATCATTTTTATTACATAATTAATTACGTAAAATAATATAACATATACAAATAACCAAATTAACAAACTAAAAATAACATAATATATAAATAAATCTCATTAAAAGAAAAAACGGTATTGTATTATACGTACTTTAAAACCATAACTTCAACCTGGGTATTGAATTTACCAAATCTTTATGTATTTTTCTTTCCTCGATGATACCGACTTAATAATGACATTATTACCAGTTACTAAAGTGTTATTGGTTATATTTACGTATTTAACTTAATTATAGTATTTTAAAATTGAATCTAAATTTACCACGTTAAATATTTTTAAGAGAACCAAACGAATCGTTTGTGGCGTTCAAACGAACCGACTCGCTCAAAAGAACCGGACTTCCCGCCAGCGTGTGTGTGCGCGCGGGTCAGCGCTGTTTATGCTTCTCTGATCTCCGCCGCGCGCTCCGTGTGCACGCGCTCAGCGCAGGATGATCTCGTTACATTGTAGCGCGGCGTAACTGTGCGTCATAAAGAGGAAGAACGTTCGACACGGGAAAACGCGACGTTTTTAAACTTTCCGTCGGATACGTTTGAATTTTTCGATACTCGGACGCGCGCGAAGTGCGCAGAGCGACAGGAGAGATCCCGATTTACGCATCCACTGGGGGATTCGTTGTCGGATGGTGATTCCGGACTCGGTCCTGACCATCGGAAGCCCCGTGGATGACCTCCAGAAGCATGTATCCGCACGGAAGACCCCAGGTACGGTCGCGTCATTAACTTTCCTTCACGAGCGAACGGTGACCCGCGGAGCGCAGTTCGGGCGCGCGGGCTTTACAGGATCGACGGCCCGGTTTAATGTGTGTTATGTTCGGTGTTAGGGTCAGGGTTAAGGTCAAGAGAAACAGTTCATTACAGCGTTATGACATCTGTCATTTATCTCTCGTGACGTCGTATTACGTTAATCGTAGTGTATATGACATTTACATTTATTAGTTTATTTATTAGTTATCTGTAAAAAAAACAGCTAGTCATTTGTTGTGATTTACTGTTTTCTAAATAAAATCATTTTACACGTAAAGACCATTTAGTGAAAATATAATATCTTACATACTGACTGAATATAATAAGTATCATCAAAGGTTAAAATTATAATGAAATTAATGTTTGAAATCAAACTTTGATGCTTCTGATCTCAAAATTAGATTATTAGACTTTTAGACTTTTGATTTACAGTTATTATTATCGTACTTTTTTTATCTGTCTGTCTGTCTATCTGTCTTTTTCATTCTGTTTTTTTTTTTTTTTTACCTGTTATTGATGTTTGTGTCTGAAATGTTGTTAAACATGTCGTTGTAAAAATATAAGAGTAAAGGGAATAGATGATGAGAGAAAGAAAAAGGGAATTATTAAAGGCCAAAGGAGAGTGGAAGGAAAATGATGAACACAGAGAAGAGAGGGAGAGATTTGTGGGTTTGTGTTGTGTGCTGGGGAGATGGACAGATGGGTGAATGAACGGTTTGTTTGACTTACTGCTGCATGTTGCTACATATGGATCCAGGCCACCCCATTCTCCACTGCAAATGTCATGTTTCATCATCGTCAAGGGCAACACGATACCACACACACACACTCACACAGAACCCCACATCAAAGCTACCTTTGCATATGATGACATGTTATTACAGGCCTCTAGACACCCAGTTATGTGGTAATGTGCATTAGGTGTAATGTGAAGATTGTTGGTGTACATCATGAATGACCTTTTGAAAGTGTGCTAATGTTTGGTTTGTTAGTGTGTGCTGGTTTAATCTGGGTGTATTTGTGGCGTTTGTGTGCCTGCTGTCTTTCTGATGATCTGACTTCAGCGGTCATCTTCTGTGTGCTCTCAAAACCCTGTCGGATCTGAAACGGCACACTCGGGCCTTGTTTACTTCTTAACATACGTCTCGATTAATTCAATCACTCAAGTTGACAGAGAAACCTGTACTAATGTTTAGCTCATTGTTTGATTGACAGGTGAGTGGGTGAGAGTGAGTTTTGCCATTGTCCATAACACATCAGTGGTTTATACAACAAATACGATGAGGTGGCATTTCTGAATATCATTTATACTGTTTATATACACGAGTCACATTTCCCTGAGTGATATGCAAAAGTGTCTTGTCAATAACATTTTTAATAAAAAAAGTCAAAGCCATGAATTAATGGATGTGACATTTTTCATCAAAACTTGAAATGTAAATTGTTAGAGAATGTATTTATTACTAATATACTGACCGTTTATATTTTACTCAAGTCCTGTTGATAGAGTCCAGACATTTAATAGTCCAGACATTTATTTTATAGCTATTTTATTTTATTTTGTCATGTGTTCATTAATGAGGAATATGGACTTTTATGAATGTGACAATTCTGAAAACAGCACTTTATTTGACTATGAAAAATCATGATTTAATCATAAACAAATGCTTTAAAAATTTTGAGAGAGACCTCACATGAGGATTCGTCGACATTTGCATAGAATTGCCCACATGTACTAAAAGGTTTTTACTTTGTTGTTAAAAATAGTCCATGTCCAGTTGTTTTTGGGGAATCCCGGGACAGATGTTAATAGCAGGTGTAAACACGAGCTGATGGCCTGTGAATGTGTGTTTTGTGTTTTTGCACGTATCTCTCATCATTTCAGCAATAGTTACTGTCATTACACTGATGGTGTTAATGATCCAATCTGCGTCTAACACACCCCAACACATACTGTAAAAACCACACACAGCAGTTAAACAACTCTCAAAGGCCTATGCTTTCAGTCTTACACAAACAGCAGTGCATGATGTCACTTCTCATCAGAGTAATATTGTGTATCGTGGTTTTAACAAGCAATTCATCAGGGCTGATATACACTACTGATGTGTTCACCGCAATGAGACGCTTGTTCCACACAGATGTGCCTGTTATTTCTCCTCTCGAACAGTTGTGTTTTGGCCAATAGCGTCGGTCTGTACAGGAAGCATTGATTGGGAACACAGCAGGTTCATATGCCGTTTGCACACATGGCTGGAACCGCTCGTGTATTTGTGCCACATGTGCTGAATATTTCAGCAGCCTTCGCTTATTCACGGATCTGTGATCTCTCTCTCCTCTCTCTCTCTCTCTCTCTCTCTCTCTCTCTGTCTCGTCTCAAACTGCCCTGCACAGTAAACAGTGTAAGATAGATGACTGCGTTCTTTCAGGGCGAGTGTGAGAGAAACAGGCTGTGTGACAATTCATGGCTCTGTCACGCTGAACTCGGGCTTCTGTACAACACCCTCTTGTTTAGCCTCCAAGTACCTATCTGTTGCATATAAGCATATCTGTTTCTTGTCATATGCATGCTATACATCATCTAAAATGTTTTCTTGTCCTAATTGGTTTTTAATTCTCAATGTCATCATTTTTGTAATAAATCTTTAAATGTTGATAAACAAACATGTAGGGCCTAACCTGTGTAGTGTATTATGGTGTGTTCAGTGTTTATTGGTTTTGTGATGCGATCGTGTCAGATCAGGGATGTTCGACTGATGGTCAGGATGTAAACAGGGGTCATATCAAGGTGAATATTGATTATGTGCCTGCACTCAGTCTTGTGTTTTAGATAAAGATGACAAAACAAAGCACTTTATTGTTGATGTTAGGACTGTAGAAAGTGTCTTTCCTCTGCAATGAAGCCTCTTTGCGCAGTCAATGGCTGTGTTTGTGTGTGGTTGTCTCCGTGTGTGTCTGTGCATGAACCTGTGTGAGTGTGTGTTTAAGGATTTGATAAAAACACTTCATCATGGTTATTTGTTGTCAGGGTAAACAACCCTTAACAACAGCAGCAGCAAACTCTTTCTCACTGCGACAAACAGACAAAAAAATGGTACAATGGTAATTCTGTGGTATACTTTGTAAAAAATAAACATGCAATATATTGAACCATATATCAAATATATAATCCTAGTTCTGTCCGTGTAGTTAGAGATACATGTACAGTAACATGACTTTTGTACAGTATAGAAACAGTACGTCTGCTGATGTGTTTCAGGCTCCTCTGGTGTCAGGACACGCCGGCATGAAGTTCACAGTGCTGGAAACTCTCGATCATATCAAAGAAGAATTCCAGCTCTTCCAAGCTCAATATCACAGGTACTGTACAGATAAAGAATAAATGTCACTTCACTTACATCTCATGTTTACAGTTATATAGCGTGGTGATCAATACATTATGATGTCATTTTTAAATTTTTATTTGTTAGTTATCTTAAGGTCCTTGGTTTTGAAACACTGCTATAAACAAACTGCAGGTTGAATCACCTGTGCAAAGCTGATGAGCTTAACAATCTGTAAATCACGCCAGTGTCTAGAAACGCCTGGATGATCCGATACAGACTATTAGCCAGATATCCAGTTTGCCTAATCCAGATAGTCTCATTAGTGACAATTACAAAAGCTGCTGACGCTCTTTCCTTCTAAATGACCTGGAGGAGTAAACATGTACATTGTTGGACGTTATAAAAACTAGATCAACTTCTAACATCTACACACATACAGATAAACGTCAATGAACTGTAAGCCAAAAGTTTTGTTTTGGGTTATACGTATTTATATTTGGGTGTCTGTGATCGATCATCGAGAGTCATGTGAGAACACAGAATCACATGATATCCCCAGAGAATATCACGGTTTGTCTTTTTTCAGTCTCAAGTTGGAATGTGAGAAGTTGGCGAGTGAGAAAACTGAGATGCACAGACATTATATCATGGTGAGTCTGACATACAACAACACTTACATAAAACCCCCAGCTGGGACTGAAGTGATAGTCGTGGTCGACCACGGTGGCTTTCTTCATGGTCAATATACAAGCAGAAATATTTAAGATTTGGACTACTTTTATGATGCTAATCTAATAAGCAAAATAATGAGACTGATCCTGTAAACCCTGTTTATACAAAATGTCAGATTTTAAGAACACAAAGGGTTATTTTTTAGATTTTAGATAATGCTGGGATTACATGAGATTATCAGGTTTTGCACAAAACTTTATGCAGTCCAGCCTGAGTACATGCTGTCATCAAAGCAAACGATAAGAAAGACATTTCTTGTACTGACAATAATAATGACTATTAATAATGTAATGTGTAAGAAAACATATTTGTTTTAAATAAAGAAAAAGGAACGTGTTATACAGGACTGTAATACTTCTGCACATTTGAGGAACACTGAACTTTTTATTTGGTAACAAAAGTAAATCTTAAACATCTTTAGTTTTTATTTAACTTTTTAAAACAGTTTTATTTAAAACAGTCTCTCCCCGTGAACATATTGATTAGAGTTGGCATGACATTAAGAAACGAGAGAAAGAATTAAAAAAGACAAAATGTAAATGTTAAATGACAAAATGTCTTTATAAAGCTGTTAGATTTAAAGATTTAGGAAAGGAGAAATGAAATCTCTGCTGATGATGCAGACAATCTGAAATTGGCCAAATATTGTCTGATTCATCTTTTTGGCCACTATAACTGGCTGACAGTATGGGAAAGTTTTCTGGTTAATGACAAATAATGATAAAACAACATTACTTTATGTAATGATACCAAGATCAGGAGTTCAATTCCTAGACAACAGATAAACGGATCAAATGACACATTTAAAAGTCACTTTGGATAAAAGAATCTTCTAAATGCATAAATGATTACTAGGAGAAATAAATATAAAATCTTATACAGCTCATATCTTCATTAAAGCATTTCTGTAATTGTGTTTCCTTCCGCAGTATTATGAGATGTCTTACGGTCTGAACATTGAAATGCAGAAACAGGTAAGTGTGACGTGTCATTACAGTCTGATTTCATTGTGGATCAGCAGGATTTCTGTGTAATGAGATTTGTCTGCGTGTTATTCGCTCCGTTTGACTATTTTAATGGCACTAGATTCACTTTACATTAACTGCACTTCTAATCACCCTTAAACTACATCATCAGGGTGTAATACTGAAGGTTTCCAGCATAGTTCTTTAGATCTTAATCTTTTCTATCAACAGAAATAGATTTTAGGTGTCACATTCACATTAAAGAGGATTAACAACACAATAAGCTGTTGTATTTTAGCAAGTGATTTTACCCTTTTATTAGAAAACTAACATTTTATGTATAAAAACTATTTAAATGGATTACTTGAAGCAAATAATCAATAAAAATCAGTCAATAAGAGTCCAGCATAGATAGAAATTCCTTCATTGTTGTTTAAAAAGTTTCTCCAAGAAGCCGGATGATAAAATATCAAGCATATGATTTTACAAAAAAAAAAGTGTTATTTCATGGTTTTGATGAGTTTATTCTAAAATCAGCGAGTAGGTGTTCCCAAACTTTTGACTGATACTGTAAACATAATAACTTTACCGTTGTTTATTATTTTTATTATAATTATTTATTAGTCTAATTTGAAGATGAACATAAATTAAACATAAATACAGTAGAAGTCAGGATGATTAGTAATCAAATGTAAAGGATTATGATCTGTTCCCTTTATAATCTCTTTTCTTTGACATGTTTCTTTTGTTTCACTGGTTGGTGTGAACAGTATATCCAGCGGGTCTGATCATGTGTTTTGTATTTACTCTAGAGGCAGTGTTAAGCCTCGCTGCACAATATGAGCAAACACACACATGTACACACACTATAGTGTGGGCAAATCCAGATAAGACCCCTCGTTCTCTCCTCATTTCAGACCATCTGTTAGAAACGTCTGGATTTGACAGTGTATGTGGGTCAGTGTGTGTGGGACCAGACATATGTGAGCATGTGTACATATGTGATCCATAACGTGCGTAGGAGGGATAGTTCACCCCATCATTTATTCATCCTCATGTCGTTTCAAACCTGTATGCCTTTCTTTCTTCATCAGAACACAAAAGAAGATATTTTAAAGGATGTTGATAATCAAACACTGACCCTTATTGACTTCCATTGTATGAACACAAAACCACTGAAACATTTCTCAAAATAACTTCTTTTTGTTACACTGAAGAAACATACAGTGAGGATATATAAATGATGACAGAGATTTTATTTTTAGGTGAACTGTTCCTGTAAGGCTTCCAAACAAGTAATAATAGATTTAGCCTGATTGTTATCTTCATCGTGTTGGATTTGTGTGTCTTTCTACAGGCCGAGATTGTGAAGCGTCTCAGTGCTATATGCACACAGATCATTCCTCTTCTGTCCCAAGAGGTGATCACACACACAAAACACACACACACCTCAAGCTATTTACACATGAATTATTAACAGCAGCAGAAGTGTCATGGACAGAGCTTCAAATCGCTCACCTCTTCCATCGATCAATATTTTACACGGTTCTTTCAGAAGACACACAGAGCGGGTTTAGTTATTTTGTAATCGTAATGCCTTCAGGACGGCAAACATCTGCTCAATAGATCTTCAGTTCACCTGCTGTTCAGATCTGCTTTATTTGTTTGTGGTTTTACAGTGAAAGTGTCATCATGTAGCAGGTCACGCTTCAGAGTTTTGCATGTTTGATCCTTTAATATTATAAATATAGTTGAGTTGTAGGGTTGTAAGATCTTGTCAAATGCCAGAAAAATATACTTGGGTAAATAAATAACACTAGCGTTATTAGACATTTGGCAGTGTATTTTTTTAGATTAAATCTCAAGAACTTTTTTTTTTATTATTATTATTATTATTATTATTACTTTTTTTTTTAAGATTTTAATTTAATTAAGTTTGGTTTCATTTATTGCTTTAGTTTTTCCCAACTTTTAAAGTGCATGTAAATAGTCTGCAATGTTTTTTTTTTTAAACAAACAGAAATATTTGTTCTTTTTAAAAATGTTTAATATAAATATTTAAATATCATTATACATTTTAATATATATTTTTATTAAAGCAGTTTTGTGATTCAATCCATTTTTCCAAAATCACCTTATTAGTTACATTCATTCATTTACATTTTTATATATATTTATTTATTCATTTAGGAGATGCTTTCATTCAAAGTAACTTATAAATAATTTAACATTTAATTAATAATTTTACATTTCATGTTAAGCATTTTAGAATGTAATGTATAAAAGCATTCGGTGTATGTGTTGATGTTTGTGTTTGGACAGCATCAGCATCAGGTGGCACAAGCAGTCGAGAGATCCAAACATGTCAGCATGGCTGAGCTTAACGCCATCATCGGGGTGAGTCTGTTTTTGTCCTCTTCAACAATCAAACGTTAGTAAAGTTTCAGTCTGACCAATCACGAGCCGCCTGATCAATGACATTACTGTCAGCTTACAGTGTGAAGTCAAAATAAATAGTTTCACTTAAAGCAATAACTTCAGCAAATATTATAATGATAGCTATATTAGCCTGCACACCAACATACAATAATATTGTTTCTTTTTAGTTTGTTGTTAATATGCGAGCCCTTTGATTTTAAATGGACTTGTCAAAGACAGGATAATATATATCCAACTGGACATATAATCGATATAATGTTATAATGTTTATCTCCCTCTCTATAGCAACAACAGTTTCAGCATCTATCCCATCATGCACCAGGTTTTCCTCTGACACAACACCCCTCAGGACTGACTCTGGGAGCAGGTGCGAGTCTCATGGCCCTTCCTGGTGCCTTTCCGTTCCCTCCACACCTGGTCCCTAAAGATGACACCACAAACCCGGAGCCTTTGGACTCCAGAGGTACATCATTACATCATTTTTAGAAACTATTGTTAAAATGTATTTCTTTATTTAACAAAGATTTTTCTGAAGAAAGCACATGCATCACATATTTGCTTTTAAAACCCCTTCATTTGTAAAAGTGCTTTACAAACCGAGCGACTAATTGAGTTTGTTTGGGACAATCATATCCCAGTAAAAATAAATCTAAAATAATGAAAGTTAAATGAAAGTTTTAGAATAACATTTTAATTCAAATGTATTCCTCTTGCTTTCATCCAAAATGAGAAGACAGTTCAC
Organism: Beaufortia kweichowensis; assembly: GCA_019155185.1. NCBI lineage: Eukaryota > Metazoa > Chordata > Actinopteri > Cypriniformes > Gastromyzontidae > Beaufortia > Beaufortia kweichowensis. The sequence continues at coordinate 4,181,600 of CM032797.1, read as the reverse complement.
ATATTGTCAGTGTTCTCATTTTATTACTTGAAAATTCACCAAGGATCCCATAATTGTCAGAACCCATTGTCCATTAAACACATTTTATTAGACTGCATTACTTGCATCCATACGAGAAATGTATTTTATTCTGCAAATACAGTTAAAGAATTTTTAACAGAGTTATTTTTAAACATTGGATCTAGTGTTGTCCCTGTGAATAAGATCAGGCTCTCATCGTAAAAATAGCCATGAAAGCTGGCATGGTGTATAGAAACGTAATACTTCAAATGTAATTCCAAGAAATAGACGGGTGTCATAATTATCTGTCGCTACCTCCTCAATGCTTCATGCAATATAATGTGTATTTACTTGTACTTACTTACTTAATATTGGTTAGGGTTAGGATTAGTTTTATTTTCAGGGACTGTAAATTAAAGCGCTACCCAGATTTTAATAAATGAATTCTGTTTTTCTCTTAATTGCTGTAGATGGAGCTGCCGTCAGGGTGAGTATTTAAAACTTTGTATTTTATGAGCTTAATTGTTTTTGATCGTTTACTGATAAGTGTGAAATCTAGTGATATGTACATGACAACATGTGTTGTGTGTGTTCAGAGCGGCAGCGGCTCTCCGATGAGCCATCGATCCGCAGGGCTGAGACACGGTCTTCCTCCTTCATCCTCATCATCATCCTCTCACACTGACACAGACGGCAAGCGAAGCGGCTCGGAGCAGAGCGCAGGGCGATCACGACGGGTAAGTTAAGATCAAAACCCTGAAATCTCTGATTGTTTCGTTTATAAACCGTTCATTCTGTAAGCTGTGTGATGACGACTCGGTTTTCTGTGTTCGGTTAAACTTCATTATTAGACATCCAGCTGCAAATAAATTCATTTAAAAACTGCTGAATTCATTCAGTATGAAGATGTTGTTGACATGATCGGGATTAATCATGAGTGTTTGTGATGTTTCTGCTGCAGGAGAGCGATAGTAAAAGTGAAGACACGCTGAGAAGAGATGGAGCTAAAGAGGTCTGAGCAGATTTTTATACTTCCATTACTGTGAAATAGGTTCATAAAAATTCCCTTTTCTGTGTCTTAAATCTTTTTATATCTTTCTTTTTAGACTTTTGCTTGGCAGTCCCCTTTTGTTTTCCATAGTCTTCTATTCTTTTGCAAGAACCACAAATAGTCTTATTAGATCAAATGAATGCAGGATAAATATTGGGCAAGGTAATAAAAAAGATCACAATTAAGTGAATTTATGCCAATGGGTTAAGAAAACTAATCATGAATAAAGTTAAAAGTTTCCAGTGTAACGCCACTTTTCTTTCTTACACTCTTAAAAAGATGTTTAAAAAAGCGATGCCAAAGAAGAACCATTTCTGGTTCCCCAAGAACATTTCAGTCAGTTTTAAAAGAACCATTTCTTTCTTACCTTTCCCTAAGATCCACTACAAAGAACCTTATTTGTAACAGAAACATTTTTATGGATTCCTACAACCTGACAAAGAACGCTTTTCTTTTTATTTGGAGTTGATGTATACATAAGTTGAAATGTCTCATGATATCATTAGCTTTCTTCTCTTGCAGAAAAGCACATCTTCACCTGCAGGGATCTCTCCCAGATCAGCTGAAGGAAACGGACTGAGCGGCTCTCCGGTTTCACGGAAGAATCCATCCAGAGACGGTCCGTCGCCGGCCTCCTCCCCTCACCCGCCGCCGCGCTCGCCCGCTCTCTGCAGGAGCCCCAGTCAGGTACAGACCCCGTCAATCACAGTCACAGATTGAGCTTTTTAATCATGAGCTTTTGTCAGCGTTTTTTTTTTCAACTTTGTTTTTAGTCTATATTAATCTAAAAACTTTTTTTTAAAATCTAAAACCATAAAAAATATCTAACTAAAACAAGATTTATCAAATGTAAAAAATATTAAAGCATTGGTAACAGGATGTCCAAACTATAGAGCAGGGGTCTTCAACTAAAATTGCTTGAGGTCCAGTAAATGAACTCACCTCACCAGCCGAGGTCCGGACAATTATGTACTGCACGTAAAAACATAAATTGACGGCTTTCGCCAGACTAAAGCAATTAGTGTAAATATTTGTTTTTATTGAACAAAATATAATGTTATCATGTATATTGAATAATGTCTCTTCATATGTATAAGCATAAATAATCCTTCACAAATCGATCTCATTTTAATGCTGTTCTGTTACTGTATGTTCTTTTAGTTGCTTTGGTACAAAATATCTAAATTTATCCAGTAACAATGCCTGACAAAAATATGAAGGCAACAGTGCAAAATGCATCTCTAAATCTGCACAACATGCATTCATTTCAACATTAACAACTTAAAAGGAAAACCTAAACTGAGATTAACAATCACAATCAATGAACACAAACCTCTCTGGTTCAATTAAATCAGATCTCATATCACAGTTTATCTTCATTCTCATGTATTGTCTGTACTTTACTAAATGTAATGTTGAACACTCTCTTCAGCGTCAACTTTCCTAATTTTTGAGAATGCCATTGTTTTTCAGTCATCGAAAGTTGTATCGGTGTGCGCCGTTCACTGCTCTCTTCACTGTTCGCGCCTGTGTCGATGTAGGACCCAAATAGCGCTACTTTATGTGCCTGATATAAATTGGATTTTATAATAACGTTAAATAGCGTTTGCCATTTATTTATTTAATTGTGTCAAAATGCTTTGCGGTCCGGATGGACGCATCTCGCGGTCCGGATTCGGACCGGGGTCCGCCAGTTGGTGACCCCTGCTATAGACCGTTTCACAAGATGTAAACAACACTGGTCCAGAAGCACTTCCTGTTTCAGTTTTTTGTATTTCACATATGTAAATTAAATTAAATCTTAAAGATGTTTGTTAAACAAGTCAGTTGTAAATATTTTGTTGATTGTATTTTGTTCTGACATTTGTGTAGTGTTACAAAACTGAGACAGGAAGTGCTTCTGGACCAGTGCTGTTTACATCTTGCGAAATGGTCTATATTGTTTGTTATCAAGGGCTATCTAGTTTCAGACTAATAATGATTTACTGTTTATATTCAAGAAACAATTAGGTCACAATTATGACATTCTCATATTTTCTAAATTGCTGGATACAATCAAAAACATCAAGGACTTGTTGACCTTTTTAAAGGTGTCTGTATAGCACTTTATATCAAGCGATTTATACTGGATTTTCATCATGTATTAATCAAATGAACATATTCATGGAAGGTTCCACACAATAGTTTTAGCTGTTTTACGTTGTGTCATTTCAGGAAAAAGTGAGATCTCCGTCTCCCGCCGTGTCTCATGATTCACTCTCTCCTGGCTCTCCGGCAGCTCCTCCTCGTCCCCTGTCCTCCTCCGCCCGCGGTTCCTCTCCTGTTCTCAAGCACTAGGTAATCCCTGACTCATGCTTTCAGTGCTTACAGTAAACGCGGGCAGCACATGGATCATTTTTCACTGACCTTTCAAAATAGGATGTGATCTAATCTCTCTGGCTCCCGAGCGTTTCGTTTCTTTTCTGCAATTCATTTTGGTATTCGATGAGCGCATCTTACATCTCGTCTCCTCCGCAGGACCCACTCCTAACCACGGAGTGAGACTAGTGAGAGACAGCCGCTACCCCTCCCCTGCCCGCCCTTCCCAGAATGCACGGGGACCAATCCCAGAATGCTCCGGGTCGGCCCCAGAATGCAAGGGACTTGGGCATCAGGTGCCTTGTCAGAAGCCCTTCATCCACCCTCGTGGCCCGAACTCTGAGCGAACCGCATCCGTGTACCCGCACCCTGGGTGAAATCAGCCAATCAGCTGTCTGACTCCTCTGTCAGCCAATTAGAAAGCAAGCTGAATATTCTGGTGAGCTCATTTGTTTACATTTGTGTTCTTCCAAATCATTGACAAATTTTATTTTAAGTATAAAGTATAAATCTTTTAAAGGTGCTTTCCTACAGGTCCAATAGGCACAAATTTAGCATTACATTACATTTGTTACCCCCTTGAACTAAATTTTTACTTGAAGTACCCCCTGAGATTTTAAGTACATTTTTCAATATATTATAATACCACATTTGCATGTTTAACAACAAAAAAAAATCATTTTTTATTCATTTCAAAGTTCTTCTCAGTAGTATATTAGTTATTGTTTTTATTACCTGTTATCGGACCTTTATCTGGTAATTTTCCATTTTGCATGATTTTTCTGATATATTGTAGTGTTGTGTAATGGTCACATGACATGCAGATTAAACAAATAAAATATATCTTTTTTTTTTGTTAGTGAGTGTTTTATTTAAGTTTTTTTATTTTTAAAATTAAAATTATTTGTTTATAAAGTATAGTTTAATTGTAATTAATCGTTTTTTAACTCAACTCACAAACTGCTTTTAATTCTCTCGTGAACCACCAGGGGTTCACAAACCCCAGTTTGGTATAAATACATTATATAAAATGTATTTCATATAATTGTTACATGTTGTTTAAAGACTATTTTTGCAAGTGTAACATTTTTGTGACATGCACTGATTATTTGTGCACAGTAACACAAGAAACTTGTATTGAGTAGATTGTGTAAATTAAAAAAAAAAACATTTAAATAACTACAAAATGTATATTGTATTTTTTAATAATTCAAATTGTTTAAAATTTTATAGTTTTTAGTTTAATTAGTTTATAATTATAGTTTAATTATATTTTTAAAAGTTAAAGTTGTATCTGTTAACATTGTGTTAATGCACAATAAACTGACATGTACAAACAAATAACATCAATAATAATATATTGTTAAAATTATTGTTAGTATATGTCAACTAAAGCGACTCATTGTCTCATGTCAACTCATTTTAATGTAGGAAAACCTCAAATAAAGTGTGAAATTTTTATATATGGTTAAAACATGTTTTAGTTCAGTGTGATAGTGGAAATGAATTATTTCATCCAGATTCATCCCTCATGTCTGATGTATCTTCTCCAACAAAATCCAACAATAATTAAAGAAGGCTGTTTTTTGTTGTGTAATCCTCTTTTACTTTGTCATGTCTTTCAGTGTGATGGCAAATGGAAACGAGATGGATTCTCTCCCACACAGAAATGGACTGAGATGCTTTTACTGCCAATTTTATAAGTCAAAACGAGTTCAGAAGATGTGGAAACTTCTAGACAAATGGACATTAAAGGTGTTCCTGTTGTACCTCCGTTTCACTGTTTCCCAACACAAAAGCTTTTAACTGTGTCTCAGTAAAAGCTGAAAGTCACCGCATTGTTCCCTCCCATTGATACTGACCTTTAATAACTGTCTTTTAGTTTTACACAGTATGTAAAAACAAATAATAATCTGCTATATATACACACCTGCATTCGCTTGTAAACTGAATTTTGTTAATATAAATGATTATACATATAACAATGCTAAATTAAGCAATAAAATCAAATGAATCTTTGCTGTATTGTGAACATGTCCAAAGGACACGACACGCAGCAAACCGACTATTCACAATACAGCACGACTTTATCGCTTTTATAGACCTGTTAATACATGACGATATCAAAAAACACAGATTCTCATTAAAACATTATTTTGAGCAAATTTACAAAGTGTCATGTTTTTACTGGATTTTATTGTCTCTGACATGTAAACTTCTGTTCATGTATCACTTAATTTCAACACTAGATGGTGATGTAAACCAGTCTAGTTTTTCTCTTTTTCTTTGTTGGTTATAGACTTTCATTTACTCCCAAACCAGACAAATACAATTATAAATGGCAAATACATTTTTCAAACACAATCAACCGCATTTCAATACTGCAGACACTCCATGTTGAAAGCTGTGTTGTGTAGTTCATATAAAACCTTGACAGATCTAATGATTTCATCTCAAATAAATATAATATCAGTCATGAGTAATAGTTTGGCTGGAAAGACTGAAGCGTTTTATCTGACTGATGTAAGACAGCAGCTTGATATATGACCCGTCAGAGCGTTCAGTCCCACGTTTCTCAGATAAAATGTTGGCAAAGTTGATTTCTTTTCTTTATCACACTTACATGATTCTACAGAAATGTAGAATTATAATATCATTAGGCAGCTCTATTACCAAAGTTAAAATTATCTTCAAATATAAAGGCAAGTTGTTTCAACTAATTTCCCATTTTTGAAGATGGGATCAAATTTTAACTTGTATTTGTAGTAGGCGTATGCACTTTAAACCAGTCAGATCTATTCATAGACGCACAATAACATTACAAAGGACACATTGCCTGAAGGCCTTGAGGTTATTAAATGTGTATTTACTGTTTCTCATCGATTGTTTCAGCGCTGCCTGTGTGAAAAAAACATTTCACCAGCTACAATTAACATTAAAAGATATCAAATATGTTGCGTTTATATGATACAGTTTTAGTAGTTCAAAAATCCATGATTAGTTTGAGATCCAGTTTCTCTTGAGATGAGGACTCACATCAAAAGCTAAATGTAAATCTCATCTTAAATAAAATACCTTGCAGTAAAAGTCTAACATTAATCTTTCTTACCTTTGTTGGGAAAACATTTTGAAGATTTTTATTTGGTGAATACTGAACAAGTTTAGCCTAAATGTGTTGCAAACAAAGATTATTTATTGGCTGGACTTACAAACATTTAACAAACGTTTGAGTTAAGTTCCCAGCATGCATTGCAGCATGTTAAATCCAATCATATTTTTAATGTTAGTGTTGGTGTTTATGCTGTTGTTGTTGTTGTTGTCACTGGAAGTTAGAGAACTTAATAATGTTTGATGATGTTTGTTATTTATCATCATGATTGAGGTTTGTGTGTTCAGTGTTCAGGTTAAACGTTTTGATGCTAGTAAAAAAAGTACTCATCAACACACAAAACTGTTAAAGAATTACTTGATCAAAGTTTGGGCCAATCTTTCAATAAAGTGTGTATAAAAATAAGAATGATATAAGAAAGTCAAACAAAACATAGCTTAAAAAGTAAATTTATGAGCATATTAATAAAAATGTTCTTATTTGCTGAAAAAAGGTTTTACTCCCTGTTATGATGTAAGAGTGTTTGCTAAAGTGGTTTAAGCAGTTTTCTTCCAGTTTTGTTGCTCTGGGCCAGAGACATAGTTTGTGCAATACTGACACCATCTGTAACTGCAGTAATAATGTAACATGAGTTACAGGCAATGGAATGGAAAGGCTTGCCAACTGACAAAGGAAAAAATAAAACCTAAAAATACTCTCTGACAACTCGCTGGGAAGAATGTCCAAAGCTTTTACATCATGAATCACAACACAAGATGCTAAACAATTTTTATTTATCCAAAGTTGTAGGTATAACCAAATACAAAATATAGGAATAAAAATTGTATGTGCAACATAAGCTAAACACTCACAATATAACTTTTGAGAAAGTCACTACAAACATGACAAGTAATCAGAGTAAATAATAATGGGTTCAGATACATTTTTAGAAACTTTACAAGTGGGATAGAAAATAAATTCTTTTCACAACAAAGTTCAGTAGCTTTAATTATTCACAATAAAAATCTGACTTTTCCAATGTGAATTCAGCTTTTACGGAAAGGCCTGAACTGCAACATAAAAAAATCATGGTGAATAAAAACACCTAAAAAGATTTTAGGAAATTTTTTTTCCTCTTAAAAAAATGTTTTCTATAAATTTCTTTTATCTTAAAAAATTTCATCTTTAAAGTTTTTTGCTCTTTATATATTTTTTTCCTTTTTTAAAAAATTGTTTTTCATCTTTACATTTTTTTTCTTTTCAAGAGTCCACACATGATAAGTGCAGTTATTAAACATGACAACAAAAGCCACATCTAACATAAGTAATTTTAATGAAATAATGACTTTTAAAACGATATATAAAGACGAAAAGCATTGCAATGTACTGTCAAAGTTGGCACAAGGTTGGCACTACATGCTAATTGTTAACTAGCAAGCAAAAAAATATATTTTGTTGACTCTCAAAGAGAAAAAAAATTGAAGATTAAAAAAAGTTGGAAGATAAAAAAAATGTAAAGTTGGAAAACAAAAACATTGAAGGTAAAAAAGTTTTGAAGAAAAAAATATTTAAAGATGAAAAAATTTAAAGATGAAAACTTTTTTTGAAGATCATACAAATGTTTGAAGAGGGAAAAAAAATTATGATGAAATAAAATATGGTAAAAACTATTTTTTGGAAAAGATAAACAAACAAATTTCAATGAAAAAAATTGAAGATGAAAAAATGTTGAAGATTGGAAAAAACTTTAAAGATTGGAAAAAAAATGTTGGAAGGTGAAAAAATATTGGAAGATGAAAAACTAATTTAAAAAAAATCTTTGAAGATAAAACCTTTTTTAGATACAAACATTTTTTAAGATAAAAAACTTTGAAAAAGAAAAAGAGACTTGGGCTTCTGGAAGGAATCACCATGATTTCTTTTCACATTGCGGTTCAGGGCTTCTGTAAGCTGTGAAACCAGACGATGAATTTGGAATGAAAACTAATGTAATGTAGTGTTTGTTTATAAAAGTTTTTGGCTATAATGGCCACTTTTTGCCTTGAATGTTCACTCTTAAAAAAAGGTACTAAACGATGCCATAGAAGAACTTTGGGCTGTGTGGTTCCATAAACAACCTTTAACATCCACATTCATAACATTCACAAAAGGTTCTCTGCAGTGGAAAACGTCCTTTAGACTAGAAAAAGGTCTAAAAATGAGGGTTCTCTACAAGGTCCTTGTTGGGCTGTTTGGTTTTAATAAAGAGCTTTCAAAAAGAGGTTCAACAGACTATCAAAAGATTAGAAATACACAATACTTTTAAGAAACTTTAAGATTCTTTGGGAACCAAAAATGATTGTTCTTCGGCATCATTGTGAAGAATATTTTGAAACACTTTCATTTTTAAAAGTGTAGATGACACTTATTGTAAATAAGATTTTGGGTAAAAATAGATTTTAGGTCAAAAATGTAATGAATGTAAACAATAAAACTGTATTTTAGGTACTGTGATTGGTCATGTAGCTTGAATAAATGCATGCAGAATAATTATAAAATAAGTTTAACATGGAGTTTTCCTGCTGTAATATTCAACAACAGTTTACAAAACTGTTATATATATATATATTTTGGCAAAAGTGATTGATAATCTTTGTCACATTCAGTGTGTAAGTGCAGTACATGAGCTCAGGTCTGATGTGTTTTCCATACAGTCATTAAATTCATTAAATACATTAAATTCATTTTGCAGCTTTGGGAACTCACAGTAGACAGCAAATGCAAACTAAAACAAACCTAGAGCTGAAGATTAAGAGAGAGAAACCTCCATACTAAAAACAGCTATCTATACACACTAAAGAGTTAAAAACCAATGTTTGCCACACATTTCCGGGCTAACATTACCCATAATCCCTTGCCCTAATGAAGTGTGTGAATGTTTTTAGACAGACAGCTATTAAAGTGCTTTAATCTTATTGGTCATGATGTTTGTTCACAGATCTTCACCCATGTGATCTTACCTTATCTTTCATTGTATAATGTAGAATTTAAATGACTTCAAGTGAAAATTATGGTGAAAAAACACTGTAGTATTCAGTACTTTAGTATTTACTATAATAACAAACTTTGTTAATGTATACTACAATATGCAGTATTAACTATAATGAAGTGATAAACTGTAGTAAATACTGTAGTATACTTTAATATTTACTACGGTAATGTTAAAAAACTGGATTTTACAGTGGTTTACTATAGTAAATACTACTAAAAAAATTCTCCTGTTGACTTCTGAAGAGAAAAAAAAATGGAAGATGAAAAAAAAAATTTAAGAGGAAAAAATGTTTTAAGATGAATTATTTTTTGAAGACAATTTTTTCTTAAGATGGAAAAAATTTTTTTCCAGAGGATAAAAAATACTACAGTAAAAAATACTATAGTAAATACTACAGTAAAGTATCTTTTTATGTGGGCTAACATAATGTGTCTGTGATATGTGTGACGGTTATCTAGTGGTACTTATTGTGACGATGTTACACCACGTCTAAATGATTAAAATAAAAGTAGTATATAAAGCAAGTTAGTCATGCTATGCAGTCTGTCTCTGATTTCTTGCAGATGTTAAAGTTTATAAAAAGGTTACAAAGTCCGTAAATCTATCGCCACAATAACATAACAACATTTGTGTATAAAAAGATATTAAAATGATCATAATCCAGTATATATATACTGTATAAACTATTCAAAAATTCAGGTTTTCTAAAACAAGCTTTGACTTCCGAGAGCTTAGAAACATGTTTCTCTCTGTAAACAGCAGAACTTCAGCTGTCTATAAATGTCAACGGGTGGTTTTGAGGTTGTCCATTAGAGAATCATGTATTATGATAGAATAAAGTCTCGTGATCGAACTGTGCACACGGCGTATATGAGCATGCACGAGACAATACGGTATAAACGTGATCTGCCTTCTGTAGAGGAGTATAAAACATAATATTCAGTGTTAGTTGATGTCAATCGTTTGATTTCTCTCTCTGTGAAATAGGGGAATATATAATCCTGTGAATGAGAGTAGAGTCAGCGCCAGTGTATGTGTCTGAGCAGCGACGTGTGCGACGGGTTATCTGTACAAGACGTGACGATGCAGCATCCAGTGGTTCTGGCTTCAGGGGTCAAAGGTCAGTCTCATACGGGTCTGCTGTACGAGTAATGATTGTTTCTCTCTGCGTCTGCCATCTGAAGGCTGGGCTTGCGTTCGATGTCTTCGTTTTCGGCCGTTTCTGAGTTCTGGCATCGAGGGGGACGCTCTTTAAAGAAGTCAGAAACGTATCGCACCTGTAATAAAACAAATCCAGTTTTAATGTCATTTTAATACATATAGGTAACATACTTTCAGAGCGGGTGAATCTTACAAAGAATCTCAAGAACAATGGGTGTATCTTCACCCTAAAACCTTATTAAAGCTGCAATTTATAACTTTCAGTGGTTAATAATAAACAAAAATCAGATATTGAGCAAGAATATTGATCATTATGTGGCATCTCTGGTTTGACTGAACTGCACAATTTAGAGAAAAGCAGGAGATGCAAACATGAACTCTTAAAGACTCACCGTGAGGATGGCCACCAGCGCCCCCTGCAGGAGACCCACGACCACGTCACTCCAGTGATGTTTATAGTCAGACACACGCGTGTAAGCCACAAAAATAGCAAACGCCACCAGGAAGAACTGAATTGTGGGTCGCAGGAGGCGAGCCCACTTAGATGCCATACGTGCCTGGACGTAAAGCTACACAACACATGAAAAAACAATTACATAATATTGTAAAAAAGGTCGGGACACAGAAAGAAATTGGAAAATCTTGGAAAGTAAATATAGGCAGAGGTATGGAAAAACATCGTGTGACACTGTCTAAATATGTGAGCTTGCAATTTATTTTCTTACAAAGAACCCAAAGGGAAACACTTTAAAGAAAAAGATTTGAAAACTGAACAACACGAGGGCTAATGATTATCATTTTTGCGTGAAGTGTTCCTGCTGTGATTGAAGCTCAAGACAGCGGGGATGTTTGAGATTGGAGTGTATTGTCTCAGTTTCCTGTCGCTTTGCTTTATCTGTGTTTGTGTGATTATAGAAGAGGAAGGAGAGATGCACATACTCACCGCCAGAAACAACATGCAGTACATCCCGAAGGAGGAGTGACCCGAGTAAAACGACAACCTGGAGCAGAGGAGCCACGGGAGAGACGAGAAACAAAGAGGAAACTGTAAATCATTTTCACACCATCATCTAGACAAATCATTGCAATTAAGTGCCTGCATGTAGAAAAGAAGGAAAACTTTATAAGGCTTTGGGGATTTCAAAAGTGACTGAAAGGAGCACAAAAAAGTTTCTCAACATTTGGAAGATGGATCAATAAGATCTAGCAGAATATAGTACATGTGTTCCACTTTTATGCTCAGATTTGCAAAAGAAAACCATCCCAATGGCCAATTAAAACCAGCCCAAATCTAGACACCAGACCTCTCTCTCTCTCTCTCTCTCTCTCTCTCTCTCTCTCTCTCTCTCTCTCTCTCTCTCTCTCTCTCTCTCTCTCTCTCTCTCTCTCTCTCTCTCTCTCTCTCTCTCTCTCTCTCTCTCTCTCTCTCTCTCTCTCTCTCTCTCTCTCTCTCTCTCTCTCTCTCTCTTCTCTCTCTCTCTCTCTCTCTCTCTCTCTCTTCTCTCCGTCTCTCTCTCTCTCTCTCTCTCTCTCTTCTCTCTCTCTCTCTCTCTCTCTCTCTCTCTCTCTCTCTCTCTCTCTCTTCTCTCTCTCTCTCTCTCTCGTCTCTCTCTCTCTCTCTCTCTCTCTCCGTCTCTCTCTTTCTCTCTCTCTCTCTCTTTCTCCGTCTCTCTCTCTCTCTTTCTCCGTCTCTCTCTCTCTCTCTCTCTTTCTCCGTCTCTCTCTCTCTCTCTCTCAGGATACAGAATATTAAAACATGAGACCATCAGATTAAAAGGTGAAAGTCTGAAACAGCACAAATGTGAGCAGGAAAAACAAAAACAACAGGTGACAGAAACAAACAAATACAGGACGTGAGGTTAGTGCTTTATAACCTTTGACCTCTGCTCTTCCTGTACCCTGCTTGTGTACCTGGATTCTGTCACGTTGCGAGGGTTTCCCGTGCAGTTGATCTCCAGCATGTAGCCGCTGCAGACTACTGGATCGCACACGGACATGAAGTTGGGCCGTAATCGTCCGATGGTGTATTTGGCCATATCGGTCAGAGACTGACTCACGCACGCGCCGAACAGAAACGTCCCCACGACTTTGTAGAGCGCTGCGGCGTACTGGTTAAAGTCTGAATTGGAGTACAGACGTTTGGTGTAGACCAGGTATGCCTCTCCTGATGTGATCTACAACAGAAACAACATCACTATACTAGATTTGTGTGTTTTCTGAATACAATGTCAGTGGTTTGGCCTGAACAGAAGTCATTTAATACAGATTTATTACCATTATTTTAGAACAAATACTATGACTACACTGTGGTTATTGTGGTAATACCATAGTACATTTGTGGTTTTACTATAAATTTAAAAAGCAATCACACTCAAGAAACTGCATGATTTCTTTTTATCCCAAAGGATGAGCAACAGCATCAGTGACTCTTAGTCTTAGCATTAGTAGTATGTTGAAATATTCCACTGTGCTGTTTTGCTTTCATTTGTTCCTGGAAATCAGAGTAAATAAAAGTGAGTGAGAGTATGAATGTGTCTGTCGTAAATGACTCATGATGAGAGAATTGAACTCTTTTAATGAATCACAATATTCTCTCAAAACATAAAACCTCAAGGCAAAACCCAACCTGCATCTTTGTTCTGTTAAATACAACACATGACATACAACCATTGTATCTGCTGCTTTACATAAAAACCTGTTCACTGTTCACTTTAATATTTCACAGTTAAATTCTAATCGAATCATAACAAACTATATGTGACCCTGTCTGTGAAAAACAGGCTAAAGTCTCAAAATCTCATTCCGAGATAACGAGCATCAAAGTTTGACCTCACCTATTCATTTCACTATGATTTTAATCTTTGACATGACCTTACTCAAACAATATTAAAGATATTAAGGTTAAATTCTCACAGAATATTCCTTTCATTGTGTAGGATGATTTTATGTAGAAAACAGAAAAATCACAAAAAATGACTTTAGCTGGATTTTCACAGACTGGGTCACATATATTGATGGAAAGGCCTAAAACACCACATTTCCCACCAATAAACATAAACAAAAAATATTTTAAAAAGTTAATAGTAATATATATAAAAAAAATAAAAAATGAAATATCTAAATATTGTAGTCATGTGTATGGTCAATATGTGACAGTTAACAGGTTAATAGCACAACATTAAATCAAATGCAGTCATTTTAATCACAAATGCAGTCATTTTAATCACAAATGCAGTCATTTTAATCACAAATGCAGTCATTTTAAAAGGAAGAGGGAAATGGTCAATCCAAAAACAAAAAGTGTCATAATCCAACTCTTTTTTAAGCTTGTCAATATCATAAGCATCATAAACACATTACTGTAGATTTGAAAGAAAGTGTGATTAAGATTTAGACTAACAAAAAAATAATAATATTTGGGTAATTCCAGTGTTGAAGATAAGTAAGATGACGATTTTATGACTGATAACCTAAACAGCTCCAGTATTTGAGCATATCTGTGATTGGCTGAGAGACTTACGATAATAATGGAGCAGGAAATGGTCACAGCAGCCATCATTTTGTGAGAGATGGTGTCTGGTCTGTAGGGGTAACGGATGGTCTCATCATCACAATAAACTCCACGCTGATACGGACGGAAAACTATGGTCATTATGATGAATGGCATCGCCACTGAAAAACAGTAAAAAACATTTCATTAAGTGCTCTTTTCATGCTTTGTTGCACTTTTCTAAGAAGAATGTTAAACAGATAGCAATAAACTCAATAACAATACTGAGTTCGCAATATGATATCAAGATATTTGAAACAAAATAACAAAAATGTATGTTTTATTATTAGTTCCTGCTTCATCTACAATCTTGTTTTGTTACCGAAACTTGTTACACTTTAAAAGAAACTAATAATGAAACACATTTAGAATGAACACACATTATAAACACATTTAGAAATCAGTGACATATTTTCCTCTTGTTATCCACATACAGGAAATCAGTAAGAATTATCATCAGGGTCACGACATCAGACGTCAGTCCAGCGAGTATCTCGTAACCAGGAAAAGCACAGATTTAAGACTCTAACGTGAACTTTATGAAACTCTATTGTTCATCAGAATCATGGGAACCAAAGGAGAAAGTATTTATACATTTCACTGTGAGAGAAATTTTCCATGCTGCTCTTTTTCCACCCGACAGCATAGATGCTGATCAGATTCCTCACGGGCCGTTAAGGGAACAAATAAACTTTGGATATGAAGGCAGTGTGAAATACATTTGCTTCGACTCAGAAGTTCATCAGCATAGTTTCTATTCCCGAAGCAACAGTTACGTTCTCAGTATCAAGACCTTGTGAGTCAAGTGATTTTATATTGATCCACGCATCAAAATGTAAAAGCACTAAACCAGATGTACTTCATTCAAAAGTTTAAAGATGTGACACCAAATGACTAAAGCCTTGAACAAGGTTCAAGATTCATTCATTCAAATATGAAATTGATATAAATTTTGTGACTTTATTGTTACGATGTCTTCGAAGATAATATTTTCTCTAACAAACATAACATTTTGCTTTAAAGGGGATTTATTAATCCACAGTCATTACTTTAATAATTAATGCACTCTAAAAAAAAAAGTGTTATTTTTTAACACATTTTTTGTGTTATGCTGTTTAACACATAATGTGTCATTTTGTGTTAAATACATAAAAGGGACAACACATGTTGAGTTGAAAGTAACACAAAATGTGTTGTTTTTAAATTAACACAAAGATGTGTCTAGTTAGGGACAACACATCTGTGTGTTGTCCCTAACTAGACACATCTTGTGTTATTTTAACACATCTGTTTTTAGTGTGCATTTGATTTCTGGAGATTTACCATTTAGATCCATGACAATGTGTTATATAAAATTCTCTGTCTGCATACAATCGAAGACAAGAAGTCACATAAATCAGTGATAGCATGAAGGTGAGGAAACGATCATAGAAATATCATATTTTGGTGAATTATTTATTTAAGAAAGAGACACATTTAGAGACACATATCCCTTTGCAGGAAAAATCCAGGGAAGTCAGAGTAAAAAATAAGTTCAGTGTGTTGACTAAGCATACATTGTTTTTTGGGCACAAAGCAAACAAGCTTTTGCTTGCACAAGGAAATGGTAAAGTTGGACAGGGCTGTAAAAAGACAAAAAAAACAACTGGCTTGCATTCATAACATTTACACAATGTCCAAATGTGTGAGCTTGCATTTGCCAATGACGTTTGACTGTAAAAGCGTCTCTTAAAAGGATGTGAGATGACAATGAGATATGTTGGGGTCGACCATTGGGAACTGGAAGTGGAACGGTCTCGAGAATTGACTCACAAATCACCCAGAACTTCTAATTTACTGACACGATACTCTAAATAGCAGAAAAATACACAAATAATCTCCTGGTACTGAATTATTATAAGCAAGGCAGTCAAAGATAACAGGTTAATGCATGCAATTAAAACAAAAAAAATTGAAATTCAACTTGCAAAATGTTCTGCCAACTGATGTACTAGACTAGATACTTTCTAAAAAATTATATTACTAAAATTAAATTAAAATTAATTACTAGATACTAGTTCACCAAAAATTAAAATTTGTTCATCATTTATTCACTCTCATGTCATGTAAACCTGTATGACTTTCTTCTGCAGAACACATATTTCTCAAAATATCATCCTTTGTGTTACACAAAAACAAAACAATCATATGGACAACATGAGGATAAATTACCGACGATGGTTAAGATCACTCCAATAAAGTGCTGATGACGGGTTGCATTGTTATTTTATGTTGCCTCAACTTCATTTTAAACACGTTAAATTAGGGCTGTGACGATAAACGATATCATATCGAATCGCGATAAAATATATGTGGATAAGGATGATAAGCTCTAGGCATTTTTACTCGATACGGATTAATATAAGAGCCAATCACACAGCAGAAATATGCGACAACAGCCAATCAGCGAGCAGCTTTTAACGTTCACGTCAATGAACAAAGTCAATTTCCTACTGGCACTTTGCAAAGCAAACTCGGCTCGAGGATGACAAAAATAAGTGGAAGCAGCCACCAAAGTGAATCTAACCTCGAGTTATTATCCAAAAATGAAGAAATTGTCGACAAAAAACTATACTTTAAAATGTAATTAATGAACCCTCAAATTTTTATGGCTTCAGTCATAGTTGGGATACTCTTTTAAAGCCGGCAGCATTAACAGTTTATATATCGAAATATATATCGTTATCGATCAATATGGGAAAAAATGATCGAGTTTACATTTTTGCCATATCGCCCAGCCCTACGTTAAATACGCAGTTTTCAAAATACATTGACGGTTTAAAATATGTCTCACCCACAGTCCACCCTGTCCTTTCAAGAGCACTTATGATATTTAGCACAGCAGGTGTAAACACGTGGGGAAAAGTCAAGCCTCTTATAGTGAAAGTGCAAATCTTAGATCAGTTTTGTAGTGGATCAGTATTACACAAATAAGAACTTTCTCTCTCACGGTTTGTGTTGAACATCAATTTAGCCAGAAGGATGAGAAACTCTCTGAGAAGAAACAGATTACAGATGCAGTTTAGAGAACCGAGATATTCAACACGAGGTGTTCAGGTCAAGCAACACCTCCGACTGAACATGACCGACAAACTCAATTAATGACGGCATGACATTTACATTTACACATTTGGCAGATTCATCCAAAGCATGTTTCTCTGTTTTCTGTTGTATGTTAAGACTGTTTCTTTTCATGCATAGCTTATTTCTAAACGTCTAGCACAGAGCTATAATATATTTGATGGAACATACCAGAACCATGAGGCCAGAATAGCAAACAGCTCCGGCTCTTCAAAATGTCAACAAATGATGACATACGGCGTACAGTAGTATCATTGTAGTGTCAGGAAACGTCTGTTTAATAGAAGAAACGCTCCTGTCTGGACTATTTACGGTAGAAGCTCACAGGAGGATTTTGGGGGATGTCTGAACAGGTGATTCACTACTTTAATCTTACAGTAAATGTTACCGAAAATAACAAGATGTACCAGACGGGTCCTTCTTTTTCTTTGGTTTCCTCCACTTGTTTGTGTGGAAATTTAGTTTGACTGCATGTGTTGGTCAAATATTGACTCTCCAGCTCACACTTTCCTCATCGGTTTGTTAACCAGATGCCAGATTTGGGTCAGATAAAGTCCACGGGTCATTTAAGGGTACAGCAGGACAATTAATTCACAAATAAGATTTTTTGGTGATTTACCATTTTCTAAATAATGTAAAGAACATTCTGTGAAAATATAATCTTGACATCTTTAATACTGACTGAAGAATGAGATGTATAAAGATAATATATAAATTATACTGATATTTATGGGTAAAATCAAACTTTGATAAAAAGTGCAATAGACAATTACAAGTTTTGGCCAGAAACTTACACTACACAAAGCCTTAAACAATACCAAATGCTTGGCCATTGCATTGCTTCATCATGACAATAACTCAACATTTGTGAAAGTGAAGTTTTGATTCAGAAAATCAAACATACCCCCAACATGAGGACATTGTGTTAGATCTGTTCTAATTTCTCTTTTAGAGAACGTGCAAAGATCTCAAACAATAAAACATGTCCATTCCTGTTATATGTAAGACAGAAGGTTTCATGAGAATGAGTTTACCGTGTGCTCCATCATAAAATACTCAATGACGACGTAACAAAAGGGAAAAGCATATGAAGAGAAGTAACTTGCTAAGCAAGTTAAACTGTCAACTTTTTAATAACTAGATACCTGCAAAACAACACAACAAGGTTTACTATTAACCTGACCATCCCTAAGTGTAATAAGACGATTCCATGCAAATCTTACCATGAAAAATCATACTGATAGTTCAGATGTCAGTCCATATTCCTCATAAATGAACACATGAAATTAAAATATCTATTTTATGTTGTTTGTAGAGTCATCTCTTCTTCATTTCTTGGCTATTATTGCTTCTGTTTTGTGTATTTTAAATCAGAAATCCTACAAAGTATGTTGTCTCTCAAAAACGTGTGTTCTTTTTTGTCACATCCATAACACATGTATATTTCCTTTTTTTAAATAAATAACTCGTGTATAGACTGATATTTTTCTGATGTCTGGCTTTAGTAAAATATAAACAGATGATTAAATATATTGATAATAAAAACATTTTGTGAGAATTTATATTTTTCAAGTTTTCCTCTGAAGATCAGGACTCAGGCATAGTTTTGGACTTAACGCTGAAGAAGCGCATGGCAGGAATAGTCTGAGGTTATTACAGTGCCGAGTGATCGAGGGCCGTGCCAAAGAATGGTTTGTCTTTGAGCTAGCATGGGTTCGAGCTCACAAAGCAAGCACTATTGTCTCCAGAGGCCTTCAGTAATGTCATCCAGATACTGAGTTTCAAGCAAGATAAAAAAACGGATAAAACAAACAGTCAAAAATTCACAATTGGACACAGTTTGTTACTCTCGTGGCCTTTGACTTCGTTCTAGGTTTCCCATGCCCGGAGAAATGTGAAATTATACATGTTATTCATTTCTGCAAACCGAGCCATGCCAAAGTACACAGAAGACTACAATAGTATCCGTGTTTAACACCAGCCAAAGATGTTCCCAAAAGACACGGCTGGTTTTTACAGAGAATCACTTTGAGTTAAAGATCTGGTTTTATGAAAATGGAAAATGTGGACGGATCAAATAAACCCATGGTGAAATGATGAAGTGATATAACATTTAAAGAGGAATGTTGGCAGAGGAGATATGAATCTTGCAGATCATTGCAGATGCTGATGAACCGTGGATATTAAACCAGGAACTCCAGCATCAGCTTTCGATTTGCTCTATCGTTAAACAAATTTAAATCATTGGTCTTAAAATGAATAAACCCTTTACATATAGAGTTTATCAGATGAATTGGGGCAGACAAAACAAACACAAACAGTATGATCAATGATTCTTTCACAAAAACCTACATAGCATTTCTAGTTTCTAGTAAAGGCCATTTTTTGATTGTAGAAATAAACATTAAAAAAGTTTTAATCGACATACAGATGCGTATATCTATCGCTATACTCTAAATCTAAAGCCATACAAGCTTAGCTTTGTCAAAGGACATTTTGTTATTTGTTAAGACCCACTGTGATCATTGAATCGATTCATTAAGAACTGACTCATTTGAACGAATCATTAAATTTAGACTGATCTACTTTTCTCTACTTATTAAACTCAATGATCCAGTTTTTTTGTCAACAGCTCACTGGAGGTCAAGATCATGATGATGACTAAATAATGACTTTTTTATTTTGGGTCAACTGTCTCTTTAAGAAAGACAAGGCTGTAAAGAACACATTTAAGAGGACATTGACCTCACAACATACAATGAACAAGCAAAGAAAAGAAACATATCCTGCTGTTTTTATCTCTGTAGAAAATCCCCTTGTGACTTTATTTGCCGTTTTTTGTCTTCTGTTGGCTGACTGATGTAACTGAGAAAATCCACTATCAGCTGTAAGACCATTAAAAGTCACAAAGGGATATTTTACGTTATCAAGAGAAGAAGATAATCAAAAAGTAGGTGTTTGATCTCAAGACAGATGCCTAAACACTGGCCTGAACTAAACAGATTCCCCAACACACAAACACCAAATAAACCTCCAACAACACAAAGCATTTTATAGCTAGGCAATTTCAGCATTGCGGATGTGAAAATTCCAGCCCAAACTTGAAATATAAATGTAATTTCTGTGAATTAAAATACACAAACCAGAAACAATAATACCCAACAAATGAAGAAGAGATGACTCTTCAAAGAACACACTAAATAGTTGATTTTATTTTACTTTCATGTGTTCATTTATGAGGAATACGGACTGTTATGAATGTGACAATTTTGAAAACAGCACTTTATCTGAAACCATGATTTAAACGGAAACAAATGCTTTAAAAACTTGAAGAGAGACCTCACATTAGTCATATACATCTTAGGGGTGGGAGAAAAAAAAAATCGATGCATCAGGATTCTTTCTCTAACGATTCAGAATCGATTCTATGTCAGAACTTGTTCATCCTGAATATAACTTTGTTAAAATAAAAGCAATAAAATTAAACTTCAAGATGGGAATACTGTCAAAGAGATTCTAACTATAAACAAAAAGCATAAAAACTCTTTATTTATTTAAAATGCAAATTTATCATATTTGCAAAATTATATGAAGAATCGTTTTGGAATCGGATCGTGAGTCCCAGAATCGGAATCGGATCGCGTAGTACCTAAAGATTCCCACCCCTAATACATCTGGGATGACAGGAGAGTAAGAAAATCTAGGTGAATTTTTAAATTTCAGTGATCTACTTTTAATCAGTAGACAAAAAGAAACGAAATTTCTGATTAAGACAATGATTTCTGCACTGTTAAGCATTCTGCTGTCTGTAACGTCCGTGACTTCGACCTCAAATGTGATTGTTTTAAAGTTTCTGCTTTTAAAAACTGCAGAAAAGCAGTCGTCTTTAACTTGTCTTTAAAGAGGATAAAAGTGTGATTTCCATCATGTTTAAACACTGCAACACTTATTAAATACAGATCTGCAGATTAACAGAAGAGTTAAAGACTTTCATTGTCAGTAGTTTCAAACGGGGTCAACACAACAAACACTTTAAACGGCTCTGGAGACACTAAACTGTATATCTGCTGTGTTGCAGCTGTCGTTCAGCAGGACGGAAACACAAAAGATTCATAACAAAAGCCATGAAGCCACATGTTATACGAGAACGTTATGAGTTCCATGGAAAACGTCTATCCTTTATTTCTGCAGAAAATCATTTATGTACTCGTGGTTTATAGAACCTTGAAGCCTACAGATTCAACAATAAAGCAATAAAATTAAACTTCAAGATGGGAATACTGTCAAAGAGATTCTAACTATAAACAAAAAGCATAAAAACTCTTTATTTATTTCAAATGCAAATTTATCATATTTGCAAAAATTATATGAAGAATCGTTTTGGAATCGGATCGTGAGTCCCAGAAGAATCGGATCGCGTAGTACCTAAAGATTCCCACCCCTATGTAATATGTTGTTCAACAGTTCTCCTCAAAAGAAGTTCCCATTCAGGTCTTTGTGTAGTGTTGTGTAGAGTTAAAGTGTGTGTGTGTGTGACTAATACTCACTGGTATGTGCTCACAGAACAAGTGGTTAAACCTGACACATCTAATACACATAAGAGACCCTCCTCCTCTCTTCTAATACACCTTTCTATCTCTTCTTACCTCAGCAAATCACACTTTCCTCATTCTAAGCTCTCCACGTTCATCTCATCTGTAAATATCATCGCCGTCATGTGTCCTGTTGGGCTCTAATGTTCTTTATGTGTTTTAGTTTCATGCATTCTGAATGTTCAGCGGAGTGAAGACGGACACGATTATCTGATTCATTCACTGTTCGGTCTGAGCTTTCTCTTAACCAAAAACCCTAAACCAGTCTGAGGTGGTCTGCTGGTCTTAGCTGGACACCAAGGTGGTCTACTTTGATAAACTTTGGGAAATGATTTTAAGCTAACTATTGGTTAAACTATTGTTATTGTGCTAAAATTGGTGGTTACTATGGGTTTACAACCATTACAACTACAAACAGCATGTGGGGTATCTAAATTTGGGGCATCTTTTGAGGCACTACTGTCTGAAAACATACTCAGAAGTATGCTAAAAAAACATGGTTACTACACTTTTACTATAATACAGAAATTCTCAAAAGAGTAAAAAAGTTTTCCCCATGTTTTTACTTTTTCACTCGTTTGAGAATTTACCATGTTTGTATTATAGTAAAAGTATATGTAGTATAATATTTTCCATTGGTATTGCAAAAGTTTTACTACAAGTATCATGGTAAAACTAGGGTTCCTGTAATAAGACATATGGTAAATTTGTGGTTACTATACAAATACCATAGTAAAACAACGCTTACTATAGTAAAAACATGGTGAAGTTTCATACTGGCATCATAAGAAAAGAAGAATTATGTTTTTAAACCAAAACTGGATAAAAAATGGACAGAACACACTTATAAATTAACCATTGAGTTAAGACAACCCAGTTCATTAATAACCCAATTGTTTGTTTTGTCTATATTTAAACTAGTTTAAGAGTACATGTTAGCATCAGCATGGTATAATACTTCAAAGTTAAGTATTAAGTATTAGTTAAAGTCTTAAAAAAAAGACAAAAGTACAAAAAGACAAACTTCTCATCTTGCAAGGATCTTGATCAATGCAAGGGATTGTGGGTAATATTGGCCCAAAACATTCACATGCCCTTCACATACCATAAGTCTGGACAAACCAATCCTAGTGTGCATACTAGATAGTACTGATATGCAAATTGTGATGATGCCCATCTAGAATACAAGCAAATACTGCTGCACAACAA
The DNA here is from genome assembly GCA_019155185.1 of Beaufortia kweichowensis. Taxonomy (NCBI): domain Eukaryota; kingdom Metazoa; phylum Chordata; class Actinopteri; order Cypriniformes; family Gastromyzontidae; genus Beaufortia; species Beaufortia kweichowensis. The sequence goes on along the minus strand of CM032797.1, from coordinate 4,158,440 downwards.
CTACAACACTCGTTATGTTTCATTATATCACAAGTCCATGTCGCACGCTTGCAGATGATGACGGAAGTAATCTTGATTTGTCGCGCCACTTGCTTGACACGGTAATACACACGGCACACTTCATTACATGTGTCCACAAACACACAAACAAACATCATGATGAACAAGCAAATGAAGTTCAGCCTGAGGGAATAAAAACCGAAGGTTTTTGGGCAAAACCGAAAATCTGAAACTGATTTAGGGAGGGAAACATTAAAAGACATGGGAGGAAAGCATGTGATAAGAATTAAAGAATGAGTCTCTCAGCACTGAGCACAAGAGTTTCTCTGGAAAACAGAAGATTGGGCTGAAACAAGTCAGGCGTGATTTCTGATGTTATCCGGCCAAACTAAATGTTTCACAAGAGAACAAATCAATCCAAATATAAAGAAGACTAATGGTAGAATACGCTCCTGACAGCTTTGCATTATCAAACACTGATGGTATAATCAAGGTTATTCTGGTTAAAATGACCAGCGCTGTCTGCTAAAACTCAACTGACGGGTGATGATCTTAAACATGAGACTTTAAAGATTATTCTTGTGGTTTTAACAACAACAATCACTTTTAATTTGATAGAAAGTGCCTGTGAGAAACACTGAGATCATTTAAAATGTTCATGTATCTTACATGTATTTGCAACCAATCTCTCTTCTTGTAGGTCTTTATCAAAGAAGTGTGCACTTCTCATGTTATTGCATCTTTAAAATAAAACGTTTTTTCTCTTTGGATAAAAGTGTTTGCTAAATGATGTCTTAATGCTTCTGTAAGTATATGGCATAATTTGTGCATATTTTAGTGCTCATTTCACTAACAACTGATACTTAAATCACTGACACTGAAACTAAAAAAAATCTTTATGCATTTATTCATTCAGCAGGTACTTTTATCAAAAGCGTTCAGAGAAGAGATTCAAGAAAATACTATAAAAATCATTCATTATTACAAAGAAAGCTTAACTTGAAGTTAAATGTACAAATATGGAAACAATACAGGCATTGAGCAACCACCATCATGATCCACATCCAGTAAACTTGAGATCAGTTCCCATCTTAAGTTTTTGAGAAAAATATTTGAAACAATGACTGTTTGTTGAATGAACTTCAAGTTCAAGATGATTTGAGGAAATCCTGCACATTCTTACCGTCATGTTTTGGAACTCAGATCAGAGGCAAACTTTAAGAAGTTGAAGTGTTTCCTATTAATTCTTTAGTCGGTGGAAATCAAGTAACAAAGTAAGAGGAAATACTGAGACTCAGAGGTTCAATGAGCCTCTTACAAACATGAATTCTTTTGAAAGTGCTGCATCATGGGAAAGAGGAAATACGTTATAAAGATGAACTGAGCTGTTAAAATCTGAAGTGACCTGTAAACCTTACAGGAGGTAAAGCGCTTTAACTAACTCAAGATTTAACAAAATCAGACATGTGAAGTTGTGAAGGCCTAACCAAAGGTCTGTGAACATTTTTTGCTGAGATATGAAACAAGCAGATCACATCAGGCAACATTACCACCAGAGACAGGTTACTAATCCAATCTCAACTGTTTAAAGCAGCAACTTTTTTATTAAAAATACAATATAGGCCATGGTAAGCATATAATAATGAGCTGTCAGGTATGGATGTCAGTTTAACATTATTCAGCTTTAAAGAAAAGTAAATAAAGTAACCTGCAATGTTTCTAGTTTAACAAATGGTATTTTTTTAGACAAAAACATTCATCTAATTGTTTACAAAAATTCGCTTTTAAGAATCACACAACTTAACATATTAACATTAATCTCTATAATCAAGAATGTGCTCAAAAAAGCAACACCAGCCATGTTTCCAGGCATCTATTTTAAGTGATACTGCATAAAAACAATGGATGAAAATAGATCAATTCTAAAAGCATGTATAAAACAATATATGCCAAATAAAGTCACATAAAAAGTCATGTGCCTTAACAAACTTTCTGTCAGAAATGGACATGATAAGATGGCACAATTTACACTTTTGGTCTCTTTGAAACAGTGCTTTATTAGCTATTGTTTTATGCAAAATTCCTATTTTCCACATTGAATTTGCAACTTTGGATGGAAACAAAGCTCATATTGATTTCTTTCTGATGAAACACTATGAATTGCAACCTGATGAACATGCAACAGGATTTATTTTGCCTAAATAAATCAGACAGACAAGACTAAGTTAAGATCCGACAATGAGTGTGTTCACCACTTCGACTTAAAATCCAGCACATAACCAGAATAACCAGACACACTGACAAATATTTGCCTTTGTCTGGTCAGAAGTGTTAATGGGATTTTAGAGCAGATCCTTTCTGAAGCTGACAGCACAGAACAGCGGGAACGTGAACCGTGAGCTTCCTGAAACTGAACTTGAACAGACCTGCTTATAGCTCATGTCATGACATGTAGTGACATTTAGAAATCCAAACAGTGCAGGAAGAATGTGCAGACAAACGCAGCCATGGGAAGAATGATCTTAAGCCCCCTGAGAACAGGAAAGATAAAAAATGACTTTCTGCTGAATGAAACAGGTGGGCTCGACCTGCAAACCACACCTACTTTACCAACAAAGTCAATCACTGCTGCCTGTTTGAATTGTTCAAGACGTCTTCACCCCAAAATGACAATTCTATCTGTTATTTGCCCTGTTATCTGTTATTTGTTGATGCTACAAAAGGTTCTTTACAGTAATGCCATAGAAAAAACATTTTCGGTTCCCCAAAGAACCTTTCACTCAATGGTTTATAAAAGAATCATTTCTTCACTTTCTAAAAATAATCTTTTATGGTTCTCTGGATGTTAAAGGTTATGGAACAATACAGCCAAAAATGGTTCTTCTCTGGCATCATGAAGCACATTTATTTTTAAGAGAGTACTGCTTTTCCCAACGTCCAGTTTTACAAAAGACTGTTTAGTACAGTCATAATAAGCAATTTGACTGAAATATTACACATAAAATATTCCTGACGAAAACTAAAGACAACCCTTGCAAGGAACAAGAACATTCGCAAGGTGGTTGTGGAAAATTTTGAGCTCAGTTATTTAGATAAAAACATCTGTCATGAAAATGTAAATGACACTTCTGTCTGCAGTCACTACGTCACAGATAACTATACAATTATTCAACAACCAAAGCGTATAATTTGATTTCTGGAACACACAACAAGATATACTACACAACATCCAGAGAGCAAAAATAAGTGGTCTGAGAAGATGAATTTTTATAGGACTCGTGTAGAAAAGTAATGTTTTTAGAAGCCTTACGATTGGGTTTGTATGTTAAAAAGAAATCTTAAATCTCAACCGAAGAGCATCATGATGGTTCGATTGGCGTGATGTCAAATGTAGTTGGTCTTCTAAAATCTTTAATGGAAAGCAAGACTTTTAATAAATAAAGACGTCTTGGAATATAAGTCAAATGATCTACTCTTCTGATTTTCTGAACATTCAGCAAAACCAAATCGTTTGCATTTATCATAAAAACCGTACGGGTTTGTAACATGTGAATACATTACGGCAGAAAACTTTGACTGAATTAAACCTTTAATACCAGTACAGCAACTGTGTCAATGCTATAAACACTCCTCAGATGTAAAACTGACTCACAACTGATTCATGTTTAACTACTGTGCTGAATGATCTGAATAGCTCTATGTATTTAGGTCTTTGTATGACTAACACTTAAATAAAACTCATTCTTCATTTCACCAGGTTAACCTAACATTGACTAAAATGGGTGTTTCGATGCCCCACGCTGCTGTCGACATTCTGTAAACATGATATATGCGATGATACTGCAGCAATTAAGATGAAAAGATACATACCTGCTATTTCATAACAATAAAAAATATAACCGTTGACTAAACAAGCACAGCTGATTGTGTCGGAAAATCTACTGCTTAATCTAATAATTAATAGCAACCGGTAAAACAAAGGGCAAAGTTTTGTAACAGGGACACTAATGTCCTTACAAAACATCTGAAGTTAAAAGAAAACAGACAAGAGAAGGAAATACATTAATATCACTTAAAGCTGGAAGCCTGCTGGTCTGTGGAAACAATGTAAAGAATGAAGAGGGGGAACAAATGTAAACATCTGAAATAAACAGGGTGACACAGATCCGACATCGGTCAGATTTAATGAATATTTAACCCTGACCTTAAACATATATTAGTGATTTATAAAATAAAGACAAACTTTACATCCGATAGGGGTGGGAGAAAAAAAATCGATGCATCGATGCATCGGGATTCTTTCTCTAACGATTCTGAATCGATTCTCAAAGATTCAGAATCGATTCTATGTCAGAACTTGTTCATCCTGAATATAACTTTGTTAAAATAAAAGCAATAAAATTAAACTTCAAGATGGGAATACTGTCAAAGAGTTTCTAACTATAAACAAAAAGCATAAAAACTCTTTATTTATTTAAAATGCAAATTTATCATATTTGCAAAAATTATATGAAGAATCGTTTTGGAATCGGATCGTGAGTCCCAGAATCGGAATCGGATCGGATCGCGTAGTACCTAAAGATTCCCACCCCTAACATCCGAGTAATAAAAAGACTTCATATGTGAACCAAAAACACACCGTGGTGTAACACCACGGTACTTTGATATATATTGAAAGAATGCAATGATATGACATGGTATACGATATACAGTAGCAGTCCAAAGTTTGAAAGCACCTACACACTACTGATTAGATTCTTTGTCAAATTTACAATATCAAAATCATCAACACAATTGTTACTGTGGTTATTATGTTGTGACTAAAAACAACACTATGTTATATTTGATCATCTTCAAAAGTAGTCACACGTTGTCTGTAGCATTTATAAAATCATACTCTTGACATTTTATCATTCAGCTTCTTGAAGAAGCTTTTAAACAGAACTGAAGGAATTTCTATCTATGCTGGACTCTTACTGACTGTTTTTTATTTATTATTTGCTCCAAGTAATATATTTCAAAGATATTTTTGTAGTATTCTAATAAAGAAAATTAATAAATGCACAATTACATTTTAGAAATATAATTGAAATATACACCTTCATAATAAAAGACTTTCAAGTTCATGAGAAACAAAACCTTTGACTGGTACTGTACGACACCAGATACAAATGTATAAAACATAAAGAAAGACGTTCATTACAATTTCACAAACAAATCAAATGTGGATATAATATGTTGTGAAGTGTGACATACGCTCTTAACCTACGAAGTAAAATGTGACACAGGTGAACTTTAATGAACTCTATTTCACAACAGTGATCAGAGCAGGACACGCGTGTGAAAGAAGAGATGAAACTCACCCACTGACACACACAGAACATCCATCAGCACCATAAATAACTTATTCTTCCTCAGATCCGTCATGATTGTCCTGTGAATCTCTTCTGCAGTTTGATGTAAAGTCGTATTAAATCTCGGCTCGAGCGGTAACCCGATCTGCTTGTTCTTCCGGAAGTTCTCTGTTACCTGTGTTAAGGTGCGCTGATAATCGATCGCGTCCCCGCGCTCAAAATCACGCGCGCTGAGCGGCGAGCATGTCGCGTCACGGACACTAAACGAGGCAGATCTCCCACAAGTGAAAGAGACGCGTGAAAACTGAAGACTACAGTGTGAACCGCAAACACTAGAACTGACTTTACTGCTGCTGCTCACCGAGGTGTACAACCCACGTGTGACGTCACCGCTCACTCTCTCACTCTCACTCACACACACACGCACACACACACACACTCTCACTCAATTTAACACTCCCATGTTTACTTATCTATCTATGAGGACATCCCAAACCCTATTTAAAAAAGATTTTTACAATTAAAAAAACTTTACTATATTTTTGTATTTACAAGGAGAGTTTCTACTCACTTTTGACTACAAATTTGTCCGCAGAATATGGTTAAGTAAACATACTGTTCTCTCTCTCTCTCTCTCTCTCTCTCTCTCTCTCTCTCTCTCTCTCTCTCTCTCTCTCTCTCTCTCTCTCTCTCTCTCTCTCTCTCTCTCTCTCTCTCTCTCTCTCTGTCTCTCTTCTCTCTCTCTCTCTCTGTCTCCCTCTCTCTCTCTCTCTCTCTCTCTCTCTCTCTCTCTCTCTCTCTCTGTCTCTCTCTCTCTCTCTCTCTCTCTCTCTCTCTCTCTCTCTCTCTCTCTCTCTCTCTCTCTCTCTCTCTCACTTTCCGTCTCTCTCTCTCTCTATTCTCTCTCTCTCTCTCTCTCTCTCTCCTCTCTCTCTCTTCTCTCTCTCTCTCTCTCTCTCTCTCTCTCTCTCTCTCTCTCTCTCTCTCTCTCTCTCTCTCTCTCTCTCTATAATTATTATATGATCTTGCTGTTTACTGATACAAGATTTGATATGTACAATATACTGTAATTGTCCTTTTGATAAGAGAATAATAGATATTTATGTTAAAATAGATAAATCCAGTTACTAACTATAAGGAACTACATACTAACCCCAATCCCACATTTTTACTTAATTTCTCCATTCTTTGAGGACATATCCAAGTGTTCGGCTAATGTCTCGCTGAAATGTGTCCTGAATGATGATTAACTGTATTTGTGAAGATTTTTTTTCAAATATCCTTACTTTTCCCATGAAGACAAGTTTATTATTCCTTGTGGTGAGCATTGTCTTATCCCCACAACGTAGGAGAAACCCGGCCTGCCACCACTGATGACTTTCTCAGGTTATGGTCATTTTTAAAGCCCATAATGTTGGAGAAATATGACCTGACACCATTATTGAACCATTTGTGTATGGTCATGTGGTGATATGGTCATTTTTGGGCCTATTTATGACTCTTCTAATAAGTTTAGCATGTTCACACACTCACACTATGAACTTTCACTATACTATTCTATGTATATAAAAGATTTACATTATTTCCATTGACATGACCACAGTAAATATGCACAGAAGTCAAAGTGCACATCTTCTCATGATCAATCGACACGCCTGCGAGAGATCAATAGATATAACCAAAGTCCAAAGTATGCCGATATTTCCAAGCACTGAAATAACCTGTGACACACATACACATATATAACCTGTATATTTACACAAACAGATTATGATATACTTCAAATAATAACCATCCAGACATGCCTAAATTATACTTTAGTCAAATAACAAGTCTGTACCACAGAGATTAAAATCCCTGAGGTTTGTGTCATTGTGTTGAGCATTAATTCAGCTCAAGTCACATTAGCTGGATGTAAAGTGTGTGTGTTATGTTGTAAAGGTCAGATGAGTTTTGGCAGGCCGGTGTGAATAACTGTCTCCTGCCCACGTTAGTACATTTTATCCAGGGTAAATACTGCTGTACCAGCTCTGGCATACGTCCCATCAGCTATCTAGAGCCGGATGTGTGTGTGACACTGTCCCGACCTGTCTCTGTCCAAACAAAGAGGGACTTTGTCGGGAATTCCAATCGCAGGAAAGATGGACCGGCACTGGTGAACTCTGGCCTAAAGTCGCGACATTCCCACAAATGAAACGCTCCTGATCCATGCCCGTGTCCTCCTTTCCCTTTTCACACAGCGGTTTATCTACAGATACGGCACATGAAAATAATCCTTTTATTTTACAACAGCGTTCCTGAAGAATAGACAAATGAAAAAGAAACAGTATTTTCATTTAGGAAAATAACAATAATGAAACAGAAATATTTATGATAAATGAAACAGTATATACAGTTCAAATAAAACAATGCCATAGAAGAACTATTTTGTTTCCACAAAAATCTTTTCAGTTGACTTCTATCTTACATTGGTGTACTCTGAAGAACTTTTAATCAGAAAGAACCGTTTGTGCCACATGAAAGTTCTGCAATTGTTAAAGGTTCTTTATGGAACCAGCCTGACAAAGAACCTCTTAGGAATCAGTAATGTTGCAGCTTTCACAGGTTAACAGGTTCTGCACAGAAGACTAAAACATTCATATGAAATGATGCAGTTTGTCCATGAAAATGAATTTACAGCAACCGCTGATTGTGTCATTTAAGCAGCAGTTAAGACAACAACATAGTAAATACATTATGTACAATAATTCGTTTTCAATATAAAAGAATACATGACAGGTTTGCTATCATCTGATTGGCTAATATGCAACAAGTGGGCGAGGTTTTGAAAAGAGAAGGCATGTAAAAGCATAAACTGAGCCGCTTAAGGCCTGTTTACACACAGACAATAATATAAAGTCTTAAAAATCATTTTAAATTTAAGAGAATAGCAAGAGAGTCCATAACACAACTATAACAATAACTTTAAAGAGGAATGATATCATTGTGATCACTTTCAGAGTCATTTTTTCCCAGCTGATATGTAAAACATTGACTACATTGATAAAACAATTAAAATCTATTCAAATTTAAAGGGCTCACACATTTAAAATGTGAAACTGCAGTGCATAAACTTAAAATAAACAAACTGTTGTGGACAATAATATAATTATTGAGGCCTTATGTCCCGCTGAATACCATGTCTATAAATGTCTGTAGAGCTCCAAGATTGTACAGAGAAATAATTTTGCACCCTGTGTCGTTCTTTCGGTACATGAACCCAGAATGATCTTGTGTCCTTTTACAGCTGTATCTGTCCCCAACAATGAGATGGATTGATAAAAATATTTCCCAGAACAAATGACTAACTGTCAGACACAATCTGCTGACTTTTTAATCACATTTTCAGCAGTGATTCGGGGGAAATGTGCAGAAGTCCACATAATGGATTTAAACAAGTCTAAAAATATATCATTCCTATCACTAGCTGCAGGCATAATCAAATCAGCCAAAATATTGAATCAACAAAAAAGCAGTGGTGATGTTTTGAAGCTTGTGAATAACAGATGTTATAATAAAGAAATCTTACTTCTGCATTAGACCGCATGTGAGAAAAATCATATCAAGTTACTTTATTTTCACCGCTGATACCACATGATGTTAGTTTAGATAAACTGTGGTCCTCCGGTAAAACATGCAGAACGTCAGAATCAAGAGTCTTGTACGCAGGGGTTAAATTGGGATTTGTTAGGTGGGGGGGCTTATCAATTGATAAGCTGTAAAATATAACAAGTTAAGAAAGCCCTCCGTTATTAACACTAAAATGTTGATCAAAATCATTCTAGATGGTGGGAGTGTGCAAAGCTACATCTGACAATAAAATGTTTCTGTAGGCCTGTGTCATCCCCTTTGTGTCGGTATAAAAATAAATCTGGATGTTTTTTAAATATTTAATCCAAGGGCATTTTCCCCCTTAGCCTCCTTAATACTTCATCTTTCATTTCAAATTCTTGCGTGTACATTTGATTTTTAAATTCAATTACAATACTATGATTGTTGTTATATACGTTATCAAATTAAATAATTTACACTGAAAAAATACAACTGCATTAAATAATGTTACGAGGCTGTTATTTTTGTTTAATTATTATTTTTTTAATATACAAGAAAATATGGGGGGAAATTATACTTTTAAGCAAAATTAAAACGCCTGTGACGGCCAGTGAGCGTCTAATGTGTGAGTCGAGTCGTTAATTCAAGCGGCTGATTCATCATTTATGCACATGGGCTAATGAAACTTTGACTGAATCGGCTGGTTGCTGTGAGATGCACTGCTGTGGTTCTGCTGTGTAGAATCATTTTCGCTGCTGAAATAGAACAGAAGCAGTCTGCCTAAAATGTAAGTGGCCTAATATTATTGTTCTTGCTTACTGAACTGTTTATTGAACTATTGAACAGTCGTGATGGTAAAAACGTTGTGTGATGTTGCCTAACTAACTCTATTTTAAACACAAAAAAAATAAAAACACTGCTGAGTTTCTTTGTGTTGCGCGTTTTGATTTCTCCTGGAGAGGCTGCGTGAGCCTCGCCTCATCAGTGCAACCTTACCGTCAGTACATGTGTATATATAGTAGCTATCTCCACTTACTCTATGTAATAAATATAATATAATAATGTAATAAAACCAGAACAATACTTGCGTTTTGGCGATTGCCTATAGGTTATTGATGTTTTAATTAGGTTACTTGTCTGCCGTTAATGAAGTGTTACTGACGAGCCCTGGAGTCTATGTGCCGACGGCCCCGGCTCAATTTAAACCCTGCTTGTACGCGTCTACAGTCGTAACAGACATGTAGCTCTGGGACACGTGGATATAATCACATAAATCATCTCGTGCCGTCGGATCTCTCTGGTAGCCGAGCACCATAGTGAGTAACGGGTCATTCAGCGATTGATAGTCATCTTGATATCCAGCAGATGTGATCTGGTCTGGTTTTATGTAGCTCTGGTTGATGAAATCAGCTTGGAACTGTCGAGTTGCTTCTTCAGTTCTACAAACCTGCAGATTTGGGTTCATGTATGTTTTAGGTGATGTGGGGTTGTCTTTGTCATCCGGTACATGCTGAACGGGATGAAAGCTCAGAACTTGGACCGGACTGTAGTCTTTCTCACTGTAACCATGGTAACATGAGGTCTGACCAATAGAGAAGAAGGAGCTCATGGTGGAAGAGGGTGTTAGCATGTGCTGCAGGAAACAGAAACATCAGAAAATCATACTGATAGTTCAGATGTCAACATTTTAAATCCTCATGTGAGGTCTCTCTCAAAGTTTTTAAAGCATTTGTTTATGTTTAAAATATGATTTTCATAGTCAGGTAAAGTGCTGTTTTCAGAATTGTCACATTCATAACAGTCCATATTCCTCATAAATGAACACATGAAAATTAAAATAAAATAACTGTTTTATGTTCTTTGAGGAGTCATCTCTTCTTCATTTGTTGGGTATTATTGCTTCTGGTTTGTGTATTTTCATTTATATAAATCCTATAAAGTATGTTGCCTCTCATAAACGTGTGTTCTTTTTTGTCACATTCATAACACATGTATATTTCCATTTTTTTAAATAGATAACCCGTGTATAGACTGATATTTTTCTTATTTCTGGACTCACAGGGCTTAAGCTGAATATAAACAGATAATTCAATATACTGATGAGAATTTATAATGTCACGTCCATAATGCTGGAATTGCCGTATGATTGAATATGATTGAAATGAATTGTTTCTTACCTGTCCTGGTTTACAGTTGGTCCAGGCAGACAGGCTGCTGTTAGATGGGTCAGGGACGGTCGGACACAGAAAATGTTTAATCCTGATAAACAACAATAATCCAAACATTCCAAAGAGAGTAATGAGTATCATCATTTTAAGTACCGTAGTATTTTACAAAATGAGTTTGACTTACCTCACCCTCATGCATACAGGGATTATTAAAATGATAAAAATCAAAAGTAGTGCACATAGCAGTATTGGGAAGACCTGTAAATCATCATGTCCTGTGAACACACAAACACACACAGGTGTGAAGATAACACTGTTTATACAGGTAAAGATGTCAAAAGAGCTCATATGAAGTGATGTTATTCTCACCCACAGCCACCATCTGCCACGGCCCCGCCGCACCTCCCGCTACAGTATGAGCCATTACACAGATGTTATATGTTCCTTTCATTAATCCATTCAGATAGATCTGACCAACATCACCATTTACCTGTTCTCCTTCACATACAAACATAGAAGGGTCGATGATAAACATTATAATAAAAAAATTAAAAATTAAAAATGAGCTCTGTCAAAATTGAAGAGGGCAATCTAAATATGTTTCAGTGTCAATTTCAAACAAAAGCAAAACCTCTGTGTCTGACATGCCAAGACACATGAAAAATCAGGGTTATTTCATTAAATATTCATTTTTAACTCTTCCTTAACACATGTAAAAACATCACTGTAAAAGCTAAAAAATCCTGAAGGAACCATTTGGGGTTCTTCACACTGTCACACCGGCGGAACCATCAGGAGGACCTCGAGACAAAGAACAGTTCTCTGAGGAACCATTAACAGTCTTGGCAGTTCTTGCTGAAACTTATGGGATCCTTTAGGCACCTTAAATTCAGTTCTGAAGTTCCTCAGAGGTACTCCTGACGGTTCCGTATATAAAATAAATAATTTTAAAGTGGCCTCTTAATATTTTTCAGAGCTATGCCAAGTTCCTGGAAATGTACATTTGGTTGTTTCAGTCAGAAAATTATGGACATTTTCTAGGTTAATTTAACCCAACGTGTAGATTTGTCCATTTTTGACACAACCATGACTGAAAATTAATCATCGTTTTACCAAAGATTTTTATAAATGTCCGGTTATTTTGACAACCATGTTTCATTGCTATACATTTTGCAAAGTCGTGTTTGTCTCTTACTTTTATCTTTGCCATTGATACTGTACAGAACAGAGTAGTATTTGATAAAGCCGTGTAGTTTCTCTACAGGAACAGGATCCCATCTCAGATGAATCCTCCTGGCAGAAGTCTGCAGTACTGTCAGCTTTGGGCCAACAGAGGGCGCTACAACACAACACAACTACACGTCAAAGCATTTAAACACAAACAGACAATGTGTTGATTATTACATTCAGATGGTGTAAAGCTTTTGAACAGTGTTCCAGAGCAACATTGGTATAGCATTGTGTTTGGTCACGGGTTCGATCCCAGGGAACACATGATGTATGTACACATGATATACTGATGAAAGTACTTACTAATTTTGCTTTGAAGTACACTTCTTTTTGTAAGGTTGAAAAGTCGCATAAAAAAACTGTGTGTGATTTCATGCGAAACGTGTGGTGAACTGCGATCAACATGCGATTACGTCACCACATTTTTCATGTTGTCCCATGGGTTTCACATGGAAATTTACACGGGATTCACAATAAAGTGTTCCAAAACCACACAATGTTGTGTCATTCTCTTACTAGTTCTTCTTGAACTAACAGTATTTATTCATCTTTGTTAATGTTAGTTAATGCTAATACAGTTGTTCATGTTAGCTGAACTGAAATGATACAGATACAGAAACAACCTTATTTGTCTTTTCATGTTATTTTGTGAGCACCTGTGGCAGGAAAAGGAAATGGAAAAAATGTCTGATTGTGTAATGACTGACCTCCTTCACGTGTGAAAGCAATGACAGACGTGCCAGTTCCTGCTTTACCCCAATGCACACACATGACTGACACATTATACGGGACCTCTGGCAGCAGACCTACAACGCAAACACACACACACACAATTCTATTACCAAATCACATACTGTAAGATTGCAACATAACATCTTAAAAACTGAAGATCGTAAAGATTTTGTATTGAAGAAGTATTGACCTACAAAATCAACAGTTCAAAAGCATATATATTAAAACATACATAAAAACATACATTATTCAGACCTGTGAGAATAAAACTTTTAGATGTCTCATTCAAATATTGCCAGTTCAGAATGGTCGTTCCATTGTGAAGTATAGAAATCCACTGCACCACAAAGTCGGTTTCTGATTGGTCGGATGCTGTGGTCCATTCCACCTTTAGTCTGGTGTCATCCAATGAGATGATGCTGATATTACTAGGAGGCGGGAGATCTACGATGGGAAACAGGAGATAAATTTGTGATCACAGGGTCTTCTGCTGTGTCTGTTAAAATATTTGTGCAGACATTCCTAAATATTTCCGCCAATTAACAAACCAAAATAATGAAGTAAAGTGCAAAAGTACATTTACCAGCTAGATGGAGGCTGGGCTGAAGTTTGTGTTTACCTTCATCTGTGTGTGCAGGTATGTAGATGTAAGACGCAGGTGAAGTTCCAGCTGAATTAGTCGCCGTCAGACTGCAGTTACAGGCATCGACAGAGACAGTGAGATCACAGGAGGATTCAGACGCATCCAGACGCATCCCGCAGGTCCACTGAGATGAATCCACATCACTGCGACACGACGCCGTATAACTGAGCACAACACCATTCGCTTCAGGCCAGGAGAGAGACTAAACGAGATATAGAAAACCAAGAAGAAACACATGGATGTTATGCCTTAAAACTGTCATGTTTTATCCAAAACTCAAAAGTACTAAATTAACCTGACTATGCACGAGTTATTTCTTTTAAAAATATACATGTGTTATGAATGTGACAAAAAAGAATTAAAATACACAAACAAGAAGCAATAATACCCCACAAATGAAGAAGAGATGACTCTTCAAAGAACATAAAATAGTTATTTTATTTTCATTTTCATGTGTTCATTTATGAGGAATATGGACTGTTATGATTTAAACAAAAACAAAAATAAATGTTATTTTTTGGGAAGAGGGATCATTAACAAATTTACAAATCTAATGAAGAAATGTGCAGTGCAGACACAAAGACAAACAGAGATGAGATGCTTTAACCTCATTGTTGTCTGGACATATTATTTCCTATAAATTTATATTTATTATTTATGGTATAACTTGTAATTCATATGTAAATGTAATAAAATCTAACATTCATTGTTAACATCAGAAAAACATCAAACCTGTGAAGCAACTGAAACCCAATCAGAATGATTGTGATTGTAAGTACTTTCATTTCTATGAACAGAATCCCAGTGAGATGTGTGCCGCCCTGCTCACTTCTTGTTACTCTCTTTCAAATATTCCCAGTGCAGAAGAGCGAGCATTGTAACAACACAACACATTACTCATCCACCGCCGTGAGTCTACGGTCAGGTTATTATTCTAAATATATTTTATCATGAGCAGTCGATAACTAGAGACCAAATGGCTTATAAAAACGTATTAAGTTCAAATAAAACCGCAGGTAATCTGCGAATGATTCATTCTCTTTATAATAGTCAAAAGTTTTAGAAGTAGAAATGTTATTACCCATGTTAAATGGCTAGTTCTGGATGCTGATTGGTCAAAAAAGCAGTCTAGCTGTTCTGGAATAAATATACAGACTTTGACCACATAAGGATAAATAAATGATGACAGAATTTCTTTTGGGTGAACAATCTCTTTAATAAAACTATGTTTAATATCTTTAATATCTTTGACAGCTGAAGAGAATTCTTTGATGTGTTTTGCACATTATTGCACAATCTCTCGTACCTTATTGCTCAACAATAGTTTAAGGAAAGTCGTTGTGAAATACTGTGAAGTGTAGAATGAATGAATAAGGAAATTAACCATGATTTTACTACATATAAAACTGCCATAGTTCTGCAAAAGTTTAACCATGGTATCTGTAGTAAAACTGTGTTTTTTTGTACTTTCACTATAATGAAAGCATGATTGTTATCTGAACAGGTTTCAAATTGGTAATAAGTCGAGACGGTAAAGAAACAGGATGTGGCTTTAGTGTTTATTTGATTTAAGATGACATGGGAAAGTTGAGATGGTGTTATAAAAAAAATCAGATATTAGGACGATAAGAGATTTTTGTCACGACATGAGAGGACACATGGGTGAAATTTTTTGCATGTTTAAGATTTATCTACAAAATCTTCTAGAGAAATCTCACACATATCTCAATATAAAGAGATACAACTATAAACATTTCTGACCTATTTCTTTCAAGATCAAATAACCAGATCTATGTAGTTCAAATTCATTTATATCTCTGTAATGTTACTTTATGTCAGCAGTTTTTAGTCCATATTAATTCCTTCCAGAGGAAATCACAGTTCAGGAGATTTAATGAAGTTCTCAGTTGTGTTTCATTTAAGTATCAACTTAGTCTCAGATGTTTCTCCTAAAATTGTTTACAGGAGAAATAAAAACAGAAACAAATGAGTCAATTGTTAAACTCTATGAAGTAAAATAAATGTAGATTGTTTAGGGGGGGAAAAAATCTGGATTTGATGAGAAATCTTTGAGTTAATATTGAAATCTTTTGATGTCAGACTTGGAAAATCTGAGTTTGTGTCATTGTTGAGATCTCTTCTGAAACTCTAATGACTCTTTTTCTCAGGAGAAATATCTGAAACACAGATGAGACTTAAACAAACATTTCCATTTGCTCTCTATTTAATCTCATTGATGTCTAGAAGAAATAATTGATATATTAAAGAGATCTCATCTGTGATTTTTTTTGGGCTCTTCTGGAAAGTTACTTTAGGATTTTGGATTTATTTTATCCTGTAATTTACATAGATTGATATCAAACCTTCCAGAGCAGGGTAAGACGTCTCTTTCTTGTCTCTTCTGCAGGTTGTGTGTGTCTCCACAGTCGAGGAGCAGCAGACGGGGCTTTGAAAAAAATAATACAAACATTTCAACACACTGTTCTTTCTCATGTATTATGATCTCATAACCATTGCGGATATTGCTAAATATACCATCACCACCAATATTTACCAATGGTATCAAAGGTTTTGGGCATGATTGAATACTCTCTTTACCTTTCTCCACGGTCGTGAACTCTTTAGACGTCCATGAACTCCAGTGGGCGGGCGCTTGTCTGTCCTGAGCTCTCAGTTTCACTGTATATCTGGATCCCGGGTACAGATCACACATCTCCATGCTGCTGGAATATGCTTGAACAGTCTGAGATCGAGTCTGCAGCATGATGACGAACAGATATTTGCATCAGACATTAGTACATTTTTTGTCTATTGGATTTGTTGCATTGATATGCATGTGTGTAGCGTGTAAACCTGCTCATGTGTCATGTACTCCACTTGGACCCATCTGTAGGCTTTCTCATTTTCAGAGAGGGTGTAAAGCATTTTCCAGCCCACCTGGAAACACTCGGGCCGTTCCGGTGACGGACTGATGTGTGTTATTGATGGAGGTTGAAGTTTCACTGTGTTCACACGGAGGATCAGGAATGAGAGACGATTAATAAACCAAAATAATAATACAAAAGAAAGTGGTTGAAGTGATGATTAGTGTTGCAAAAACAAGTTCATAGTTCTGGACTTCTAATGAAAGATTGGAAATTATTGCACCAGATGAATGTTTAGACTATGTGAAACGTTAGTTAACGTGAAACGTCTGAGATTAAATGTAACTTTGTTTGTTTTGAAACCTACTGCGAGAAACACGACTTGAAGCAAGAAGCCTATTTCACGCCATATACTTTATTCTTCATGAAATGTCTTTAACACACAGTACAAGTCAAAAGTTTACACACAACTGATAAAAATGTTTCTCATAATCTTAAGAGTTTATTCTGAATGTGTATATTTAAATTATATTACAAAAATATAATTGTGCCAACATATTTATTTTGATTAGAAAACTAAATTTTTTTTTAAATGTTATTACTTAATCTACAAATAATGTAGACACTGCAGATCTAAATGCAAAAATAAGCATTTCATCCAATGTCCCTTTTAAAATGAATATAATCAAATATTATTGATGTATTCATGCAGATACCTTGATTGCCACCATTAAAACAGAAGTGTGGTGACTGTATGAATCCTGAGCTTGTGGACGCCAGCACATCGGCACAGAAACAGTGAAACGCTGAATTTTTCAGCTGAATGGAGCACTGAGATCCTCTGGTTTCACAAACACCCTCCAAGCTGAAGAATTCTTTACTGTGACATATAGTTCTGTGCAGATTTTCACAAGAATATTCACAAACAATCTTACCAATAAATGTTCACATTTTAACCCTATTAATCTAGAGGAGATCATAACTAACTGAAGAACTCTACGGAGGATAAACAGAGAGATTTGTTTGCAGAATTCTGCATGTAGTCACTAACCTACCATCTCTACCAAGATGATGATGAAAGTATTTTCATTTGTGGGAGGACTGTTCCTTTACTTTACATCCACCCTAATGCATCTTTAATCTGTTCTCTACCAGCTCATAACCACACTGAAAGACGGTTAACCACTTTCACATTAAGAAAACAAGATAAGTAATCCATCAGACAGATAAACAAAATTATAAAAACAACACGAAAATAACACTAAAATGACTTTCTCATATACGGGGATGGAGTTCACACTTAATGCTTGTCATTTTTCAGTATCATGTTTAAATATTCTTTATTTATAGGAAATGGGATGATAATCTCCTCTCGAAACTACACTTTATCAAATGAATGAAATGCAGGATGATATATAACATGGTATTGAATAATTACTATCATTTTACCAAATCATGGTACTTTTGTCAGCGTAGAAAGTGTCTTACTTGTTAACTCGAAGTCTGTATCTGCTGTTGTCGACTGCATGGTTGGTTGTTTCCCAGTAACAGGTAATATTGATGTATTCCAGTATCTCACACTTTACGATCGATGGGGTTGATGGCAATGCTACCGGTACAAACAAAACCACTTTACAGCTACAGAAATATCGCTTTTCAAAACTTCCATGTGTGACAACTAGCCCCGGGTTTTCAATATAAACTAATCTGACAGAATTTGCTTTGCATAAAAGTTTCAGCTACATAAATAAATGTAAACAAACAATAAACGGGCATTAACAAACATGCTTTCATGCTTTCAGATCTTTGTGTATATCAAACCCACACAGCACCCACAAACAATCATCAACACAGATCAGATTTCATATAAAAAGCATGAAATAATCCACCGCTACTTGTAAGAAAAATGTTTATGTCTGTAGATTTAACTGTGACCCATATTATGCTCATACAAAAATGATTAACTTATGATTAATGATTAATTTCAAGTGGCTGTGAAATATCAACAGCAAATAAAAGAGTTTCAAAATAACATTTATCTAAGTGGAGGGTTTGTTTGGCACAGGGTTCATTGTGGTTCATTATGAGATGCTTAAACCTGAATTGGTTAAGTCTTGATTTATTTTGAGTCAACTGATCCTTTATCCACTTAAAAATAAATGTGTCTGCCGAATGCACACACACATCTTGTCTTGGATATGTGTATGATGACAACTGGATATTTTGTTGGCCTTGGCTACATTAAAATATCTTAGATTTTAGACTGATTAGAACTGTGCCATTTGTTTCCCTATTCTGCTGCTTTAATCATTGGTTAATTTAATCGTTTAGTTATTTTCACGAAAGTAACTTAAGGTTTATTTACAGCATGGACAGTCCCATTACAGTAACATGTGGTATAGCGTCTTGTTAAATACGGTCATCTAAATTAAAACACTTTAACCAAGTTTGTTTTAGTTATTATTATTAAAGCTCAAAACTATAGTAGGCTACCTGCGGAGAGAAACGTGTTGGTTGCGCACATCCACAGAATGAATCCACAGAGTTTCATCTCAATCCTTCTGCTTCACCTTTCAGCTGTGAAAGTATATAAAGCCATTGAAATAAATAAAAAGAAAGCCACTGGTGTAAAAATTAAACATTCACAAACAACTCACATGTACAAGTCTAGATCAAAGCAAACATTGGCATTCGTGCAGCTTCCTGTCACAGACGGAAAAGATCTTTCAAGATGAAAATTTGGGGGGAGATCAAGATGATAAAATAAGTTGAACTATTACTCTTTTGGTTAACAAAAACCGATATGCACGACAGCGTAAATGAAACTAAAATGAAAGCAAATGGTTGTTGTAGCAAGTTAGCCAAATAAAATCCAGGAGACACGGATACTGTACCTTTGGTTGATGCAGATGAAGAACCAAACAACTGAAGACTTTTCGAAAGCATTTACAGCATTTGAGTGTGAAAATAATGTCCGTGTCGATGACATAATCACGATCATCAGTCTCCAGAGGCGCGTGGCGAGCCTGTGCGTAAAAGCGGAGATCAGTCTGTGTATCCGGCTGTTCTGTATGTTTTATATCAGCTCCGATCACTTCAGGGAACTCAATGAGGAAAAAAAGTTTTCAAAATAAACTCATTTTTCAATGCTCTTAGTCTGTTATGAAAGTTACTCACTGGTCTAAAAGAAGCACATTTGTCAGCACAAATCTGATTCACTGTATACACGACACTGTATCAAGTATTCTGTACATTCTCATTCAATAACAGCTTGCAGTGGCATTCGTTGTATACTGCACATTTCAGCAAATGTAGCGGGCATTAAAGTATTCTATGAACAAAAAAAACTTATTCATTATTCACACAGAACATACTGTATAAGAGAAAGAGTAGCCTTATAAATTATTGCTCGTAGTATTGACCATAATGATCTATTGTTATGAATAAAGAATACGACAAGATACCCACCTTGTACAAAACATAAAATGTATGAGAGAACCTACAGGAAGATGAACAGACACATGTTGAGTCATGTTCTGCTGCTAAATCAACACTCAACTCCGATCAGAAGACAAAGAACAACCAATTTAGAAAAATCTAAAATATACCATTTTTACTGTTTTAACTGCTTCCAAAATGTGGTTGCTAGTGTGTTGCTATGGCATTCTGGGAGGTTGCTAGTGTGTTGCTGTAGTTGCTATGGCATTCTGGGAGGTTGCTAGTGTGTTGCTGTAGTTGCTATGGCATTCTAGGAGGTTGCTAGTGTGTTGCTATGGCATTCTGGGAGGTTGCTAGTGTGTTGCTGTAGTGGCTATGGTTGCTAGTGTCTGGGAGGTTGCATTCTGGGAGGTTGCTAGTGTGTTGCTGTAGTTGCTTGGCATGGCATTGCTAGTGTGTTGCTATGGCAGGAGGTTGCTAGTGTGTTGCTATGGCATTCTGGGAGGTTGCTAGTGTGTTGCTGTAGTTGCTATGGCATTCTAGGAGGTTGCTAGTGTGTTGCTATGGCATTCTGGGAGGTTGCTAGTGTGTTGCTGTAGTTGCTATGGCATTCTGGGAGGTTGCTAGTGTAGTTGCTATGGCATTCTGGGAGGTTGCTAGTGTGTTGTAGTTGCTATGGCTCTGGGAGTTGCTAGTGTGTTGCTGTATGGCATTCTGGGAGGTTGCTAGTGTGTTGCTGTAGTTGCTATGGCATTCTGGGAGGTTGCTAGTGTGTTGCTGTAGTTGCTATGGCATTCTGGGAGGTTGCTAGTGTGTTGCTTATTGGTCCAAGTCAAAAGAGGCCATACTGAATAATATGGTTCCTATTAAGACTCCTTCAAAGTTTTTAAGGTGAGATTTTATCACCCACCGAATAAAAATCATAAGTCACACTGTGGTATAGCATTGTGTAAGCAGCACAAAGGTTACAGATTTGATTCCCAGTGAACACACAAACAGACCAATAATATGTACACTTTAAATGCACAGTAAATTGCTTTGGATAAAAGCATCTGCCAAATGCATAAATGTAAAATGAATAATGACGCTTGGCAATGTTAACACACTCCTATAACTGCACTGATATCTAATGATTTATCCGTTTTACATAATAGCTGTTTACTCCACCACTCCAATCCACCAGCCACACATAATGATAGATGAACTATAATATTTCTCATAAGCCATGAAATAATCATAAGCTCGTTCCTCAGAGAGTTTAATAAAAGCCATACACAGAACATACACAAGACAATCCCTGAAGGGAAACAATCAAATGATCGTGAGTCATTACCAATCTCCTGAATGCGTGTTTACACCAGATGATCTCAAACTATGAGGCAATTAAACAGACATTTTGTTTCTTTTTTAATTCACTGTCTTGAAAAAACCTTGACAGAGACTCTAAAAAAGATCCATAGCAATCTGTAATAAAATGACAGTTTATATCTACTTTAAAAATTAAAATTTTTACCTCATTTGAAATGTTTTTAACAACAAATAAATGTAATAATGTCAGTAAAGATGATAATGATAAAAATGCTAGAAATCTAAACAGTATCTTTTGATAAAAAGACGATTAATAAAATAAACAAATTTCTGACAAAAACTAAAATAAAATACAATATTATAAGAATTGTGGAATTGTAAAGGAATTGCTTTTGCTATATTATCACAACACTTCATTTCAGATGAAGACGTTTATAAGCCTTTACATTTTGTGGTAAGGGTAAAGAAAGCTCCAGTAGTCTCGGGGAGGCGGTGGCGGCCCGGGCAGAAGGACTGACCCTGTACGGGTCATATCCATCAAATAGAGCCTGACGGGTCTTTGGTCGAGACAGAAGCTTCAGTCTCTCACCGGCTGCAGCCTTCAGAACATGATTTGGAATCGGCCACGACACCGGACGAGCGAGAACGTGCTGTGGATGAACCTGCTTAGGAGCTACGAGTGGAAAAAGAAAAATGAAGTATGTCAACTGTTGAATAAATTCCTTTGTATATGAAGGATAATATTTTATTAAAGATTTGTTTGGATTACTTTAGGAAAGTTGAGAAAGAATAATAATATAAGTAATTTAAATGCTGCAGGATGCTAAATAGAAAAAATAAACCAAATGCATTTTTACATTATTAGATAAACTGAGAAGCCCTGATATAAAATTCATGAAAGAGTTCTCAAGCGTAATGAAACAACTGAAACACATCTTCCAACTTTCTAGTATCATAGTTGTTAGGTGTCTATGTACATCTTTATGATAAACGTTAGCCAGTGACTTTAATATTTAATATTTTTATTCATATGTTTATTATTGACATTTATTTGCACTGTTGTTTTGGCAATATCAAAAAAAATAGTCAGTTTTAAAATGACTAAACTTCTGTCAAAATAAAACTTTAGATAAGGTTTTCAAATAAGCTTGATTTAGACCATCAAATATTGTTTGTTAGTGAACTTCTTGAGTTACACATGCAATTGTTAAACTAGATTTCCTCATTTAAATCTAGAGTTTAAATCTTTAAACAAAACTCAGCATTTACAATTTTTGACTAAATACTCTCTGACACCCTCATTACAGTGTAAAGATGCAAATGTTACGATGACATCATCTTTTAGATTTTTAAGTTTACAACAACCAAAAAGAGAAGGTACATGCCTAAAATAATCCACAAAACAAAGTTTGTATGAAATTTATTAATAATTTTAGTAACAGAACAGTCACAAGCTGACCAGTTTTTAAATATTTAGATGTGTAAACGTGGTGATATGGACTCACAGGCCAGCAGCAGTACACGAGCGGATGGTGTTGCCGTGGGAACAGAGACTGTGTGAACACTTGATTCATCACTAAAGCTGCTCAACATCATCTTCATGTGTTTTGGCTGTGCCAGCCGACAGATCCTCGGGCTCGCCCTGAATGTTTTAACTGCAACATTCAACTGTGAGGACACAAGAAACAAACACAAGACGTCTATCATTCACTGAGCTTTTATCCTTAGGTGTGCGTATGTATATACATGCATGTGTGGATATATTATATTCATTTATAGTATTAACCGATTCTATGTTGCTGCAAAGACAGAAATAAGCAAAACGCAAACGCCTTACATTAAGGTTGTATTTGTTAACATTAGTAAATGCGTAAGCTAACATAAGCTAAACATTTTTTAGCATTTATTAATCTTTGTTAATGTTAGTTCATACCAACACTATAGTTCATGTGCGTGTGCAGTAACTCATGTTAACAGATACAACTTTTGATTTCAAACATTATTATTAGTAAATGGCAAAATTAACATCATCTAAGACTAATACATGCTGTAGAAGATTATATTGTTCATTGTTAGTTCATATTAGCTTATGCATTAACTAATGTTAACAAATACAAGCTTATTGTAAAGTGTTACCAAAAAATATTTAATATTACCACAAAAACACATATAAAACATGCATTCATTGTTTGTAAATCAGCACATGCTGATTGTATATTTTTCAGTATGTTTCAGTATGTTTTTGTGCTTATTGAAATAAACCAATAAATAAATAAGATATAACTAAGCATTTTAGATGTTACATATGACACATATATATATATTTTCTTTTTCATATTTCTTTAAAGTAAACGTTTTTTTTCTTTAGCGCTTTTTACAATTTTCTATTGTTACAAAGCAGCCTTACAGATTTTGTATACAAACAACAGTTTGACAAAAACAATATCAGTATAAATAAACGTTTTCAATAAAATGTACATTTACTAAACTAACAAAAAATAATGATCTGTAAGTTTATGACCAGAAGGACTCAACAAGTGAAGAGCATCATAATACGCAGTGCATTTACTCACAGGGGCCGGCAGGGGCCGATCGGGCCGCCAGCCGTCTGCGGGGGAACGAGGTAATGACAGAGAACACAGTCTTTGAGATGGACGAGCTTTCAGAGCTGCAGGACTAACCGTCCATTCAGATGACCTGCTTTAAAGAGAACCACAGACAGACATCAGTATCAAAAAACTTAGTCATCAGATTGCACCTGAGAGACGTGGATTCATATCTGCTTATTAACTGATTACAGGTGTAGTTATCTGTTGAGAATACAGTCAGAGAATAAAGCCTGAGACTTTGTTTTTGAATGAAGACTGTGAGAGCTGTTATTGCCTGAAGATGATTATTATTATAGTTCTGCTTTATTGCCTGTGTGATTAAACTCTGAACAGATACTGTACTGTTGAGATCTATGACGAGCCGCTGCGGTGAAGTTACTGTTTGTGCATTTCAACAAAGATCAAATGAAATGAAAACAAATATGATTATGAACTCTTATTCAGACTAAAGTGAAGTAACGTCAGTTTATTTATGTATGTTATAAGTAAAGACAGTGTGATGTATGATTCAGTCTGGTTCTCCTGATAATAAACAGTTGTATATTATCTCTTACTCTTACTTGCATGAGACACTAGATTCCTACAAACATGAAAAAAGGGAATAACCCAAATAAAAGTGTGAAAATTCAGGGGTTTCCCCCTTTTATGACTGATATGTGACATTTTCTTAAGTTGAATGTTTTAAATGTAGGTTTCAGAATTAAGTGTATGTGTGATCTTTTGAAGCGAACAGACTAATACTAATAATACTTATTATAATAATAATAAATTCATTAATAAAGTTACTTTGTGCTTTACATTATTCACCTGCTCTCCTCAAAAAAACGGACCGGTTTTTTGATCTTGGCGAGCTGCTCCAAGCGTGGAGTTAATTCTGTGGAGACAAAATCAACACATCATCTCACAATCTTTACAGAAAATACATTCCAATGAACAATAACAGGAAATGAAATAAAAAAACTGTCTAAATCTTTAACCTCCTAAAATTGAAAACGTAAGCTTATTGGCATCATAAATTTTGTCTATTGTATATTGTCTACTCTGCAGAGATAAACTGGATGTTATTTCCAGTAAAGAGAATCAACTTAAAATGGCAGAAATTATAGTGATATTTCAGAAGTGACTTCCATACCAAAGGCAGTAGATGAGGTCTTCTTCGACTCTGCTGGTATTTCATCAAGCCAGTATACTGATCGCCTATAAACATTTAAACAAACTCAAACAATCATCACAGTCAAATCCCAGACATAAATGCTTAAATACAAAAAGCATTAAAGCATCTGCAGGAATGTATAAAACTGTTGATGGATGTCCCTTATAAAATTAACTATGATTTTACTTAAATTAAAAAACAAAAACTATAAACTATAGTAAATCCAAATTAACTATGGTTTTGCTACAGTAATCATATTTTATCCATGTTATGTGTAGTAAAATCATGGGTACACAAATACAAATCAGTGCAACAAAAAACATGGATTACAATTTTACATTTTACTTCTTTTTTTTACCATTGTTAATCTTTCTGGAAGGAACATCAGGAATAAACTACAATTGAATAAGATAAAATCATATTTTTAGGAACTTTTCCAAACTGTGTCTGTCTTTACATTACAATATTTGATGTGCGTCTTACTGGTTGAAAATACTTAATTTTGCACTCTTTTTTCTTAAAATTAGTAAGTAAAAGACATTTTATAACATGGTTGACAATATGTGTGTAATGTATGTTTATGTGTATATTCACTTTTTTTACTTTCTTTAATTTAATATAATAGCAGTTCAGAAGATAAAAATGAAGCAAAATTGTAAGCACAAATATTCAAATTGATGTGTGTTAATGATGTGCACAAATGTACATTTATAATCTGTTAATGTTTGTGTACCCGTCTGGGAATTTAAGCAGGTTGGGTTTGAGTCATGTCTTCTGGACAGATAAAGCAGATCATGAAACGAAAACTGATATTAAGAGATCTTTTCCATATTTAAATCGCTATCAAATTGAGTTTACAACAATAAGCTTTGATGAATGCAGCGCGTGCACGTTCAAACAATAATCTTTCTTTGGATCATTTATTTTTTATTTATTAAGGATCACATCGCGTAAAATGTGTTTTTCACCTATGACATTAAAAATAATTATTAAAGAAACATGATTTAAGCGAAAAAGTAAACGGCTGAATAACAATTTTACATACAGGCTCTGTGTCACGTGGTTCTAAAACCCAAGGGGGTTTATATCCAATTTTATATAGACCAACATTCCAAAAATTGCATTATAAAGTTCAAAAATGTATTATGGGATAAAATGACTTATTTTATAATATAATATTATAATAATATTTTTATAATATAATAATTATACAATATATAATATATATTGTATAATATTAACGGCTTTATGTTTTTTATGCAGTAAAACAATTATGAAACACAACATGTATCAAATGTGAACTGTTTAAAGCATTGAGCTGTTTAAAACAAACACACAAACCCATTACTGCTGGTTTGCCCTGCAGTCTTTGAGAGCTGGGACCAAAAGATATGCCTGGAAAATACCAAAGTCAAATGAATCTGATAAACAAAAACAACAAAGGGTTAAACATGAGAACAACATATTTCTTTGAAACAGCATGAACTGAATTATGTGCTATAAGACCAGAAATGTATATTAAAAAATAAGAGAGCCATTATTTATGTCATGTTCAACAGGTTCTATTAATCTTTAAACAGCATAATAATGAGGTTAAAGGTATATTTTGCAAACACACATTTCATTAAGTTTGGAGCTTTTGATGATCTTTGAGGAATGAAAGGGAGTGTTAGAGAAAAGTTCATGTAAACAGGGCCGTGCTGTCACCTTAGGCTATAATCCATCTGTTTGTTTCGACATGCTGAAGTATTCATGATGTGCAAAATTCACTGTACATGTAGACACTGGTAAAAAAACAATAACACAGCAGTGAGTCAGCATGCACATGCAGAATAAATTTACAAAAGTGTCATGAAAACCACTTCAAATCTGAAAACACAAGATCTGCCCTGTTTCACTGGACACTTTTTAATCTGTCTGGATGTTTAGTTATGATAATAAGTCGAATAACTTAAACTAATACTGAGAGATCCTTAAACAGATCATTTGTCTTTAGCAAGTGTAAGAAATATTGCTTCATTTGGCACTCATTTCTATGTCAATTTGTAAAATTACACTTTTTAATGTAGCTCTTTTAAGCATTTGAGCAGATGTACAGACTAAAACAGCTTTAGATGAGGTTGAAAACAGAAGACATTTGATTTGAGGTGTTATTCATGTTCCTGAAAGGTCAAATACAATGTTTAATGTCAGATGTTTGTTCAATTTGCTTATCTTAATCATGAACTTAAATGTTAAACTTAATCATGTAATTATGTGCCTTATGTGAACTTCAGCTGTAGTTCAGTCATTTAAACTGAGGGCCGAGGTCATGAAGAACTGGACCAAAGGGAGGCTGCAGGACCAGCTGTTGCCATGGAGACCAGCGGTTGTTCAGGAACTTCTTTTGACACAGCAACTGATGAAATGTTTTCACATCAGTGACCGGTACATGTCACACCTGCTTACACACACAGCTCTCTCTCTCTCACCTACAACAAAGTCACGTGTCAAAAACACTCCATCATCCACAATCCATCTATTAAAAGCTACCCCTAAAAATAAAGGTGCTACATGATGCCATAGAAGAATCATTTAACATCTGCAGAACCTTTCTGTTTCACAAAAGATTCCCCGAAAAGTTCTTCAGCCCTCAACAAGTTGAAAAATCCTTCTGGGTTTTAAGGAGACAAAAATGGCATTGCTGTGAAGAACTGTGGACAACATGCTTTAAATGCTGTTAGGTTCATTTAAATCCTGATGCAGAGATGAACGGAGACAGACCAGGTCAGCTGTACAATATCAGAGGTTTCAGATGAGACTTGACAGTCTACATCACTTCCAAGCAAACTGCCAACATAAAGAAAGCACTACACAAATCCAGAAACCATTTGATCTCAGTCAACAACAGAGCATGTATAAGCCAACTCACATGGAGATCTGACCTCATTTTTACACTGTGCAATAAAGAGAGAGAGAGAGCGAGAGAGAACGAGAGAGAGAGCGAGAGAGAACGAGAGAGAGAGAGAGAGAGAGAGAGAGCAGCAACATCTCATCCAGTCAGGTTTCTTATGTTGATGATAACTACCACAAAAATACATCTATGCAATAATAATTCAACACAGACCTTCTTCATAGGAAACAACTCATATTTTATTCCAAAGAAATCAAAAGCTGTAAAACAGTAAAAGAAAGAAATCACTACAGTTACAGTCATCAAAACAAACAGCTACTGTGTGGATCTCTAGATCACATGTGAAAATTCCCAAAACTACACAAGTGTGTGTTTGTGGTTTTATTCCCATCAGCCTCTGCTTGACATACAGGTAAAGTCACCACAAAATTACTTTACAGTTTTCTGCTAATCAATATTAAAGCTATTTCTCATTTTCACAATATCACAAGGCTTACCATGTGAAAAGGAAAGTACTAGTGTTTGTTTGCTTTCACAAAAAATACAGTTTTCAACAGATTAATATGTTTAGTGGATTTTAATAATTAGTCTTGGGGAAGACAAACCCAAGATGACTGAAACTAAACTTTCTCACAAAGCATTGCTAAATATTGCTAAGATGTCCTACTGATGGGTTGCTGGTAGTGTACAATGAT
This sequence comes from Beaufortia kweichowensis, assembly GCA_019155185.1. NCBI lineage: Eukaryota > Metazoa > Chordata > Actinopteri > Cypriniformes > Gastromyzontidae > Beaufortia > Beaufortia kweichowensis. The sequence continues at coordinate 4,129,762 of CM032797.1, read as the reverse complement.
AGTTCACCCTAAAATACAAATTCATTTATAACCCTGATGTCTCTGTGGTTATTTGCTCATACAATGGATGTAAATGAAGATCATACAGGTTTGGAATAACACGAGGATGAATAAATGATGAAAGAAGTGTGAAGTCTCTTTAAGTGACATCACTTCCTTTCAAGCCAGAGGGTGGTCATCACTTCCTGTTCCTGCAGCACTGGATTGAATAACAGCATTGTGCACAGATGGTCATCCGGTCAGGAGAAAGTCACTTTCTAAACATTCCAGTGTTGAATATAACTTCTGTCGTGTAATTTATGTCTTACTCATCTTTTCTACTGTCTGACGCAGGGATGTTAAGAGCTGGATTCCTGTTTGGAGCTAAACTAAAAACTAAAACAAATACTTCATCCAGCCACTTGTTTGTTTTGTCCTGTAACACTCAAAGTCTGTAAAATCCTTGGTATAAACACTTTGGTTTGTCTACAATTTATCAGATTTCAAATAAACAGTTCAGCCCTAAAATAAAACATCTTTTATCTTTTATCATTTCATATCACTCTCATATCATTTTCAACCCATGTTTAATTGAAAAAAATACTAAAAGATAAAACTGATCAATGCTACGAATATCTGAATGGCCATGTTGCATGTGGTTCCAACACAAATGAGATCTAAAGCTTTGCGCATTAAAGCAACATTTTTTATCTAAAGCAGGATTTCCTTGTCTTGAAATATAGCAGACAACATAGACTCGCATGAACTGCTTTTATGTTTTTTGTACTTGACAGATGTAGTCACAATCATGTTGAAAACACAATGCAACACAGAAAAAAGTGCATGTTCGGAAACTCTTCTTGGTATTCATCATTCAGATTTTAAATGACACGAGAGGAAATAATACCATTTTGGGGTGCTGTAAATCTATCATTTGAAGCTTTGGAGCAGACCGATTTAAGATAATACTGCAGTTCTCTGTGTGAGTCCAGCGGTGCAGAGAATAAACCTCCATCAGTCGACGCGTCACATGCGTGTAGCGCGTCAAAACACCGTCAACTACAGACTGACTGTGTGCACATATACACCAGGTTTAGATTCAATCTCTCAAAAGTCAAACCAACATCAAAATCGATTTCAAAACTAAGCAGTATAATGCGTGTGTGTAAGCCCTGAGCGAGTATGAGCGTTTTACGAGCATGTGTTTGTCCTCAGAGCGTCTGCACCAGCACTGGAAACAGCAGGGACAGGTGCTCCGCTCCACGGATGGGCAGCTTGTTAGTGGTGTAGTAATGGATGACTTCAGAGATGGAGTCAAACGGAGGACTGTTTTCACCCAGGATGAACTTCCCATCACGAGACTGTGTGAACTTCATGTGCATGAACCCGTGACAGCTCCTGCGGAGAGACACAGACGGAGATTCATTGTTGCTTTTTCAAAACAGAATAAAGGCAGCAGGGAACCTGAAATTTTGTAATACAGGAAAGTTACAGATTGGAGCATTATAAAAAAGCATCAAATGCTGAAAATCTGATTGCAAAGACCTGCGTACTAATGTGCACAACCTACGACACTTCAAGGACGAAATCCATGCAAAGTTTAATACAAGAGGTCCCACATCAACAATCAGAGCAATTAGAGAAGCATAAACCTATTTAAACAGAAATAATTTACACTATTACAATAACTGCATAATGGTCTGAGACTTTGGTAACTGTACCTGAGAGAGAGCGAGTAGTCGTTTCGGCTGGTCTGACTCTTTCTCACCAGATAACTGCATTCTTTACACAGCGTGAGCAGAGATTCAGCTTCAGAGCGGGTCAGTGCACCGTGATACCACCTTAAAATACATCACGTGATGAGTGTATATCAGTCGTCTTTCTTTAGCTGATTTGTTAAGCAGCATGTGTAAGTACATACACCTGTTTCTCCAGGGGCAGCGTGGGGTCGACTCTCTCACCCAGGACGCTGTGAGGAGAGTTGGGTTTACGCAGGCTGCTGGGTCCGGATCTGGACGCTCCTGCGCTCCAGTGCGGCTCATCACGGGGCAGTGTGGACTGATCCCAGTCTCTCGCATCAAACGTCACTACAGGACAACAGTTATAAACATAAACATCTGTAATACGGACTAAATGAGGAATGGAGAAAAAGTAGTGTTTTTGTCATGCATAAACAACAGTAGCAGAGATTCTGCACATCTGATCTTTCTGCATCACTGATTTCCTCGCCTCACTCTCTCATCCTAGATCCCTACACTCCTTCATATGGGTAACATCAGACGGGAGTTATTTACCAATCTATTCCTTTTCATATTCATATTTGCAGTCTTAAAATATAAAATCTCAAAGAATGTTTTTCTTATCAATATATTGAACCATCTGTTCATATTTTCATAATCCCCTGTTGATAAAGACATAAGAAAAATATCAGATATTTACATATTTTTTATTCTAGATGAGGGAAATATTCATGTGTTATGGATGTGACAAAAAAGAACACGTTTTTGAGAGGCAACTAACTTTGTAGGATTTCTGTGAATTAAAATACACAAACCAGAAGCAAAAAAAGGAGAGGAGATGACTCTTCAAAGAACATAAAATGGTTATTTCATTTTAATTTTCATATGCTCATTTATAAGGAATGGATGGATTGTTATGTATGTGACAAATGCATGCTTTATTTTTTTCCACTATGGAAAAATCATGCTTTTAAAACTTTAACACATGACACCTTAAATACATGGCTATTTAAATGACAAAATATTGACATGTGAGCTATCATGTAAACCTCATGGAATTGCCCTTAACTAACTTTAGTAGAGAGAAAAATGTAATCCTCTGGTGAAGTGAAATACTGTTCACAACCCAAATACTACTACTAATAGATAATAATATTTTAGTTCGATTTTTAGTTTCAATATGTTTGGAATGGCCCATAATGTTACCATTGCTGATGTATATTGTATGTAAGCTATACACATAATGAGCAAGATCTCTTAATTTGGAGATTGTGTATGACATAATATTATGTGACAGCAATGTAACTCTTGAAATACATAGTGTTCAAATACTGTTTCATATGCAGAAAGCATACTTAAACACTTTAAACACAATCTGTGTCTAAATATAGGTCAAAGAACCGGACTGAAATGACATAAATGCGAGTCCACCTCCACCCAACAATGGTTCTTACCGGCGAAAGCTTTCGAGATGTTCTCCTTCTTCCACTCCCAGGGCTGATCGTACTCATCCGCAGGTCTCTCATCATCTTGAGGCAGACGGCTCTCTCTCTCGTCCTCTGTTGGGGTCCCTCGGGGTCGGTCTCTCTCTTCATATGGGCTGTCGTAGAGCTGCGGGCTGCTCCTGCCCCAATCTGTGCCGCGCTGGAGGTCTGGACAACAATACACTTTCATTTACTTCCAAATATGTTTTATTTACTTTTTTGTCCCTACGAGCCACAAATATTTTGGTACACTTTTGGTACCCATTGCCACTTTGCAGTCATTTATACATCCAAAGCATTCAATAGATTTTATTTGTATTTGTGGTATATGGGAATTAAACCCATGACCAACCAAGTTACAGGAACACTCTTGTATCACTGTTAATCTTAGTTGTAGTGTTTTACCGTTTATGAATTGTTGAGCTTCAAATGGCTCCATGTAACTGCTGCAGGTTTCTACCGTGTCGTGTTCCCAGTCGGGTCTGGACCGTGGGTCCGGCCGGGCATCAAAAGGGTCAGAGTAATCCGAATCCCCGACCGCAGGAGCCGAGGGCACCACCTGGAGAGAGAGGAATAAAGTCATGATGAAGATTATAAACAAAATAACACAAAGCGACACAGATTGCAAATCAATCCAAAACCGCTGTCTGACACTAATTTAATGACTCTGGTCAAAACTGCAATTAAGCATCTAGTTTTCTTCTTTATAGATTAGTTTTATTTTATAGCTTGACAAAGCAGGATATTGCAGCACAAAAAAAGAACATTTACTGTTCCTTTTAACAGCACAATCCATGAAATATGGTAAATATATAATCAAACATCATATATAAAACATTTTCATTTAATAACATCTCCAAATCTTACACATCAAGACATGTAGATAAACAATGATTGTTTTTGCTTTACTCTTTCTTATACATCATCTTATATTCTTATTTAAACATTCTTAAAAATTACGCCTGTTTATTTTATGAAAACATATCATTACAAGAATACTTGTAATAATTATAGAAATAATAAAAATATAATTAGCTACAATTTGTAACCTAAATCATTCAGCTCACTTCAGATATCCTGGCTGTGTTTTAGAGCAAAAGACAGAAATGCTTTAAACTGCATATTGCGTGTCTGAGTCGAGTTACCGGGAGCATTTTGCTGTAATTTGGATAATAATATGTGTTGAAGAGCTGGAAGGAGAGAGAGAGAGAGAGAGAGAGAGAGAGAGAGAGAGACGTCCGAGTGCAGTGGGCACTAATGCGTTTGTCTGTTTTCCGCATACATTAAATTAAGCCAGTCTAATGAAACATACATGCGGGTAAATATAACAGCTACTCGCTAAAAATACAGAGAAAGATCATTTTGATCTATTGAAAGGCACAATTCAACCAAAATTACATTTCCTTCATCGTTAACCACAGTATGTTCAATTCAAAACAGTCAAACATGTTGGGTCACAAGTGATCATGATCCAAGCAAAACAACTGCTGTTCATACTAAACGTCTCTATTTGAGGACGATGACAGAATTTGCATGATTTATCAAATAAAAACAAATATTAACAGACAGACAGAGACAGAAAGAGAGACATAGCTGGTTTATATGTCATTAGAGATCCAGCAGACATTGGGATTAAGTGTATTTGGGTTAATGTAGATGTTCTGTGTGCACCCGCTTCATCGAGGACATCACACAGACAAGCTCATAAAACCATGAGTGAATTGTATATGCATGTTTGGGTTTGTTACGAACAGCATAAGTCACCTGGATCAAGAGAACTAAACAAATCTGTTCAAACAAATAAAACATTTTTAAAACTAAAAAAGCAATCCTGGTGTGTGCACATCACCGTCAATCAAGGCAACAATTTTCCTTTAAAAAATCTGGTATGGGCAATTCCAGCATCATGGATGTGACATTTTCAGTCAAAACTTGAAATACATATTTTCACAGAATATACTGAATCATCTGTTTTTATTTTCGTAAAGTCCAGACATGCAACCGTGTTCAAGTCAAGCTACAAATGGCTTATATTTGTGAGTTAACAACATCATAGAAATGATGTCATCTTTACGTTAAAACATGAGCTCTCCACACAGGTCCTAATTATTCCCATATCAACCCAAAAAAATGCAGAAAACCTTCTTTCATGTTCTCATAATGACCTTCAAGCACTTAATATATTATTAAAAACAAGCATTAGTTCTTACAGGGGTCTGTGGTTCCTCAAAGGTCACGATGTTTAATGGGATCTTGTTACGCCCAAATTCCTGAGATTCCACTTTTATCAGTCTATGTTTGGGAGACACGATCTTCACCTCCACGCCGTTAGACAACACCGCGCCAAAGGCGGGGAACGCCTCTAACGATCCTGACCTGCTCTGCACCCGGTTCTCCGACGGTTCGTACGGATCCTCAAAGTCCAGCTCTTTCTGAAGCCTGTAGGCCCGTAAGATCTCGCTCTCGGTGTAGTCCGGTTTGGGGGGCTGTGGCGGTCCTTTCCTGCTGCCAAGACTCAGCTGATTTCTAAACCACTTTGCCATGGGTCTACAAACAACACGAGAGGAGAGAATCAAATAAAAGTTCAAAAACTGCTTTTGCTTTTATAAGGTAATAAACCCATGAATCTTCCTCGAGCGTGAAACTCCTAACCAAACCAATAAGTAACTTATTACTGCGTGTCAATAAATGACAAATATGACATTGTGCAATATCTCACCTTCAATTTCCCCAATGCATGAACGCTTCAGAAGAGCCGACTCCGGTTTGCTCGCAAAATATTAATCTGTGAAGGCAAACGCACCATCATAAAGTACTAAAGAGCAACAAATAGGAAGAAAAGCAGAGTTTTATAAACTATTTTTAATCCTTAATCTTAGACCTACTCCTCTTACACTTAAACTTTACCCTGCTGAAAACTAATAGAAACCATTACAGAATTTTTAATGGATTTAATGGTTTTAATAGAAACTATAATGGTCTCCGTGGGTCTTTACTGGAACATTGTGAGTTCTGTTGGTGAGTTAACAATAAATCGTACTGGAATAAGACCCAAAACACTACAATAATTTTTGCAAAATAATTTTACAAACAGTAAAATAATTTTTGTAATGAATTTAATGGTAAAAACATATGAATTGATTCATTACCAGTATATTGAATTATCTGTTTATTTACTAAAGTCCTGTTGATCGAGTCCAGACATAAAAAACAGTCTATATATTAGTTATCTGTTTTTAAAATGAAAATAGTCATGTGTTATGGATGTGACAAAACATAACAGCACTTTGCCTGACTATGAAATGCTTTTAAAACTTTGAGAGAGAATGCTTTAAATCATTTTTAAATGGTTTTATTTTTAAACCATTGGAGTAAATCCTTAATGTTAATGCATTTATAACTGGAAAAGTAATGGCCATAAATAAAAAAACAAACAAATCGATATTATTGAAGTTACACAAAACACACACACACACACACACACACAGAATCTTGCCAAAACAAACCAGCACACACCCACTTTCTTTTTGTTCCACGTTTTTTCACAGAACACACAGATTTCTTCTCTTTTTAGTCACAAGTACATTAACACTGTCACCATATATAAATGAATAATAGCAAACACCGGCTAACACATCTCAACTCCTCTATCAAAGATTATATTCACTTTCCCAACCGTCAAACCACATAATACCAAAGACCACATGAGTATATTCTACATCCTAATGAAATACTGCACTATTTCGAAACAAAAACAGTCAACAGTAACGCATTTATTGTATTTTGCTAGCCGGTGTCGCGCTAGCCAGTTAGCCGCGTCGAGCGCGAGACCGACGACAGACTCTCACGAGAACACCGTAAAATTCCTCTTCAAAAACACGACAGCTTAACTCACAAAAACCACTCAGAAACACACAACCGCTGAAAATATGTGCAAAATACTAACCTCTCAGCAATGCATGGACGGAATGAGGATATAAAGCAGTTGTAGGAAGAATTAAAAGTGACGAGCGTGTGCACGTGCGGATGAGTTGCGTTGAATTGTATTGGTTGTTGTAGCTCAGCATCTGCTCGACTTGTTGGTGAAGCCCACCAGACTCGCATTGTCTTTGTTCTTGCTGATGCTTTTCATTTCTAATGATGGCTTTGAGTTACTTACTAACTAATCATGTTATATTGCATGCCTACAATGCACAACTTAGTATGCTTATTCGGTGCAATAAATGCATGAAGCAGATGCTTGTGTTTGAAACCATGCACAAAATAAATAGTTTGATCCAATGCACCCCCTCCATCAATATCTCTCAAAAAGGCCAGATAACCAGTTGCATCTGATATGCGCAATTCCATGCAAATGCCAATTTACCATGAAAAAGTAAAGTTTACTGACAGCTCAGATTACATTATTTGGTTTAAATACCCATGTGAGGTTTCTCTCAAAGTTTTTAAAGCATTTGGACTGTTTTCAGAACTCTCACATTCATAAAAGTCCATATTCCCTAAATATTCCTTTAGTGGGCACATGAAAACAACTATTTGATGTTCTTTGAAGAGTCATCTCTTCTTTGTTTGTTGGGTATTATTGTTTCTGGTTTGTGTATTTTAATTCACAGAAATCCTACAAAGTATGTTGACTCTCAAAAACGGGTGTTCTTATTGGTCACATCTTAAAATAGATAACTTATGTATACACTGATATTTTTCTGATGTCTGTAGTCTATCATCAGGGCTTCAGTAAAATATAAACAGATCAGTCAATATACTGGTAATCAATACATTCTGAGAAATTATATTTCAAGTTTTGACAAAAAAAAGTCATGTCCATAACATTGGAACTGCCCGTATTTTGAATAATTGATGGTGCCACAACATTAGATTGCATTAAAATCATATTTTAAAAAAGCAAAACAATTCTCTGAAGCCATCTGTTCTTCTGAGCAGCTCACAACATGTAATATTTTATAAACCACAGAAAAGGTCTATACAAGGAACTAAAATATTTTATTAATCGGATGTATAGGAATGTGAAAGTCTTTTGTGATATGAGACTAGAATCGTAATATGATTTAGATGTACTTATCTCCACTTGCACTGCATTTCCGCCTACTGATTGAACTAACATAGACTATGTTATATAGTAGATACTATATTAGAAGCACATTATGGAGTACACAAGAGACGTCTTGATGGAAAAGATCAAATATAGTACAACACAAAATCAATACAATTGAAACAGCTTCCAAAAGCTCCTCCGTCTAAAATGTTCATGACTAAATAAAGTTTACTTATAAAGAAAGCAGGTAAAAAGAGTTGTAGCTTTAATCTTTGTGTCACGAGGAAAGAAGTGGTTTTCCTTTGGGCTGAAGATAAACACATCTTTTGCAGTCACGTCATCTTCTCAGAAAAGATGCCACATTGCACTGTTTTTAGTCTAGTCAGAGTTACTTTCATCGCTGTCTGAGTACGCCCCCAACAGACTCAAAGAAGAGCCGTTCTGAGATGAGATGGTCAAGGCCTTGGAAGAACCAGATGAAGCTGTAGAAGGTACGGGTTCACCAGCACCTGTATGTGAAAATTACAAAAGACAATGAAAAATGCATCGGGGTGAATCACTTAAGACCCATCATAAACAGATTTTCTATAAAAAACTTTATTGTGACAATGTTTTCTTTTTAAGCACACCCTCCCTTTAATTTTCAATACTGTCATGGAGTTCAAAAGTAAAAAACTTAATAATAGTATTGGTTCAACTGCCTTATGCTTACAAATTAACTTCAATACTTATTTTCAATGTTTTAATAATCAATTTTAGTGTAACCGTGCTCATATTCATGAAAACGGTGTTCCTGGTCGTGATATTGCTTAATTATATCACGTTGTAATACAAACATTTTCTATACGAGTATTGCAATCATGAATTTTGTTTAATTTTGTTGACATTTTTGACACAAAAAAATTAACGGGGTTGATTTCTAAACTGGCACAACAGTAACAATAGATATCAAATTAGAAATAAGTTACTGATTGCATCAAAAGAAGCAAGTTTTACATCCAATTACAGAAATGATGTTAACATATTATAATTTCCTTTTGTTTTGAGTAGTTTTAACAGTACCTAAATCAGAGGCTGTCTGTGGTACACTGGAGGCAGAATTTGAAGGTTTCTTCTTCACCACCAGAGAGCCCAGCGCTCCTCGTCCTCTCAGACCCCCGACACTTCTCTCCCAGCTCTCCACCTTCTGTTTCTTTATACCCACAGACGACGAGCTCTGCAGAAAACAGATGAGACATGTCAAAAGCCAGAACAGGAAGACAACAGAAATATGTTTGTAAATGGTAAAGAATAGCACGTCCAAGAAGATTGGAATAAAAACGGGAACTAATTTTACACACTGTTTATGTGCAACATAGGACAAGTGATTATGTACAGATGTCATTCGTTTGAGTAATTTTACTAAATAAAACCCTACAGGGAAATAAAAAAGTGCTGACGCTACCTACTGTAAAAATAAACCTTTTTACAGCAATGACTGATATATAATTAATATACATACTGTATCTACCTATACAATTCTATAATTGATTGACAAGATCAACAGACTTAAATATTTCAGGCATGTAAAAAGACAAAATTTTTCTCAACAAAGTAACCAAATAACATATAAATGGTGGACAGTTAAAACAAACTGGAAACTGATAAGATTATGTCTGCTGTACCTGTGATTCTGTGGTTGTGTCTGTGGTGAGGATGTCTGTAGGTTTATCAGCGGTGTGTTTTCTTTCTTGCTCAGGTCTGTCCTCTCTCTCTTCTTCTGAGTCTGAGTCTCTCAGTCGTTTGACCAAAGCCCTCTCCAACATCTCTCTATGAGGATGAAGTGTAAACATACACATGAAAAATCCTAATCCATGACAAACCGTTCTATTAAGCACATCAATATATATTCTAAGTTTTGTAAACAGCACCATTAAAAAGACATTTATGTGTAAAGTGGATATAGTAGTATATTAACATGTTATGTTTTATGGTTTTAATTTATAACTATGATCTAAAATTAAAACTCAAAAAACTGCAAGTAAATGTCTGATCTTAGCTTATATAAGTCAGTGAAGTTAAAAAATGACATTGAGACAGTTTATCAAAGCGATTAAAGAGACACAACTTGCATGTCTCCTAATGACTTTTGTTTCATACTTGGTCTCTCGCTCATCCTCCTCTTGCTCTCTCTGTTTCTGTCTCTTCTCCAGCTCTTTATATTCATTCAGCATGGCTTCAAAGTCCACCTTGGCCTGTCTCTGGTTCAGATCCTTCAGCTCCTGCAGGTTCTCCAGCACTTCCATCTCCATCTTTGAGTCCCGAGTTCGATTCTCCAGAACCTGTAAAAGCATTAGGTTTCCATGTTTTAGTGTAACAGTAGCTACATAAATGAAAGTAATTGACATTTCATTGAGCCTGACACAGTTGAATCATTAGCATAAGCCAAAAGTATCCAAACATATGGTTTTGACAGACCTTCATGGGGTTATTGAGCTCCTCTTCCTCTCGCTCCTGTTGGATCTTTTTCTCCTCCTCTTCGATCAGTTTCTCTGCTTGAAAATTGCGGGTTGCGCCGTGTTCCATTGCGTAGTCTGTGTTCTCTGGGTCTGTCTGTGAAACGGATCAGATGAAATACAATTAAACACAATCAAACAAACACACAAGAACACCAGCCATACTCATATAAAGCATCATTGCTGCCGCTATACTGTTCACCTGCAGGTTTGAAAGTTTTCTTTTACCTTAAAGGTGATCTCAGCCAAGCATCTGGTACATTTGATGTAGAAACGGAAAATGGGCAGGCCCAAGTACAGTTCATTCTGAACGGTCTCTTTACGAGCATTGAACTTCTTTCCTTTGTATATGTATTCTCCACACGTTTTACACCTGCAAAACATCAATCTCCTTCAATAGTAATCTAGACTCAAGTACCTTACTTTTTACATATAACACTGCATTATTATCCTTTATTATTTCCCTTCAAACCATGTCTTTATGTGGTAAATATTAAAAATGTTGCACAGATAAATCAGGTCTTAAAAACATATAGAAAAAAAGCTGAGCCGTTTTCTTTGAATGACAAGCTTACAATAAAACTTATTATAGAGTACTAGTTAACTCAAACCATCATAGTACACAAGCCTCAAGACCTGAAATGAATGAAATATTAATTAATTAGAGTTTCTTACCTCATATTAAATGGTGCCATCAATCTGACCACATACTGACGGTCTTTGGGCAGTTTCAGTTTTGGGATTTTAGATGGATCAAAATCTGGTGGATAGTATTTCTGCGGTGAAAGAACAAGAGGAGATCTTTAATGTCAGTTCAATACAGTGTAGTTTTATAAACACATTGATCTCACGTAAAATCACGCTATTGCAACATTTAGTATTTCGAAGTGCACTAAAAATAACACCTGTTGTAACAAACACCGTTAATCCTCTTCAAACTGGGTAAAAAGTGAACTTATCTGTCATTTATTTAACTATACTTAGCAAGTTGATTAGCATGTCGAAAGCTATTTAGATATTGTAACTTAAATTCTCTGACTACAACAATGATATAAAAATAAAGGAATGACACTTACGTTCAAAACTTTTCTTTCCGACATGGTTCCCTTTAATTAATTAAAACGTAAATATTAAAACGACAAAGCAACGCTCAGCAGTCTGTTAGCAAACCCGCTGTACACTTCTTCATCGACGTCACTCGCTCCGTGTGTTAAATGTTTAAAAGTTTCAGTGCTGCCGCCACCTGCACACACTCGGTATTACACCCACAGAACTAACGCAAGTAGATCACTGAAAGTGCTTTACACGTGTGATATAAGAACACTAAACAACAACAACAACAACGACAACGACAACAACAACAACAACAACAACAACAACAATAATAACAATAATAATAATAATAACTGGCAAAAAATAAAAGTAATGAATAAAAGTGTATTCAAAAAACGAATTTGACTTGGTCCAGTAGAGGGAGAACTTCTGGACGGTAGTTAACCCTGTTCCCTGCATTCAGGGGAATTCAGTGTATGGTTTTCGTATTAAAGCACATTAAAGCACACAATGAAATTTAGTGGAAAGCAAACCAAAAGTGTTTACGTAAAGACACGTTTAGATTATTTGCAATTGTGACAACATCATGACAACACAATATGACAACAAAAATGAAATAATTTTAACCATTAGTTGAGTGAAACCATAAAGAATTACTTTTTACTCTTCATTTGCTAACTATAAGACTGATAGGAAACACGTTTTGATTTTTATGAGTGCTAAGTTAAAGTTAAATCCTCTGCGCCCAAAGTGAGGAGATCACAATGCACATGACAACAAACACATCGTGGAATAAATGAGCCATATTTGCATTGCTTTAACCATACTGCTTTGAAACCAATTTGGTGTACGCAAATGTTTGGTTATGTTGTGCGTAATCCTGTTGCGCAGCTGAAGGACGCGCGCAGGTTGTTTGGCAGCGCAGCGTCTTCTGCGCTCAGAGAGAAGCTCAAACTGATGCTCTGTCCAAACAAACTGAAGAAGTTCGGAAATAAGTGGAAAATGCACCAATAAAAACCAAAGAAGAAAACGCACGACGTTTGGATACCTCTTTTAATATGAATTCTGAGGGCATACAGTACCATTTGGAGTGCGTAAAATGAGTGTTGTATTTAAGAATCCAAAAATAATGTATCTACTCGGCACCATGATTTTAATGAAAAACTATTTACCTACAACATCAGTGGCCATCTAAGCAATCTTTCCGAGCCTTTACGGAACAATTTCATCAGGGATTGAGGTTACCCATCATGGATCAGTTTGGGATTTTGGATTTACATCAGCGCAATAAATGGAACATGCGGATACGCAGTGCTGCGATTGATGGAGTTTACACGTAAGCAAAATACTTTTATTTGCATTTTCAAAACAGATAGAAGTTAACAAATATGGGGGCTGTTAGAAGTATGTCTTTTACAATATAATATTTGATAAATGGTTAAAAAATATTTCTTTTTTTTTCTTTGTTTCTTTTTTTATTGCTAGTGCGCAATTCTCTATATGCAATTAAGTTTCTTTATACAAAATAAATTTGCGGTTTAATTTTAAGCTATGTGAAGAACAATCAAGTTCTTAAAGGTTTTAATGGTCCAGCAGATTTATAGGCCTCTTTCTATCAAGAAACTTATTGAGTTGACCTATATAATTATTTGGAGAATATTAAACAACTTCTAGATACTTTGATGAAGGAAAAAAGTTATTTGTTAAAAATTCTCCTATATTATAAGATAGAAAACCTCTATTAGAGCCCATTTCAAAAACAGAACATGGCACCTGCAAAGAGCACAAGAGGAAAAGAAATGTGAGGTTGTGTTTATCTGTCATCACTTGTCTCTATGGCTTATTGGTTGGAGTTTAGCAACCAATTCAAAACCAACCAATTCAGATGACCTGCAGGCAGGATAGACATGATGCAAAATGGCTGAGCAGTATCTGACTCCTCCCATTTAATGATATCTAATGGATCTGTTGGTTTCATCAGCAGCCAGAGAATCCCAAACACAGAGACTCTTGAGCTTTCATTGAATTTGAATTGTTTCTAAAAATCAATTTGTATAGCATTTCTTTCCTAGAAATTCCCTCTTAATAATAAGATAAACATTCTAAGCTGTGAGATCACACAGGTGTGTGTCTTTGGACGTTTTGTGTGTTTAGCATTTTCTCTTTAACACAAATCAGAAGGAACAAATAGCAACACTTATTTTAGCCTGTATAAAAGGTTTTCATTTGTGCTTTCTAAGACACAAATTAAATCATATGATCCAAATCCAAAAATAATTCATTAAAATAGCTCTTGAAATTGCTTGAGTATCATTTACACGAAATGATACTCGACAGAGAGAGAGATCAAAACTTGGTAAACCTGAAATGAAATCACCTGCATTGCGGGGTGTAGAGAGATTTTGGGTGAATATACTGTTAAGACGATTAACAAAATCCTGACAACACTGATTACATTAGAGAATGTGGCAGTCATTTAGATTGACATCAGCAGACAAAAAAACTGAATGACACACACATGTTTGTCTCAAGCCTCTCTTAGATGCAATAGTTTTTATATTAAGGTGAAAAGCTAAAGCTTTCCTGGAACTTACAGGTTTGATTCCCAGTGAATACTTTATACTCAGTTTTGCAGATACTTTTATAATATAATATCACTTTTGGCTGCAGATCTTCTATACTTACTTTATACATACTTTTGTAGCCTTATTTACTTGTCTATTGTTATATATTCTATTGTCTGTTGATATATATTGTAAACTTTCTAAAGCACTTCTTCGTATTATTGCTACCTTCTTATGATGTATCAATTCATTGTCTCTTAAAATGTATACGTCGCTTTGGATGAAAGCGTCAGCTAAATGCCTAAATGTAAATATATTCATTTCTATAAGATTTTAAATGAGTGAGGACGTCTTTAAATGTTTTCAAGAGGTAAAGCCAAAACATTTTCCTCAATACAGTAGGTTTAACTAAACCTGTACACAAAGATCACATGAATACTGGTATACAAACGCTCGTCATGTTGATTAAAGGAAAATCATATGCCTACATTTGATGGCTGTATTTTTTGCAGCGTGTTATTTAAAAACAACTTGCATGTAAACTGAGACAGCTGAGTGATTCTGTACAGCTGTGAATTGTGGGTCAGATCAGACACTGTAAGCCACTTTCAGGCTGTTGGTTAGATAACAGTTTCTGGCTTTCTTCTGCAGAGAAGAACTGAAGGAATAGCATCTTCCTTGTCCAAACTAATCTCAAGACATACGTCACTGCAGCTCCTGAGTCTTAACCGGAGACGGACAGACTATTAAAGAGAATGAGTTAGTAAAACTACAGTATGACTCACAAAACTAAGTCTGATGTTCTATTTAGTTTGGTGATGTAGCAGGAGGTTGAGAAGGTCAAGTACTGGATAAGCTTTTATTCGCTTTGGATGTTTCTTACACAACATGTAACTGTAATCAATGAAATCTCTAGTTTAATGGAAAGACAAGAGTCATTATGTAATAAAAACCCTAAAATATCTACACACAAGATAGAAAACTGGCCGATAAGATCTCTTTAATATCTCAATTATTTCTCCTAGACATTGATGAGATTAAATAGAGAGCAAATTGTTTAAGTCTCAGATATTTCTCCTGAGAAAAAGAGTCTTGGAGAAATCTCTCAAATGTCTCTGTCTTTAGAGTTTCAGAAGAGATCTCAACAATGACACAAACTCAGACATCAAAAGTTAATATTATTAAAGACTCAAACATTTCTCATCAAATTTACCCAAATCCAGATTAATTTTCCTATAAAATCTACATTTATTTTACACCTCCGTACACATGTAGTTTAACAATTGACTCGTTTGTTTCTGTCATTATTTCTCCCAAGTAATTTTAAAAGAAACTTCTGACACTTGATCCTGAAGTTGATCCTTAAATGAAACACAACTCGTCAAATCCTCTGAGCTATGAAAGAGAAACATCTGAGCAACACACATTTTCTTTTGGAAATTTCTATTGCTCAGTGAAATTGTCATGTAGTGTTACATTAACCTGACAGGGCCTGTTTTTTAAACTGGGAGTTTAGATGTTACAGCTCATGTAAGTTCATTTTGTGAACATTTGAGTAACGTACAACACTAGAGATTACTCCACAGAGGTCGTCCGGCAGTCATTACACCAGCTAAAGCAAGTGAAAAACATCTTAAAGGTCACACTTAAGAAAAGGAAATAAAAACTGTAACGTGAATTGAATAAACATTTAAAAAATAATCTAAAAAATAAATTGAAAAAATTAGAATTTAAATAAATACCAAAATAAGTTAAATGGGTTGTCTGTTTCCAGCATTGAGTAACTTCTAGTAGAGAACGATCAGGATGAAAAGATGGCGGCCGTGCTCCTACCAGCGGGTCCTGACGGCTTGCGACCGTTCACTAGCGAGTCTCTGGCGGCCATCGAGCAGAGGATCAGTGAAGAGCGGCCCAAGACCCGCAAGAACCACCAGGTGGACCCTGGAAACACAGAGGAGCTCAAACCCCGGGCTGATCTGGAGGCTGGAAAGGTGCTTCCTCGTATCTTTGGTGATATTCCTCCAGGACTGGTGGGAGTCCCGCTGGATGACATCGACCCCTATTACTACAAAAATCACAGGGTGAGATCTCTATATATCTACATATCTGTATATCTAAACTTTCATCAAATACTTCTTTGCTGTCCACATTCATTATACAGTCCTTCATAAGGTCTTGTGAGCTACAGTACAGTATATGTGTCTGTTTATTAATCTTTAAATGCTGAACAGTGACTGTGAATTTGTCTGTGTTAACTGTGTTCCTCTTCTCTTTTGCAGACGTTTATAGTACTAAACAAAGGAAAAGTCATCTTTCGCTTTAGTTCCACATCTGCGCTCTACATCTTTAGTCCTTTTCACTGCATCCGAAGAATCTCCATACGAATTCTGGTGCATTCATATCCTTTCACAGCCTTTTGAGAATATGTGTTTGTGTGCTGTTTACAGAAACAGATTCTAGTTTTCATTCTGAAAAGTGTCCCATGAGCAAACCTGCAATTTCAGGTCATTGGGGCAACCAGAACTATTGTCACCCAAACCAGTACAGCAACTGGTGACATGCAGCTGGTGGTCTTAAAGGGACAGTTCACGCAAAATAAAATATTTTTTGTCATTATTTATTCACCCTCATGTGGTTCAAAACCTGTATGTGTGTCTTTCTTCAGTGTAACACAAAAGTGGTCGTTTTGTGGTCATACATTGAAAGTCAATGAGGGTCAGTGTTGTTTGATTACCAACATTCTTTAAAATATAATTTTTTTGTGTTTTGCAGAAGAAAGTAAGTCATACAGGTTTATAATGGCATGAGGGTAAATAAATGATGAAACAATTTTTATTTTTAGGTAAACTATCCCTTTAACAGAGCTAAAGTATTAAAGTAATAAAGATAACTAAAGTTTCTAAAAGATAACAAAAAATCAAGACCAGTGGCACAAATCTTACACAGCTGCTCACATTGTGGGAAATCTAAAATATTTATAATTTCCTCTCATCGAATTCTGCTGGATATTTCTCAGGCTCATTTTTGAAACAGCTTTGTGATGTTCTTCCCCGGCACTGCCAACCAAATCCCTTGATACTCCTCTTCTAATTCCCCAAATGAAATAAGAGCAAAGTGATTTGGCAGCATGTGACAGCTGCATGCTACAGTCTGTGCTGAGTGCAGATGTCAGCGTGTCTGTGATCATAATGAATGCAGGTGTCCTGTGAACAGATAAATGTGTTTACACGCTCACACCTTACTGACTATAGCAACAAATGGACAGAGGTGTTAAAAAGAAAGATATTAGGACATACATTTTGGTTTATCTACAACTGTTGTGGCATATTAAAGAAATGTATATCATAAATCATATATTAATCTTAGAGGAATCGATCACCTATTTTACCTCATTTCCTTTATAATCACAATAAAATGATTGAACATTTATAAAACAGATAGTCATGGCTTTACATTTGGACTGGATTATCTGCATTTGAAACCATTACAAAACTGCACATTATAATTGAATGTAGCACCACAAAAAGATTAAGACAATTATTTAATTATTAATTATAAAAACTATTATTAAATACGTAACAACACTGACAATTAAGTTGATTAACATGATGGAGACAGATATTACAAAAACCAAGAAGCATTACGCTCCGGTTTAGATAATTACAAGGTATATTAATGAAAGAATGATTACAAAATATAACAACTTGATATACAGCACACTATATTTTGACTTTTTAAATGTAATATCACAAAAATATAATGTGCTTATGGCTGACTAATTGTTTATTTATTTATTTATTAAGTAAATAAATTAGCATCAATATATGTATGTTAAATATATGTAAAAACAAATATAAAGATCATGATAAAGATAAAGATGATAAAGATCATTTTCTTACACAGCTTCACAACGGTATAAGATTATAATAATGATTTTCAGTTTTCCAACTTAAAAGATATGTTTTCCACATATAAAATATCCTTAAGGCATTTTTTGAAAGGTGCTCTCATTTTCTAAACTGTGAACACAAAACCCAATTTTCAAGCTACATTCACAAAACCTCAGTTGCAAAACCAAACTTTCACCTCTCATTTGTCATTTATAAAGCACATTGTTCTAGATAAATTCCAGCAGTTTTGTCTCTAGCTGTATCAGGTGTGTTATTGACAGTTCAGATTGGATATGTTGTATTATACCACAGACTGAGAAAATCCTCACATTGGCTCCATATGTTACGGCTCAAATACATAATACATTAAACAGGGTAAAGGAACAGCTGCTTACCTCTCAATATCCTTCACCGGACTGAAACATCATCATGTTCGGTCTCATGAAAGTTCAAGACTACCCTAAAAAACAAACAATGATTTACACCTTACAAAAGCACAACTCAACATAAATAATTGAGCATTGTGTTAGCAGCACAAGGGTCATGGGTTTGCACAGAATACAGATACTGATAAAACCTTTAATGCACTGTAAGTCACTGTGGATATATAAGTGTATGTCATGAGCATAAATCGAAATAATTTCCTCAACTTGTTTACTTTGTTCAGCTTGTTTATCATGTGCACAATACTGACAAACTGCTGCTTCATGGCCATGTCAGACCCTCCACACTGGACAAAGTACCTGGAGTGAGTGACATCTTTATTCTTTATTCAACATGTTTTCAAACTCTTTAACACAAAAGACACATATTGTCACTGGCATGCGAAAACCTTGTTTGATTTAGATTTTTTCATAAATCATTTTTATTGATCAACCTTTTTGTTTTTGCAGCAAGTAATGAATAAAGAGCAATCAATAAAGGTCCAGTAGAGAGAAATCCTTCAGTTCTGTTTAAAAAGCTTCTCAGGTTGAGATCTCAAGAAGCTGAATGATAAAATGTCAAGAGTATGATTTTAATAATTCTAGACAAAGTGTGACTACTTCTAAAGATGATCAAATATAACATAGTGTTCATTTATTTTACATGCTTTTAGCCACAGTAACAAGTCTGTGCTTCAGAATCAGTTTGTGCTCTAAAATGTGTTTTCAAATGCTCACAAGATTTTTCATCTTTGCTAGGCTCCTGATAGCAGCATTGGTAAGAGTTTTCATGCTGACGCAGCACATAGTGATACAGGGATGATGTGTTTCATTTGGCCAACCCGAAAATTAGCATCACAGGCTTTTGGATTATTGCAACAACAAAGTTTGTGATACTTGCATGTTTTGTCTATCAAGATAATCTTACCAAATGAACATTATTATTATAATGAATTTTGAAGCACCAGAAGTCTAAACTTTAGACTATAAACAAACTATATCACAAACAATACCGATTGACTGCAACATCACCACCACCAACAACTATTTCAAACTTTATTAAACACTTCAAAAACATATTTCTTAACAAGGATCTACTCTGTGAATGAATCATCATCTGTTTTTGGGGGAATAGTGCCCAAAACATTTATTCCCCTGACATTTCTAGTCCCATGTAGCAACTTCTAACAGGACAAGATACATAAAATCTTTGAAAAATTCACAGGTGGGATATTACTGGTGCTTTGGTTTATAAAAATACATCATCCCTGCAGGACTTTATTTGCAATGACACATGCCCATGATGTCACTTTCTGTTATATTTTAAAGAGAGTTATATTACATCACACATAATTCAAGCTAAATCTGCACAGTGCAGGTTTACAGCGTTTGAGCTCTAGCCTAGATTTCAACAGATGACCAGAGGTCCATATTATCCTCTGGACATTTTTACAAAAGCCATGAAGAGCTAACTGAAATAAAACATGATCAAATGCATGCAAATAAATTTGAGTTTAAGCATGCAGCATGTTGTCATTATATTTATAAACTCAAGACGTCAGGCATGCAAGTTTAAAAAAGCGTTTTTAAATCATGTACAAATGGCTTTCTTTTCAAATATTTACAGTCATATTTTTTCCTTTCCAGTATTTACTGGTTCATCCATGGCATGGTCTTTCAGGTCTACTAACACAACACATGACAAATGTTCATGTGTAATTCAACCATGTTTTCTCTTGTATTTGTTTCAGATGTACATTCACTGGCATTTATACATTCGAGTCACTCATAAAGATCTTGGCCAGAGGCTTCTGTCTCGAGTCTTTCACATTTCTGCGAGACCCCTGGAACTGGCTGGACTTTAGTGTCATTGTCATGGCGTGAGTATGACCTATTTTCACTTAAAGAAGGATTAAAGAAATTTACTCACCTTCATATCATTCCAATAATGTCTTTTTGCATCTGTAAAACACGAAATGAGATGTATCGTTAGAATGGTGGATGTGCTCTTTTACACACAACAAATGATGACAAATGAAATTAAATGATTGAGAGTTTAGTGAGGGGTCAGTAAAAAGAAAGATAAGAAAACAACATAAAGGAAATGAAGGTAACCAGAAAGGGATTTGACATATGACCTAAATAATATTTAACAGCCAAATCAGGGGCACAGATTAACTGAGAGAGAGAGAGAGAGAGAGAGAGAGAGAGAGAGAGAGACAAAGAGAGAGAAAGAGAGAGCAAGAGACAGAGACAGAGAGAGAGAGAGAGAGAGAGAGAGAGAGAGAGAGAGAGAGAGAGAGAGAGAGAGAGAGAGAGAGAGAGAGAGAGAGAGAGAGAGAGAGAGAGAGAGAAATCTCACAAATGTCTCTGTCATTAGAGTTTCAGAAGAGATCTCAACAATGGCACAAACTCAACTCAGATTTGTCAAGTCTGACATTAAAAGTCAATATTTTTTTTCCGTTAGGCTTTTGTCTGGAGTTTTACTGAGGAAAATCTTTTACTGAATCTTTTACTTTCGTGTGTCAATATGACATATTAAAAATAGTTTTCTAAATATGCCTCATCATTACCTGTAATAATCAAGTGAGACATGAACAAGACAACAGTCAGTATGGTCCACACAGAGATCTGACCTCACCATCATTGAGTCAATCTGGGATTACATGAAGAGACAGAAAAGATGAGACAGACTAAATCCATAAGAACTGTGGCAACATCTTCAAGATGATTAGAAGAATCTATTTTACTTGTGAAGCAGTGAACATGTCTATGACTGTGGACATTACAGTATATTTCAGCAGTATCAATCATTATATTCATAAATTTCCTCTGCCTGCTGCTGTTAATTCAGTCAAATGGTCAAAGTTCATGAAGATCAGAAGTCACTTTTGACTTTAAATGAGAGAGTCAATTCCAGATGATGTCACTTTCTGTGGATTAAGCTTCTAGTAGAGTTGACACTGTTAAAAAAGAAAAAACAAACATGGAGAGAGGTATATAAAAAAAAGAGATTCCAAAATATTATCTTGCTTTGCAATGAAACACTAAAATGTTAAAATACCAAATTCTGCACTTTTATTTTAAAAACATATTTTTACACAAATAAAATATAGATTTCTTCTAGATTTGTATTACTTTATAAATGTGATCGAACAGAGGTAAATGACAAATATTAACCATATATGCTGTCTGTTTTACTTGTAATTGGGATAAAATAAACATCTGTAAAATATTTTACATAAATATTAAGGGTTTATTGATTTTAACCGTGAATGATGTTATACAGCTTGCATAGTTTTAAAAAATGTATATTGTTTAAAGTGACACATGACTTTTGTTTGTTTTAATAAACTGAAAGTTGAGTTGGTCAAAGTACAGTTATACTTACCGTGAATTACTGTTTTGATTTTTCCTTTACAGATATGTGACAGAGTTTGTGGACCTCGGCAACGTATCAGCATTACGCACCTTCAGAGTTTTACGGGCTCTAAAAACAATATCAGTCATTCCAGGTTAGCAAATGTAATACAAACTGCATTTATTTAGTTCTGGAAATAATACAGCAGATTTATAAACATGTTAAATCTGTTTATCCAACCAATAAAAAACAAGCATTTCTGACATACTTGACTTTAAAATGAAATAGTAGATCTTTAGATCACCGTTACCAGTGTTTTTATGCTGAACATAAACATTATTTATAATTAGCTGCTAACATGTCTCTCGTCTTTCTCTCTGTGGTATTTCTGTAGGTTTAAAGACTATCGTCGGTGCTCTTATCCAATCAGTTAAAAAGCTAGCGGATGTGATGATCCTCACTGTCTTCTGTCTCAGTGTCTTCGCTCTGATTGGTCTACAGCTCTTCATGGGCATTCTAAGACAGAAGTGTGTTCGTAGCCCCGCCCACTGTGTTAACTCCACCTACCCCAACAACAGCAGCTTCATCTGTAACAACAAAACCTGGCTCTCCTTGAAGGACTTCTTAACCAATGAAGGTTCAACTTTTTTAGTGGATTTCATACTTTATGTGGATTACAAACAAAATTATGTTCATCTTTATAATTCAAACTTTATCAAATTACAATCCACAACTTTTCTTTTTGGCATGATGTCATCCATCCTTTTCTTCTGTAACATCTCATCTCCCCTTTAAAATTTCTGTATTGGAAATACGCCTGATTACGGATGTAAAATAGGTTACTGTAGGAAAGCATTTCTTGTTGACTTTAGATGAACTGATGGACACTGTAAGCAAACGGTGAATAGACATTTAATGTGTCAATAGTATGTCTTTTAAATGGCACTCACTTTACATCTTTCTTGTTCCTCAGACAACTTCTACAAAATTGAAGGATCAAAGGATGCCTTAATATGTGGATACAGCAGTGATGCTGGGTAGGTACTGTAATCTCTCCTCTTCTCCAGGATTTTGTTTCAAGCAGTAATGTGATGCTTTATAATCTGAAAAAGTTAAAGAAATGCAGCAAGTCAGATCACTAAACATTCTCTTTAATCATCGTTTCTTCATGTGGAGTGGTTTCAAAATGTATCCGGATGCTTAAAATTTGGACACGTCATAAAATATCCAATCAGGTAGAGTGCAGTTTACATCAAAAGTAGCTCAACATTTTAGCTAAACATTTAATCCAACAGTATAAAAACAGTATATACTGTTCAAAATGATGACAAAAAAGCTAATTAAACACTTGAGGAAAGGCACTAGGAAACCAACCACTAAACCTTAGAAACCACCTGAACTAAATCACCTTAGCAAATGCATAGCAACACCTTGGCAACCAACTGCATGACCCTAGCAATGTGACTGTGAGTTTGCATTACATTAAAAAATTTACTTCTATTGGCAAATTATCTAAACACTGCTAAATTCATTAAAAAAGTGTATATTTATTTAGACGGTAAAGAGTTATTTCAGAATTATTTACTTACATTTTTAATCAGTTTAATATTGTAAATATGCCCTCCGGACACTTTTGGCCACTCCTGTATATTTTACACACATGATGAATCTCACGGTAATAATCTGCTGAATTAAGAGCAAGTCTTTCATTGTGTGTCTCTCCTCTCTGCCGTATGGAGCTAAATAATCCCTTAAATCCAGCAGCGGTCAAACCCGAGTCTCACAATGATGCTCACAGTGTCAGCACTCCATCAAAAACTTTATATACTTGTGACAAAAGGGTTTTTTAAATGTTGACATTATCTGTACCTTTTAAGATATACTAAAACTGTTAAAATAGAAATGTAAGAATTGAAATCAAATTGAGATAGAAATCAGCTGAATGTTTTTGCTGTTTAATTGGCAAGATATTCCATTAAAACAAGGTTAAAAATTATATACAGGGTATTTGACAAATGTACAGTCTTTGGGAAATAAAGTATCATAGCTGGATATTTTTTGGCTTGGATATATTTCAGCCAATAAAAAACATTTTGATTGAGAATTCCAATCAGTGTGAATTTCCGGCTCACGTCACACATCCCACAGAGGATTTCCCTCTATATTCACATCTGATCTCCTTTAAGCTCTTATGTAGGTTTGTTAATGGCTGTTTTTATGACAACAGAACATTGGGGATTAGGATTGCTCTTTCTCTTTCACTTTATAAGTAACAGGGCTGACAGAATGTCATGTAATGAGATACAGAATGTCTCAAACATAATGTATGTTATACAGAGTTCTGGTGGCTCTGTGGATCATCCAGATTCTGAAACAATAGCATATAAAAGCATTATACTTTAACTCTCTTCTACATCCAGAACCCTGCGCTCAACGAACGAACGTCGACTGGTGGTTCCCTCACAGAAGAGCACTAAATCTCTCTCTCGTTCTTTCTCCTTCTCTGTCCCCGGCTTGTGGAATAATCTCCCTAACGCAATCCGTTCTGCCACATCCCTCACCTCCTTTAAAAAACTACTAAAAACACACCTCTTCCACCAACACCTGACAGCATAATACAAAAAAAACCCTCTCTTCTTTCCTCTACAGGTACTTATCTAGCACTGCAAAACATTGTAAACTTAGGAAAGCACCTCTTAGTACTATTGTTGCGTTTTTGATGTGTCGCTTCATTGTCTCCTAATATTTGTAAGTGGCTTTGGATAAAAGCGTCAGCTAAATGCCTAAATGTAAATGTAAATGTAAAAGAAATGTGCATCACTAACTGTCTACTAAATGAATAATTGTAAATGTATATCATAATAATTTTATCTTTATAGTTATTGTTATCACACTCAATGTGAACTGACCTTTATAAAGTTATGAAATACTGAATACACAATCTGTAAGCGAGTTAAATGTATTTTGAACAGAAAATTTGTGAAATATTTTGCATTCAGATGCATACAAAAATGAACTTGGAAAAATGTGTAAACCCAAGAAACCCTCTTACCATCTTTAAGACACTGTTACTATAGAGACCTGCACCTCTGTCCTCACAGCAACCCCGTTTCCACCTAGTTAACATCATCAGTATCCGACAGTCCACTGAACCAATCCTGCAAGACAGAAAAATCACACATTTCTTTAATAATCACAACTGTTTTTTTCTAAAAAGAAATCAAATGAAATTGAGTTAAAACAGACATTCGTCTCCTTTAGACTTTCAGAATAAATTTGAACAGTGTTAGTTCATCAGTCTGCAGTGTTTCCTATCAATGTGTGTGTGTGTTTGAACACACTGTAATGGAGATGATGGTCATGATGTCTCTCTGTCCTCCGTGAGAGATTTACAGATGGCCTGGTTTTGACTCTGTGCCGTCCAGCTGTTGGCAGCAGCATTAAATGATCTCTCTGTGAGATTGACATGTGTCCGTCCTCTGCTTGGCCTGTCACTCACATCCTAATGTCACCATGGTAACAGAATGAAAGACAGGATGAGGACTGAGGCCAAAAAAATAAAAAATAAATGAACTTGAACTCCATACCCATCTGTTTCCTTATAATCTTCTGTTTGTGACCTGCTGCGTCCTCCTACGAGAGACAAAAGCCAGAT
Source organism: Beaufortia kweichowensis (assembly GCA_019155185.1). Taxonomy (NCBI): domain Eukaryota; kingdom Metazoa; phylum Chordata; class Actinopteri; order Cypriniformes; family Gastromyzontidae; genus Beaufortia; species Beaufortia kweichowensis. The sequence goes on along the minus strand of CM032797.1, from coordinate 4,104,067 downwards.
GATTTTATCCATTTTATTTTACACAAACAGAAAAGTTTGGAGTAATAATGTTTCATGGTTGACGTTTTCATGTTTTAGCACACACAAAACCCGTCGAGAATGCCTGGGATGTTTTCACCGCAAAATCTAAAAAAAAGAAATAAAATACATGAAGACCAAAGAGATGTTTTTGCATCATGACGATTCCTCTAGCACAAAAATGTTTTTGTAATTGTTGTTAAATGTTTAAAATGTTTTTGCTCTGTACAGAAAGTGCCCTGATGGGTTTGACTGTTTAAAAACGGGTCGGAACCCAAACTACGGCTACACGAGTTTTGACACTTTTGGCTGGGCCTTCCTGGCTCTCTTCAGATTAATGACACAAGACTACTGGGAAAATCTCTATCATCAGGTACATTACACCCTATAACCTGATCTAATGATGAAAATGTTTTTACACAAAAGATACAATACAATATACAATATGTAAGACAGTATTATCTTCTCTTAAACAATCTTTTTCTCTCTGTCAGACTCTGCGGTCCACAGGCAAGACCTACATGGTTTTCTTTGTGCTGGTGATTTTTCTGGGTTCATTTTACCTGGTGAACTTGATTCTGGCCGTGGTGGCCATGGCATATGAAGAGCAGAACCAGGCGACCATCGCAGAGGCCTGGGCAAAAGAGAGAGAGTTTCAGATGGCCATGGAACAGCTACGCAAGGAGCAAAGGGTATCCTATTCATTTCTCAAAAGATTAGGGTGGTTGATTTTGGCAAGAGAAGAGAGTCAGCTGGATCTCACATGTCATTTTCCACTTTGAGTATTTTAAACTTTAAAATACAACTTTTCCTGAATAAAGGAAGCTAGAGTGATGATAGCAGCACAGCACAAAAAGTACATTTTCAAAACAAACCCTTACAGATCTATTGACAGTTCGTCTAAAAATGTAATCACTTTGGATAAAAGCATCTGACAACTGCATAAATGTAAACGTAAATGAATGTTTTCTGGTTGATTTTAGGCTTTAGCAAAACAGCACAGAAAAGAGGCAGAGATGCAGGCTGCAGAATCATCTCCATCTGCTTTCTCTCGAAAAGACTCTGTAAAACAAACACGAAGCAGAACAAGATCCCACAGAACGCTGTCAGAAGAGATAGAGGACAACCCTGATCTCCAAGCATCAAAGTTTAACCTGTTTGATGAGAAAGTTAGTTTTAGTTGACTTTAAAGTTAGCATTTAAAATACTTCTCATTCAAAAACGTTTTTCACCTCGAGACACATCCCACATTTTCTCCCTTTCTTTCACGTCTGTGTGCTCTTGTACATCTCTCCTCCAGCCAGCTCATCCTCTCCTGGCGACGCTCTCCTCACATCCTCTTAGCACTCGCCGAGGAAGCCAAATCAGCATCTTCACCTTCCGTCCACGCAACAACTCGGAAGCTGACTTCGCAGATGACGAACGCAGCGTCCACGGCGACGTGCGGAGCCGGGCGGGATCCTTGGCCATCCCGTGGCAGAAGCGTCGTGCGGGCAGCATCAGAAGTCACTCGTCACAGGTGCTGACACCCACCCTCGCCATCAACGGCAGACTGAACGTTTCTCTGGACCAGAACGGCATCACGGGTGTCGGGCCGCACACCCCGACCTTACTGCCAGCGATCAGCATAGAGAAGGTCAGAGAGGACATGGTCAGTGAAGCTTAACATTCATATGTTATAAAATTGCAAATATTTTTAAACAGATAAAATAGATGGCCTCTTTATTTGTTGGGTATTATTGCTTCTGGTTTGTGAATTTTAATTCACAGAAATTCTACAAAGTATGTTGCCTCTCAAAAACTCTTTTTTTGTCACATTCATAACATGTATATTTTTATTTTTTAAAATAGATAGCTTGTTGTGTAGACTGATATTTTTCTGATGTCTGGACTCTATCAACACGATATAGTAATATATAAACAGATGATTCAATATATTGATAATGAATGCATTCTGTGAGAATTTATATTTCAAGTTTTGACTGAAAATGTCACATCTAAAACACTGGAATCGTCCAGACTAAATAATATCAGCACCAGGGTTTTGTTAATGTTTATAACATTCATTTTGATTGACAGGAGCAAGTGTGTCAAAAAGAACAGAGCGCAGCTGTCAAACAGACCGTTGACGTACAGGAGGAAGTCCCGCCCCCTCGCAGGAAGAGAGGACTGAGTTCCATCAGTTTCTTTAGTGATGCCATAGATGGTGAGATTTCTTTTATTCTGTTCTTTTAATCAATTTCAGAAATCATGGGTTTGATTCCCAAGAAAAACACACTGATAAAACAGCTTTAATGCATTTTGGATAAAAGCATCTGACACATGCAAAAATGTAAATTTTGATTATATCTCATAAAATAAAATAAAACATGTTCGGATGGATTCTTGGTTACTTACCATACATCTCTGATCCTCTCAGAACTTGAAGAAGCCCATCAGAAATGTCCTCCTTGCTGGTATGAATTCGCTAAGAAGTATCTGATCTGGACATGCTCTCCAGCCTGGTTGAGACTGAAGGAGGGGGTTAAAGTTATGGTGATGGATCCCTTTCTCGATCTGACCATTACCACTTGCATTGTGCTCAACACACTGTTCATGGCGCTGGATCATTATCCCATGACTGATGAATTCAACAGCATGCTCACCGTTGGAAACCTGGTGAGGAAACTTATGGTCATATGCTTTGTCTGAATTTGCTCGCTTGTTTATTCACTATTTCTTATATATTTGAGAGCACTGTATGAGGAGGAAGTGAAGAAAAATTCATTTGAACACTGGCATAGATTACTAGTCAAAAGTTCTTTGCTTCTGTATGTTCTCAACATCAGATATTTGATTTTAATATAATCTTTTGTTTATGTTTACCAGGTATTCACAGGAATCTTCACAGCTGAGATGATGCTGAAGGTCTTCGCTCTGGATCCGTACTATTACTTTCAGCAAGGCTGGAACATCTTTGATGGGATTATTGTTTGTTTGAGTCTGATGGAATTGGGCCTTTCCAACGTGGAAGGTTTATCCGTCCTGCGCTCCTTCAGATTGGTGAGTTCAAGCGGAAGCATTTTTACACTCGGATTGAAAACAGATATAATTATCCATTTTGTTCAAATATATACAGTACTGTGCAAAAGTCTTAGACGCAATCGTTTTACCTTAAGAATTACAGCTGATGAACAATATCAATTCACATTTAACCCACGAGATAAAAACATTTAAAAAGAACTGAAGCCCAATTCTGCAGGAAAACCACAGACCTGGCAACCCTGCATGTCCGTCTGAACCCGCTGAACTCAACTGGCTTTGCTGTTCATCATCATCAGATTAAAGCCGTCCAGATCTTTACATTGTGGTATTAAACGCTGTTGTTAAACAGTGTTGTGTATATATTTATGATAAAACTCAACCCTCTTTGTTTTACGGCTTCATCCATGTGCATATCTGACAGCAGTAATCCTTCATCCATTAGTGAGATTAAATAATTCATTGCTGACATCTCAAAAAGGGATTTTTTACTTCAATGTAGGTCATGATTTCTTAAAAAAAAAAAAAAAAGAGAACAAAACTAGATAAATCTACATAAGGAAATATGGTCTTTGAATTGGCTCCCACTTTATTTCCTGATATATGTTCTGTGTTTTGTCCTTAGCTGCGAGTTTTTAAATTGGCAAAATCATGGCCCACCCTAAACACGCTTATAAAGATCATTGGAAACTCTGTGGGTGCTTTGGGTAACCTGACGCTGGTCCTGGCCATTATCGTCTTCATCTTTGCTGTGGTGGGCATGCAGTTGTTTGGGAAGAACTATCAGGATTGTGTGTGTAAGATCAGCTATGACTGCACCCTCCCTCGCTGGCACATGAAAGACTTCTTTCACTCCTTTCTCATCGTGTTCCGGGTCTTATGTGGCGAGTGGATCGAGACTATGTGGGACTGCATGGAGGTCGCCGGACAGCCCCTTTGCATCCTGGTCTTCATGTTGGTCATGGTCATAGGAAACCTGGTGGTGAGTATAAATCCATGTTTTTTCAGAAATCAATATGAAACACATTGTTTTACACCTGTAATATAATGTGTTTTTTAATGATGGATTAAGTGTGACAATAAACCATTTACAATAAAAATATGAACATGCATTAAGTTCTTGAAAATGTGCGTTGGGTCAATGTTGATTGTATGTGGACTTGAAAATGATTTTATTAAATGCCAGAAATAGAAATAGCCTTCTAAATTTCTCATCTTAATGCAAAGGGTTAGTTAAAATCAGATTGAACAAGATAATGAGAAATTAGATTGCCATCTAATCCAACAAGTTGGTACCGCTGCTACATCTTTTAATCCTTGTATGATGTTCAGGTTTTTGTTACTCAGCTAATGGACCCAAGCATGATTTGGGTTTTAAATATTTATGGTTACATTCATTTATATATTTTTACTTTTTTACATAAATCAAATCAAACTTTAATTGATGTGATGATAAAGTTTAATTCGATTTGGTTTATGTAAAAAAAGTACAAATGTTTATCCCAATTAGCATATTCAAATAAACATAATGCTTTACTGGGATATTTTTTGTGATAAAATAAAAATCTATATGATATTGGTGTAAAAACATAATTATAGTGAACAATAAATATGTTTAAAATGTAAATAATAAACCACACACAAGGGTTAAAAACAGCACTGTTGTAAAACATGTATTAAAAAGAAATTTATTGTATTTGAATACATTTGACAGCATCATGTATGAAATCTCAGTTTGTGATGAGACGTGAGTTGGCATTATAGTGAAATATTATCTAATTCTCCCAGATGTTCTTCTGTGATCCAGTCGTGACCTCTTAGCAAAGTAAATGAAGGTCTCTTCCCAGAAAATAAGACGCCACTAAGCCTCCCAAGTTTTCCTGTTTCACATTAAGATGACTGTACCAAAAGAAATCACAGAGAACAGTTTGTTATACACATATATTTATTGAGAAGAAATTAACAAGATGAATATAAACTGCTGTAAATGTCAGTAAAATAACGGCGCTTTACCTTTAAATTCACAGCAGTTTTTGGAAAGTCATATGTTAACAAATATAACCCATTAAACAGAATGAACTCATATCAAATACCACAGCTTTAACCTTTATATTTACTCAGAAGACTCCTGTTGTGTTGCCTGGAAATGTATTTTACATTATAAGTACATTATTATCCTCTTCTTTGGTCTTCTTCTGGTCAACTAATGCAAAAATATGGTTTTTGGTTATTTCTGAGAATTTCTACTGTTCAAAAGTTCAGGTCACTTATTTACATATTAATATTTAATTCCACATTTTTAATAACTAATAGTAAACCATACAGTAAAACTATGGAATAACAAAAATTTAACTAGAAGATCTATTTTTTGATAAAAAAAAAAATCCATAATACATGAAAGCGCTTTTATATTTGATCATTTTCTGTGTTTTACATTTTGGCTAGACTTTGCAGAAATGTTTAATTGTCATTTTATCAGTCAGTTTCTTGAGGTCTCACCCTGAGATGAACAGAACTGAAGGACTTCACATCTAACATGAGCTCTGATTGACAGATTTTTCTACATTATTTAGTCCAAGTTATCCAAACAAAACATTTTTGTTTGAAATACAATTTTATTTTGTCTACAAAACTAATTTCCTACATTTAAGTATACACCTACATACCCAGTATCTCTCTCTGTCTCCCTGTCTCTCTCTCTCTCTCTCATTATTCTTGTATGGCTGTTATTTTTCATCATCACCGCCGAAAAATTTAATTCATTTATCATTTATTTATCTCAATACACAAGTATGACTTTCTCTCTTTTGCAAAAGAAGCTATTCTGAATAATGTTAGTGATGAACACAGAACCAATGTGAATTTATGATTTGTTTTAATGATATCATTTGTTTTGTCAGTCTGATGCTCATACTCACTAGTTTTTCTCGGTTGCTCTGTAGGTGCTGAATCTGTTTCTGGCTCTGTTGCTGAGCTCCTTCAGCTCTGATAATCTGTCAGCGCCTGAGGAAGATGGAGAAATGAACAATATTCAGATCGCCATCGCTCGAATTCAGTCCGGTGTTACTTGTCTGCTCAACGCCATCAAAGATCTCTTCAGTGGAAAGCTGGCCTGGAGGAGACAGAAAGAGACACGGGTGTCACTGAAGGTCAACCACGCAGACTGCAACGGCATTGTGGGAAGATCTGAGCTGTCTGAAGAGAAGGACATTATTCCAGAAGAAAACAGTTACATAACCAATCCATACCTGACCATCTGTGTGCCCATCGCACCTGGAGAGTCTGATGTGGAATTCCCTGAAGAAGAGGATGAAGAGGCCGAGACATCAGAGGATGAAGAACAGAAACCGGTGAGACATTATAAGAGATTATTTAATATTAACATTATTTATAAATTGCTACTTAGATAACTACTTAAATTTGTGATGTAACATTTACACATAAAGGTAATTTAGGATGCTTAGTGTCTCACAAGAGTAAGAAAAACAACACAGTGATTCATTTAAAACATGCAATTTACATGACAAGTTCTAAGATACAACATTTTAAGAATTGTTAGAAACTTTTGACTTATTTGAATTGTCAAATACTGATAATATCAAGACAAATCAGATCTAGAACAGATACAGGTTTAATTTATCAGTAGTGTGATTGGCTGAGACCTCAAACATGCGAGAGGGGTCAAAGATCATTGACAGGGTGCAATATGGTGCGCTTAATGCTGCGGGCGGCAACGAGAGTTTCAAAGGGCGTGGACGTCGAGGCATGCGGATTCATAATCTCATAATCTGCTAAACAGACAAGGTGAACCCACCGGGCACGTCATGTCTGTTATACAAGAGAAGAGGACGGAAGAGAAAGACGATGTGGAAATGACATGATGAGATCAGAGGAAAAGCACAATGAGCCCTCAGTAGTGCACATCACTGCTTAAGATGTCTTATAGAAATAGTCATCAAAACAAATAACAATTCGGTCCATATTTATTTACCCTCATGCTGTTTAAAACCCAACCTTCATTCTTCTGTGAATAAAAGAAACATATAAAGTATAAACAGATACTGTTTCAGAGTTATAATTGTATAATATTTTGTATGATCACAGTAATCTCATCACACACACTCCGCTTTAATGTTGGATTACATTAGAAGTGTTATTGGATTGTGTTGGCACCTTTAGGGCAGTAATCTTTATAAATCATATAATATATGCTGCTGTTACAAATCTCTTCAAAACTGTATTAAGAAGACCTGTGTCATCTTAATACACTGTCTCCTAATATTTGTAAATCGCATTGGATAAAAGCGTCAGCTAAATGCCTAAATGTAAATGTAATGTTCTGTTATCTATCTGCTGTTTCTACACCTGGAGGATTTAAATCACATTTTACCATGCTTAAATCCAATGCTTGTTAAAACTCAACGTAAAAATTGGCTGTTTGTTTACCAGGAAGTGATAAGTTTGTCTGAAGGAAGTACCGTGGACCTGAGGAAGCCAGGAGAGGATGAGGAAGATGATTCAGACACAGCAGATGATGCCATGGATCCAGACGAGTGTTTCCCCGTCTGTAAGCATATCAAAAAATATATTAAAAGAATAATAGTAAGCTCATCAATTAGTTAAAATATTATCTATTTTAAAAAATGGAAATATACATGCTCTATGGATGTGACAAAAAAAACACGTTTTTTTACAGACAACATACTTTGTAGGATTTCTGTGAATTAAAATACACAAACCAGAAGCAATAATACCCAACAAATGAAGAAAAGATGACTCTTCAAAGAACAAAAAACAGTTATTTTATTTTAATTTTCATGTGTTCATTTATGAGGAATATGGACTGTTATGAATGTGACAATTCTGAAAACAGCACTTTACCTGACTATGAAAATCATATTTTAAACATAAACACTTTAAAAAACACCAAATATAACCACCGAATTCTCACATCAGTATGTTAAAAGCCTTTGGTAAAAACATAATTTTTTATGGTAAGGTTGATATTTGCATTGAATTGCCCTTTTGTAATAAAAATATCTCAAAAGTTTATCATACACTTACACACACTGTGTTGTTTTCTACAGTTTGTATGCGGCACTGTAAGTGTTGTAATATCAACACAACACAAGGTTTGGGACAGATGTGGTGGAGGTTGAGGAAGACCTGCTATCAGATTGTGGAGCACAGCTGGTTTGAGACCTTCATCATCTTCATGATCCTTCTCAGTAGTGGAGCTCTGGTGAGAAACACAAATCTAATCTCATTCATTAACACATACTCTAAGTTCATCACAAAAGCATATAGGGATTAAATCTACATTCTTGACAGGCGTTTGAAGACATTTACATCGAGAAGAGGAAGGTTGTGAAGGTGGTGTTAGAATACGCTGACAAGGTGTTCAGCTACATCTTTGTGCTGGAAATGTTTCTAAAGTGGATCGCTTATGGCTTCAAGAAATACTTCACCAACTACTGGTGCTGGCTGGACTTCCTGATCGTAGATGTGAGTTAAGACGTCTTGTCTCGTGCTAAACCCTGAATGTTAAGTGTAAAGTGTTACCAAAATATCTTCTTCAGATAAACAAGTAACAATTCTTGAGACTCATTTATTAATAGTAATTTTAAAATCTAAAATATACAGAAACCAGTTTGGACTTAAAATAGATTGCATATTCTATATTTAATATATTCTATTATTTTACTAAATATTTGATTTAAAACAAGTCTGTAGAACAGAGTGAAAATGTATTAAAATAAATTATTTTACCACCAAAAAGGATTTATAAGTCTGAGGAAGTGTCTTTTTCAGTGTCTTCTTTTCAATGTCAAATTTATTTTGTATGATTATTTTTCTGATTTAACAGGAAGAGCTGTCAGTGAATTCGTGCTTAATGAGTTTGACATTTAAACACTTAATCTCATACATACTGTAGGTTGATTTTGAGGTGATGAACAGTGTTTTGGTCACATGGTACAGGGGTTTATCACTCGTGTGTGTATTTACCTGTCGCAGGTGTCTTTGATTAGTTTGGTGGCAAACTCTTTGGGTTACTCAGACTTTGGAGCTATTAAATCTTTGAGGACGCTCAGAGCTCTCAGGCCCCTCAGGGCCCTATCAAGATTCGAAGGAATGCGGGTAAGACATTCTTGCTTTGTCTTCGGATTTACCTCCACAAATCTAAGGAGAAAGCAGTTTGTCATGAAAACTTTTTTTTTAAAGAATGTTAAAGACTATTCTGTATATGGATGTCAAAAGATATACACATAGCTAAAGACAAGAGAGAGGAGGTCAATATATGCTCAATTCAAAACCAATTGAATTGAATTTTTAGTACCATACAATTTGATCTGCTTGACTTCCGTTTAGTTTTTATATTACGGTGTTTGTATAGTCTACAGTAGCACAAGTCAAAATATAGTCAAAATATTATTACCTGTATGATATGACATCATTTCTGTTGTCCAGGTGGTAGTGAACGCATTAATCGGGGCTATTCCGTCCATCATGAACGTTCTGCTGGTCTGCCTCATCTTCTGGCTCATATTCAGCATTATGGGCGTGAACCTTTTCGCTGGGAAATTTGGGAAATGTGTTAACAGGACGGGTTACATCCACAATATAAGTCTGGTGAACAACAAATCTGACTGTCTAGCCATGAACGACACCCAGTTTTACTGGACCAAAGTGAAAGTGAACTTTGACAACGTGGGTCTTGGTTACCTCTCGCTTTTACAAGTGGTGAGTGTCTGATTGATTTACATTTTAAAGGTTTTATTTAACATTTCATTTAACCTCTTTGGAATTTTTCAAATCATCCATCATATATTATTGAGGTAGTTCTGTAGACCTCTCTAACTTCTCACTTGACAATCACTAAAGGGTATTATTAACATAACCATGGTAACAGCATCAGAAAATGGCCTAGCTTTAATAGCATGCATGCTGACTGGTGGTGAGTCACGATGCTTTGTCATACAGAAACAATAAAACTTAAAAAAGGCCTAAATGAAGAACAAACTTGAAAAAAATTCTCTTTAAGATGAAAATATTTAAATGACTAGAATCTTCTCTTTTTCAGGCAACTTTCAAAGGCTGGATGGAAATCATGTATGCGGCAGTGGATTCTCGTGGGGTAAGCGTGATCTATTCTATGGCTGCATGATATTAAAGAAATATTCAAAATATGATCATGCTTTAAGTTTATAAAAGCTAAAAGCTACTACTATTTTGAAACATCTACAAACTTTAAATTGTACAATCAATACACTTTTTTTACGAGCATGCATGCTCCAAAACCAATTAATCATGTGGAGATTTACAAATACACAAGGTTCTGAAAGACATAGGATAAGTTTTACAAATAATATTTATCCTGTATTATAAATCCATGAATGTGTTGATCCTTTAAAGAACCCCTATAAAGGCGCATCATGATGCCATAGAAAAACCATATTTGGCTGAATGGTTTAATTAAGAAACTTTTACATCCACAGAACTTTCCTGCTTCAAAAAAGGTTCATTAGACTATAAAAAAAACATTACATTTATACATTTAGCAGATGCTTTTCTCCAAAGGACCTAAAATCGTAAGAAAGAAATTGTTCTTTTAAGAACATTTGACTGAATGGTTTGTCATCACTTGAAAAACCTTTTGAAACCAAGTCAATGAAGTATAAGCTGATGAGTTTTGTGAGATTGTTGTCACCTGTGTATCAGGTTGAGGAGCAGCCCGTGAAGGAGATAAACCTCTACATGTATCTCTACTTTGTCATCTTCATCATCTTTGGATCCTTCTTCACCCTCAACTTGTTCATCGGCGTCATCATCGACAACTTTAATCAACAGAAAAGGATGATAGGTGATGATATGTCAATGCACAATGTTCCTGTTGACATTTAACAGGTTCATGGCCATAACAGCAGTGATGTGTGTTTGTGTTAAGGTGGTCAGGATATATTCATGACAGAAGAGCAGAAGAAATATTACAACGCCATGAAGAAACTAGGAACGAAAAAGCCGCAGAAGCCAATTCCAAGACCAGTGGTAAAATAGTTTTTCTGGCAAAAGTTGCTGTGAAATGATTGCATAGTTTATTGCATTTTGTATATGTAGTCCACATTATGTTTATGCGAACTTTATTATATAAGACAATAAAATGTATAAAAAAAATAAGCACACCTTGCTCTTGTCTAGCGAGCTGATGACATGAATTTAAGTGTGTTTCATAAGTAAAGTATGAACGACAGTTCATTTAAAACCAAAATCATTTCTGTCTAGAACATTCTACAAGGTTTCTTCTTTGACCTGGTGTCCAAGCAAGCCTTTGACATCACAATCATGATGCTGATCATACTCAACATGATAACCATGATGGTGGAGACAGACGAGCAGTCGGCTCGCATGGAGTCCGTCCTCAACAACATCAACCTGGCCTTCATCGTCATCTTCACCACCGAATGCCTCATTAAGCTCTTCGCCCTCCGCTGCTACTTCTTCACCATCAGCTGGAATATATTCGACTTCGTGGTCGTCATTCTTTCCATCATTGGTAAGAGCGTGAGACTGTGGGACAGATCACAGGTCATTATTAGTGGTAAGAAAAAAGACTTCAAAGAAACACTTTATCAACTGTATACCAACCCTTACCATCCATTTACATATTAGTCTCAAAATGTATATGTTGTAATTTCATTTTTGGATTTGTGATGTTCACTAACACAAACAAACACACACTATTTGCAGTTTTGGCAATGAGGCTTTTTGGTTGTTTGATTCCTCTAATAAAGTATTTTTTACTTATTTGGTTGAAAGATTAATCATCAAAGAAATGACTTGATAAACAATATAATTAATGTTTGCAGTACCATCTTTAACTCCTTGTCAAAAAGTGCTTTTAATAAAACGTAAAATCAGAGTTTAACTTGGAATGAACTGCAAATATATTCATATTTGATCTGTTTTCACAGGAATTGTCTTGGCTGACATAATAGAAAAATACTTTGTGTCTCCGACACTGTTTCGAGTGATCAGGTTGGCAAGAATAGGACGAGTTCTTCGATTAATACGAGCAGCCAAAGGAATAAGAACGTTACTTTTTGCCTTAATGATGTCACTTCCTGCATTGTTCAACATTGGCCTCCTCCTCTTCCTGGTCATGTTCATCTACGCCATTTTCGGCATGGCAAATTTCGCTTACGTTAAAAAGCAAGGTGGGATTGATGACATGTTCAACTTTGAAACTTTTGGAAACAGCATGATCTGTCTTTTCCAGATCACCACGTCGGCGGGTTGGGACAACCTGCTGGATCCTATTCTGAACAATTCTCCAGAAGAATGCAACGTAAACTACGTCAACACTGGAACTAATACTAAAGGCAACTGTGGGAACCCCTCCGTAGGAATCACTTTTTTTGTGAGCTATATAATAATTTCTTTCCTGATCGTTGTCAATATGTACATCGCCATTATTCTGGAGAACTTCAGCGTGGCCACCGAGGAGAGCGCGGAACCTCTAAGCGAAGACGACTTTGAGATGTTTTATGAAGTTTGGGAAAAGTTTGACGTTGAGGCGACACATTTTATAGAGTATTCAAAACTTTCCTGTTTTGCGGACAGTCTTTCAGAACCTCTGCGGATCGCCAAACCCAACAAAATCGAGCTCATCCACATGGACTTGCCCATGGTGAGCGGGGACAGGATCCACTGTCTGGACATCCTGTTCGCCTTCACCAAGCGTGTTCTTGGGGAGACGGGGGAAATGGACGCTCTGAAGCAGCAGATGGAGGACAAGTTCATGATGACAAACCCCTCCAAGATGTCTCACGAGCCCATCACCACCACGCTGCGACGCAAGCAGGAGGAGATATCGGCTGGCATGATCCAGCGTGCCTATAGAGGACATCTGCTCAGACGTCAGATGAAACAGGCTTCATACCTATACAGACAGATAAAACAGAACACATGTGTGGATGAAGAGAGCGCTCCGGAACGGGAAGGACTCATAGCCAGTATGATAAATGAACAGTATGGTAAAGGAAAGGTCAAACCCTCGGGGTCCGTGTACTCCATGTCCTCTCCACCATCCTACGAGACGGTTATTAAGGCTCCTGGTGAGCAATTTCCATCTGAAGAGACATACGAGGAGACCTTTCTTTAAACCTTGAGTCTTTTTAGTAGACATACTACCGTGTTCGGTTTTTTAACCAAGTTTTGATCAGGAAGAATTATACAATGCAATGCAAATAAAATGTCACTTTTTATATCTGACACATGAGAATATGCAATATGACTGTATCAAGGTACACCAAAATATTCAATCAATATATCAAAGTGAGAAATAAGGATGTGAACATTAACATTTCAGGTAGATAATTTTCTTCAGCGAGCCGAGGGCCACAGATATGTCAAACATATCACAATAATAAAAACACTGTTATATATTCAACATCTGTTATTGTTTCCTATACTGCTTAACATCTATTTTTCCACAGGATTACAAAATCTAGACAAATCTACCGAAGCCAGGATTATATAAGGAATGTGTGTTGAAAAAGATATTCACAACCACAGCCAAAAATCACAGCTGCGATCTCTTTAATACCTCTTTAATGGAAATAATTATTTCTCCTAAACATCAAGTAAAAATAAATGGAGAGCAAATGGAAACTTTTCATTCTAATGTGCGTCTCAGATATTTCTCCTGAGAAAAGAGTCAACAATGACACAAACTCAACTCAAAAGTCAACATTGTTAAAAATTTCAATATGAACTCAAACATTTCTCATCAAATTTACCCAAATTCACATTATTGTATCTATACAATATCTACATTTTACAATACAATATCTATTATACTACTTTACATTAATTTTACACCTCCATACTCTTCATGTACTCTACAATTGACTCATTTGTTTCTGTTTTTATTTTTATCTCCTCTAAGAAAAAGTTGATACTTAAATAAAACACCTCTGTAACCTTCCTCAAATCCCCTAGATATCTAAATAATAAATCTAAATGACAAGAAACTCAGTTAAATAAAACATGTACATCTGTTTAAACTTCAGGGGTAGATGGTGACATGGACTCATCAGAATGATCCAAATGAAAGTAAAAAGAACACAATGGAAAACAGGAGGAATAGTACCAACAAAGAGAAAAGTTTTCATAATGTCCAACAGGGAAGTAAGCCGAAATTTGATGATTTGTGAACAGTGCGCACAGATTTGGGTTCTTTTGGTTAGGGAGCCAATTTGGCTTCGTTCCCGGTGAGTTTGCCCTTTCTCCAGCCCAGGGCGAGGGTGTGCAAATCCTCCACAGACCAGCTGGACCTTCAGGATAATCCCAGAGTAAAATAATCACTTGTTTTAATTACGCACAAATGCGCTCATACTTAAACTCTCTGCGACTGAAACATAAAAACTGCGACCTTCTAGAAACCTTTAGGTGCTACACATTCTGTCATCTTTGAAAAAACTGCTGTAATAGCCCTTTTTATCAATGTTTTGCCCTCTTATTTTTATCACTCAATAGTCATTGAAGATTTATTGCCATTATAATTATTTAATATATACCAATGTGAAACTAGTGTCAATGCAAAACCCACACGCATCATCATGTCAAAGTTTTGCAGTTTCGTTTAGTTCTAACAGATGCTCTTATTTTAATTCTTAAGTCTCTGGATCAGAAACATCCGCTTTAATGAATGTGCCTGCATACGTAATTGATCTGATGTTTGAACATTGAAACATGTGGCTGGGATTAAGCTCGACCAAAGAAAGCCATTATTAAAGATTAAAACGCACTATAATTAATTGCATAAAAAAACACGCACATGCTTCTGACGTCTATTAAAATCATCCAAACAAAAAACTTTCAAATAGGTTAAAGGAGAGAATAAAAAGAATAATGGTTTCTGGTGCACTCTTCTATTAGAGATTTAAAGAACAAAAGGATGTTCATGTGTTGTTGACTTTCTGGATTTAAGCATGAAAACAGTCTTAATCAGGATGTGTGTTTCCGGTTATCACGACCACTGTGACCCTGTGCTGAGGATTGGTCTGGATTTCTGATTAAATGCTCAAAATAGACCAATGATATACATTTCTAACTTCATCAAAAATCTTCTTTTGGGTAAAGGACGCTATCATAGGAGAGCATCATAGTAAGACTCCAACAGCTAGTATTTTTTCAATGGAAAGTTGAAAATGACTTATAGAAATAATAGAATTGCCAACTTATCTAATTATAGTCAACTTTTAGTAGTACACGTTATACTTTACAGACATGCGCAGACATGCGCAGACATGCGCAACCGCCGCCAAACTCAAGCTGATTCAGTTATTCACACACACCTGCATGCAGTTCATTAAAACAATAATTGAGTTTGGTAGCAGTTCTGTCCTGTGACTTACACAAATGTCAGACATTTGTAAAGATGGCATTATTACAGTGTAAACTGCTGAGATATAAGTCAATATTAAACATTCAAAATCGGTCTGCTAACCTTGCAGTCAACATCTGTTACTTCCGGTCACCGGGTGACGCGTTCAGCGATCATCTGACGTGTGCTGCTGCCCCCTTGTGTTACACAAAATCAACTTAAACAACTGCAAACTCAGTTCAACAAACAAAATATTACTTTTATACGGTCAAGTTCAAATTAAAATAAAGCATAATTCAACACAAACATTAAATAAAAATGAACGATACTATCTTTATTAGTCTTATGTTTGTTGTCCAAAAAAGCTGTAAAAAGCTCTATGTAAACTTTAATTGGATGGTTAAACTATTGTTACTGGAGCAAAACCATGGTTAATTTGTGGTTTCTATATTATAATAACCATAGTTAATTGTATAAGGGTTCTTCTATGACAAAACTTGCAACTCATTCTACAGCATTGATACTTTAAATCATGAGGTTTATTGAGCTGTTTGAAAAACAATAAAACACATAAACTAATTGATTTTATGATTATATGGGAATTTTATTGGTTTTAATGGAAACCATAAAGGTCTGTGTTTGGATTTGTTGGTGGGATGTTATCTGGTAAATGGAAACCAACTGGACACCATTAAATCTTACTGGATTTGTTAATGGTTTTAATCAGTTGTTTAGATGGTTCATAATGGTATTTGTGTTAATGGAAACCATTACATTTCTATTGTTTTTTTAACAGGGTTTCTTTTGTTTTCCTGACATGTTTTTATTAGTATTTGTGTAATGATTTTCATTGACAAAATATTTGAATAATTTCTCATTTTTAGGTCGCTTTGGATAAAGGCATCTGCTAAATAAATAAATGTAAAGTAATTTCTGTGTTTTCAGCTACTGTTGTATTTGATGTGTATGTCATAGGTTATAATGTCTGATTATTCCAGTTTGCATTACAAACTAAACAAATCAATCTTTAATAGTATTAGACATTTTTTAATCTTTGTGTCTCTGGGGTGTGTGATGGCCAACCTTTGTAGTGTTTACAACATCTGTGACAACAATCTTTAAGCGAGACAGCACACCTGGACATATCCACCTTACATACACCAATAGATATTGAAAATGTGCAAAGAAGAATACATATTTATGAAGGGCAGATAAAACAAGAAGTAAAACAGATACACAAAATTGTGATAAACATGGGTAATGTTTAATTCAACAAAATACTGAACATGGCAGCAGAATCTGAAATGACCCATACAGGGGCAACACAATATAATTTACTACATTAGCAGCAGTAAAAATACAAAATACAACAGATCTCCATTACCTCACTGAGAATCCAGCCCACGTCTGGATCGAGATGGCTAAGGGTCATGGGAAATCTACTCAGGTAGTCCTAACATATCACCACTTTATGTAAAACGTACAGAAATATACCAAGTTTAAGGGTAAAAGATGCTTTTAACTACATCGGTTAACTGATTTTATGAACCTATATACACATTAAAAGATGAGTCATTCATCAACACCTGAATACAGAGTTTGGCTTAAACTAAATTTGCACAACTTGCACTGCAATACTTTAATCATATTTCAAATCCCTGATTTGATAATAGAGAAAATCCAACTTAATGCATTTGTTAAGATGGAAGTAAGTGAAGATACATGTACCACACAAACAAACATACAAACAATAAAAACACAGGCCAACGTTTGCATGTCTTTAGAGAACTGAAACCCATAGAGTTACTCTGATGTCACATCAACACACAAATACTGACTTCATGACATGCACAAGAGCACCTGATTGAGAGCACCTTCTGTTAAAAATAAACCTTTAAAAAAAAAGACGAGAACAATCTCTTTAAATCACAAAAAAGCAGCTTATATTAAATTATATTGCTACCACGAAACAGAATAAGATACTTTACAAAAATTAAAAAAGGTCACAATATCTGAGGTATATCTAATCACTGAGCGTATGCAGGTCGGGTTCAGTGATTTTATTAGTATTAACTACGACGCTAATCGATGATCGATAAAAGCTGCCTGTTTCTGAACAATGTGAAGTTCTCAATTTTGAGGTTCAATGAGATGATTAAACAGTTTCAGAGAGCTGACCGTCACATCACGGACATTCAGTCAGTCACAACAGTGACGTTATTGCAGAACTGAGGATTTTCTTCGAATGCTTGGGGATAAATCTCATGAAAACTGAAGAAATGTCTTTGTGTCACCAACTTATTTCAAAAGAAAGAACCCTTTAAGGACTATTAAAATTCAACACTGAACATTGATGGGGAAAATGTTGTTAAAAGCAACAAACATTTTGTAGTAATGCAAATGAAATGGTCCTTAAAACAGCCATAATTTTCTTTACACTTGAACAATTTATGTTTCTTTTGATATAAGGGTGAAATAACATAGACAATATTATAAATATAAGATCATCCCTATTGCTGTAAAGAGCACGAGGTCATAAAATCACAAACAAAGTTTACCTGAGTAGTGTACTAGATGAAGAAAAACACTTTCCTGATACGCGAATACATTTTTTGTGATTCGAGTCGAAGCGTAGACATATATGACGTCTTCAGCGGCTCTTGTCAACATTATACTAAAACATACCAGCGCTGTAAAACGACTGTAAAACCAGCAGACGTTCTCTGTAAAATTACTCACTGGTCGACCGACAAACTAGTTCAACTCGCACCAGCGTCAAACTTTAGTCTTTAGCGATGGCACGTTCTGTGATTAACTGTTAACGACAGGTGAATGCTACATTAAAATCAACACCATCTACTGTGAAAGGCAATGTCTACTTAAAACAGTCTCATGCCTTTCAGTTTTCTAGATGACGGCCATCACAAAGACAAACAAACCCGTCTGACATTTCCAGGAAGAAAAGGTCTATTTAACAGCCATAAAAGTACACTAAAAATTCACTGAGTAAAAAGAACCTTGTGTGCTCTTGGAAGGTTTGTGTAACAGTCATCAGATTTGATGTCATTTTAAGTGTTTTCTCATTTTGGATGGAGGTAATCATGGAGTGCAGTCAAAAACAACAACAACAACATAATGGCATTAAAATCGATGAGGTAACGTGCTCGTAATCCCAGCAGTCTGAAACAATCCCCTGAATAAGGTCTTGTCACGTTTGAGGTTTCTCATGTCTTCCTCTCGGAAGAATACAGTAGATGAACGCGCTGGTGAGACGGATCCAACGATGCGAGGATAAAATTAAATACGTGAAGATCGTTTAGCAGCAAGGTTCACATTACTGGTGAGGTTGTAATATGTCCGTCCTTTCGCAGTCCCTGATGTTTGCTCCTGGTTCAGAGGTCAGTATTCATGTACTGGATTCTTTGGGCGGTAGGTCCGTATCGCTGTCAGATGTAACCATGGAGACCAGGCAATCTGAGGTAGAAGTGTTGATGGTGTTGGTTGCCTTGGAGATGGTCAAGATGCGTTCTTCTACGCAACCCGCTGACAGCCGAGCCTCTGCGTCATGGTCCCAACACTCTTCGATGGTCTCGCATAATTGGCCCAAACCCTGATGACACCGGAGAGAAAGAAAGAAAATGTCTTAGTCTAGTTCAGCTAATTTTATAGAAAGGTACATTTAGAAACAGAACAGTAGATGATGCTAAACGTTTCACAAGTTTGTACCGAAATCTATCATCTTACCGGATGTTTGATCCAACAATCTTTAAAGGCCGGTCGCATCTTCTTATGGACCACCGCATCTTGAAGGTCTTCCAATGATGGGTGCTGGCCAACTTCTTCCTCAAACGGCAGCTGGTATTCGCCTACAGGACCTGAGTGAGACACCACAATATAAGTCAGTATAATAAACAAGACAACAGGACGATTGCATTGCTTGCATTAAAAAAAGAAAATAATACAAACATCTTGTGTATAAAATGACTTTACTTTCATATCTAAAGCACCAAAAACATTTAGTAATATAATAATCTGCATTGTATGAATTTTTTTATCTAGATTTATTCTGTAAGTGCTTGAATCAGACTTGACAAGAAAAAGCGTAAAGCAAATACAGTGAAGGATCATTTATTTGATTTAAGAAATCATTGTTGTGTCACTGAACTCTGATCTCCATCTTGCAAAGAATTGGATGAGCAGATAATATAAGATTATAAAACTATAAGAACAGATAAAATTATACTATAAAAATGGGATGTCAATAGCCTGCAGACAGAATTTGTGATTAATTCTTTATGAACTTTGTTCAGAGGTTTGTGTGTGCAGGTATCAGTTTGTAAGAACTCACTATCAGCAGCCGTGCAGCGAGACATAAGCTCCCACATCACCAGTCCTAAAGCATACATGTCTATCCTCAGGAAAGCATCTCTCTGGAAGTTAATGGCACCTTCCAGCACCTCTGGAGCCATGTAACGCCGCGTCCCAACCTGCACCGTGACAGACACATCGGTAAATCACTCGCTATTTCACATGGATGAAGAGATTCTGGGTCTTCTTCTCACAAACACAACCGTTCGCTTACCTGACCGTGTGTATCTCCGAGCAGTTTTCCAGGCTCAAAGCGAACGGCTAAGCCGAAATCGGCAATCACAGCGGTTAAATCCATCTTGAGCAGAACATTCTTGCTCTTGAAATCTCTGCAAAGCACAATCTTAAATCAGCCCCTCTTTAATCTATAGAGAGCTTGTGAAAGCGGCGTGCGGAGCGTTGACCCGTGTACCTGTGTGCGATGGCTGGTTTAGGCCCCTCGGCTCTGTAAGGAAGATCTTCATGAAGGTAAGCCAGACCTCGGGCCATACTGCCTGAGATGTGACACAACTGAGACCAGCTCACTGGGTTTCCCTTCAGATAATCGGTTAGAGAACCCTGGAATGCAAACGGTTTGAGCTTTGAGATAAAATGTTGTAAATTTAGCAGGAATAACTACAGACAATGCGGGTTGGTCAGGTCGTTACAAAGCTTCTGTAACTTCTGTTAAGATTATGATGTTATTACTTTAAAACTTGATCATATTTAAAGTCATCTTTGACATGAATAACACATTAGCATCTTAACCTGTTAACTGTCACCGTGCCTCAGGAGGAACTTTACATTTCATAGTTCATACCTTTCATAGTTGAATTTTAATCTAATAGTGACAAACTAAGATGAAAAATTTGACAAATTTTCATAACAATAAACATAAGCCAGAAAATGACTAAAAACGTTCATGTTACTGTAATTTATAAAAATACCTAAAACAATTTTTTTAATCATTATCTCATATCTGAACATTTAAAAAAAAATTGTTTTCTGATTGCATTTTCATGTGTATACTCCTTAATTTTTTCCTTAATGTCTCCAGGTTTGTCTATGCCACTGTAATGATGAACACAATACTGTACATAATGAGTAATTTCAAGACTTTTTCACCCTGTTGTCACAGTTCTCACAGTAATACATTTATTTTAACAAGCTATTTTATATATTTTTAGCTTATCCCTTAAGTTACTGTCCAATCTGTCATTTAAAATGTTATTTTCAAACGCTTTACCATTTTATCATGATTACACAAAATGTGATTTTTAAATGTTATAATGTCCAAAAAGCACATTCTAATGATTCAAATTTGTCATTTTCTAACAAAATGTTTTGCTATTTGGAGATGTTATCCGCATAATTCACAAAACGCATACACACAAACACACACTGACCCTTTCATGGAATTCAGTGACCAGCCACAACTCCATCTGCAGGTTGGTGCCGCGTTTCTCTGCAGAGATGTAATGCAGAACATTCTCATGTTTAAAACCTTCAGTGAGGTAAATGTCTCTTTCATTCTGCCATGACTGCTTATCCTGTAAACACACAATTCAGAATTTAGCACTAAGCAAACAAAACCAGAAATCTCAAGATAAAATCCTGGTGTGCGACTCAAGGACTCACCTGAATTGGAAAGATCTTTACAGCCACATATTCACTCAGTAACTGAGCTTTCCACACACAGCCGAATCGACCCCGAGCCTTCATCTCCAACAACTGCAGCGGTTTCAGCCCAACCAGAGGAGATGGAGGAGGAAGACCAGCATCCTAACAATAAAAATTACCATAAATATTTTTCCAGTAATTACTCAAATGTGCTCAAATCACACAATCAACCACTCTATCTGTATACCAATAAGATACCATTCACACATCAGTAACAAAATACCAGTAAACATCATGTCATTCACCAAACGTTTAAGTTTAGAAAAAAATTCATAATATTAACATTTATATTAAATCATGAGCATAAACCTGTCTGACACCAGACTGCACAAGCATTGTTATTCAAAAACGTATGTTATTAGTGGGTGAGCTATTCTTCTTCTGGCGTCTTTTTCTGAGGTCTTCTTCAAGAACAATAAAGAAAATGTTACAGAAAATCCCTTCATGATATAAAAATTATTCATATAAATTATTGGTCAAACCTGGCTGATGTCGACGTGTCTGTATGGGGGTTTTCGCTGATGGTACGTCCAGCAGGCGAGCAGCAGAGCCAGAGAGAGGATAGCCAGAGGAAGAAGAGAATAAACCAGCACAGCTAACAGAGGTGGACCGGGCTGAGGAGGCTGAATCTTCACTACAAAAACACAAACCTCAACTCAACAACACATAAAGAACAGCTACAGGTCTGAAACGCTAAAAACGTACATATAACTTTTTTATGCATTTAGCAGTTTTAACAAGTGACTTAACAAGTGCATTGATGGCTTTCATATTTTTACTATGTGTTCTCTGAGAAACGAACACCATATATACTACTGTTCAAAAGTTCATTTGAGTAAAACTTTGCTTTTGATTATCTAAAGATGTATGTTTAAATGTTTAAATGTCTAAAATTAGTTTTGTAGGCGAAAATATAACACTGCTTCTTTTGCTACAAAACTAAAATTGTATTTAACAGAAATAAGAGCTCAATGCTGTAATCCTTCAATACTGTTCAATAGGGGTGTAAGAAAATATCGATACAAGTGAGTATTTTGTTTGGCGATACTGTATCGATTCTCAAAAACGCAATATTGATATTTTTAAAAATATATAATAATAAATGTAAGTCAGACAAGAGTTTATATCCCGACCGCTAGATGGCAGTCTTCTTATCTCTGAACTAGTGACAAAAAATACTACAACTCCACTAATGTTAGCGTTAACATAACTTAGTTGCTCGCAATGGACGATGAACCTTTAAAGCAGGGTCTGAATTTTTATAGTCCGTTTATAACAGCTTACATTTTATACTTAATTTAACTAAAGAATCCTGCAAACATTTTGTTTTTTGCCCTTTCCTTTGTACTGCACAAAAAGTGGTTCAGTAACAATAAATGTTACAGGGATTGATTAATGCAGATCACACTGTGTTCTGTTTAAATACATTTATTTTTACACAGTTATGTTGGTGTGTTCTTAATGACAGCTTTCCTAATATAAGAAATATCCCAATATATCGCCTTGCTTACAGTATCGCAATGTATAGCAACATATCGTATCGCAACCCCTGTATCGTGATGCGTATCGTATCGCCAGATTCTTGCCGATTCACAGCCCTACTGTTTAAAAAGAATCTTAATGTGAGATCTCAAAAAACTACTTGATTAAAAGGCGGAAAAAAAACATAATTCCCAAAACAACATTTATGTTGTTCTATAGTTTTGACAATTTCACCATGGTTAAGAGGTATTTATGACCTCTGACAATAATGTAGCTTATGACTCCTTAAAAACAATGTTTTTATGTATATTAAAGATATTTGTTTCAATAAGGTAAAATCAGAAACGGTGGATGAGGTAAAATGACAGGTGTGGGTTTTACCTGCGGGGCTTATGGTCTCTGGAAGATGAGTAAATCTCTCGTTGCAATAGTTTCCTTCACAGCAACAGAAAAACACCTGTGGATTTTCCTCTGTGGCCACACACTCCTGTCTGCTCACACACAAACAATCTTTACAATTATAACCAGCAACAAAATGACAAAAAACAATTAAAGTTAAAGCAGTTAAGCAATTAAAGCAGATTTAAGTTACAATTAAACTAGGAGAAGTTATCAATAATACATTAATTCAAATCTAATGCTCTGAAAGACTTCTGATTGGCCGATAACAACCAATGAAAACTTAAGCACAGGGCCACTGAATTGCATGTTTGTTTTGACTGAACGGTCAAAACAGAAGGTTTGTATTTGTTACACATATGCTAATAAAACATTTCAAATCAATATTTCGTGTCCAATACTTTACTCATGGAGCAAGACGTGTAATAAGCAAGGTCTGCCTCGTGTCAGTGTCCTGATCACCCTGTCAGGTTTAATTCTGTGATAACACTAGGCCCAGTCTAGGCCCATTTTGTTTACCTGTCGTAACAGTTGAAATCATCAAGCCAGCAGCCTTTCTTGACCAGACGGATGGTTCCGGTGGAGTTTATCCATGAGGCGTAACAGTGAAGTCTCTTGTCTTTCTCGCCCTCACATCTCTCAAAACCGCTCTGATTGGTTTTCTCTGTCCTCCAGTTATCATTGTAGTAGACGCACTCTCTGGTCGCCACCTCCGCCCGACTCACCCCTTACAAACATACATTAAAATTGATATGTAATGTCATTTTACAGGCTGATAAATGAAGACACATAAATGAAGAAACAATAAAAACAAGTATTTACAACAAATTCAAGGCTTTTACAACTAAATAAACTGCAGAAGCCAAAAACAAACAAGTGGATTTGGAAACATGAGATTATATTGATGTATAACTTATTGCAATACAAAAACATTACGAAAAGTTTTGGCATTTGTTATTTCTCAGTGACAGATCTTACTCATATTTTATTCATTTAGATACAGAAGGTTCAATTAAACTTTTAATGCTGTCAAAATAACAAATATTAGACACACAACATCAAAGCAAGAGTCAAAAGCTGTAAAACATGCTAGACGTTTCTGAGCCATTTTTGCAATCACTTTTAACCAAGTAGTGTCATTTAGCAGATGAAGTCCCGCTAAATCTTTAAGCAAAATGTTTTTCTACAAAAATGTGTGCTTGTGCTTTTTATTTCATTGCACTTGTCTGGTAATTGTCATTCAATGCTAAAGCATTCATACATTTTTAACTGTGCCCATACACTATTTGGTGCCACAAAGAGAAAACAAACTACATTTCATCTTTAAATCACAAGCTAATGGGATTTTAAACACTCCAAACCCCCTCATCATAAAACCCTAATGTGTGTTTAACAAGCCATCAAAGCTCAGTACAAAAACACACTGAAGAATCAGTCACAAACCACATGTTTCACGGGCCACAGTGATTTAAGACCAGTGAATTGAGTTTCTATGGTCTTTAGGGAAACCACTAAATCAAATCCAGATGTTAGATCATCAGCTGTCAGTAGGCATGTCTCCGTGTAACCCAACGCTATAATGGCGTGCATCACCGAACACATTAGCGCTGAGAATTGGGTCAAGGATCGTGAGATGAAAATGCTTTCAGGTCAGATTTAACATGGAATTATACAATTATTTTATACTTATTGTCACAAAAAATACAAACAAAGGGTGTCCCTTTAAATTCCCCTTATAGCCACAAGTTGCCTACAAATGTTACCCAACTAATACACCCAAGAAACACGGGTGAGAGGGTTAAAATTTTAAAAATACAAGTCCAGTGCACGCTCATCATGGTGTTAACGGATAAATGCTCAAGCAAAGCATGAATTCATTGACAAATATTTCATATCCACAACTTCTTTACTAGTCACCGATACAGTGCGTCACGTGATAAGAGTGAATTACATCAGCAACCCCCCACTTAAAACCCACAACCCTTCTCATTCACACACACGCAATAAGAGAAGGAGCTCAACATGTATTTTTAAGGACCCCTGTGGTGCTCTTTTGCACCAAAGCCCCCAGATTTTACCTTTCTTCAACCCATCAACGACACACACACAGATCTCTTTATCTGAAGGAGGGTGTATCAAAGACGCTTTTGTTTTCAGGGGGTTTTCTCAGTGTAAACTAGGGGTGGGAGAAAAAAAAAATCGATGCATCTGGATTCTTTCTCTAACGATTTTGAATCGATTCTATGTCAGAACTTGTTCATCCTGAATATAACTTTGTTCAAATAAAAGCAATAAAATTAAACTTCAAGATGGGAATACTGTCAAAGAGATTTTAACTATAAACAAAAAGCATAAAAACTCTTTATTTATTTAAAATGCAAATTTATCATATTTGCAAAAATTATATGAAGAATCGTTTTGGTATCGGATCGTGAGTCCCAGAATTGGAATCGGATCGCGTAGTACCTAAAGATTCCCACCCCTAGTGTTAAGGACTCTGTTACAGCGTTCAGAATAAGATGATCCCCACCGATCAACACAACACATCAATAACTCAACAAAGTGGAAAGCTTTGTCTGCTACACACTCAACTACAAGGCAATTGTGTGTGACAAATAAAACATTTCTACATTTATTTGACACAATCTAACAATTCAGCAGATCATCCCACATTTGTAGTCAAATTTATATACTGTGATAGTACAGTTTTTGAACCTTACCATGATAAACATTGGAGTATACCAAAGTACAATTCAATCCATCATATAGTTGATGCTACAGAACATGTTAGACATTAACAAGGTGTAATAAATATTACGAAATACTACAAAATTTCTTACGTGGCTTTTAAAATATGAATGTGTGAGTTTTACATTTTTACACACATGATGTCACAAAAACACACACAAAAAAAACCGTGTAAAACCTGCTGTCATGTACACAAACTTAATTCCTCTTACGTTTTATTATCCATTAATGTATTACTTTAATAACCAAGTTTAATGCTGCTTGTCAACTATACTAAACAAAGACAGGTTTGACAACAGTCAAATACACAACAGGCAAATAAAACACAGAACAAAGTTAAATAAAAGAAATAACAAAAGGTACTGAACCATCAAAGAAAACAAAATCTCAACCACTTTCCAATGAAAGAAAACATTTTTTTTGTTCATTTAATATGTAACAAACGTAAATAACAGCTCTCACACCGAGCTCAAAAGGTTTTATAACCCCACACGGTTATGAAATGTAACAGTTGTTGTGTGGACATCATTTGTTTTTACAGGCCAGCAGCTGCCTGACTTTGTTCAGTCAGTGTGTCCATGCTGTCTGTAGCCATGTTTAAACAACAAGAACAAGCACAGAAATCCACTTTAAAACACTCAACTCGAACTGAAATACACCTCTGATGAAGAAATGAATCCAAATATCTGAAATGAACCCTGAACCCAAACGATCACCTGAATGATTTGGTAACACTGACTGATATCTACATAGAAAGCATATTGGGAATCACGGGGGGGGTTCAAACCAAGGATTTATAAAGCCCAAAACGCTTTGTGTGTACACAGTACAGTAGCTTTTGAAACACGGTCACGGAAACATTGTACATCTCGCGGCGCGTGTGTGTGGATACAATGTTACAAAGCGCCACAGAGACAAACACAATACGCTTTGATCCAAGAGAAAGCTTACCTGTACACCAGATGAGTGTAAAAGTCAGCCAGGTAACAAACATATTCCTTCCTTAAGGATCCTGGCGATAAATGCTGTCCTTCAGACTGCGAAAGCATTTAAACGTGAAATGAAACGTGCGCGCAAACACATGAACGCGGAGGAGCCGCGGGGCCTGCGCGCGATCCCACAGCGCTACAATAACAAAACCTTTCCTTCGGAATTAAAACACAAGATCTGCTCCAAATGCACAATCCTCTGAATGAAAGTTCCTGATGACACAAACACCCGACATCTCATTCTGGCCCGGAGGAGCTCCGAGTAGAGGTTGTGGAGTGGAAACAAACCCTCTCCCGTGATTTTTCCCCCTCTGCGCGTCACTGGGGCAGTTGGAGAGGGGCAGTGAGGGACTGACACGAGAAAAGCTGAACTGCTTCCAAAATGGCTCCTGAGAGCCGAACAACAGCCGTGCCAGCGGGGGACCCGGATGTTCATTAGAGCCACTATGAAGTGAATTAATCATGTGCCTACACTTTATCATTGGATTCGTGTATCTGAAGTCTTCATGTTAAAATAAATATGAATAGTAATAAACAAAATTGTTTTATGAAGTTGGAGACACTACATGGATAAGACTTTTTAGTCTTAAACTCTACTATAAATATAAATATATACATACATAAATAATATTTAATAAATATATTGTTAATTCAATAAATAAAAATTAAAATAATAAAACAAGACAGTTGTTATATCGCTAAAACATATCACATATATGCCAAAACTCAATACATACAAGGGTTTGAAGAACATACATACATTTTAGGGTTGAAAGAGAAATATTAACACCCTCTTCTTTATTACAAATCTAATATTCTATGATTTTAAAGAGAATTATTAACAGCCTTTCTGTGAAATCCAGGCTAAAGTTTCATAACCCATGAGATCAGGAGCATCAAAATGAATTAATCGATAATGGTCTTACTCAGTCAATATTAATGATATCAATGTTCTATATTCACATTATGATCTTTACATTATGTGGGATGATTTTGTGTAGAAAACAGTAAATCACAAAATATGACTGTATCTGGGTTTTCACAGGCTTAATAAATACAATCAAATTTACCATAAAATAAAAATACCTCATAAACAGACATTAATGGTGTTGTTTTTAAGTGTACTATGACAGAACACATTTATCACATTTCAAACATTTCAAACATTTATCTGATGTTCAACTCATAATGTCACATAACCTGATGTAGTTTTCAGTATTTTAAATCTTTGCTAATCTTGGTCATGTCTTGGTCATGTCTTGGCTTTCTTCTGTCCACAGCCAATCGACTGCATTAAAAACACAAAGAGCGAGAGAAACCCCCAGTGCTGGTTGACCCGAGAGGTCACGGCTTTGTCCGTTCTGTTCCACCCTGCTAACAAAAACTTCAGAGGGTCACATTCTTTCCCCCCACCCCCAGACCGCCGGATATTCAGCTGTCACGAACAAACCCAGGATATTCCCCTCTCCAACTTTTCAATACAAAGACTCAATCTGTTTTGAACCGGGAATCGAACACGTACAACAACCGAGTGTGTGTTACCTTCAGACTTAACCAGTTGCTCAGAGGAGATTGTGTAAAGTGTGAAATAAATCAAACAACAATCAACTTTTCAAATGTCTTAATTCATCTTAAAAGTGCAGCATTCATGGTTGGTCAAAAAGCTGAAATAACTTTTCATCAAAGGGGCTAAATGTAAATTATTCATATACAAAAATACTTCAAAATGCTTCACATAGAAATGATTAAGCAAAATCAACAAAGAGATAATAAATAAAAAGGACAGTAAACATCAAAGAGCTTTAAAGGTAAATGATTTAAAATCATAATACAAGCTTAAGATACACAAGAAGTTAAAACATCAGTAACAAATAAATATATTTTTAAATGCGTGAAAAATTACAATTAAATAAAAGTAGAATTTATGACATGATACTGTAAGAGTAGGCAAGTGGCCTAACACGAAGGTTAAAAAATGAAAACTATACATGTAAAACACACTGACATTGAAACATTTGTATAATGCACATGCATACAGGTTTTACTCATATTTTAAAGAACTAAAAGTATTTTTTAAAAGTATTTGTCGTGCATGTGCATTAAAAGACATAACTAAGCTTAGTGTAACATGTAAATGAATGTTAAGTGTTATATAATGGTACAGACTGCTGAGGGTCACGTGAGAAATGAGTCTGATAAACAGAGATAAGTAAATGTGTGTGGAGTTTGCCTCTGCTGGCTATACGCTCCCAGTGTCTAAATAATAGTGCCTATTATTGTGCTGGTTTGTATGCAGATGCTGGGGTATTCTCAAGTGAAAAGAGTTCACCCCCAAATCCCTGTGCTCTTCTGGAGGCTTGATATCTAAAGCACATGTAGGAGTCTGTTTCGCACTTTAATACTCAGTCAGGATCTTATTAAATTTAAGATTTTTATTACTACATGTAACCAAGTGTTTGAAACTCTTAAATGATTTAAAAGAGCAGCAACACTTTGTTTTACACTTCGCTTTTATTTTAGTTCACTGCCCAAATACAAACACAAAATAAAACAGACAAGAAATAAAGAAATAACTGTATTTTCTTTTAAAATAACCAATTCATTAATGAAATTGCATAAATTTTGAAAGGGATACAATTATTTGATTATATTCAAGCAATTTATACAAATACATTTTTATTGGTTGGTTCAGCAGTGTTCAATATAGGAGTGTTTTACAGAGCTGTTGTCATTTTTAGAAATAGTTGATCACCCGGCGGACAGACTGAATGTTGGGATTTTCAGCTTGCCATTCCATAAATGAGCCGTAGTTTCCTCTCTCCACAATGTACATGCGTCCACGATAGTTTGGTTCCTCGTACATGACCCATCTAAACACAGAGAGGTTTTTATAATACAACTATCAGCAATGCAATTATTTTAATACACTGATAAAACATGAATTTAAAAAAGACAGTAAGTGTCTAATTCACCATCCTGTGAAAGGGATTTTGGCGGTACTATTACTTTTACTATATTACTGAAGTCATTTCATAGATTTCCAGTGATTTTATATCAGGCTAATAATATTTTCTACTCCTTTTAAACCTGCCCATAACCGTAATCGATCAAATTATGATGTTTTTTATTTAGTGAGGAGCAGTAAACTCCTCTTTCAAATTTAATGTCATGTTTTTTTTTATGTCACTGTGCACATATGTGGACATATGACCCTTGCAAATAGCAAAACACACACGGTATACATCATTAATATCGGTTCACTTAATTGGTCAACTTTGACATCACACGAACACAAATGTACCCAAGCATGCTAAAGCTTTATGATATTTGTTGTGATATTTGGTCTTACGCGCCATCTCCATAGACTTTAATGGAGTTGAGGCTGTTCTTGCCGAATCCAGAGCTCTGGAGGAAAGGGCAGTCTTCACATAGTTCAACACACTGACCGGTGAAGCTCTGACCTTCATAGAGCTCCATCCTGTAATGCTCACCGTGCTAAAAGAGACAAAATGACAGAGTGAGAAAATCATTTCTTTGGAATAGTATTATACATACAAAACACACTTGTTATCCTTCCTCACCATTTTGATTGGTTTGCAGGAGCCCATGTGATCATTGTGGGCGTTCCAGCGTTGGAAGTCTGGATATTCTCCTTTTTCCAGCATGTACTGCTGTCCCTTAAAATCAGGATGGTCGAAACAGACCCAGGCCCCGCTCTCCACGCGGATAGAGTTCACCCTGTTCATAAAGCCACGATCCTGAAAATTATCACAGTCTCCAAACACCTCCAGCCTTCTGCCTGCGAAACACTTTCCCTCGTGAAACACTATCTGAGAGAACGGTGACAATCATCAGGAAATATTCAGGATGGACTGAGGTTTCTTATTCAATCACGTGTGGTGTAACAGTATCTTGTAAAGTTTCTTTACTGTAATGATCTGCATTAATAACTGTCTAAATCATTCATTTTGAAAGGACAATTATAAAAAATTCTCCAAATGTAGATATGATCTAGATTTTGTGGTATTTTAAAACCATGAACTGTTGTACATATCACTTTTTTAAACCCCATGCCAAATTTATTATAATAAACATGAAACACACACAGTACTATGTTGTGATCATTATACGATTGACACAAAATCTAATGTACACATTCTTTATTCTGCACAGTTATTGTCATATTGTCCTTAATGTTTACAAATGCATTAACACAAATGCAATGAGCAAATGAGAAGAAAGATGTTTAATGTATGTCAGTACTTGATGTATTATTCAATTATTTTCTTATTTCTTCTCCTCAAACGTTTTGTTACCAGACAACTTATATAAACAGAATATCTGAAAGATTATTCAGCGAGAACAACATTTACAGTACTCACCTTCCCTGAATACTGTGACATTTCTCCCAGTCTGAATCTACAGATACTATCCACTGATATGAGAATAACAGCAACCGGAGGGAAAAATCTGGACGGTCTGATATATATGCCCTATGTGCTATAAGTTGTTATCGCGAGGTTTTTCCGTACAATGGAGAGCTTAGGATTTTTTGCATGATGGACAGTTTCTCTTACAGAGGCTCTGCTGATATTGGAGTTCAGGAGGGTGAGAATGCTTTGTGTTTGAGCTTAGATTTACAGTCCACAACCAATCTGACTGTTTGGGTGTGAGTATAGCTGCTGGCAGACAGTCAAAACAAAACAGACACAGATCAGAGAATATAAACATGACGAGAGATAAACTAAACCAGAGATGTACAGAGAAGATATGTGTGAGAATATAGAACCTACACATCTGCCTGAATTAGATTAGTCTGTCTGTTTACACCTTCTGTCTGTCTGTCTATTCATCCTGTCTTACTATCTGTCTGTTTATTAATGTTTATATCCTATCTGTCTGTTCATCTTTATATCCTGTCTGTACTTCTGTACATCATTTCTATTTGTCTATACATATGGGTATATCTATTTTACCTGTCTGTCTGCCTTTCTATCAATACATTCTGTCTATCTGTCTGTCTATCGGTACATCCTGTCTATACATTTGTTAGTCCTGTCTACCTGTCAACAACAACTGCAAGCAAATGCACACAACTTTACACAGCCCTGCAATCAAACTCCTGCTAAACCACACATGTAAAGTTAGGAAATACTATTCAGTGTTCTTCTGCTATGACCATTGGCCTATCTATTTGCAGAGTGAGTGAGAGAGAGAGAGAGAGAGAGAGAGAGAGAGAGAGAGAGAGAGAGAGAGAGAGAGGGAGAGGGAGAGGGGAGAGGGAGGAAGAGAGAGAGAGAGAGAGAGAGAGAGAGAGAGAGAGAGAGAGAGAGAGAGAGAGAGAGAGAGAGAGAGAGAGAGAGAGAGAGAGAGAGAGAGAGAGAGAGAGAGAGAGAGAGAGAGAGAGAGAGAGAGAGAGAGGAGAGAGAGAGGAGAGAGAGAGAGAGAGAGAGAGAGAGAGAGAGAGAGAGAGAGAGAGAGAGAGAGAGAGAGAGAGAGAGAGAGAGAGGGAGAGAGAGAGAGAGGTGGGATAAAGGTGGGGGATAAATTCCATTTCATTTAGTCGCATCACAGAACTGCAGTACAAAGGTAAGATACACTGACAAACTTACTTTTTTCTTAAAAAAATACAATATTTCTTCCTAAAATGTATTTATGCAGTACATTAACACATACAGATCTCTGTACCTCAATACAGATAAGCTAAAAGTTATGTTATTTTATTATTATTTTTTTAATATATTTGTATATATTTATGATGTATTTTTGCTGTGTTTCTCAGTAACAATAGTTAAACATCCTGAAAACGAGGAAAAATACCTTTTTAAAATAACATTTAGAGAGAACTAGAATTAAAACAATACAAAACAACTTGTCATGTTTGATGACAATGAAATGAAAAGTGTTGCTATCCAAATATTTTTTAATCTACTGTATATCTTCAGAATAAGTTTTTAAAATTAGTTTGATTAAAACTAAATATTGTCCTGCTAATTCTCTCTGGTTTGTTAGACAGAATGATGAAGGTGCTGGTGTTTGCTGTTCTTCTCGGGCTGTTTGTGTCAGGCAGTGAGTTTGCTCAGTGCTTTCCTGTCATAAAACGGACTTCATGACGTGTGCTGAAACATACAGCAGATCTAAATGAGCACGCAGGAAATTAAAACAAGATAGTCTGAGTAAATAAATAAAAGTGTGACATGGTGGGTGTGGGGTCGGACCTTACAGAGATGTTTATTTAAACATATTACAAACATAAATGTTAACAACAATAATTGAATGTTAATAAAATAAAAAACAACATGCATTATACTATACATTCTTTTTTGCAATCCCTGGAATCGAAACCCATGACCCTGGCTTACATATTTTTTAAAGGCATGTTTTGAGTTAATTATCCAAAATTGCCAAAAGTTTTAGACATTTAGGGTTGTGTTAGTGTGTATGTATACACAAAAAAGAAATGAGAATGTAATATTGTCCCGTGTGTGTTTAAGGCAGGGCTCTGGATTGTATTCAGTGTGTCCCAGCTAAAGCAGGTGAGGCCTGTGAGGTCACCACAGTCACCTGCCCACCGGAGAAAAACGCATGTTCGGCTGCCAAGTTCCACAGAAAACCATGTGAGTGCCTTCACAATAAAATACATGTAGAATAAAACATTGAGATGCACAATTCAAATGATGTCATCTTATTTCTGTATATCACTGTATTCTCATTAATAGTCTTTTGTGTTTTATTTTTAAACAGATGGACATTTTCAGAAATGCATGTCCATGTCAGACTGTGAGATGGTGAAGCTTAATGCCTATATCAGCATCAAGTGCTGCCAGAAAGACTTCTGCAACACATTTGACTGAACTGCAATAAAACAGGCAGATTCACAAACAATATAAAATGGCTTGTTCATGACATAAGTTACACACGTCATTCCTAAATCAATATTTTATATATGCAATATGTTGCATGATTGAAGCCTGCTTCATGATGGCCGTTGACACTGCTTACAATAAAATATACATATGAGCATTTACGTTGGTGATGTGATTTTATTCGCTTGAAAAATAATCTAGATATCTCATACATTCATTTTGCACCATAAACTATGCCACAATACAGTATAGTCATATTCTTCATCTGTTTTGCTTATTTTAAAAGGCACTGCAATAATAAAATTCTAAATAAAATTCAAACATTCACTGATGATTTAAACATTTATTGAAATATTTAATACAATTAAATACTGATAAAACTGATTGAAGACATTAGTAATACAGCAAACCTAAGATTTCTAAAAGACAAATTCAGCAAAAGCCTCAACGCTTTTTGTATTTCATTTTAGCCAGGTAAATGTAACACACATCATCCAAACCTTGTGCACACTTGTACTTTGGACCCAGAATAAACAAAGAAACCATAAAATTCTAGCTTACACTTTAAACCTATACAGAGTTTTTTCAGGGTGATGTCTGTATTTGCATAGGCTACTCTGTGATAAAACTCATAGGTTTGAATAGCAATTCATTCATTCATCTTTTCTTGATGCTTTATTCTTATTTTCAACATTTCTGTAACAGAAGCTTTCACTGTTACAAATACAAACATATTTTAGTAAGTCTGAACAGGGCTTTTCTGTAGCATTTCAATCTCATCTTGAGACAATGTTGACCATATACAGTTCTTGCTTTGATTCAGAATGTCAATGATTACCGTTTCTTCCCAAGATTTCTTTCTAATCCAGCGTCACCATTTGTGGTGACCCTGTCTGTGAAATTCATGCTAAAATATAGCTATAACTATCAGATTAGAAGCATCAGAGTAGTCAGTGATAATATGTGTTTATTGCTGTAAATCATAGATTATATAATAGTTAAGATACAGTACTTTTAATTGATAATACTAAAATAACATATATTATATCATAATACTAAATTAATAAATCATAATACTAAAATATAATGTTTTTAAATTCCGAAATTAAAGATTTTATTGACACTATGTTTTATTATTTTGAACAAACAAGTACAGAAAGTTGGTTTCCTAAATGTTGATTTCAATCTTTGACATGGTCTTACATCATGTAAAAACATGTTCTTTACATTATGTAGAATAATTTGATGTTAAAAGAAACAGTAAATCACAGTAAACCACAAAAAATGACTATTTTCACAGGCAGGGTCACATTTAAGAAATTATTTTTTCTCCCACGGTTCGATTGCTTACAGGCATTACTGTATATGTAAGTACAGTGTAAAATAACATAAACCATTAAAAAAACCTTTCAATTAACCTAGTGTTTTCAATAAACAGTCCTTTGCAATACCACTGACAAACTACTGTATATTATCATGGTAAAAGGTAATTCTTGGTTTGTATTTTATTTTAAACAAATGGCTAATACTATTTTTAAAAACTAAAGTTTAAAAACAGAACAGAACTGCCCTGACAGCACTGGGTACAAAAGAAAAAGATTCAATCAATATTTTTGTTTGATATGAAAGTCCCTTTGCAACTTATTACCATCAAAATACATTATGATCAAACCGGTAAAGAGCAGTTTGTTATGATAGACAGGATCTTGCGCAATCTTATGGTACAGTCAGTACTTGTTATTCAAATAATGAACTAATACAATCTGGGAAATGTTATACGTTTAAGCACAAAAACACAAAGGTTTCGCAATATATCTGGGAATTTCTGGATATCAGCAAGTATATAAGAGACGGACACAGATGTTTATGAAACTGTTTCAGCACAATACTACATAACCTGAAAGGTAAACTTCAGCATTGTATTAATATTTAAACAGTTATAATATTTGAGTGTCACACATTTAGATTTAAACTTTAAGATTTATTGACTGAATCTGAATTTAGGTCTGATCAATATGTTATCTGCTACAGTTTAACATGAAAACAGCTTTAACATTAATCTTGATCATTTAATATGCCTCATGTTTTCAGCGTTATCCGTCAGAATCATGAAGACTTCACTGGTGGCTCTTGTTCTTGCGCTCGTGTTGCCTCAAGGTGAGATTTAAACGCAATCTGCTGATGCTGTCATATGCATTAATACAAATATGTTGAATAGATTTGTATAGATTTATCTGCTTAAACTACATGCCTCTGTTTTGCAGGATTTGCTCTGAAGTGCAACTATTGTGTTCCCAAGTCTGGAACGCGATGCACCGCAACAGTAGAGGAGTGTGATGCTGGAAAAGATGCATGTGTATCTACCAGATTCACAATCCCTCCTTGTAAGTTAAACCTTCTTGTATAGAAATGTAATTAGAAATTAAAGGTTCTTTGCTGCACCATAATACCAATACATAAAATACAATCCTGTCTATACTGTTTCTAAAATTTAGGCATTTCATTTTAGGCATTAAAGTCTATGACATCTAAACATATAAAAACAAGATATAGACATGACATTTTACATAGATACACCTACCTGATTATTTGTAAATAGATTTGAGATGTTCAGGAGGAGCTCATAATATTTCTTCTTCATCCAGACATGGGCTTCCGGAGATGTGGAAGTATGAGAGAGTGTCTTCTTTATCAGGGAAACTCCGCCATAATATCCAAATGCTGCAAGACGGACCTCTGCAATCCTGTTGTCTTTTAGGACCATAGATTTACCAATGAGTGACATTTATCTAGATTAATACAGATCAATATTCGTCATTTTATACTTGTTTTTTGTATGTTATGTCCAATAAAAACAAAATAAGGACCTGATGTTTGTGATTCATTTCAGTATTTGCTGTTAATTAAATCGCAGTAAAAGGGTCATTCTACGGAAATGTCCATTTTTCTGTCCCTAGTGTTTCCAGAAATATTGCACTTTTTATTAATAAAACACTTTCTTTATATTTTAAAATAAAACAATATGTTATTTTAACAGTTCTTGAGCCAATAATGTGGCAATATTTGTTTTTGAATTACTTATATACTGTAGAATTCCAAGCACCACAAACCTGCTCATCCTCACAGTCATGTACAGAGGAAACATGCTTTATTTTGCGGTCAAACTGTTTTTTCTACCATTTAAAAATGGTAGTTAATGACATAAAAAACTAAATACAGAATCAATATGATAAAATATATAATAAAAGTAGTGGTTCCCTGGAGCAGTATAGTTAGAAGCTGAATTAAAAATCACTTTATGGAATCTAGATAGACATTTTGGAATAAAATAGACTTTATGGAATCTAGATAGACATTTTGGAATAAAATAGACTTTATGGAATCAGATAGACTTTTTGGAATAAAATAGACTTTATGGAATCAGATAGACTTTTTGGAATAAAATAGACTTTATGGAATCGTCTCAGGTTACGAATGTAACCATTGTTCCCTGAGACGGAACGAGACGCTGTGTCAGCGTTTGACGCTATGGGGAACGCCTTTGCGGGATCGCGTTTGAAGCACGTATTTAAAATCGCCGAATGGCAAAGCTACACGTCACGGGCGGGGTGACGTCAGGACCAGGAAGAGTATAAAAGGACCTGGGACGCACACACATTCAGGGATGCAGGGAGTATGGCAGGGAGACGCAGCGTCTCATTCCCTCTCAGGGAACCATGGTTACATTTGTAACCTGAGATGTTCCCTTTCAAGGGAACTCAATGCTGCGTCAGCGTTTGACGCTATGGGGAACGAGATTCCAGTGCCGCCGTACGAGCAAGTCCCTGGAAGTGTGTATCCGTAGAGCACAACTTAAGAGAACCAGCAAGCACAGTCCTGGCACGCATGCCAGGTCCAAGATAGATTTAGGTCCAAGATTTATGTGCCACAAATTATTTTCCCCCTCTGGGAAAACCATTTCAATTTCAGCCACCATTGCAAAGGTCTCATGTGCAGCAGACCCAGAGGTATGATGCTGACTACGGCTGCCGTGAGACCCACAACTCGTTGGAACTGCTTGACAGGGACATACTGGTGAAGCTGGACAGCTGACTGAAGAGAGTGAATGCGCGCTGCAGAGAGACGCGCTGACATGACCCGTGAGTCCCACTCTACGCCCAGATATATAACTTTCTGTACTGGAGAAAGAGAACTCTTCTTGGCGTTCAGCCGCAACCCTAGCACTTTCATATGCGAGCACAACATCTCGATGTTGCGCCGCAAGATCTTTCGACTCGGCCAAAATTAGCCAGTCGTCCAAGTAATTGAGTTTACGAATGCCCCGTAGATGCAGAGGTGCCAGGGCAGCATCTACACATTTCGTGAAAGTGCGGGGTGAAAGGGCCAGACCGAACAAAAGAACCCGATATTGGTACGCTACACCCCGAAAGTGAACCTCAGGAACTTCCTGTGTTTGGGAAGGATGGAGACATGGAAGTATGCATCCTTCATGTCTATTGTGACGAACCAGTCCTGGGATCTGATTTGAGTCACGATCTGTTTGAGCGTAAGCATCTTGAACTTCAGTTTCTTTACTGAACGGTTCAGCATACGCAGATCTAGAATAGGGCGCAAGCCCCCACCTTTCTGGGGAACAATGAAGTACCGGCTGTAAAATCCTGTAAAAGCTTCTTTTTCTGGAGGGGGAACTGTTTCTATGGCCCCCTTCGCCAGAAGTGTGAGCACTTTGAGTTCCATGACCAGAGCTTGCTCGGGGCCCACCTCGGTGGACAACACCTTGGTGAAAGCGGGCGGCTTCCTCCCGAACTGAATCATGTACCCGTGTTCTACTATCTGCAGAACCCAGGGAGAGATGTTTGGCAGAAGTTTCCACGCTGCCATATACAAGGGAACCAGCCTCCCGTAGAGATAGTATGCAAGCATGCTCCAGCCTGACCCGCTGCAGTGTATGCCTTGCCCACCAGTGCTGATGTAGTCCTGGCAGGTTTGGTACGCAATGCCGGGGCCTTCAGAGACGATGCTGCTGTGGGGGACAGATAGCCCGCAAGCGCTACTTCCACCATAGGCATTGCCCCATACCCGTGTTCCCTCACCTATATACTTAAGTGCCTGTAAGTATATAATAATTAATATTCATTATAAAGTGTGTATGTTTTTGTTTTTGCTGTCATTTGATGATCCTGTTTTAGTCTTCACCATTACAATCTATTACCTTTACTACAGTCAGTATCTTACACATCGTGGTTATGATTAAAACTGTTACTGTAGATGCATCTTTAGCTTTTTATTGTAGTGTAGCGAGTTATCAGCTAACACTGCAGTAGTGTTAGTGTTACAGGGGTGAGATTAGAAGGAGATGATGAAGACAATGATTAACTTAAAATAAACTTTACTTTAAAAAAAACACAGGATAATACAACAAAGAGACAAATGGTGACAACAGTGGCAATATCAAAGGTAACACAGAGAAAAAGATGAAGGATGAGAGAGAAGAAGGTAAGAGGGCTCGAGGATGTAGGGATAACAAACAACGAGATCTGACCCTGAGTGTGCGAAAACTCAGGGTATAAATAAGGTCCGGTTAACAAGGAACAGGTGAGAACAATTAAAGATGGTGGAGGTGCGGTGCCAGGGATGATGGGTAATGTAGTCCGTGGGAAAGGTGAAGGGACGAGCCGTGACAGTTACATGATGAAGATTAATTTTATTGTTTGATTACAGTGTATTATGTTTTTGTATGAGTGTTGAATGTGGTTTAGTCACAGTGTTCTTCAGATCACAATAATACACAGACATCACACATATGAAGATCCTGAATTATCAGAGGAACTGATTTTGTGTCCAATCTGTCTTTAAAATCAGAGCTGTTGCTTGATTCAAATTTGTATCTCATCAGTATATATTCAGGGTGTTTGTTTGAGCACTGAATGTACCAGTAAAGATATGGAGCAGTTTGAAGTGTTTCATATTCACAGTTGAGAGTAACCTGCTCTCCATCAATGACAGATCTTTCATCTCTTGATTGATTCACAATGTCTTTAGTAAAAGATCCTGTAATGCAGAAGAGAACAGTCACATAACCAGTGAGATTCATAGAAAAATAATACAAATGTACAGCAAGAAAAGGTTTTCTGAAAGATTTCTGATAGCTTACCATAATAATTGAAGATAAAAATGAATAAAATAAATAACCTATAAGTCATATTGGATCAATTCTCGTCACGTAAATGATCAGCTGTAGGAGACGCATTGATTGCTGCTTGTCATGTTGTTGATGTCATGATAATGTTCAATAACTGATGAGATTCTTACAGTCAAGGCTTAAAATAATCTGATTCAAGTGTTGTCATGTGTAGATATCGCCATCCTCAGGCTAAAAGTGATTTTGCATTTACAAATAATGTTAGAATACAGTAGATCACAACACCACCTAAAGAGATCAACAATTTAGTATTAATGCAAGTGGAAAAATGAGAAAGAACAAGCAATTAGTAGAAAAAACATTTATGTTAAATTAAATGTAATGAATGGTGTTGATATGAGTTCATACAACTGATTGCAGCACATGCAAGTTTTCTGTTATTAGTTTTGAATGCAGCAATAACTGTGAAGGTAAAACCACAAAAAACTATGTTTAATGCTATGCAAATTAGTATAACACAGAGAAGAAAGGGTGAGAAAATCCCCTCTGACATCATCAGCCAATCACAGTCCTGGAAAATGTCCTTATCAGAAATGTATTGTTCTAAGTTTCTGGCCCCTGTGCTATATGAAGCATAACAGATCACCAGCTCCCGCAGAGACTGGAACAGAGCAACCACGTTCTCAGCCTGCTGTCCACGAAAGGCAATAACAAATGTCTGCAACAAGATTAAGCCCAGGAGAGCAACCTTCACTTCAAGGTACCTTCAAAATGTTAAGGTGGAACTAAATTACGGTATCATAATAATATATGGTAAATGTTTATTTACATAAAATTCTATGACATTGTTTTATATATGCAATACTTTCAGTTAAACTAAAGAGGACACTATCTACTCTTTAATGTTCTTCTGATATCCATAAACTCCTTCTCTGATTATTATTATAACAGCGAAACTCTTTCATTGATTGATTTATCCAGACTTGATCAAAACTCCCAAACACCTTTAGTGTCCTGTGTGAAGTGTACTTTTAATTGATGCCCTGTATGAAAATCACAACACCAAGAATCATTCTCACTAAAAAGCTGAATGTTTTTAGTTTTTAGATATGGTTAAATGCAGTAATAGAATCAAAACAGAGATTAAATTTTCATTTATATCAGTAAGCTAATACTTACATGAATAAGAACAGAGAGGAAAATAGACGATAAGTGCTCAAAACATAAAAGCAAATGTTTTTAATTATTAAAGTCATATTCATATTCACATATTCATCATGTATTGAGCCAGTAAACCTGTATAACTCAGAAATAGTTTTAACTTAAACACAAACAAACATAGATTTGTTTGTGGAAAAACAAAATATATGGTAAATGTTTATTCACAATAAATTCTATGAAATTGTTTTATATGCAATACCTTCAATTAAAC
Organism: Beaufortia kweichowensis; assembly: GCA_019155185.1. Lineage (NCBI taxonomy): Eukaryota > Metazoa > Chordata > Actinopteri > Cypriniformes > Gastromyzontidae > Beaufortia > Beaufortia kweichowensis. The sequence goes on along the minus strand of CM032797.1, from coordinate 4,062,558 downwards.
TAAAGAGGACACTATTACATTTTCTTGTGGTATCCATAAAAACTCTTTCATTGATTGATTTATCTTGACATCAAGACATATTAAATATATATGTACATTAAGTGTAGCAAATCTTTCTTTTTGTTACGGCAGAAAGGGATCCTGCCAAAAAGCTGAGGCCTGAAATATCTTCTTGTGTGTTGTTCACTACACCACTTTTCTGCTCCATTATCAATACAGTTATCAATATCTTTTGAAACATGTTTGTGTGTTTAACAGACATCCGTCATGTTGAGCTCTGTTGTGTCACTGCTGCTGTTTGTCCAGTAAAACAGTTCATGTAGTTTATGACTGAAGACAGTTGTTTGGTTTGTCATTTGTGGTGTCTGTTACAGTTCAAGCTAAATACTGTAAAACATTAAAGACAAAGATCAGTACAAAATACAGCAATAAATCAACAGGAGAAGTGTGAAGAAATACACGACCGTCACTTGTAATTATTAATGACAGTGAATTATAATTTAACCAGTAAATGAATAACTCACTCTAGTTTCTCTAGTTTGCAGTTTGGATCCTTCAGTAGATCAGAGATCAGCTTCACTTCTGAATCTCCTGGTTTATTACATCTCAGATCCAGTTGTTTCAGGTGTGACGGGTTTAATCTCAGAGCTGAAGTCAGAGCAACAAAACCTTCATCTCCAATACTGCAGTTATTTAACCTACAGAGAGAGAAAAACTCCTCACACTTACAACAGATAAAGACATGAATTATATTTGTGAGTTTGACTAACAGGACCAGTATATAAAAAGAAAGAGAAATGAAAACTGATAAATATTGATAATAAAAATTCAATTGATCCTGAACAATTATTTATCTATTTACAGTTAAAATATATGGTGTTCAATCTAAAATCCTTTAACAAGCACAGAAAGCACTAAGATGATGTATGTAGGTTTAGTTTCACTTGTGTTTTAAAATTGTATAAACATGAACACATGAACAAGGGCCCTCGCACCCATGGCACTGACACCCAGTGCATTGATGAAACCAGTGCACGTTGAGCCAGTAAATACGCAGGGAATATGTAAAAGTCATTTAGCACTATGACTATAACTGAATTTTGGCCATTGGATGTATTCAAAGCCAGGAGTTTTATCAAACATGTGAAGTTTGGGGCAGATTGGATGTTTCTAGCACATTTGTCACTTGATGGCATATTTTAATGTGTTTCTCATAATTTCTGTTAAATGCATGTCATTTCTTTTACTAAATATTGTCTTGTAGATGTAATTTTGTTGGACATTGTATGCCTGAGTTACAGCAACTTGCTGTTTTGTGATGTTACCAGTTGGTGGCGCTATGACTGTAGCTGAATATTGTCATGTAGATGTTTTCAGGTCATGACACTTATCAAACCTGTGAACCTGGGCAGTTTGCACATTGTTTGCACAGAGTTACAACAACTTCCTCTTACATAGCGAAACATCAAACTTTGTCAGGTTGCCCTGGACACGCCCTTCAACAGCAGGTGGCGCTATAACTATAAATGAATACTGGCATGTCGATGTGTTCAGGACAGGAATATTATCAAACGTGAAGTTTGGGGCCGTTTGGACATTGTATGCCTAAATAACAACAACTACCTGTTTCATGGCAAAACATTGAACATTTGGCAGGCCGCCACGGACACGTGAATCACAGAAAAGTCAAGTCCTTCACAATTTAGCATAGCAAAGGCCTTAAGGTGAGAATCACAAAATATGATGTTGATGTCAGGGACTGAGACGAGATTCAGTTTTGCAGGCACAAATTACTTTTATTAAATTTTAACAAGACTCAACACAGGCAGGTAGGTAGACGGAAGAGTTCGCACAGAGCCGGCAGGGGGCGACGGGGAGTCACAGAGTGTTCTAGCAGCCGCGCTTTTCTCAGCTGAAGCGGCGCGGGAAGCCCAGCCGCGGGGGGGAGGCGGCGGTTGAAGAAGTCACAGGCAGTTCGCCGGAGTAAGTCAGCAACACGGCAGGCGGGGAGTAATAAGCCGGCAACACGGCAGGCGGGGAGTAAGTCGGCAACACGGCAGGCAGGGGGGAAGCCGGTCTCGGAACAGCAGGGAACACCACAGGGCAGCGGGGTAGCCGTCTAGCGAACGGGAAGAGAGGGAAAAATAAAAACTAAAAGGAGAAACAAAAACGGCACAGGAGCCTCAAACAAGACAGGACACAGCGTGGCCCGAAAACAGGAATTGATTAGCGGCTTGGTGAAGCACACCGAAAATGCAAACAACGATCTGGCACAGGACAGAATACATGAGAGGAATATAAGGAGGCCATAATGAGGAGAACATGAGACAACAGGTGTGGAACGGGGGAGGAGACAATAGGGACGCTGATCAGGATAACAAGAGGGCGGGGAACACACCACGAAGACCGCGGCGCACACGGTAAGCTGTCAAAAACAAAACAAAAACACGCAGACAAGGAACACAAGAGACAGGGCTGGGTTGATCAGACCGGAGACATGACACTACCCCCCTCCCCAGGAACGCCACCTGGCGACCCAGAGAGGGGCTCACCTTGTCGCCGACGCAAGTCCTCAATCAACGTCTGATCCAAGATACCCCGAGCCGGAATCCAGCTCCTCTCCTCAGGGCCGTATCCCTCCCAGTCCACGAGGTACTGGAAACCCCTGCCACGACGTCTGACATCTAGTAATCTCCTGACAGAATATACAGGAGAGCCATCCACTAGGCGGGGGGGAGGGGGAGCAGGGGTGGGTTTAACAGGGTTAAGGGGGGAACGGAACACAGGCTTAACCCTGGAGACATGAAAAACAGGGTGCACCCGACCAAGGGTGGGGGGAAGCTTGAGCCGAACTGCCACCGGACTCAGAACCTTGGTGATGGGGTATGGACCAATGAACCTAGGTGCCAACTTACGGGAGGCTACCCTGAGAGGAAGGTCCTTGGTAGACAACCATACCTTTTGGCCACAGGTGTACAAGGGGAGTCCGGGTGATTCGGCCGCTGCTTTGGTTAGATCTAGAGGTCTGGGCCAGGACCTTCTCAGCTTGTCTCAAGTCGCGGCGACAGCGTTGGACAAAAAGGCTAAGGCAGAGCGGGACCCGCAGCATCGGGTTCCTGTGAGGGAAACAGAGGAGGTTGATAACCCATAGAACATTGAAATGGGGACAAACCCGTAGAAGCGTTACCCGGTAGGGAATTGTGGGCATATTCTACCCACGTAAGCTGTTGACACCAGGAACTTGGATTCTGGGAGGCCAGGCAGCGGAGGGCTCTCTCGAGATCTTGGTTGGCTCGCTCGCACTGCCCGTTGGTCTGGGGATGAAATCCTGACGACAGACTCGTTGAGGCCCGATCTGCCGGCAGAATTCCTTCCAAAACCGGGAAACAAACTGTGGCCCTCTGTCAGAGACCACGTTGACCGGAAGACCATGAATCCGGAAGACATGATCAATCACCACCTGAGCAGTTTCCTTGGCTGAGGGAAGTTTGGGCAATGGGATAAAATGGGCCGCCTTAGAGAAGCGGTCCACCACTGTCAAGATCACAGTGTTACCTCTCGAAGGGGGAAGGCCGGTGACGAAATCAAGGGCCAGGTGTGACCATGGACGAGAGGGAATAAGTAAGGGCTGGAGCAGACCAACGGGTGCGGTTAGAAGTCTTGTTTTGGGCACAGATTGAGCAAGCCAACACAAACTGCCTGACGTCCGGGCCCATGGAGGGCCACCAAAACCGCTGGCGGATGGCAGCCAGTGATCTCCGAATTCCTGGGTGACAGGTCAGCCTGGACGAGTGTCCCCAATGGAGGACTTCAGGGCGCAGTGCAGCCGGTACAAACAACCGACCCTCAGGACACCCCCTTGGCACTTCACTCTCCCGGCCAGCCTCTTTCACGCACTGTTCTATCCTCCAAGAAAGGGCCCCTACCACCATTCCCCTGGAGAGGATGGTTTCAGTGGGAGTCTCCTTCACAGAGGTAGCGAATTGTCGAGAAAGTGCGTCAGGTTTCGTGTTCTTAGACCCAGGCCGGTACGAGAGAGTGAAGTTAAACCTGCCGAAGAAGAGTGCCCAGCGGGCCTGGCGTGAACTCAACCTCTTGGCTGAACGGATGTATTCCAGGTTCTTGTGGTCCGTCCAGACCAAGAAGGGTTGCGCCGATCCCTCCAACCAATGGCGCCACTCCCCCAAGGCCAACCTAACTGCCAACAGCTCCCTGTTGCCAATATCGTAGTTACGCTCAGCTGGGCTCAGGCGATGGGAGAAAAAGGCACAGGGGTGCACCTTCCCATCTTTAGGAGACCGCTGAGACAGGACCGCGCCTATGCCGACCTCCGAGGCATCCACCTCAACAATGAACTGCCGTTCAGGATCTGGGAAAGAGAGAACAGGGGCAGAGATGAAACGGGACTTTAATTCATCAAAGGACCTCTGAGCCTGGTTAGTCCAGCAGAACGGTAACTTAGTGGAAGTGAGAGCTGTTAAGGGTGCAGCAACCTGACTGAAGTTCCTAATGAATCGCCTGTAGAAATTAGCGAAACCCAGGAACTGCTGCAGAGCCTTACGGGTGTCGGGCACTGGCCACTCGGCAACGGCCCTTACCTTAGCGGGATCAGCTTTAACCCCATTAGCCGAGATAACAAACCCCAGGAACGTGACTGACTTGGCGTGGAACATGCACTTCTCTGCTTTGACAAAGAGCTGGTTCTCCAGCAGCCGTTGCAAGACCTGGCGGACATGCTGAGTGTGTACCTGAAGAGATGGAGAAAAGATAAGTATATCATCCAGGTAAACAAAGACATATTTATTAACCATGTCCCTCAGCACATCGTTAACCAGAGCTTGGAAGACAGCCGGCGCATTGGTCAGACCAAAGGGAAGGACCGGTACCGTAGTGTCCCGTGGGTGTGTTGAGCAGCTGTCTTCCACTCATCCCCTCCCGAATCCGTACTAAGTGGTAGGCATTGCGGAGGTCTAATTTAGTGAAGACCTTGGCACCCTGCAATAGTTCAAAGGCAGATGACATAAGCGGTAGAGGGTACCTGTTCTTAACAGTAATGTCATTTAAACCTCTGTAATCTATGCAGGGCCGCAGGGAGCCATCCTTCTTCTTGACAAAGAAGAAACCCGCGCCCGCGGGTGATGAAGAGGGGCGGATGAGGCCGGCACTGAGAGATTCCAGTATATACTTGTCCATAGCCTCTCTTTCTGGACCCGACAGGGAATAAAGGCGACCCTTAGGTGGAGAAGTGCCTGGGAGGAGGTCAATGGCACAGTCATACGGCCGGTGGGGAGGCAGGGACATGGCTCGAGACTTGCTGAAGACCCGACGAAGATCGTGGTACTCTGCCGGGACACCGATCAGATCTGCTGCCTCGACCTGCAAAACAGAGAACACAGAACCAGGAGAAGAGGCAGCACCCAGACATGAAGCTAGACAGGACTGACTCCAGGCCAAAACAGAATCTCCGGACCAATCCACATGAGGGCCATGCTGCACCAGCCACGGGTGCCCCAAAACTATTGGGGCACTCGAGGAGAGTCAAGGAGGTACAGCTTGGTAACCTCATGGTGATTACCAGAGACAATTAGACTTACGCTGGGAGTAGAATGAGTAATAGAGGTAATAAGCTGACCATCAAGGGACCGGACAGAGATGGAAAGGGGAAGGGGATGGCAGGAATGCCCCACTGCTCGCCCGTGGAAGCGATCCAGGAAATTGCCCTCAGCACCAGAGTCCACCAGGGCCATGCAGGAGTTTGACAGGCCCTCATAACATATTGAGACAGGTAACATGGTGCGTGATGAAGGGGTTTACACAAGGAGAAGCCCACCAGGATCCCCTGTTTACTGATGGGCCTTGGCTTTTAACGGACAGCAAAGTGACCCGACTTGCCATGAGTATAGACAGAGGCCCGGGCCAAGCTGTTGCTTCTCCTGGGGGTAAGGCACTTAAGCCCCAACTGCATGGGCTTGGGGTCAGCGAAGGAAGGCTGAATCGTAGCAATGGGGGCTTGAGAAGAGTCCTCCCCTAGCCTCCAGGAGGCTCGAGCTGTACGACGCTGATGTCGACGAAGAAGTCGATCCTCTACCCGCAGTGCTAGATTCATCAGGGCATCAAGATCTCGAGGTAGCTCATGGGTGACGATGTCATCCTGGATCTCATCATCCAGCCCCTCCAGGAATCTGGCACGCAGCGCTCCTCATTCCAATCACAGGCGGCAGCCAGGGTTTTGAACTGGATAGAGAAGTCAGTAACAGAGCGGCCACCTTGTGTGAGCCGTCCCAGCCGGGAAGCTGCCTCATCCCCCCGGACGGACCGGTCGAATAGTTTCATCATCTCAAGGCGAAAGGTCTCAAAGACGTGGCAGAACGGAGCCTTGGCCTCCCATACCGCCGTTCCCCACTCCCGGGCCCGCCCAGAGAGCAATGTTAGAACAAACGCCACCTTAGACTCCTCAGAGGCATAACGGCGGGGTTGCAGAGCGAAGACCAGAGAGCATTGGGAGAGAAATGCTCGACAGAAATTTGGGTCCCCATCATAAGGTGGGGGATTATTAGCATGAGGCTCTGGTTCGTGGTGGGGTGGAGGATGAACTGGAGCAGAGTGTCTGACTGTGGTGGTCTGCATCTGGAGCTCCTCGATGCGGGCATTGAGTTCAGATACCCGGGCCGTCAGGAACTCGACCTCCTGGGAGGTGGCTGTCAGTTGGGTGGCATGTTTACCCAAAAGAACACCCTGCTGGACAAGTGCTGATCTGACCTGCTCTGTGCCTGCTGAATCCATTCTGGCCAGATCGTTCTGTCAGGGACTGAGACGAGATTCAGTTTTGCAGGCACAAATTACTTTTATTAAATTTTAACAAGACTCAACACAGGCAGGTAGGTAGGCGGAAGAGTTCGCACAGAGGCGGCAGAGGCGTGAGGAGTCACAGAGTGTTCTAGCAGCCGAAGAAGAGCCGCGCTTTTCTCAGCTGAAGCGGCGCGGGAAGCCCAGCCGCGGGGGGGAGGCGGCGGTTGAAGAAGTCACAGGCAGTTCGCCGGAGTAAGTCAGCAACACGGCAGGCGGGGAGTAATAAGCCGGCAACACGGCAGGCGGGGAGTAAGTCGGCAACACGGCAGGCGGGGGGGGGAAGCCGGTCTCGGAACAGCAGGGAACACCACAGGGCAGCGGGGTAGCCGTCTAGCGAACGGGAAGAGAGGGAAAAATAAAAACTAAAAGGAGAAACAAAAACGGCACAGGAGCCTCAAACAAGACAGGACACAACGTGACAAAAACAGGAATTGATTAGCGGCTTGGTCGAAGCACACCGAAATGCAAACAACGATCTGGCACAGGACAGAATACATGAGAGGAATATAAGGAGGCCATAATGAGGAGAACATGAGACAACAGGTGTGGAACGGGGGAGGAGACAATAGGGACGCTGATCAGGATAACAAGAGGGCGGGGAACACACCACGAAGACCGCGGCGCACACGGTAAGCTGTCAAAAACAAAACAAAAACACGCAGACAAGGAACACAAGAGACAGGGCTGGGTTGATCAGACCGGAGACATGACAGTTGATCTGATGAAAATTTTAGGAGGAGTTTGTTAAAGTACAACACCTGAAAAAGACAAAAATTGCGGAGAAAATTCTAAATAACTGACTTCCTGTTGGGTTTAGGGCTTGGTACCCCCTTGGGACTTTTTGGTATGTTTTGGGATGATACATGAGCCCAGCGAATTTCATGCATGTACGTAAAACACAATGCGAGGGTCGCTTCATTGAACTTTTGTAGGTGGTGCTATAGAGTTTGTCCATGCCTAATGCTCAAACGTATACTACAAGGACATTTTCGCCACACTTAAGGCGTGTGCAAAGTTCCATGACCTTTCGAGCAAGTTTAGTCTCTCAAAACTGCGATTCATTTCAGAGAAGAAGAAGAATTAACTGAGCAGATACAATAGGGCACTGCACCTACGGTAGAGCTGAAGATCTTTGCGCGAACCCGAAGCTGATTCGGGCTTGTGCTCCGGCTTGCGTGGTAAATGAGTGGTCATGTGATGCGTTTCAAGTAGCGTGAGAAAGATGTGAAAATGGATGCTGAGGAGGTGAAACGGCTTGCCTCCGGCGATTACGTTTTAAACAGAACTTGCTAAATTTATAGCTTATTTAGAGTACTGAGATGTTACGATGTTACAGAGGACTTACTTTATTTCTTTGTTCCAACTTCCAAGTGGCCTGTAGTCTACGTTAGTCAAGAATAAATTATGTTAAAACATGTATAAATGACTCATTCTTGACAAAAGAATAATGTCGGGCTGTAAATGGGTTCTGGCTTTTAAAAAGCTGTCAATCAAAATGTACTTGTCGGGCTCGGGCCGAATTCTGTGAGGCTCGGGCCCTGTACAGCTCTAACCTACAGTGCAGCCTATAGGGCGCTAATGATAACAAGGTCTTACTTACTATGCAATAATTTCTCATTACTGTAACTATCTAACAGTATGATGATACTCACAGTAGTTTCTCTAGTTTACAGTTTGGATCCTTCAGTAGATCAGAGAGCAGCTCCACTCCTGAATCTCCTGCATTATTTCTGCTCAGATCCAGTTGTTTCAGGTGTGACGGGTTTAATCTCAGAGCTGAAGTCAGAGCAACAAAACCTTCATCTCCAATACTGCAGTCACACAACCTACAGAGAGAGAAAAACTCCTCACACTTACAACAGATAAAGACATGAAATATAATTGTAAGTTTGACTAATAATTGTAACTATTTACAGTTAAAATATATTGTGTTCAATCTAAAACCTTTTTAACAAGCACAGAAGTGAGAAATATGTAGGTTTAGTTTCACTTGTGTTTTAAAATTCTATGAATATGAACATTTAATAAATATTGAATGATAACAGGGTTTTACTTACTATGCAATAATTTCTCATTACTGTAACTATCTAACAGTATGATGATACTCACAGTAGTGTCTCTAGTTTACAGTTTGGATCCTTCAGTAGATCAGAGAGCAGCTTCACTCCTGAATCTCCTGGATTATTATATCTCAGACCCAGTCGTTTCAGATGTGACGGGTTTAATATCAGAGCTGAAGTCAGAGCAACAAAACCTTCATCTCCAATCCTGCAGTTACACAACCTACAGAGAGAGAAAAACTCCTCACACTTACACTCTAAAAACACATTGTTATGTTTTGGTGGATGAAACACACAGGTAAACAGATATAACAAGTGAGAGTTTTTACTTAAAGTAAATAGTAAACATAAAGTTGCACAACGTGGTTCAAACAAGAGATATCATCAAACATAAAGGTAATAGCAATGGCATAAACAACAAGGCATCTATCAAAGTAACAATAGAGATTAAGAGAGAGAAAGAGGGAGAAATGTCAGAATGGTGACATAATAATAACAATAATAATAATAATAATAATAATACATTTTATTTATAAGCGCCTTTCATAACACTCAAGGACACTTCACAAAGGGACAAAATAATACAATAGTACAGTGCAAACAGAAAAAAACAACACAAAGACAACAAAACATATAGAGAAGAAAACAGTGAAATCACAGAGAGTAGGCTTTGGTGAATAAATAGGTTTTGAGTCTGGATTTGAAAAGAGAGAGAGAAGCAATATTACGGATGTCTGGTGGGAGTGAATTCCAAAGTACGGGAGCGGAGCAACTGAAAGCTCGACTCCCCATAGTGCTGAGACAGGCAGAGGGCACAGTAAGGTGAATGGAAGAGGACGATCTAAGAGAACAAGAGGAAGTAGCAATGTGAAGTAGATCAGACAGATAAGGAGAGGAGAGATTGTGGATAACCTTGAAAGTGTACAGAATGATTTTAAATTCGATTCTGTATTTTATCAGAAGCCAATGGAGTTGCTGTAGAACAGGGGTAATGTGATGAGAAAAGGGGGTTTTGGTGATGATGCGGGCAGCTGAGTTTTGGACCAGTTGGAGCTTATGGAGGGGTTTCTGCAGGAGGCCAAAGATGAGAGAATTACAATAGACATGCCGGATAAGCAAACCAATATCGGATGATGTGAAGCAGCAAACACTGAGAATATAAAGAGTCCTGGGTAATGATCAACAGGTGCAGGTAATCCAATGAAGCGTGAATGCTGTGCAGAGGGTTCTGGGTAATGAAGTCCTAAAAGTCCGGTGAATGGGAACGTGAATGTGTGACGGTGGGATCTGATGCAGCCTGAGTGGAAATGGCATCAGATGGCTCCGTAACACACATGTGGTAAAAATAACGCAAGATGCGTCTAGTTAGCCTAACTAGACACATCTTTGTGTTAAATTAAAGACAACACATTTTGTGATACGTTTAAGTCAACTTGTATTACTTTCAACTCAACGTGTGTTGTCCCTTTTATTTATTTAACACAAAATGACACATAATGTGTAAAACAGCACAAATAACACAACAGTTTTAAGAGTGTACAGCAGATAAAGACATGAATTATAATTGTGAGTTTGACTAACAGGACCAGTATGTAAAAAGGAAGAGAAATAAAGAATGACAAATATTGAAAGTATGAGATAAATGGATGCTGAACAATTATTGATCTATTTAGAGTTAAAATATATTGTGTTCAATCTAAAATCTTTAACATGCACAAAAAGCACTGAGAAGACATAGGTTTAGTTTCACTTGTGTTTTAAAACTCTATAAATATGAACACTTAATAAAAATTGAATGATAACAGGATCTTACTTACTATGCAATAATTTCTCATTACTGTAACTATCTAACAGTATGATGATACTCACAGTAGTGTCTCTAGTTTACAGTTTGGATCCTTCAGTAGATCAGAGAGCAGCTTCACTCCTGAATCTCCTGGTTTATTTCTGCTCAGATCCAGTTGTTTCAGGTGTGACGGGTTTAATATCAGAGCTGAAGTCAGAGCAACAAAACCTTCATCTCCAATACTACAGTCACACAACCTACAGAGAGAGAAAAACTCCTCACACTTACAACAGATAAAGACATGAAATACAGTTAGGTCCATATATATTTGGACACAGGCAAAATTTTTCATTTTTTCAGGTATTTACCAAAACATATTTAAGCTACAGTTATATAATGGATATGGTCAGAAAGTGCACATCTACGGTTTACTTTGAGGGTATGTACATCCAAACTGGCGATAGGGTTTAGTAATTATAGCTCTTAAGAGTAGCCAACCCCCCTTTTTCAAGGGACCAAAAGTAATTGAATCAAAAGCCGTTTTATAGCCAGGTGTGGGCTATTCCTTCATTATTTTTGCATCAATTAAGCAGGTAAAAGGTCTGGAGTTGATTCTAAATGTGGTAATTGCATTTACATTTACATTTACATTTAGGCATTTAGCTGACGCTTTTATCCAAAGCGACTTACAAATATTAGGAGACAATGAAGCGATACATCAAAAGCGGCAGCAATAGTACAAAGAAGTGCTTTCCTAAGTTTACAATGGTATGCAGTGCTAAAGAAATACCTGTAGAGGAAGGAAAAGTTTTTTTTTTTTATGCTGTTAGGTGTTCGTGGAAAAGGTGTGTTTTTAGTAGTTTTTAAAGGAGGTGAGGGATGTGGCTGTCACGGAGCCGATGCCTTCAGCATCGGATTCCCCCCATCACGTCATCCGTTCCCGTTCCCCGGAATTCTAAGGACTTCATTACCCACTTTGCATTGCACCCGCACACCTGTTCACTGTTTGTAATCTTGTTTAGCACATGTTTAGTTATTATCACCCGCACCTGTTTTATATTACTTTGTGTTATTTCTGGTATTATTTAAAGTCTGTCTTTTAGTTCTTTCACTGTCGGGTATTGTTGTTAGTTTTTGGATGCGTGGGTTTTGTTTGCCCTGTGATATATTTTCGTGCCTGTTCCTGTTACTCTGAATACCTGTTGTACCTGATAAATCTGACATTCTCTGTGATGGGGAAAAACCAGTAAAGTGAATCATTTGATATTACTCTCTGTCGTCCTGGTCTCTTCCACCCAGCACCGCAACAGTGGCAGACCGGATTGCGTTAGGGAGATTATTCCACAAGCCGGGAACAGAGAAGGAGAAAGAGCGAGAGAGAGATTTAGTGCTCTTCTGTGAGGGAACCACCAGTCGACGTTCGGATGGGTTGTAGGTATGGAGAAGAGAGTTAAAGTATGAGGGTGCAGAGTTTGTGATGGTTTTAAATGTCAGCATTAATGATTTAAATTTAATGCGGGCCGCCACCGGTAGCCAATGGAGAGAGATGAAGAGTGGCGTGATATGTGCTCTTTTGGGTTCCTGGAAGACAAGTCTTGCTGCAGCGTTCTGTATCATCTGCAGTGGTTTGATTGTTCGTGCAGGAAGACCAGCCAGAAGAGCATTGCAATAGTCCAGTCTGATGATTACAAGGAGTTGGGCAGCGTGCTCTGTGAGATATGGCCTGATCTTCCTGAAGTGCATATCTACAAGACCGTGCTATCCTTGAGATGTAGCATTTTGGTTCTATTGCTGTGAACCAACATCATGCGTTCAAAGGAGCTGTATATACAAGTGAAACAGGCCATTGTAAGGCTTCAGAAAAAAAACAAATCTGTCAGAGAGATAGCAGCAACATTAGGAGTGGCCAAATCAACAGTTCGGTACATTCTGAGGAAAGAAGAACGCACTGGTGAGCTCAGTAACATAAAAAGGCCTGGACGTCCACGGAAGAAAACAGTGGTGGATGATCACAGGATCCTCTCTATGGTAAAGAAAAACCCATTCACAACATCCAGACAAGTAAAGGACACTGTCCAGGAGGTAGGCATACCACTGTCAAAGTTTACAATTAAGAGAAGACTTCATGAGAACAAATATAGAGGGTTCACCACAAGCTGCAAACCATTTATAAGCCTCAAAAATAGAAAAGCCAGATTAGACTTTGCCAAAAAAACATGTAAAAAAAAGCCAGACCTGTTCAGGAAAAGCATCCTTTGGACAGATGAAACTAAGGATAACCTGTACCAGAATGACGGAAAGAAAAAAGTGTGGAGAAGGCTTGGAACAGCTCATGATCCAAAGCACACAACATCATCTGTAAAACATGGTGGAGGCAGTGTGATGGCATGGGCATGCATGGCTTCCAGTGGCACTGGGTCACCGGTGTTTCATGATGATGTGGCAGAAGCAGCCGGATGAATTCTACTGTCAGCCCAGATTCAGCCAAATGCAGCAAACTTGATTGGACGGCGCTTTACAGTAAAGATGGACAATGATCCAAAACACACTGCAAAAGTAACCCAGGAGTTTTTGAAGGAAAAGAAGTGGAATATTCTGCAATGGCCGAGTCAATCACCTGATCTCAACCCAGTTGAGCATGTATTTCATTTGCTGAAGGCAAAACTAAAGGCAGAAAGATCCACAAACAAGGAACAACTGAAGACAGCTGCAGTTAGAGACTGGCAAAGCATCAGAAAGGAGGAAACCCAGACTTTGGTAATGTCCATGGGTTCCAGACTTCAGGCAGTCATTGCCAGGAAAGGATTCTCAACAAAGTATTAAAAATGAACATTTTATTTATGATTATATTCATTTGTCTAATTACATTTGAGCCCCTGAAAAGGGGGGACTGTGTATCAAAATGGTTGCAGTTTCTAAAATGTGTACTTGATATTTATGTAATTCAACTTGAATTAAAGCTGAAAGTCTGCACTTCAAATTCATTTGGATTGATTTTTTTTTTTTTTTATTCTGGTGGCATACAAAGCCAAAAGTATGAAAATTGTGCCTGTGTCCAAATATATATGGACCTAACTGTATAATTGTAAGTTTGACTAATAATTGCAATTATTTACAGTTAAAATATATGGTGTTCAATCTTTCAGGATTCTTTGATCAATAAAAGCTTTAAAAGAACAGCATTTATTTAAAACAGAAAGGTTTTCTAACAATATACACTGCTATTCAAATGTTTGGGGTCAGTACACTTTTATTCTTTCTTTTTTTGAAAGTAATTAATACTTTCATTCATCAAGGATGTGTTAAATTAATGAAAAGTGATAGCATAGATTTACATTGTTAGAAAAGATTTATATTTTGAATAAATGCTGTTCTTATTAACTTGTTATTTATCAAATAATCCTGCCAGCACACCTGTTTCCAACACTGATAACACTAAGAATAAATCAGCATATTAAAATGATTTCTGAAGGATCATGTGACACTTAAGACTGGAGTGACAACTGATGAAAACAAGTTTTCATCAAGTTTTCAAACTTTTAAGCGGCAGTGTATGTAGGTTTAGTTTCACTTGTGTTTTAAAATTTAATAAACATGAACACTTAATAAAAATTGAATGATAACAGGATCTTACTTACTATGCAATAATTTCTCATTACTGTAACTATCTAACAGTATGATGATACTCACTCTAGTGTCTCTAGTTTACAGTTTGGATCCTTCAGTAGATCAGAGAGCAGCTTCACTCCTGAATCTCCTGGTTTATTATACCTCAGATCCAGTTGTTTCAGGTGTGACGGGTTTAATATCAGAGCTGAAGTCAGAGCAACAAAACCTTCATCTCCAATACTGCAGTCACACAACCTACAGAGAGAGAAAAACTCCTCACACTTACAACAGATAAAGACATGAAATATAATTGTAAGTTTGACTAATAATTGTAATTATTTACAGTTAAAATATATTGTGTTCAATCTAAAATCTTTTTAACAAGCACAGAAGTGAGAAGAAATATGTAGGTTTAGTTTTACTTGTGTTTTAAAATTCTATGAATATGAACATTTAATAAAAATTGAATGATAATAGGATTTTACTTACTATGCAATAATTTCTCATTACTGTAACTATCTAACAGTATGATGATACTCACAGTAGTGTCTCTAGTTTACAGTTTGGATCCTTCAGTAGATCAGAGAGCAGTTTCACTCCTGAATCTCCTGGATTATTCCAGCTCAGATCCAGTTGTTTCAGGTGTGACGGGTTTAATTTCAGAGCTGAAGTCAGAGCAACAAAACCTTCATCTCCAATACTGCAGTTATACAACCTACAGAGAGAGAAAAACTCCTCACACTTACAACAGATAAAGACATGAAATATATTTACATGTGTGTGATATTGTGACCACCAGTAAATGAGAAGTAAAGAGTGAATAATTTCAAAGCAGGAGTTTAATATTGTTCAATCATTATTTAGACTGTGTGTCTGTAAGAGATTAAACTCTTTGGTGTTCAGACTTTTTTCCAGTGTATTTACATGTATAACAGATGATGTCATGAGCTTTTGTGTGACCTCCACTGAAATTACATGATACAAACTAATTAGTTAAAGGATTTTCTTACTGTAATATCTTCAGTTTACAGTTTGGATTCTTCAGTCCATCAGAGAGCAGCTTCACTCCTGAATCCTGCAGTTTATTGTCATTCAGATTCAGTTCTGTCAGACTTGAGGAGTTTGATCTGAGAACTGACGCCAGTGATGAACAACTTTTCTCTGTCAGATTACAGTCACTCAGACTGAGAGAGAAATAACAAGATAACAGTGTGTTAAATTACTCAAAGATGAAAAACATCTTAAATGAGTAGAAGTTGACTTTAACACGGTCAGTACTCTGCTGTAATATTGCATTGACTCTATGTTTGATGACCATCTCTGATCCTTTAGATCACACCAGTCAATCTAAACCTGTAAACAGACGTCAGAGCATCTTCTCATCGGTCAACAGCCCCACTGCATTGAGCTCACAGCTATCAACATCATTCATTCACACAGAAACACTAGTGCTCCTGAATTCATCTTTATCTGTATTTAGTGTTGAGAAGATTAAACAGCAGTTAAATGACTCACTCAGCTTTTCTGGATGTTTTGATCACTGGCAGCAGTCTCAGAAGACATTCATCTGATGGATCATATTTCTTCAGTATAAACTCATCCAGCGTCTCTTCTGAGTTCAGTAACACAAACACCAGAGCTGACCACTGAGCAGAAGACAGACTGACTCCAGACAGACTAGATTTATCTCCTCTGTTCAGGTATGTTTGGACTTCCTGCACTAGAGAATGATCATTCAGTTCATTCAGACAGTGAAACAGATTGATGGATTTCTCTGGAGAGAGATTCTCTCTGATCTTCATCTTAATGTATTCAACTATTTCCTGTTTGCTGTCAGAGCTTCTTCCTGTCTTTGTCATCAGGTCTCGTAAGATTGTTTGATTGGACTTCAGTGAGAGACCCAAAAGAAATCTGAGATAAAGATCCAGATGTCCGTTCTCACTCTGTAAGGCCTTGTCCACTTCACTCTTCAGTAAATCACTCATATTTGATCTGAACCTGATGAAGAGTTTTGATTTTTGTTGAGAAAATGAAATAAACACAAATAAAGCGGCGAGAAACTCCTGAACGCTCAGATGCACAAAGCTGAAGACCTTCCCCAGATAAAGTCCAAACTCCTCTCTGAAGATCTGAGTACAAACTCCTGAGTATACTGATGCGTCTCTGACATCAATGTCACACTGTCTCAGGTCCTCCTCATAGAAGATCAGGTTCCCTTTCTCCAGCTGTTGAAAAGCCAGTTTTCCCAGTGACAGAAGACTCTTTCTAGCCTGCTGAAGATCTACCTCACATTTCCCTTCATACTTCTGGCTCTTCAGTTTGGTCTGAAAGATCAGGAAGTGTGTGAACATTTGAGTGAGAGTCTTGGGGATCTCTGCTCTCTCTGATTCACTCAACATTGTCTCTAGAACAGTGACTGAAATCCAGCAGAAGACTGGGATGTGACACATGATGTACAGACTTCTTGATGATTTGATGTGTGTGATGATTGTGTTGGCCAGACTCGGATCATTTATTCTCTTCCTGAAATACTGTCCCTTTGAGGGTCATTGAAGCCTCAGTACATCTGTCAGCTGATCAACACACTCAGGAGGAATCTGATTGGCTGCTGCTGGTCGAGAGGTGATCCAGATCAGAGCAGAAGGAAGCAGATTTCTCTTGATGATGTTGGTCAGCAGCACATCCACTGAAGCTGATTCACTTACATCAAACAAATTTGGATTGTTTGAGAAATCTAGAGGAAGTCGACACTCATCCAGACCATCAAAGATAAACAAAACTTTATAGTCATCAAAGTCTCTTGATCTCAGTTCTTTTGTATCTGTGAAGAACTGATGAAGAAGACCCATCAGACTGATATTTTTCTGCTTCATCAGATTCAGTTCTCTGAAAGGAAGTGGAAATATAAAGTGAACATCCTGATTTGTTTTTCCTTCAGTCCAGTCCAGAATGAACTTCTGCACAGAGACTGTTTTTCCAATTCCAGCAACTCCTTTAGTCAACACACTTCTGATGACTTTGTCTTGTCCAGGTAAGACTTTAAAGATGTCATTGCATTTGATTGGTGTTTCTTGTGTCTCTGATCTTCTGGATGTTGTCTCAATCTGTCTCACCTCATGTTCATTATTCATCTCTCCACTTCCTCCCTCTGTGATGTACAGCTCTGTGTAGATCTCATTCACAAGTCTTGAGCTTCCTTGACTTGATATTCCTTCATTCATTCTCTGAAATTTCTCTTTCAGTCTGGATTTGTGTTTCTTCATGCACAAACGGGCAAATCCTGTTGTGTAAAGAAAAGAAATCAAAATGCATTCATATCAAATGTATAAACCCATTGATTAACAGGGAAAACTGCATAATCCATGTAACACTTGTATATTATTCATATGATTTAATTCTGATAACCAGAAATACAACTGGCAACACTATAAAAATACATTTTGTGTTATCTAATATATCATAATGTAATACAACATAAATTCTATTTCATTATGATCCTACTTAATAGTTCAATGTATTATATTTATCAGTTTTTATATTTAAAACAGCACTTTACAGCATATCAAATGTAATAAAGTACAGTAAACAGATGTTCAGAATAAGAGTGAATTATAGGAATCTCCACTTTCAGTATTTACGTGACATCCTCTTAGATCATCAAAGTATTTAAAGTATTTAGTTACCCTGATTTGCTATCAGTCTTTGACTCAGTATTTGACTCAGTATTTCACAGCTACTAAATGAAACTGGGCTCAGGTGATAACAGTACATTCATGAGATGAGTAAGAACACATATGATCATCTGAGGCACATTTCAGGCAGATTCATATGTGTGTTTTTATATGATTGTTCTTTTATCTTTCTTTACTTCACACAACAGACAACTAATCTATTCAATGAATGAATTTAGACATTATTATCTTTTCAAACAGACATAAAACACTCTATATTCTTCATTTATCAGACTGATTATGGTACAGATGGTTTTCTACACTACCAGCTCTGTTGTCTGAATACTCGTGTCATTTATTCATTTCCAACATCAAAACCAGGGCTCTAAGATCACATTTTAGTACCTCATTGCTAGCTATTTCAAAACTTTTGTATATTGTTAAACAGCAGATCCAAGAATACATAAATATTATTATATACTATACTGACCTAAAATCTTTCATAAGGGGGTTTTGTGTATCTTTGTCCTCGCCAAAGTGAAGAATTGCTGACTTAATGAATAAATCAGTAAATAGAGACTCTGTGTCTGTTCCTCTGAAGGTAAAGTGATGTAATAGTCACATGACTCAGAGCTCTTACTGGTCTGTAGTTTGTTGGCGAGGTCTGTCTGCTTCATCTTCTTCAGGACGTGCACTGTGATCTTCAGAAGATCCTCTCTGACTCTGATCTGATCTTCATCATCCTCCTCCTCTCTCTCACAGCGTGATGGGGAATCTGGACTCAGTAGTTTCTTAAAGATCTTCAGCTCTTTCTTCATCAGAGAGATGATTTTGTGCTCAAGCTCCTGAAATCATTGTTTACATAACAAGGTTTTATTTAATTACTGATGTGTGCAGAAAACTTTCTGCAAAATGTAGCTGGATTCACAAGTGTGCATACATATGCAAATGCACCAAAAATGTCCCTGCAAGGATTGTAGGATTTACCAAGACCACACACACACAATCCTACCTGGAAAACAGAATCCATTTGCTTCCTCTTGATAAAGTCTGATTCATCAGTTGTGTTACTGTAATTTCACAATAAATTCAATATGTTTGTGCACATAATGAAATTCAGACATGTAACACACAACAGTAAAAACACATGATGAATGTGTGTATTTGTCAGTAATGTAAAGTGTACAGGTCAACTAAAGTGATTTACTCGTCTAAATCATCAGACTGTTCTCACCTCACATCTGCATCACAGTCTCCTGAACTGAAGTTAATAGGAAAACCCATTGATCGATCACTCTTCATGGACACACAACTGAATTCAGGAGATTCTCCATGAGACAAACTGAAACACAACAACAATTACACACTGTTACAATTACACAACTACAAACTTACTTAGTGTTCTCAGTGTTTTCAATGTTAACTCTAAATAATCTTTTCTCACAGTAGACGACTGAGTTTCTTCAGATCAGAGTAAATGAAGCAAAAAGTTGGTGACAACACACAACATTTTCAGCATTTATTAATCGTTAAAAGTAATTTTATACTAGTGTACATTTTTACACTAGGATTTTGTTATGTGCTTATTTTATGTTAGTTATTACACAACTAATTTATTATACATTATTTTAATGTGTTATTAAAAGTTGTTTGGACAATATTGTGATATAAATTCAATTTTGAGAGTTATTTGTACCTGATGATTGAATCTGCTGTTTATTTCACTGTGACTCAGAAAGTTTAATGTTCATTTACTTAATAAAATATATAAAACAAACTGTTGAAACTCTCTCACCTGTTCATTGTGTTTGTGTCACTTTCTCCAGAGAGACTCTTTCTGGAGGTCATGACAGCAGCTCAAATGTTGATTTTATATCTGCAAAAAAAGAAACTGAACACAAACATACAGATGATTCAGAGGAAAACAGTAAAAGTCTCAGTATGTGTTTGTGTTGTTGTGATTTTAGTGTCTGGAGTTCATGTGTTCATTAAATCATATCAGACACACAGAGATAAAACTGATGTCATTATTTCACATGCAGCTGTGTAAAGTATTCATAACTAACTGCTATTAGATGTCTTACTGCAGCAGATAGTTTATTATATAAAACTTTATTCATGTTGTCTTGTGAGTTTTGGTTTGTGAGTGTAATTTGTTGTCAGTGTTTTGCAGTGGTTCATTTCTCACCTGTGTAAATCTGTTGATCTTCACTTCCTCATGACTCACTAGAAAATCATCATTTACAAATCTTCATTTATGTTTCATGTCATTTACACAGTCATATTTACTGTTTAGTTTACTCACACACTTTTTTGCCACAATCACAAAATGGATCCCGATTTATTAGTTTCACTTTCACCTGAGGAGTCAAACAAGGAAATCATATTTAAAGGTACAGTACACATTTTATACTCGTGACGACTGGGAAAAGTGAATGTGCTGTGAGGTGTGAACACACTGAACACATATGTTGTAGAAATCTGTAGTAAAGTGTAAATTACCAATAACAAATACACATAGACATGCACTATTGGAAATAAAGCCCTTTACAATATTAATATAAGGATATGAAATAAAGGCCTTTACAAATGAAAGAATGACACTTCCACCAGACAAGAGTGACTCATTTCTGCTCTCTGTGCAGTGACAGTCAACATCTATATATGAATGTACAAGTCTAAATACTAATTATTATTATTCAACTGTGGATGAAACCTCAGTGTTGATATTGAGGGCGGCTGTGGTGTCCTGGACACATACTCTTCTTCAGCAGGCACTTTCTCCTCTTGCTATTTTCAGGTTTCATATTTGCAGGATTACAGGGTTTTAATATAATAAGAATTTTGGACTTCCGGTTGGACCGCAAAGCAAGATGGCAGGTTAAACTGTAAGCTCCCGCTAGTTAGTTTTAAAACTATTAGGATTAATCCTAAAAACGATTAGGGCTGATGAGTGGAGGAACCAAATGTAAAACTAAAAGAAACCCATCAGAAACAACGACTCCAATCAAACATAGACAATATGCAAAAAAGAGTTGATGTGCATTCCACAACAAGCTGAAAATTGACCGTTTAAAGAGAAACTCAAGACGAAGACGGACGTGCAAAGTGGACTATACCTGGGCCTTTAAGCCACTTATGTTTTATCAAAAGCCTCTTATCTATTAATGATTAAAAAATTGTTCACAAACTTAATCTATTATATTAATAATACATATGTTTTCCTAGTACACAAATTATGTCTGTTTGCAGCAGATGAGCAGCTGTGAAGCTCATAGTGTTGTCAAACAGTACAGTATCTGTTCCAGCCTGCAGGTGGCACTGTTGACAACACACAGTCATTGAACATCTTCCTTTATTCTTCTGCCAAAAAAACAACTTTTTCTTTCATTCTTATTAACTTTTTACATTTTATGTTCATATTACAATTCATATCATAATATTAAACACTAACACCTGCTGATTTACAATAAAATCCTTTGTACAGATATATAACAGAAAATAAAATCAAAGTGGTTTGTAATAAGTGAAGATGTTAATGGTGTTTATGAAGTTATTTAATCATTTTCTTTTGATATCTTGAGATATTTTGTGTTGATCTGTTATTTGCAGGTGATGTTCATCTAATGTTGTGTGACTGTATGTCAGTTGTAGTTGTTTGTGTTTCTTCTTTGCTTTAGTGATTCTGCTTGTTAACAGCAGGTGTCTATCCATAATCATTTACTCATCACTTCAATTAATCACTTCATTTTCTAATTCATTTCAACACTGTGTCTGTAGTATGTACATCTGTAGTACAGTGTAACATTTGGTTTCAGCTTTTTTAAAGCCCTAGGATCAGAACAGACTTAAATAATATGACCCTTCTGAAAAGGGTTTTTGTAGCATGTAAGTGAGTTTCCTGTCATTGTGGGCGTCAGTGCGCAGTAGTAAAGCGCAGAGTCTGTTACTTCAGCAGGAAAAATCTCCAGACTCACATGATTTTTGCTTTTATCAACTTTAGGGACTTGGCGAGGAGGAAGATCACTTGTGGATCCCTGTGGATAAATCAACACCAGAAACTCTGGCTTAGATCTTGGAAACTGTCGATACCAGTGTAGGTTATTTACATTTCCCTTTTTTTTTTGCAGTGATGTTATTGACTGTGCAAATGTGTCACCTGTAAATCAAGCATAAAACATTAAATACAAAGTTTTTTAAAAACAGGTAATACAAAGCTCTAACTTTACTGAATGTGCAAATGTCAAAAGAGCAAATAGCAGTAAACATCACTTACTTTTAATCATCAGTAACAGAATCAGAGCACAGAGAATCATCATATTTGTACTGTGAGATGTGAATAAAGTTACAGAGTTATTACTTTACTCTTTCTCAAATCTTCACAGACTCCTCCTATCTGTCTGTGTAACTGCAGTGAATGAGATCACAGTATAGAAATGATAACAGCTCTGAATGATCAACATTTCAGATTGAATATGAAAACAATATAAGTGTAGATTTGAAATGCAGTGTTTTATTTTATTTGTTTAAAGAGACATTAAGAGGCAATAAATGTGTTCAGTGTTCAGTCGGCCACACTTTGATGTCACAATGATTTAAAATGTTTCTTGTTTTGATTATTTGTTACTTTAAATACTGTTAACCTACTACGATAGTAAACTAAAACAGACAATAAAATGTACATTATGTACATACTATCATAATAATGTCTCATTAAAAACAGAGAGACAAATCTCATGTAAACACAGCTGCTGAATTGGTTAAAACAACAGAAATGGCCATTCATCTGTACAAAGAGCTTATCTCACAGGACTTTACATGTTTGTATATTGTACAGTACAGTATGTAGCATATCACATGCATGTCATACATGGTGAGATCATTGCTGACCCCTTGTGGATAAAGTGTGAAATTTCCCCTCATATTTAAGAACCAGAAGTATTAACTCTGCAGATGATCTGATATACTGTATATATCACTGCGGTTTACTCACAGTTACAGTGTAGTTTAATATTGATTGTGCACAATTGCTTTTACAAACACCAAATAATGTACATTTTGCTGATGTTTATATATTATGCAAAGTAATTGCAGTTCAATAGTATCAGTATTTGTGTTCAAAGGCAATTAAACATATGACCTTTTCAGCTGCTATCACAATTCTCTGCCAACTGAGATACAACAACACGGTCCAATAGTCCAAAAAGAAACATCACATTTGCAGATAAAAAGCTAAATAAAATAAACTAAAAACACCCAACAGTCAAAAAATGGGAAAAATAGTAATACAAAAACGTGTTAGTGATTTTAACAAATAGATGAATACTGTAGATGACTGGGTTAAAGCATCTTCATAAAACGGTTGTATAAAGTGGTCAGTACTTTCTAAAAGTGTTGTAGCTGATCAGTAGATATGTGTCATATACATGTAATGTTGTGTATGATGTTTTTGTACAGTGTTGTTTGTGTTTTGTGTCACTGTGGGCACCAGAGCACAATAATACAGATGAGAGTCTGATAGAGCAGCAGATGAGATCTCCAGATACACGTGTTTCAGTTCTTTTACAGCACTTGAATATAGACGAAGAGCAGAATCAGATGTGTTTGAATATTCTGTGACTGACAGTAAAACTCTGTCCAGATACTGTCGATACCACTGAAGAGAGCCAACAGAAACACCACTACTGATACTGTATTTACAAGAGAGAGTCACATTTTCACCCTCAAATACATGTTTCTCTGAAGACAATGGCTCTATTGTATCAGCAAATGAAGTTCCTGTAAAAAAAGAAAGAACTCTCAATTAATTAAGATAGGCATTATGTATGTAGTTTTATTTGTTTGCTTATATTTATTAAAGTGTTTCTTTATTTTGACTGAAATAAGACTTATATGATCTCTTACCAATGTAAAGTTGAATTATTATCCAGGGAAAGAGAAACATCATTGTTTCAGAGATACCGAGTGTAAAGTGGAGGAGAAAACATTAGAAAACTGTACAAACTTCATTCTGTCAGTGTCTCACACACACACATCTTTCTATATTTGCTCCACCCACTGCTGATGTGCAATTCATTTACTTCTCATGTAGTCTTGAATTATTTAAACATTTATGCTTTTAGAGATAAAAGTCAAGTGAGCACTACTGCCACCTTGTGGTGAATATGTGACATTGCTAATCAATATTTCTCTGAACTTTTATTGCCTCATTTATTGTTGCTGCCATTGGTCTTGACAATATCACATGATATGTACAGATCATTGTACAGATATGTACAATGAATCATGTACAGTTATTTAGTTCTAGGGTATGTGACTTGGTAAATAAAGGTTCTGTATATGTCAATAAATGATCTCTTAAATATGGCACCTTATCCCAGTTTGCGCAATGTGAACTATCACATTAATATGTGCAGTAAAATGAGTATTTTATTACCTCAAGAGCAGATGCATACATGTACAATTAATACTCTTATTGTGAGAGAAAGGGATTTGTTAGGATCTGCATAAAATCTTTTATCAAATTTCTTTTCATTGCTATTTGATTAGTCAAAGTGGATTGTATTATATGTGCAGAACATACAGAGCATCGAAATTCAGTTTCCCCCAGACCCATGGTGCGAGACACATCACAAGACAGCAGATAAATAGCTTACCATAGTAATTGATAGCTTACCATAGTAATTGATAGCTTACCATAGTAATTGATAGCTTACCATAGTAATTGAAGACAAAAATGAATAAAACAATGAACCTGTAATTCATGTTTGATCAACTCTAAAAAATGTTAAAATGTCACGTAAATGATCAGCTGTAGGAGACACTTTGATTGCTGCTTGTCATGTTGTTGATTTCATGATAATGTTCAAAAACTGATGAAATTCTTACAGTCAAAGCTTAAAATAATCTGTTTCAAGTGTTGTCATGTATGTGTAGATATCGCCATCCTCAGGCTAAAAGTCATATTACCATTTACAAATAATGTTAGAATAGAGTAGATCACAATATCACCTAAAATATCAATAATCTAGTATTTATGCAAGTGGAAATTTAGAAAGAACAAGTTGAAAAAACATTTATGCTAAATTAAATGTATTTTAATATGTGAATACCTGAACCAGCCACCTTGTGTGAACCAACACCAGGTGTTACTGTGCTGGTTAATCCAACTAATACTAATAATCACAAATGATGTTGATATAAGTTCATACGTTGATTGCAGCACATGCAGGTTTTCTGCTGATTTAATGTAATCAGGTTTTAGATGTTTCTCAGTGTGCAAGTCAGCAAGATTTGCACCATAAGACTGAGTGTTTCCTCTGTTTTTGTATGAGTGTTGAATGTGGTTTAGTCACAGTGTTCTTCAGAGCACAATAATACACAGCAGAATCACACACATGAAGATCCTGAATTATCAGAGGAACTGAATCTGACTTCACTTCACACTGAAATCTCTTCTGAAACTCAGTGCCATTATCTCCTGCTCCAGGGGCGATTCTAGGGTCTTTAGGGGTGCTGAGCACCCAATGAGCCCCACTCATAGGCGGAGTTTGGGGGGGGCTGGGCAATGCCCCCCAGACCAAAGCCAATTAATGCCTGCCTTGTGCTTTGAATATTTTTTTTTTTATTACAGAATTCATATTTTCTCGTTTTATTTGTCTTATCTTATTAGTTCTGTGTATAGAATGACATACTGCACATAGAGAGCGATTTGACTGCAAATCTATCAGAAGAGAAGATAGTGGACATCTCGGAAAAAGAGGCGGCTTCTTCTGCATTAGGTAAGATACAACATCTTACCTAATGCAGAAGAAGCCGCCTCTTTTTCCGAGATGTCTGAAGTAGTTCTATGACAGGTCAAGGGAGGCTCTGTTTATGAACTTTAATCGGAACGAAGAAGAACACACTGTAACAAGCGCACCCGTCTAACACACTCGCTTTTTTTCGCCGCACTTCTGAACTCCCCGTGTTAACCCTATCACTGCCGATGCAAAACAAAACAGCAACTATAAAGAGTCTGTTCTATTCGCTATTCTTTGTATAAAGTCATTGTTCATTGTAAATGTATTTTATATGTAGAATGTATGATATATAAATATGATATAAAAAAAAAAATCTGAGCTCGTGGTCTGCTGGCCTGGTAGGTGCCCCCCCAAGCACAAAAGTGAAACTCCGCCTATGGCCCCACTGCCACCACCCACCCTCTTTTCACACAAAAACAAAAAATATGTCTATTGAAAATAACTTTATCATTTTAACATTGATTCAACTAACTCCAAAATCCAGATTTTTTTTCTTTTTGAGACGCTCTAGCAGTTAATAAACAGAACTGCAGGCGTCTTGCGGAAGAACATTGTAACCGGCGCTACTTCTCTCCGTTTATGACTATGGACGAGTCACCAGGTCCTGTGCTACTCTACAGCGGCGGCGACCCGCTGGACTAAAATAGTCCGAAAATAAACACTTCTTATAGGTGTACCATGGTGATTCAGGATACTGACTCCAGTTCTCACCGATATGGTTTCGAATCGAACAACTCTAGGTAAAAGGAAAGAAGTGTGAGACAGCTTTGGAGCAACTTAGTTGATTCACAACACTACATAACGGGTTCTTCTCTCTCTGCGTGTGTTTCGCGCTGGATGACGGTCGTGCTGAGCGGTGCAGGTACAGAGGAGAAGTAGAAGAAGAGAAGAGGATGACACCATTTGCTAAGGGGGATGTTTTCATTTTCATCCTTAACACATACATTTTAAACCACAAACTACGGTGTATGTTTTGGACATTATTTAACCTTGTAAAAGACGAACAAAAATTTTAGAATAACAACATTTCTTACTCCAAGTTTTAGGGGTGCTTCAGCAAGAACAACAAGCTTTCATGTACATGAATAACGATTCTTATTCTATATTGCTTTAGTGTATATATTGAAATAAAATATATATCAAATCTTAACTACATATAGATTTCAAAGCTATTCAGGGTTAGGGTTATAGGGTCAGGGGATACGGTTTACAAAACAGTAGGGATGGGTATCGTTAAGGTTTTAACGGTATTACTACTTTTATCGATACCACTTATCGATCCGGTACTTTAACGGTACTCTTATCGGTCCTTTTTGTTGTGTTTTTAATAAAACACTTTATTTTTTAAATGTAAAATAAAATAATGATCTATAGCGTAACAAACAGCAATGTTTGAGCAAATATATATTATACAAACAAAATAAATCAAATAAACAATTTCTTTTGTAAAAGAATGTCCAGTGCTTTAAAGCAACACAGTTGGGGCAGGTAGACTGCAAAAGAACTGGGCTTAAAAGTTATACATGTTTGGAACTACTTGCAATGTACACTACAACATTTAAGTGTATGTATTTCATCACTACAAATTCATTATTAGTGTTACGCCTTCAGCATCGGATCCGCCCGCTCTTCACTCCTTCACTCTCCCGGAACTCTAATGGACTTCACTTCCCAGAAAACATTGCACCGCCTCACCTGTTCTCCATCACCGATCATCAGCATTCATCACCGGCACCTGTTTGAACTCGTTACTGGACTCACTGTTTGTGTATTTAATCCCTGTCTTTCTGTTTAGTCGCTGTCGGTGTGGTTGTATGTTACGTTGTTGTTACGGCTGTTCTGACTACGGATTTATCTAGTCATTATTGTTCTGCTCTTGGATTATGCGTGTCTGTTCTAGGGCTGTAGCTATCGAATATATTAGTAATCGAGTATTCTACCGAAAATTCCATCGATTAATCGAGTAATCGGATAAAACCCATTTTTGCTTAATTATAGAGCAATATTAAATATACAAGAAAAAATAAGACAGGTTTAATAAGACCTACTAATTGGTTTCCTTTCTTAGAAAAAATCAACATTTTTATTTTTTAAATGCATATTATACAACAATATTTTGTATCAAAAGATGCAAAAACAAATAAAAATAACTTTCAAATGACTTTATCAAGTATCAAACTAAGGCATACAATAAAGTAAATAAATAAATAATAATAATAATACAAAAACACTGCCAAAAACTTTCTTTACTAAAAGTTTCAAAATCTACAGTTCAGTCATTTGTGGCATTTAGGAGGCAAAAATGTGTGGACAGGAACTTGGAACAAGAGTCCAAACATAGTTTCACATGGAGTTCACAACTTTTTTGGACGGTAAATTAATTCCTTTGCTAAGTATAAACTGTTAAATAATCTTTTCTTTCCTCTACAGGTATTTATCTAGCACTGCAAAAACATTATAAACTTAGGAAAGCACTTCTTAGTACTATTGTTGATGTGTCTCCTAATATTTGTAAGTCGCTTTGGATAAAAGTGTCAGATAAATGACTAAAAGTAAATGTAATGTAAATAATCCGGTGGTGCCCCTCCGCATCCGTCGTGCGGTATATTTTCACAGAATTACACTGGCCGTCGTGGTTTATCCCTTAAATAATTGACACGCATCATTTAATCTCGATTAGCAGCCAATCACACTGATTTAACGCTAAATGACATTGACTTTACCTGGTCTCGGGTGATGGTCCTTCGGTCTCTGAGTAGAGTGGATGTTTTCTTTTGAGATGCTGCAGCATAGACGATGTGCTGTTGTGGTATGCTAACTCGATCTTGCAATGGACACACACCACAGCGTTCTCTTTATTTTTCAATTTGAAATGATCCCAAACCTTGGACATTTTCTGTCGTTTCCTCCTGTTTATTTCTTCTGTTTGCATCGCCATTGTTATCGCACCCTTCCATTTTGCAGCCTACACTAGTTGGCGCTCGCGCCCTCAAATCAAAACACCGCCAACTCCTTCCTTGCGTCTCCTTCCGCTTTGTGCGACGTAAGCGCATTGTGTCGTAAGCGCAAAATCATTGTGAAAACGTGAGCTTTAAAAATTTTAAAAGAGCCTCTTAAAATTAATTAAAAGAGTCTTCGAGGCAGAGGAATTTGCCTCGATCATTTTTTGTAATCGAGTTACTCGAGTTACTGGAGGAATCGTTTCAGCCCTAGTCTGTTCTCTGCTCGTGGATGAGCGATCCTGTACCTTTTCCTGTGGAGAAGTTAACCAGTGTGATTATTCTGTTTGTCATTTACCTGAACCTGTTTGCACCAGCTTGTTATCCAAGACTGCCTTTTCAGTAAAGACTTTAGTTATTTTACCCTGTTTTGTCTGTGCCTTTCCTCTCGTCAGCACACCCCGTAACAATTAGGTCATTTCTACTTTATCATTTCTTAATGAGCATAGTTTATTCTTATTAATCTATTTGTAAATGCAGTACTGTAAAGGCATTATTAATGTCTATGATTTATTTGGCTTACTGCAGAAAAAATATGTAGGTTATTCATAATTTAACTGAACGTGATGTATTTATTAAATGATTAAATACTAATTTAGAGAGCCCTTATAGGATGCTTATGTCGTTGTTATTTGGGAAGACTGCTAGCACATTTACCTGAGGAGGTGGATGATGAACTAACTAGGCAGTCGAAAACTTTTCAATTCTCTGTCGCACATGATGAACTTCTGAAAGATGTTTTGACGGATTGCTTGTGTGTCCGCCCTTACAAGCTAAAATCTTGTTGCACGTGTTGTAATGATCATTGTCTGCATCCACTCGAGTGAAATGTAAACACACTTTAGACCGTTTGCTTCTCTCCACCATCATCACTTTTAAGCGCGAGCTTTCGTGTTGTGTGCGTGTGCGCGCACTCAGTGCACTTAGGGACAGACAGGGACATTTCGCGCATGATGGATAAAAATGCAGGTAAATGTCTAAATAGGCTATTATCGTAAATTAGAAATGGTTGGACAGTTAAAATGCGCAAGATAACGTTTATTTAGCATTAATAAACAGGACTATATGTATTTTCTTCATTTCTCCAGTACCGAAAGCAGAACCGATAGCGTCAGAGCTTATCGATACTTCGGTCTTTCATAATTTAGCACCGGGGCTAGTTTAATACCGGGTTTCGGTACCCATCCCTACAAAACAGTGAGCACGGATTGGAAACTGGTTGGCACCTTTGGGAAAAATGTTAGAATCTGTGCATTACAAAACCTTGACCACAGATTTGCATGTCTTGTTTTTTGTCTCCACCAGGTGACCTCGCGGGATCAATACACGTATTTAATCCTAATTTATAGCAAGAAGGAAAAACATCACAAAGATCACCTGTAAGTGCCTGTAAGTATATAATAATTAATATTCATTATAAAGTGTGTATGTTTTTGTTTTTGCTGTCATTTGATGATCCTGTTTTAGTCTTCACCATTACAATCTATGACCTTTACTACGGTCAGTATCTTACACATCGTGGTTATGATTAAAACTGTTACTGTAGATGCATCTTTAGCTTTTTACTTGCTGAACCTGCATTTAATATTCAGCAGGTGTTTGATTGTTTATTTCTGTAGTTTGATTGCTGCTCTTCAAAGCAATAATTGTGTGTTTTAGTTTTTGTAAAGCTTCACATATACTTTGTGTCACTGGGCTCTTAAAGCACAATAATATAGAGCTGAATCTGACAGAGTCACAGTGCTAATAATGAGTTCAGTAGATGTATATGATGTTTTCGACTGAATCTGAGAATCAGAGGGATTTCCAGTATCACTCCATGATTGAACGTCTTTCCATATTAAATACTGAGGTTCTCTGTTTGGAAACTGTCTGTACCAGTAAAGTCTAACACCACTTCTACTGGTGTCATATGATTTACCTGTAATGATCAGTGAAATAAGAAGCAGGTGTGTGTTCACGTTTCTGAAGTCAGATCAGTTGTATGTTGATGTTCTCTGTGATGGGAGCTGTTGATTTCTGTTACTGTCAGTCTCTGCGCTTCACACATAAAACCACAAGAAACTTCCTGCAGTCATGCAGTTATGTGCTTTACAACATCAGGAAAATCAGACCTCTTCTGACTGAGTACAAAGCTCATAATTAAAGCTTTTGTCCTATACATCAGCACATCTGTCATTAATTAACTATTGAAAGCCCCAATCACACCCTCATCTGATCACCCCACTGAATACCTGTAGGAACGTATCAAAATAAAGTGTTTGACACTGGCCTTTAGGACAGAAACTGCACCTTCTTACCCTAATTTACTCCCACAGGTGTGTGTTTCCTTTCACTGTCTGTGATCAGTAAATGAGCAATGCCTTCTGTTTATACACTTGACCGAACCTTAAAAATCCTTCACTTTCATTGTGTATCGTTGTTTATAGTTATTAAAAAGATATTTAAAGACTCTTTAAAACACTTCTGTTCTTATTTAAAACTGTACTTATTATTAGCTTTAAAGGCAAAAGCTAAAATTCTCTCGTCCTCATTTGTAAATGAATGAACTTAAATGATGGAAGAAAAGAAAAGCATTTTACTGTACAGTTTGTTTTAGAGAAACATACACTGAGGTTTATTTACAATCGCTTTTAAACTTTATTTATTCTCTTCTGCAATTGGTATTATATCCAAATGACTTTCAGTCGATAATCTCCTTTCTTTTTTAATAAATTGTAGTGTAGAGAGATATCAGCTAACATTGCAGTAGTGTTACATGATGAAGATGAATTTTATTGTTTGATTACAGTGTATCATGTTTTTGTGTGTGTTGAATGTGGTTTAGTCACAGTGTTCTTCAGATCACAATAATACACAGACATCACACACATGAAGATCCTGAATTATCAGAGGAACTGATTTTGTGTCCAATCTGGCATCAAATCTGTCTTTAAAATCAGAGCTGTTGCTTGATCCAAATTTGTATCTCATCAGTATATATTCAGGGTGTTTGTTTGAGCGCTGAATGTACCAGTAAAGATATGGAGCAGTTTGAAGTGTTTCATATTCACAGTTGAGAGTAACCTGCTCTCCATCAATGACAGATCTTTCATCTCTTGATTGATTCACAATGTCTTTAGTAAAAGATCCTGTAATGCAGAAGAGAACAGTCACATAATCACTGAGATTCATAGAAAAATAGCAATAAAAGGTTTTCTGAAAGATTTCTGATAGCTTACCATAAAAATTGAAGATAAAAATGAATAAAATAAATAACCTATAAGTCATATTGGATCAATTCTCATCACGTAAACGATCAGCTGTAGGAGACGCTTTGATTGCTGCTTGTCATGTTGTTGATTTCATGATAATGTTCAATAACTGATGAGATTCTTACAGTCAAGGCTTAAAATAATCTGTTTCAAGTGTTGTCATGTATGTGTAGATATCGCCATCCTCAGGCTAAAAGTGATTTTGCATTTACAAATAATGTTAGAATACAGTAGATCATAACACCACCTAAAGAGATCAACAATTTAGTATTAATGCAAGTGGAAAAATGAGAAGGAACAAGCAATTAGTTGAAAAAACATTTATGTTAAATGAAATGTAATGAATGGTGTTGATATGAGTTCATACAATTGATTGCAGCACATGCAAGTTTTCTGTTATTAGTTTTGAATGCAGCAATAACTGTGAAGGTAAAACCACAAAAAACTATGTTTAATGCTATGCAAATTAGTAAAACACAGAGAAGAAAGGGTGAGAAAATCCCCTCTGACATCATCAGCCAATCACAGCCCTGGAAAATGTCCTTATCAGAAATGTATTGTTCTAAGTTTCTGGCCCCTGTGCTATATGAAGCATAACAGATCACCAGCTCCCCGCAGAGACTGGAACAGAGCAACCACGTTCTCAGCCTGCTGTCCACGAAGGCAATAACAAATGTCTGCAACAAGATTAAGCCCAGGAGAGCAACCTTCACTTCAAGGTACCTTCAAAATGTTAAGGTGGAACTAAATTACGGTATCATAATAATATATGGTAAATGTTTATTTACATAAAATTCTATGACATTGTTTTATATATGCAATACTTTCAATTAAACTAAAGAGGACACTATCTACTCTTTAATGTTCTTCTGATATCCATAAACTCCTTCTCTGATGATTATTATAACAACAGCGAAACTCTTTCATTGATTGATTTATCCAGACTTGATCTAAACTCCCAAACACCTTTAGTGTCCTGTGTAAAGTGTACTTTTAATTGATGCCCTGTATGAAAATCACAACACCAAGAATCATTCTCACTAAAAAGCTGAATGTTTTTAGTTTTTAGATATGGTTAAATGCAGTAATAGAATCAAAACAGAGATTAAATGTTTCATTTATATCAGTAAGCTAATACTTACATGAATAAGAACAGAGAGGAAAATAGACAATAAGTGAACAAAACATTAAAGCAAATGTTTTTAATGATTAAAGTCATATTCATATTCACATATTCATCATGTATTGAGCCAGTAAACCTGTATAACTAAATAGGTTTCACCAATGAGAGTGTCGTGATGGATGATTAAAGGCACCTGTGCAGGAGTCGTGACTGCTCTTACACGCTACACATGGCTTTTGTCCTTTGATTCTTGTCTTGCGTGCTGGTTTGCCCTGTGCCATTACTTTTGTTGTTGTTAACTTTAAAATGGTGTTCTTTGATAACCAGTGTTCGTTGTTCTTAAGAGTTTTCTCACTAGTGTTTCGCCGTTTCTGTTGTCTGATTGAAAATGATTTTGATGATTAAGTTAGATTAGAAGTTTTGTTTTCTGTTTAGTAAGATTGGTTATATTTTTGTTTCTTTCTTTGATTTTGGCACGGTCCCGTTCTTTTCTCTTTTCCTCTGTTCTTTTGTAAATTATTTTGGCTTTGGTTAACGAATGTAAATAATTTGTAAACTTATGTAAATATATTTTTGGATTATTTGGCATTGTTTCACTATAATAAACGAACACATTGCTGGTTTAATTGTGTTTAATTATTTTCCAGTACACGTTCAGTGTTTTTAATGTTGCACCCTTGTTTACCCTAGACAAATTTAATCAAAGGTTTGTAACACATACAAACATAGATTAAGTGGAAAAACAAAAATTGTTTTATGCAATATGCACTGAAGAGGACACTATGTATTATTTAATTTTCTTGTGATATCCATAAAAACTCCAGCAAAACTCTTTCATTGATTGATTTATCCAGACATCAAGACATATTAAATATGTGTACATTAAGTGTAGCAAATCTTTCTTTGTGTTATGGCAGAAAGGGATCCTGCCAAAAAGCTGAGGCCTGAAATGTCGTCTTGTCTGTTGTTCACTACACCACTTTTCTGCTCCGTTATCAATACAGTTATCAATATCTTTTGAAACATGTTTGTGTGTTTAACAGACATCCGTCATGTTGAGCTCTGTTGTGTCACCGCTGCTGTTTGTCCAGTAAAACAGTTCATGTAGTTTATGACTGAAGACATTTGTTTAGTTTGTCATTTGTAGTGTTTGTTACAGTTCAAGCTAAATACTGTAAAACATTAAAGACAAAGATCAGTAAAAAATACAGCAATAAATCAACAGCAGAAGTGTAAAGAAATAAATAACCGTCACTTGTAATTATTAATGACAGTGATTTTAAAAACAAAATTATAATTTAACCAGTAAATGAATAACTCACTCTAGTGTCTCTAGTTTACAGTTTGGATCCTTCAGTAGATCAGAGAGCAGCTTCACTCCTGAATCTCCTGGTTTATTATATCTCAGATCCAGTTGTTTCAGGTGTGACGGGTTTAATATCAGAGCTGAAGTCAGAGCAACAAAACCTTCATCTCCAATACTGCAGCCAGACAACCTACAGAGAGAGAAAAACTCCTCACACTTACAACAGATAAAGACATGAATTATATTTGTGAGTTTGACTAACAGGACCAGTATATAAAAAGAAAGAGAAATGAAAACTGATAAATATTGATCATATAAATTCAATTGATCCTGAACAATTATTTATCTATTTACAGTTAAAATATATGGTGTTCAATCTAAAATCCTTTAACAAGCACAGAAAGCACTAAGATGATGTATGTAGGTTTAGTTTCACTTGTGTTTTAAAATTCTATAAACATGAACACATGAACAAGGGCCCTCGCACCCATGGCACTGACACCCAGTGCATTGATGAAACCAGTGCACGTTGAGCCAGTAAATACGCAGGGAATATGTAAAAGTCATTTAGCACTATGACTATAACTGAATTTTGGCTGTATTGGATGTATTCAAAGCCAGGACTTTTATCAAACATGTGAAGTTTGGGGCAGATTGGATGTTTCTAGCACATTTGTCACTTGATGGCATATTTTAATGTGTTTCTCATAATTTCTGTTAAATGCATGTCATTTCCTGTTGCCAGCAGGTGGCGCTATGACTTTTACTAAATATTGTCTTATAGATGTAATTTTGTTGGACATTGTATGCCTGAGTTACAACAACTTGCTATTTTGTGATGTTACCAGTTGGTGGTGCTGTGACTGTAGCTGAATATTGTCATGTAGATGTTTTCAGGTCATGACCCTTATCAAACCTGTGAAGTTAAGGGCAGTTTGCACATTGTTTGCCTGAGTTACAACAACTTCCTCTTACATAGCGAAACATCACATTTGTCAGGTTGCCCTGGACACACCCTTCAACAGCAGGTGGCGCTATAACTATAAATGAATACTGGCATGTCGATGTGTTCAGGACAGGACTATTATCAAACGTGAAGTTTGGGGCCGTTTGGACATTGTATGCCTAAATAACAACAACTACCTGTTTCATGGCAAAACATTGAACATTTGGCAGGCCGCCACGGACACGTGAATCACAGAAAAGTCAAGTCCTTCCCAATTTAGCATAGCAAAGGCCTTAAGGTGAGAATCACAAAATATGATGTTGATCTGATGAAAACTTTAGGAGGAGTTTCTTAAAGTACAACACCTGATAAAGACAAAAATTGCAGAGAAAATTCTAAATAACTGACTTCCTGTTGGGTTTAGGGCTTGGTACCCCCTTGGGACTTTTTGGTATGTTTTGGGATGATACATGAGCCCAGCGAATTTCATGCATGTACGTAAAACACAATGCGAGGGTCGCTTCATTGAACTTTTGTAGGTGGTGCTATAGAGTTTGTCCATGCCTAATGCTGAAACGTATACTACAAGGACATTTTCGCCACACTTGAGGTGTGTGCAAAGTTCCATGACCTTTCGAGCAAGTTTAGTCTCTCAAAACTGCAATTTATTTCGGAGAAGAAGAAGAATAAACTGAGCAGATACAATAGGGCACTGCACCTACAGTAGAGCTGAAGATCTTTGCCCGAACCCGGCAGGACCCGACGCTGACTCGGGCTTGCGCTCCGGCTTGCGTGGTAAATGAGTGGTCATGTGATGTGTTTCGATTAGCGCGAGAAAGATGCGAAAATGGATGCTGAGGAGGTGAAACGGCTTGCCTCCGGCGATTACGTTTTAAACAGAACTTGCTAAATTTATAGCTTATTTAGAGTACTGAGATGTTACGATGTTACAGAGGACTTACTTTATTTCTTTGTTCCAACTTCCAAGTGGCCTGTAGTCTACGTTAGTCATGAATAAATTATGTTAAAACATGTATAAATGACTCATTCTTGACGAAAGAATAATGTCGGGCTGTAAATGGGTTCAGGCTTTTAAAAAGCTGTCAATCAAAATGTACTTGTCGGGCTCGGGCCGAATTCTGTGAGGCTCGGGCCCTGTACAGCTCTAACCCACAGTGCAGCCTATAGGGCACTGTAAGACTGGTGCCGAAATGACTGAGCCCAAAGAGGACCACATGCAGAGAGAACACTAAATTCTTACGTGAACCAACACCTGAAAACTTTCTCAAAGACTTTACATCCACTTCCAAAACAGTCACCCCGCTGTGTGGAGATAGAGGAATCACACCACACCAGCGGTTACTCATATCTGTCTCTTTACTCCTTGTCCCTCTCTCTCCCCCCTCATTACAGGTTGTCCTAAAGACACTCAGAAACACACCTAACATCATCTCTTTTAAATAAGATAAACAGGAGCATAACCATTCATATTTAATATCATTGTAAAGGTCTCAGTGCGATTGGTAAGAAGGTCTCATTCCTTTAAAGCCAGGAAAACCCACAATTAAGATATAGAAAACTGGAGGTAAACACCACAAAAGTCTCTCACACAAATTACCTCCTGTATGTAAATGAAATGTATTTTCCCACAGAAATCAAAGAGGAGTTCTCACCACAAACTTACAACCCCAGAGTGAGGTGCCCAAATGGTAATAATAAACAAACAGACACCATTTGGTGGATCTTTAGGTATTTAGGGGAAAGTGGCATGAAAATCAGGGAATCTGCAAACAGATCTCCCACACAATAGCCGTGTGTAATTCTTCTTTATCAGGTAGACAGTTTTCTCATCCTGACATTATTGAATGTTTGTTATTGATATTGTATTGTATTGAATTGAATTTAGACAATTACTTGTGTTTACCTGTTTAATAAATTGTTATGTTTATATTAATTCTAAAACTCTGAATTATTGACTTTAGTAGATTATGATGTATCCAGTGTTACGCAAGTCTACGACCAGGGTTGAGTAATTAAGTTGTCTTACAATCGGAGATCCTATATGGGGCTATCTTGAGTGGTAGTCATAACCTCTGGTCATTGTCTGTACTTTAATTAAGTTGTTATGTAGTTATTATGTATAGATTAATAACTATATGAGGTCAGATTAAATCTCTTACTGAGCTGGCCATAACCTCTGATTAATATTTAAGCTTTGGACTAAGTTGTTATATAGGGCGATTGTATGGGGCTACATGGGTACCTTTTAATAATAGTAAGCAGGAGCTACATTGTTAAATTGCTTTAGCCATAACCTCTGATTATAATGGTCGAGCTTGTGATCGTGGGCCCGCGACACTGAAGGGTGCGAGGACTCTGTGTGACAATGAGAACCTAATGTACAAGTATAACAATAATCGTGGAGTTGAATAGAATGATAAAAAACATTACCCAAAGGTTAATAATCACAGGATAACCTTAAGAATCGTTTTATTAATTGGAGTCAGATAAAACAAAGAGGTATTAATTATATATATATGTAAAACATTTGATGTAACCCTGTTACTTATGCAAAGGAAAGGCAGTAACGCGCAAAGACCCTTCTGCCGTGCCATTGGCTGCCGTCGTTGGACCAGTGGGCGGTGCCTTACAGGCACTAATGATAACAAGGTCTTACTTACTATACAATAATTTCTCATTACTGTAACTATCTAACAGTATGATGATACTCACAGTAGTGTCTCTAGTTTACAGTTTGGATCCTTCAGTAGATCAGAGAGCAGCTTCACTCCTGAATCTCCTGGTTTATTTCTGCTCAGATCCAGTTGTTTCAGGTGTGACGGGTTTAATATCAGAGCTGAAGTCAGAGCAACAAAACCTTCATCTCTAATACTGCAGTCACACAACCTACAGAGAGAGAGAAACTCCTCACACTTACAACAGATAAAGACATGAAGTATAATTGTAAGTTTGACTAATAATTGTAATTATTTAC
The DNA here is from genome assembly GCA_019155185.1 of Beaufortia kweichowensis. Lineage (NCBI taxonomy): Eukaryota > Metazoa > Chordata > Actinopteri > Cypriniformes > Gastromyzontidae > Beaufortia > Beaufortia kweichowensis. The sequence continues at coordinate 4,024,158 of CM032797.1, read as the reverse complement.
AGTTAAAATATATTGTGTTCAATCTAAAATCTTTTTAACAAGCACAGAGGTGAGAAGAAATATGTATGTTAAGTTTCACTTGAGTTTTAAAATTCTATGAATATGAACTTTTAATAAATATTGAATGATAACAGGATCTTACTTACTATGCAATAATTTCTCATTACTGTAACTATCTAACAGTATGATGATACTCACAGTAGTTTCTCTAGTTTACAGTTTGGATCCTTCAGTAGATCAGAGAGCAGCTTCACTTCTGAATATCCTGGTTTATTATATCTCAGATCCAGTTGTTTCAGGTGTGACGGGTTTAATATCAGAGCTGAAGTCAGAGCAACAAAACCTTCATCTCCAATCCTGCAGCCACACAACCTACAGAGAGAGAAAAACTCCTCACATTTACACTCTAAAAACACATTGTTATGTTTTGGTGGATGAAACACACAGGTAAACAGATATAACAACTGAGAGTTTTTACCAAAAATAAATAGTAAACATAAAGTTGCACAACATGGTTCAAACAAGAGATATCATCAAACATAAAGGTATTAGCAATGGCATAAACAACAAGGCATCTATCAAAGTAACAATAGAGATTAAGAGAGAGAAAGAGGGAGAAATGTCAGAATGGTGACAATAATAATAATAATAATAATAATAATAATAATAATAATAATAATAATAATAATAATAATAATAATAAATTGTATTTATAAGCGCCTTTCAAAACACTCAAGGACACTTCACAAAGGGACAAAATAATGCAATAGTACAGTGCAAACAGAAAAAAACAACACAAAGACAACAAAACATATACAGAAGAAAACAGTGAAATCACAGAGAGTAGGCTTTGGTGAATAAATAGGTTTTGAGTCTGGATTTAAAAAGAGAGAGAGAAGCAATATTACGGATGTCTGGTTGGGGGTGAATTCCAAAGTACGGGAGCGGAGCAACTGAAAGCTCGACTCCCCATAGTGCTGAGACGGGCAGAGGGCACAGTAAGGTGAATGGAAGAGGACGATCTAAGAGAACAAGAGGAAGTAGCAATGTGAAGTAGATCAGACAGATAAGGAGAGGAGAGATTGTGAATAACCTTGAAAGTGTACAGAATAATTTTAAATTCGATTCTGTATTTTATCGGAAGCCAATGGAGTTGCTGTAGAACAGGGGTAATTTGATGAGAAAAGGGGGTTTTGGTGATGATGCGGGCAGCTGAGTTTTGAACCAGTTGGAGCTTATGGAGGGGTTTCTGCGGGAGGCCAAAGAGGAGAGAATTACAATAGCCATGCCGGATAAGCAAACCAATATCGGATGATGTGAAGCAGCAAACACTGAGAATATAAAGAGTCCGGGGTAATGATCAACAGGTGCAGGTAATCCAATAAAGCGTGAATGCTGTGCAGGGGGTTCTGGGTAATTAAGTCCTAAAAGTCCGGTGAATGGGAACGTGAATGTGTGACGGTGGGATCTGATGCAGCCTGAGTGGAAATGGCATCAGATGGTCCCCCAGAGTTGTCCCTTTTATTTATTTAACACAAAATGACACATAATGTGTAAAACAGCACAAATAACACAACAGTTTTAAGAGTGTACAGCACATAAAGACATGAATTATAATTGTGAGTTTGACTAACAGGACCAGTATATAAAAAGGAAGAGAAATAAAGAGTGACAAATATTGAAAGTATGAGATAAATGGATGCTGAACAATAATTGATCTATTTAGAGTTAAAATATATTGTGTTCAATCTAAAATCTTTAACATGCACAAAAAGCACTGAGAAGACATAGGTTTAGTTTTACTTGTGTTTTAAAACTCTATAAACATGAACACTTAATAAAAATTTAATGATAACAGGATCTTACTTACTATGCAATAATTTCTCATTACTGTAACTATCTAACAGTATGATGATACTCACAGTAGTTTCTCTAGTTTACAATTTGGATCCTTCAGTAGATCAGAGAGCAGCTTCACTCCTGAATCTCCTGGTTTATTATATCTCAGATCCAGTTGTTTCAGGTGTGACGGGTTTAATCTCAGAGCTGAAGTCAGAGCAACAAAACCTTCATCTCCAATACTGCAGTTATTCAACCTACAGAGAGAGAAAAACTCCTCACACTTACAGCAGATAAAGACATAAAATACAGTTAGGTCCATATATATTTGGACAAAGGCAAAATTTTCATTTTTTCAGGTATTTACCAAAACATATTTAAGCTACAGTTATATAATGGATATGGTCAGAAAGTGCACATCTACGGTTTTATTTGAGGGTATGTACATCCAAACTGGCGATAGGGTTTAGTAATTACAGCTCTTAAGAGTAGCCAACCCCCCTTTTTCAAGGGACCAAAAGTAATTGAATCAAAAGCTGTTTCATAGCCAGGTGTGGGCCATTCCTTCATTATTTTTTCATCAGTTAAGCAGGTAAAAGGTCTGGAGTTGATTCTAAATGTGGTAATTGCATTTGGGTTCTATTGCTGTGAACAAACATCATGCGTTCAAAGGAGCTCTATACAAGTGAAACAGGCCATTGTAAGGCTTCAGAAACAAAACAAATCTGTCAGAGAGATAGCAGCAACATTAGGAGTGGCCAAATCAACAGTTTGGTACATTCTGAGGAAAGAAGAACGCACTGGTGAACTCAGTAACATAAAAAGGCCTGGACGTCCACGGAAGAAAACAGTGGTGGATAATCGCAGGACCCTCTCTATGGTAAAGAAAAACCCATTCACAACATCCAGACAAGTAAAGAACACTGTCCAGGAGGTAGGCATACCACTGTCAAAGTCTACAATTAAGAGAAGACTTCACGAGAACAAATATAGAGGGTTCACCAAAAGCTGCAAACCATTTATAAGCCTCAAAAATAGAAAAGCCAGATTAGACTTTGCCAAAAAACATGTAAAAAAGCCAGACCTGTTCTGGAAAAGCATCCTTTGGACAGATGAAACTAAGGATAACCTGTACCAGAATGACGGAAAGAAAAAAGTGTGGAGAAGGCTTGGAACAGCTCATGATCCAAAGCACACAACATCATCTGTAAAACATGGTGGAGGCAGTGTGATGGCATGGGCATGCATGGCTTCCAGTGGCACTGGGTCACCGGTGTTTCATGATGATGTGGCAGAAGCAGCCGGATGAATTCTACTGTCAGCCCAGATTCAGCCAAATGCAGCAAACTTGATTGGACGGCGCTTTACAGTAAAGATGGACAATGATCCAAAACACACTGCAAAAGCAACCCAGGAGTTTTTGAAGGAAAAGAAGTGGAATATTCTTCAATGGCCGAGTCAATCACCTGATCTCAGCCCAGTTGAGCATGTATTTCATTTGCTGAAGGCAAAACTAAAGGCAGAAAGACCCACAAACAAGGAACAACTGAAGACAGCTGCAGTTAGAGACTGGCAAAGCATCAGAAAGGAGGAAACCCAGTCTTTGGTAATGTCCATGGGTTCCAGACTTCAGGCAGTCATTAAAGGATTCTCAACAAAGTATTAAAAATGAACATTTTATTTATGATTATATTCATTTGTCTAATTACATTTGAGCCCCTGAAAAGGGGGGACTGTGTATCAAAATGGTTGCAGTTTCTAAAATGTGTACTTGATATTTATGTAATTCAACTTGAATTAAAGCTGAAAGTCTGCACTTCAAATTCATTGGATTGTTTTTTTTTCATTTTATTCTGCTGGCATACAAAGCCAAAAGTATGAAAATTGTGCCTGTGTCCAAATATATATGGACCTAACTGTATAATTGTAAGTTTGACTAATAATTGCAATTATTTACAGTTAAAATATGTGGTGTTCAATCTAAAATCTTTTAACAAGCACAGAAAGCGCTGATATGATGTACACCCCCGCTCAAAAGTTTGGGATCAGTAAGACTTGTAATGTTTTTTTTAAAGAAGTCTCTTATAAAGTCTCTTTTTTAATCAAAAATACAGAAAAAATAATGTTTTTTATATGAATATACTTCAAAGTATAATTTATTCCTGTGATGCAAAGCTGAATTTCCATCAGCTGTCACTCCAGTCTTAAGTGTCACACGATCCTTTAAAAATCTGATTTAATCTGATCAATAATCTGATTTATTATCAGTGTGGGAAACAGTTGTGCTTTTCAACAGTTTTCAGGATTCTTTGATCAATAAAAGCTTTAAAAGAACAGCATTTATTTAAAACAGAAAGGTTTTCTAACAATATACACTACTATTCAAATGTTTGGGGTCAGTATACTTTTATTCTTTCTTTTTTTGAAAGTAATTAATACTTTTATTCATCAAGGATGTGTTAAATTAATGAAAAGTGATAGCATAGATTTACATTGTTAGAAAAGATTTATATTTTGAAAAAATTATGTTCTTTTTAACTTGTTATTCATCAAAGAATCCTGAAAAAAAGAATCAAGGGTTAAAATATTTTTTACCAGCACACCTGTTTCCAACATCGATAAGAATAAATCAGCATATTAAAATGATTTCTGAAGGATCATGTGACACTTAAGGCTGGAGTGACAACTGATGAAAACAAAGGCAAAGTCAGTTTTATTGTCACATCACCAAGGCACATGTGTATCCAGTGGTAACAGGTAGTTTGTTGTATAAATGCAGTGTGTATGTATAGTCCGGTGTTTACTGTTAAAGTTAAGTATGTGTGTGGCATACCATATTGTGGGAGTATGCTGTAGGGTGTATTAGTTTTTATTGTTCATTATTGTTCATTAAAACACAAGTATCACTGATCCCAAACTTTTAAGCGGCAGTGTATGTAGGTTTAGTTTCACTTGTGTTTTAAAATTTAATAAACATGAACACTTACTAAAACTTTTATGGTAACAGGATCTTACTTACTATGCAATAATTTCTCATTACTGTAACTATCTAACAGTATGATGATACTCACAGTAGTGTCTCTAGTTTACAGTTTGGATCCTTCAGTAGATCAGAGAGCAGCTTCACTCCTGAATCTCCTGGTTTATTATATCTCAGATCCAGTTGTTTCAGGTGTGACGGGTTTAATATCAGAGCTGAAGTCAGAGCAACAAAACCTTCAGCTCCAATACTGCAGCCAGACAACCTACAGAGAGAGAAAAACTCCTCACACTTACAACAGATAAAGACATGAAGTATATTTACATGTGTGTGATATTGTGACCACCAGTAAATGAGAAGTAAAGAGTAAATAATTTCAAAGCAGGAGTTTAATACTGTTCAATCATTATTTAGACTGTGTGTCTGTAAGAGATTAAACTCTTTGATGTTCAGACTTTTTTCCAGTGTATTTACATGTATAACAGATGATGTCATGATGCTTTTGTGTGACCTCCACTGAAATTACATGATACAAACTAATTAGTTAAAGGATTTTCTTACTGTAATATCTTCAGTTTACAGTTTGGATTCTTCAGTCCATCAGAGAGCAGCTTCACTCCTGAATCCTGCAGTTTATTGTCATTCAGATTCAGTTCTGTCAGACTTGAGGAGTTTGATCTGAGAACTGATGCCAGTGATGAACAACTTTTCTCTGTCAGATTACAGAGACTCAGACTGAGAGAGAAATAACAAGATAACAGTGTGTTAAAATACTCAAAGATGAAAAACATCATAAATGAGTTGAAGTTGACTTTAACACGGTCAGTACTCTGCTGTAATATTGCATTGACTCTGTTTGATGACTATCTCTGATCCTTTAGATCACACCAGTCAATCTAAACCTGTAAACAGACGTCAGAGCATCTTCTCATCGGTCAACAGCCTCACTGCATTGAGCTCACAGCTATCAACATCATTCATTCACACAGAAACACTAGTGCTCCTGAATTAATCTTTATCTGTATTTAGTGTTGAGAAGATTAAACAGCAGTTAAATGACTCACTCAGCTTTTCTGAATGCTTTGATCACTGGCAGCAGTCTCAGAAGACATTCATCTGATGGATCATATTTCTCCAGTATAAACTCATCCAGCGTCTCTTCTGAGTTCAGTAACACAAACACCAGAGCTGACCACTGAGCAGAAGACAGACTGTCTCCAGACAGACTAGATTTATCTCTTCTGTTCAGGTATGTTTGGACTTCCTGCACTAGAGAATGATCATTCAGTTCATTCAGACAGTGAAACAGATTGATGGATTTCTCTGGAGAGAGATTCTCTCTGATCTTCATCTTAATGTATTCAACTATTTCCTGTTTGCTGTCAGAGCTTCTTCCTGTCTGTGTCATCAGGTCTCGTAAGATTGTTTGATTGGACTTCAGTGAGAGACCCAAAAGAAATCTGAGATAAAGATCCAGATGTCCGTTCTCACTCTGTAAGGCCTTGTCCACCTCACTCTTCAGTAAATCACTCATATTTGATCTGAACCTGCTGAAGAGTCCTGATTTTTGTTGAGAAAATGAAAGCAACACAAATAAAGCTGGCAAGAAATTCCTGAACGCTCAGATGCACAAAGCTGAAGACCTTTCCCAGATAAAGTCTAAACTCCTCTCTGAAGATCTGAGTACAAACTCCTGAGTACACTGGCTGCTCTCTGACATCAATGTGACACTGTCTCAGGTCCTCCTCATAGAAGATCAGGTTCCCTTTCTCCAGCTGTTGAAAGCCAGTTTTCCCAGTGACAGAAGACTCTTTCTAGCCTGCTGAAGATCTACCTCACATTTCCCATCATACTTCTGGCTCTTCAGTTTGGTCTGAAAGATCAGGAAGTGTGTGAACATTTGAGTGAGTGTCTTGGGGATCTCTGCTCTCTCTGATTCACTCAACATTGTCTCTAGAACAGTGACTGAAATCCAGCAGAAGACTGGGATGTGACACATGATGTACAGACTTCTTGATGATTTGATGTGTGTGATGATTGTGTTGGCCAGACTCGGATCATTTATTCTCTTCCTGAAATACTCGTCCTTCTGAGGGTCATTGAAGCCTCGTACATCTGTCAGCTGATCAACACACTCAGGAGGAATCTGATTGGCTGCTGCTGGTCGAGAGGTGATCAGATCAGAGCAGAAGGAAGCAGATTTCTGTTGATGATGTTGGTCAGCAGCACATCCACTGAAGCTGATTCACTTACATCAAACAAACTCGGATTGTTTGAGAAATCTAGAGGAAGTCGACACTCATCCAGACCATCAAAGATAAACAAAACTTTATAGTCATCAAAGTCTCTTGATCTCAGTTCTTTTGTATCTGTGAAGAACTGACGAAGAAGACCCATCAGACTGATATTTTCTGCTTCATCAGATTCAGTTCTCTGAAAGGAAGTGGAAATATGAAGTGAATATCCTGATTTGTTTTTCCTTCAGTCCAGTCCAGAATGAACTTCTGCACAGAGACTGTTTTTCCAATTCCAGCAACTCCTTTAGTCAACACACTTCTGATGACTTTGTCTTGTCCAGGTAAGACTTTAAAGATGTCATTGCATTTGATTGGTGTTTCTTGTGTCTCTGGTCTTCTGGATGCTGTCTCAATCTGTCTCACCTCATGTTCATTATTCATCTCTCCACTTCCTCCCTCTGTGATGTACAGCTCTGTGTGTAGATCTCATTCACAAGTCTTGAGTTTCCTTGACTTGATATTCCTTCATTCATTCTCTGAAATTTCTCTTTCAGTCTGGATTTGTGTTTCTTCATGCACAAAGGGGCGAGTCCTGTTGTGTAAAGAAGAGAAATCAAGATGTATCCATAACAAATGTATAAACCCATTGATTAACAGGGAAAACTGCATAATCCATGTAACACTTGTATATTATTCATATGATTTAATTCTGATAACCAGAAATACAACTGGCAACACTATAAAAATACATTTTGTGTTATCTAATATATAATAATATAATACAACATAAATTCTATTTCATTATGATGCTACTTAATAGTTCAATGTATTATATTTCTCAGTTTTTTATTTAACACAGCACTTTACAGCATATCAAATGTAATAAAGTACAGTAAACAGATGTTCAGAATAAGAGTGAATTATAGGAATCTTCACTTTCAGCATTTACGTGACATCCTCTTAGATCATGTTTTTATTTAAAGTATTTAAAGTATTTAAAGTTACCCTGATTTGCTATCAGTCTTTGACTCAGTCTTTGACTCAGTTTTTCACAGCTACTAAATGAAACTGGGCTCAGGTGAAAACAGTACATTCATGAGATGAATAATCCTTATTTAATACCTCATTGCTTGCTATTTCACAACTTTCACAAACAGCAGATCCAAGAATACATAAATATTATTATATACTACACTGACATAAAAACATTCATAAGGGAGGTTTTGTGTATTTTTGTCCCACACAAGTGAAGAATTGATGACTTACTGAATAAAGTAAAATTTTGTTTAATTATTTTTTAAATGTTTTCTTTTCCTTTATATTTTTTTTTACTGAAGTGAAGCTTCCTCATACAGGGTGTTTGAATATTAAAATAACCGTGTGAAATAATCAGTAAATAGAGACTCTGTGTCTGTTCCTCTGAAGGTAAAGTGATGTAATAGTCACATGACTCAGAGCTCTTACTGGTCTGTAGTTTGTTGGCGAGGTCTGTCTGCTTCATCTTCTTCAGGACGTTCAGTGTGATCTTCAGAAGATCCTCTCTGACTCTGATCTGATCTTCATCATCCTCCTCCTCTCTCTCACAGCGTGATGGGGAATCTGGACTCAGTAGTGTCTTAAAGATCTTCAGCTCTTTCTTCATCAGAGAGATGATTTTGTGCTCAAGCTCCTGAAATCATTGTTTACATAACAAGGTTTTATTTAATTATTGATGTGTGAAGCAAAATGGAATCACAACAGGAATCACAAGTGCGCACACATATGCACATGCACCAAAAAATGTTCCCACAAGGATTGTAGGGTTTACCAAGACCACACACACACACACACACACACACACACACACACACACACACACACACACACACACACACACACACACACACACACACACAATCCTACCTGGAAAATAGAATCCATTTGCTTCCTCTTGATAAAGTCTGATTTATCAGTTGTGTTACTGTAATTTCACAATAAATTCAATATGTTTGGCATATAAGGAAATTCAAACATGTAACACACAACAGTAAAAACACATGATGAATGTGTGTATTTGTCAGTAATGTAAAGTGTACAGGTCAACTAAAGTGATTTACTCGTCTAACTCATCTGACTGTTCTCACCTCACATCTGCATCACAGTCTCCTGAACTGAAGTGCATTGGACAACCCATTGATTCATCACTCTTCATGGACACACAACTGAATTCAGGAGATTCTCCATGAGACAAACTGAAACACAACAACAATTACACACTGTTACAATTACACAACTACAAACTTACTTAGTGTTCTCAGTGTTTTCAATGTTAACTCTAAATAATCTTTTCTCACAGTAGACGACTGAGTTTCTTCAGATCAGAGTAAATGAAGCAAAAAGTTGGTGACAACACACAACATTTTCAGCATTTATTAATCGTTAAAAGTAATTTTATACTAGTGTTCATTTTTACACTAGGATTTTGTTATGTGCTTATTTTATGTTAGTTATTACACAACTAATTTATTATACATTATTTTAATGTGTTATTAAAAGTTGTTTTGACAATATTGTGATATAAATTCAATTTTGAGAGTTATTTGTACCTGATGATTGAATCTGCTGTTTATTTTCACTGTGACTCAGAAAGTTTAATGTTCATTTACTTAATAAAAATATATAAAACAAACTGTTGAAACTCTCTCACCTGTTCATTGTGTTTGTGTCACTTTCTCCAGAGAGACTCTTTTCTGGAGGTCATGACAACAGCTCAAATGTTGATTTTATATCTGCAAAAAGAAACTGAACACAAACATACAGATGATTCAGATGAAAACAGTAAAAGTCTCAGTATGTGTTTGTGTTGTTGTGATTTTAGTGTCTGGAGTTCATGTGTTCATTAAATCATATCAGACACAGAGATAAAACTGATGTCATTATTTCACATGCAGCTGTGTAAAGTATTCATAACTAACTGCTATTAGATGTCTTACTGCAGCAGATAGTTTATTATATAAAAGTTTATTCATGTTGTCTTGTGAGTTTTGGTTTGTGAGTGTAATTTGTTGTCAGTGTTTTGCAGTGGTTCATTTCTCACCTGTGTAAATCTGTTGATCTTCACTTCCTCATGACTCACTAGAAAATCACCTAGAAAATCACTTGCAAATCTTCATTTATGTTTCATGTCATTTACACAGTCATATTTACTGTTTAGTTTACTTACACACTTTTTTGCCACAATCACAAAATGGATCCCGATTTATTAGTTTCACTTTCACCTGAGGAGTCAAACAAGGAAATCATATTTAAAGGTACAGTACACATTTTATACTAGTGACGACTGGGAAAAGTGAATGTGCTGTGAGGTGTGAACACACTGAACACATATGTTGTAGAAATCTGTAGTAAGTGTAAATTGCCAATAACAAATACACATAGACATGCACTATTGGAAATAAAGCCCTTTACAATATTAATATAAGGATATGAAATAAAGGCCTTTACAAATGAAAGAATGACACTTCCACCAGACAAGAGTGACTCATTTCTGCTCTCTGTGCAGTGACAGTCAACATCTATATATGAATGTACAAGTCTAAATACTAATTATTATTATTCAACTGACGGATGAAACCTCAGTGTTGATATTGAGGGCGGCTGTGGTGTCCTGGACACATACTCTTCTTCAGCAGGCACTTTCTCCTCTTGCTATTTTCAGGTTTCATATTTGCAGGATTACAGAGTTTTAATATAATAAGAATTTTGGACTTCCGGTTGGACCGCAAAGCAAGATGGCAGGTTAAACTGTAAGCTCCCGCTAGTTAGTTTTAAAACTATTAGGATTAATCCTAAAAACGATTAGGGCTGATGAGTGGAGGAACCAAATGTAAAACTAAAAGAAACCTCGCAAAGCAACGACTCCGATCAAACATAGACAATATGCAAAAAAGAGTTGATGTGCATTCCACAACAAGCTGAAAATTGACCGATTTAAAGAGAAATTCAAGACGAAGACGGACGTGCAAAGTGGACTATACCTGGGCCTTTAAGCCACTTATGTTTTATCAAAAGCCTCTTATCTATTAATGATTTAAATTTTTTTCACAAACTTAATCTATTATATTAATAATACATATGTTTTCCTAGTACACAAATTATGTCTGTTTGCAGCAGATGAGCAGCTGTGAAGCTCATAGTGTTGTCAAACAGTACAGTATCTGTTCCAGCCTGCAGGTGGCACTGTTGACAACACACAGTCATTGAACATCTTCCTTTATTCTTCTGCCAAAAAACAACTTTTTCTTTCATTCTTATTAACTTTTTAAATTGTATGTTCATATTACAATTCATATCATAATATTAAAAAAAACTGTTTTGTTTGTGGGGTCATGTTCAAACATTTCTAAAACGTTTTTAAAAAAATTGTGATTTGCAGTTATTACAGTAGATTTGTATCTCATCAGTATATATTCAGGGTGTTTGTTTGAGCACTGAATGTACCAGTAAAGATATGGAGCAGTTTGAAGTGTTTCATATTCACAGTTGAGAGTAACCTGCTCTCCATCAATGACAGATCTTTCATCTCTTGATTGATTCACAATGTCTTTAGTAAAAGATCCTGTAATGCAGAAGAGAACAGTCAGAACATAACCAGTGAGATTTATAGAAAAATAGCAAGAAAAGGTTTTCTGAAAGATTTCTGATAGCTTACCATAAAAATTGAAGATAAAAATGAATAAAATAAATAACCTATAAGTCATATTGGATCAATTCTCGTCACGTAAATGATCAGCTGTAGGAGACGCATTGATTGCTGCTTGTCATGTTGTTGATGTCATGATAATGTTCAATAACTGATGAGATTCTTACAGTCAAGGCTTAAAATAATCTGTTTCAAGTGTTGTCATGTATGTGTAGATATCGCCATCCTCAGGCTAAAAGTGATTTTGCATTTACAAATAATGTTAGAATACAGTAGATCACAACACCACCTAAAGAGATCAACAATTTAGTATTAATGCAAGTGGAAAAATGAGAAAGAACAAGCAATTAGTTGAAAAAACATTTATGTTAAATTAAATGTAATGAATGGTGTTGATATGAGTTCATACAATTGATTGCAGCACATGCAAGTTTTCTGTTATTAGTTTTGAATGCAGCAATAACTGTGAAGGTAAAACCACAAAAAACTATGTTTAATGCTATGCAAATTAGTATAACACAGAGAAGAAAGGGTGAGAAAATCCCCTCTGACATCATCAGCCAATCACAGCCCTGGAAAATGTCCTTATCAGAAATGTATTGTTCTAAGTTTCTGGCCCCTGTGCTATATGAAGCATAACAGATCACCAGCTCCCCGCAGAGACTGGAACAGAGCAACCACGTTCTCAGCCTGCTGTCCACGAAGGCAATAACAAATGTCTGCAACAAGATTAAGCCCAGGAGAGCAACCTTCACTTCAAGGCAGAGATGGGCACTCGAGTTAGAGACTTGGACTCGAGTCGCATTTTTATGGACTTCAGACTCGAACTGAAATGACTTCAGACTCGACTCGACTCGATATAAAAGACTCGTGAATATTTTAAAATCAACTCGAGTCTTTTATCCTTAACTACTGATTTCATTAAGGAGGATTATGTTTTTGTGTGTGTGCTGTACTGCAGTAAATAGGATCGGACCCTTATTGTAGAATTCAATGACGTATATTGGCCGTGTGCGGCGCATAAAATCTAAAATGTGGTAAGAGTCTCAAAGATGGCAGGACCGGCAGTGCCGTATATTTTATCATTTGCGTTTTCGAACGTATCAGCGACTATTTCTGGAAGAACAGCCACATGCAAAGAATGTGGAAAAACGATAAAGGATACTGGGAGAACAACTTCAAACTTTATTAGACACCTGAGAACACACCCACAAAGGTTAGTCACGTTAACTCATCGGCTGCTCGCTCCATTAGACTGCCACTGTCTCCCTGTTAAAAACATGAGCGAAAATAAACCCTTTAAATATACGTTGTTGTTTTTTAGTACAGAAAATGCATGGCTTTTTCTTTATATGAAAAAGAAGAAAGAGAGAGATTAGAGAGAGAGAGCGCGAAGATATGAACGTGTACAGCGCTCCCCGCCCATCTGATTACATCACAAACAGCGTGTATTTTATGTTAATTTTGACTTAAAACAGGTGTTTTCTGATAATGACTGTTATCAGTAGCAATAGCGTATATAATAACGAGAGACTGTCGCCATTTTTTGCCTCACTTAGAAACTGCATTAACATGGCTATGCAATTGTTGCGTTATTTGCCTGGATGATTATTGCAATAGATTTTTAACATAATGAACAGTATGTACATTATTGATTAATCGTGCATTGTTATATTGAATTATGCTCGGTTTAAGCCTTGTTGAAACCATGGAACCATTAATATAAACAAAACAGTACAAGAAGTTAATGTATAATAATAATAATATATAAATAATAAAATTAATAATAATAATATTCATCAAAATATGAAAACTTGGATTTTACGTACATATTACGTATTGATAACAGTTTTGTCTAAATTAAAAAAAAAGAGTATTTATAGAATTTTTAAATAGACCTTTTTTCCCCTCAGCAATGCATGAAATGACTCGAGACTTGACTCGGACTTCAGTGATAAAGACTCCAGACTTGACTCGGACTTCAGTGATAAAGACTTCTTCGGGACTTCAGTGATAAAGACTCCAGACTGACTCGGACTTCAGTGATAAAGACTCCAGACTTCAGTGACTTGACTTCAGTGATAAAGACTCCAGACTTGACTCAGTGATAAAAAAGACTCCAGACAGTGATAAAGACTCCAGACTTGACTCGGACTTCAGTGATAAAGACTCCAGACTTGACTCGGACTTCAGTGATAAAGACTCCAGACTTGACTCGGACTTCAGTGATAAAGACTCCAGACTTGACTCGGACTTCAGTGATAAAGACTCCAGACTTGACTCGGACTTCAGCTGAAAGACTTGAGAATTGACTCAGACTTCAGATGAGAGACTTCAGAACATCTCTGCTTCAAGGTACCTTGAAATTGACTCAAAATGTTAAGGTGGATCTCTGCAAATAACAGTTAAGGTGGAACATAATATCATAATAATATATGGTAAATGTTTATTTACATAAAATTCTATGACATTGTTTTATATATGCAATACTTTCAATTAAACTAAAGAGGACACTATCTACTCTTTAATGTTCTTCTGATATCCATAAACTCCTTCTCTGATTATTATTATAATAACAGCAAAACTCTTTCATTGATTGATTTATCCAGACTTGATCAAAACTCCCAAACACCTTTAGTGTCCTGTGTGAAGTGTACTTATAATTGATGCCCTGTATGAAAATCACAACACCAAGAATCATTCTCACTAAAAAGCTGAATGTTTTTAGTTTTTAGATATGGTTAAATGCAGTAATAGAATCAAAACAGAGATTAAATGTTTCATTTATATCAGTAAGCTAATATTTACATGAATAAGAACAGAGAGGAAAATAGACAATAAGTGAACAAAACATTAAAGCAAATGTTTTTAATTATTAAAGTCATATTCATATTCACATATTCATCATGTATTGAGCCAGTAAACCTGTATAACTAAATCGTTTTAACTTAAATTTAACTTTTTGTTTTTTGTTTTCTTCCCTTTTGTCTTTTTCTTCGTCTTTACTTTCGTTTCGGCAGGGTGATTGCAGACCTAAATGGACAAATACTTTTATTAATCATCATGAGGCGTGGTGATGACAACGCGCGGGTTCACCAATGAGAGCGTCGTGATGGATGTTAAAGGCACCTGTGCAGGAGTCGTGACTGCTCTTACACGCTACACATGGCTTTTGTCCTTTGATTCTTGTCTTGCGTGCTGGTTTGCCCTGTGCCATTACTTTTGTTGTTGTTAACTTTAAAATGGTGTTCTTTGATAACCAGTGTTCGTTGTTCTTAAGAGTTTTCTCACTAGTGTGTTTCGCCGTTTCTGTTGTCTGATTGAAAACTAAACGGGGAAAGAGATTAAGAACAGGTAAGATATCACGTGATCTACATCTGCTACACTGAGTTATTAATGTTGTTTAGAACACTAGTTTAGTGATTCGTGCCACTTTTTGTATTTTTGGTTTTAGTAAGTGGATTTATTTAGGGCGTCCTCGACGCTGAAGATTTTTGTTTCTTTGTGAATATTGATGATTAAGTTAGATTAGAAGTTTTCTGTTTAGTAAAATTGGTTATATTTTTGTTTCTTTCTTTGATTTTGGCACGGTCCCCGTTCTTTCTCTTTCCTCTGTTCTTTTGTAAATTATTTTGGCTTTGGTTAACGAATGTAAATAATTTGTAAATTTATGTAAATATATTTTTGGATTATTTGGCATTGTTTCACTATAATAAACGAACACATTGCTGGTTTAATTGTGTTTAATTATTTTCCAGTACACGTTCAGTGTTTTTAATGTTGCACCCTTGTTTACCCTAGACAAATTTAATCAAAGGTTTGTAACGCATACAAACATAGATTAAGTAGAAAAACAAAAATTGTTTTATGCAATATGCATTGAAGAGGACACTATGTATTATTTAATTTTCTTGTGATATCCATAAAAACTCCAGCAAAACTCTTTCATTGACTGATTTATCCAGACATCAAGACATATTAAATTTGTGTACATTAAGTGTAGCAAATCTTTCTTTGTGTTATGGCAGAAAGGGATCCTGCCAAAAAGCTGAGGCCTGAAATGTCGTCTTGTCTGTTGTTCACTACACCACTTTTCTGCTCCGTTATCAATACAGTTATCAATATCTTTTGAAACATGTTTGTGTGTTTAACAGACATCCGTCATGTTGAGCTCTGTTGTGTCACCGCTGCTGTTTGTCCAGTAAAACAGTTCATGTAGTTTATGACTGAAGACATTTGTTTAGTTTGTCATTTGTGGTGTTTGTTACAGTTCAAGCTAAATACTGTAAAACATTAAAGACAAAGATCAGTACAAAATACAGCAATAAATCAACAGGAGAAGTGTAAAGAAATACATGACCGTCACTTGTAATTATTAATGACAGTAAATTTCAAAACAAAATTATAATTTAACCAGTAAATGAATGACTCACTCTAGTGTCTCTAGTTTACAGTTTGGATCCTTCAGTAGATCAGAGAGCAGCTTCACTCCTGAATCTCCTGGTTTATTATATCTCAGATCCAGTTGTTTCAGGTGTGACGGGTTTAATCTCAGAGCTGAAGTCAGAGCAACAAAACCTTCATCTCTAATACTGCAGTTATTCAACCTACAGAGAGAGAAAAACTCCTCACACTTACAACAGATAAAGACATGAATTATATTTGTGATTTTGACTAACAGGACCAGTATATAAAAAGAAAGAGAAATGAAAACTGATAAATATTGATCATATAAATTCAATTGATCCTGAACAATTATTTATCTATTTACAGTTAAAATATATGGTGTTCAATCTAAAATCCTTTAACAAGCACAGAAAGCACTAAGATGATGTATGTAGGTTTAGTTTCACTTGTGTTTTAAAATTGTATAAACATGAACACATGAACAAGGGCCCTCGCACCCATGGCACTGACACCCAGTGCATTGATGAAACCAGTGCACGTTGAGCCAGTAAATACGCAGGGAATATGTAAAAGTCATTTAGCACTATGACTATAACTGAATTTTGGCCATTGGATGTATTCAAAGCCAGGACTTTTATCAAACATGTGAAGTTTGGGGCAGATTGGATGTTTCTAGCACATTTGTCACTTGATGGCATATTTTAATGTGTTTCTCATAATTTCTGTTAAATTCATGTCATTTCCTGTTGCCAGCAGGTGGCGCTATGACTTTTACTAAATATTGTCTTGTAGATTTAATATTGTTTTGTAAATGTAATTTTGTTGGACATTGTATGCCTGAGTTACAACAACTTGCTGTTTTGTGATGTTACCAGTTGGTGGCGCTATGACTGTAGCTGAATATTGTCATGTAGATGTTTTCAGGTCATGACACTTATCAAACCTGTGAAGTTAAGGGCAGTTTGCACATTGTTTGCCTGAGTTACAACAACTTCCTCTTACATAGCAAAACATCAAATTTGTCAGGTTGCCCTGGACACGCCCTTCAACAGCAGGTGGCGCTGTATAAATGAATACTGGCATGTCGATGTGTTCAGGACAGGACTATTATCAAATGTGAAGTTTGGGTCTTTGGACATTGTATGCCTAAATAACAACAACTACCTGTTTCATGGCAAAACATTGAACATTTGGCAGGCCGCCACGGACACGTGAATCAACGAAAAGTCAAGTCTTTCCCAATTTAGCATAGCAAAGGCCTTAAGGTGAGAATCATCAAATATGATGTTGATCTGATGAAAACTTTAGGAGGAGTTTGTTAAAGTACAACACCTGAAAAAGACAAAAATTGCAGAGAAAATTCTAAATAACTGACTTCCTGTTGGGTTTAGGGCTTGGTACCCCCTTGGGACTTTTTGGTATGTTTTGGGATGATACATGAGCCCAGTGAATTTCATGCATGTACGTAAAACACAATGCAAGGGCCGCTTCATTGAACTTTTGTAGGTGGTGCTATAGAGTTTGTCCATGCCTAATGCTGAAACGTATACTACATGGACATTTTCGCCACACTTGAGGCGTGTGCAAAGTTCCATGACCTTTCGAGCAAGTTTAGTCTCTCAAAACTGTGATTTATTTCGGAGAAGAAGAAGAATAAACTGAGCAGATACAATAGGGCACTGCACCTACAGTAGAGCTGAAGATCTTTGCCCGAACCCGACGGGACCCAACGCTGACTCAGCTTGCGCTCCGGCTTGCGTGGTAAATGAGTGGTCATGTGATGCGTTTCGATTAGCGCGAGAAAGATGCGAAAATGGATGCTGAGGAGGTGAAACAGCTTGCCTCCGGCGATCACGTTTTAAACAGAACTTGCTAAATTTATAGCCTATTTAGAGTACTGAGATGTTACGATGTTACAGAGGACTTACTTTATTTCTTTGTTCCAACTTCCAAGTGGCCTGTAGTCTACGTTAGTCATGAATAAATTATGTTAAAACATGTATAAATGACTCATTCTTGACAAAAGAATAATGTCGGGCTGTAAACGGATTCGGGCTTTTAAAAAGCTGTCAATCAAAATGTACTTGTCGGCTCGGGTCAATTCTGTGAGGCTCGGCCCTGTACAGCTCTAACCTACAGTGCAGCCTATAGGGCGTTAATGATAACAAGGTCTTACTTACTATACAATAATTTCTCATTACTGTAACTATCTAACAGTATGATGATACTCACTCTAGTGTCTCTAGTTTACAGTTTGGATCCTTCAGTAGATCAGAGAGCAGCTTTACTCCTGAATATCCTGATTTATTACAGCTCAGATCCAGTTGTTTCAGGTGTGACGGGTTTAATCTCAGAGCTGAAGTCAGAGCAACAAAACCTTCATCTCCAATACTGCAGCCAGACAACCTACAGAGAGAGAAAAACTCCTCACACTTACAACAGATAAAGACATGAAATATAATTGTAAGTTTGACTAATAATTTTAACTATTTACAGTTAAAATATATGGTGTTTAATCTAAAACCTTTTTAACAAGCACAGAAGTGAGAAATATGTAAGTTTAGTTTTACTTGTGTTTTAAAATTCTATAAACGTGAAGATTTAATAAATATTGAATAACAACAGGATCTTACTTACTATACAATAATTTCTCATTACTGTAACTATCTAACAGTATGATGATACTCACAGTAGTGTCTCTAGTTTACAGTTTGGATTCTTCAGTAGATTAGAGAGCAGCTTCACTCCTGAATCTCCTGGTTTATTAAAGCTCAGATCCAGTTGTTTCAGGTGTGACGGGTTTAATCTCAGAGCTGAAGTCAGAGCAACAAAACCTTCATCTCCAATACTGCAGTTACACAACCTACAGAGAGAGAAAAACTCCTCACACTTACAGCAGATAAAGACATGAAATATAATTGTAAGTTTGACTAATAATTGTAACTATTTACAGTTAAAATATATTGTGTTCAATCTAAAATCTTTTTAACAAGCTTTGAGGTGAGAATAAATATGTAGGTTTAGTTTTACTTGTCTTTTAAAATTCAATAAACATGAACATTTAATAAATATTGAATAAAAATAGGATCTTACTTACTATACAATAATTTCTCATTACTGTAACTATCTAACAGTATGATGATACTCACAGTAGTGTCTCTAGTTTACAGTTTGGATCCTTCAGTAGATCAGAGAGCAGCTTCACTCCTGAATCTCCTGGTTTATTACAGCTCAGATTCAGTTGTTTCAGGTGTGACGGGTTTAATCTCAGAGCTGAAGTCAGAGCAACAAAACCTTCATCTCCAATACTGCAGCCAGACAACCTACAGAGAGAGAAAAACTCCTCACACTTACAACAGATAAAGACATAAAATACAGTTAGGTATATATATATTTGGACACAGGCAAAATTTTCATTTTTTCAGGTATTTACCAAAACATATTTAAGCTACAGTTATATAATGGATATGGTCAGAAAGTGCACATTCTAAGGTTTAATTTGAGGGTATGTACATCCAAATTGGCGATAGGGTTTAGTAATTATAGCTCTTAAGAGTAGACAACCCTACTTTCTCAAGGTACCAAAAGTAATTGGACAATTGAATCAAAAGCTGTTTCATAGCCAGGTGTGGGCTATTCCTTCGTTATTTTTTCATCAATTAAGCAGGTAAAAGGTCTGGAGTTGAATCTAAATGTGGTAATTGCATTTGGGTTCTATTGCTGTGAACAAACATCATGCGTTCAAAGGAGCTCTATACAAGTGAAACAGGCCATTGTAAGGCTTCAGAAACAAAACAAATCTGCCAGAGAGATAGCAGCAACATTAGGAGTGGCCAAATCAACAGTTTGGTACATTCTGAGGAAAGAAGAACGCACTGGTGAACTCAGTAACATAAAAAGGTCTGGACGTCCACGGAAGACAACAGTGGTGGATGATCACAGGATCCTCTCTATGGTAAAGAAAACCCATTCACAACATCCAGACAAGTAAAGAACACTGTCCAGGAGGTAGGCATACCACTGTCAAAGTCTACAATTAAGAGAAGACTTCACGAGAACAAATATAGAGGGTTCACCACAAGCTGCAAACCATTTATAAGCCTCAAAAATAGAAAAGCCAGATTAGACTTTGCCAAAAAACATGTAAAAAAGCCAGACCTGTTCTGGAAAAGCATCCTTTGGACAGATGAAACTAAGGATAACCTGTACCAGAAGGACGGAAAGAAAAAAGTGTGTAGAAGGCTTGGAACAGCTCATGATCCAAAGCACACAACATCATCTGTAAAACATGGTGGAGGCAGTGTGATGGCATGGGCAGGCATGGCTTCCAGTGGCACTGGGTCACCGGTGTTTAATGATGATGTGGCAGAAGCAGCCGGATGAATTCTACTGTCAGCCCAGATTCAACCAAATGCAGCAAACTTGATTGGATGGCGCTTTACAGTAAAGATGGACAATGATCCAAAACACACTGCAAAAGTAACCCAGGAGTTTTTGAAGGAAAAGAAGTGGAATATTTTGCAATGGCCGAGTCGATCACCTGATCTCAGCCCAGTTGAGCATGTGTTTCATTTGCTGAAGGCAAAACTAAAGGCAGAAAGACCCACAAACAAGGAACAACTGAAGACAGCTGCAGTTAGAGACTGGCAAAGCATCAGAAAGGAGGAAACCCAGTCTTTGGTAATGTCCATGGGTTCCAGACTTCAGGCAGTCATTGCCAGGAAAGGATTCTCAACAAAGTATTAAAAATGAACATTTTATTTATAATTATATTTATTTGTCTAATTACATTTGAGCCCCTGAAAAGGGGGGACTGTGTATCAAAATGGTTGCAGTTTCTAAAATGTGTACTTGATATTTATGTAATTCAACTTGAATTAAAGCTGAAAGTCTGCACTTCAAATTCATTTGGATTGATTTTTTTTTATTTTATTCTGGTGGCATACAAAGCCAAAAGTATGAAAATTGTGCCTGTGTCCAAATATATATGGACCTAACTGTATAATTGTAAGTTTGACTAATAATTGCAATTATTTACAGTTAAAATATGTGGTGTTCAATCTAAAATCTTTTAACAAGCACAGAAAGCACTGATATGATGTACACCCCCGCTCAAAAGTTTGGGATCAGTAAGACTTGTAATGTTTTTTTAAGAAGTCTCTTACGCTCATCAAGGATACATTTTTTTTTTAAAATCAAAAATACAGAAAAAAATAATGTTTTTTATATGAATATACTTCAAAGTATTATTTATTCCTGTGATGCAAAGCTGAATTTTCATCAGCTGTCACTCCAGTTTTAAGTGTCACATGATCCTTTAAAAATCTGATTTAATCTGATCAATAATCTGATTTATTATCAGTGTGGGAAACAGTTGTGCTTTTCAACAGTTTTCAGGATTCTTTGATCAATAAAAGGTTTAAAGCATTTATTTAAAACAGAAAGGTTTTCTAACAATATACACTACTATTCAAATGTTTGGGGTCAGTACACTTTTGTTCTTTCTTTTTTTGAAAGTAATTAATACTTTCATTCATCAAGGATGTGTTAATGAAAATCATTAATCAAATTAATGAAAAGTGATAGCATAGATTTACATTGTTAGAAAAGATTTATATTTTGAAAAAATTATGTTCTTTTTAACTTGTTATTCATCAAAGAATCCTGAAAAAAAGAATCAAGGGTTAAAATATTTTTTACCAGCACACCTGTTTCCAACATCGATAAGAATAAATCAGCATATTAAAATGATTTCTGAAGGATCATGTGACACTTAAGGCTGGAGTGACAGCTGATGAAAACAAAGTCAAAGTCAGTTTTATTGTCACATCACCAAGGCACATGTGTCTTGGAGAGTGAAATTCTTGGGAGCGTGCTCCAGAAAAATTGCAGAAACAGTTAACATATAACCATACAGACTTCAACAACTACAGATGTGCAATATGCACATACATATAGTCAGTACACACAGTGTACTATTAGACATACAATGTACATACATACAGTTAACGTCACAATATACACTATACACAGAATGTACACCTTCTA
Source organism: Beaufortia kweichowensis (assembly GCA_019155185.1). Taxonomy (NCBI): domain Eukaryota; kingdom Metazoa; phylum Chordata; class Actinopteri; order Cypriniformes; family Gastromyzontidae; genus Beaufortia; species Beaufortia kweichowensis. Next base: position 4,001,966 of record CM032797.1, on the reverse strand, counting down.
CATTATGTAGATATATCAACGCATAAAAATATGCTGAAATGCAACAGGTGCAAAAATACAAATGCAAAAATGTGCTGAAATGCAACAGATTATACATAAAATAAGTATAAATATATAAAAATATGCATACTAATATGATGAAATGCAACAGGATGTACGTGAACTGGATACAAAATGTCATGAATGTGCGTCGGATGGTATCCAGTGGTAACAGGTAGTTTGTTGTATAAATGCAGTGTGTATGTATAGTCCGGTGTTTACTGTTAAAGTTAAGTGCGGTGTGTGGCATACCATATTGTGGGAGTATGCTGTAGGGTGTATTAGTTTTTATTGTTCACTATTGTTCATTAAAACACAAGTCTCACTGATCCCAAACTTTTAAGCGGCAGTGTATGTAGGTTTAGTTTCACTTGTGTTTTAAAATTTAATAAACATGAACACTTACTAAAAATTTTATGGTAACAGGATCTTACTTACTATGCAATAATTTCTCATTACTGTAACTATCTAACAGTATGATGATACTCACAGTAGTTTCTCTAGTTTACAGTTTGGATCCTTCAGTAGATCAGAGAGCAGCTTCACTCCTGAATCTCCTGGTTTATTATATCTCAGATCCAGTTGTTTCAGGTGTGACGGGTTTAATATCAGAGCTGAAGTCAGAGCAACAAAACCTTCATCTCCAATACTGCAGTTATACAACCTACAGAGAGAGAAAAACTCCTCACACTTACAGCAGATAAAGACATGAAGTATATTTACATGTGTGTGATATTGTGACCACCAGTAAATGAGAAGTAAAGAGTAAATAATTTCAAAGCAGGAGTTTAATATTGTTCAATCATTATTTAGACTGTGTGTCTGTAAGAGATTAAACTCTTTGGTGTTCAGACTTTTTTCCAGTGTATTGACATGTATAACAGATGATGTCATGATGCTTTTGTGTGACCTCCACTGAAATTACATGATACAAACTAATTAGTTTAAGGATTTTCTTACTGTAATATCTTCAGTTTACAGTTTGGATTCTTCAGTCCATCAGAGAGCAGCTTCACTCCTGAATCCTTCAGTTTATTGTCACTCAGATTCAGTTCTGTCAGACTTGAGGAGTTTGATCTGAGAACTGACGCCAATGATGAACAACTTTTCTCTGTCAGATTACAGTGAATCAGACTGAGAGAGAAATAACAAGATAACAGTGTGTTAAATTACTCAAAGATGAAAAACATCATAAATGAGTAGAAGTTGACTTTAACACGGTCAGTACTCTGCTGTAATATTGCATTGACTCTATGTTTGATGACTATCTCTGATCCTCTAGATCACACCAGTCAATCTAAACCTGTAAACAGACGGCAGAGCATCTTCTCATCGGTCAACAGCCCCACTGCATTGAGCTCACAGCTATCAACATCATTCATTCACACAGAAACACTAGTGCTCCTGAATTCATCTTTATCTGTATTTAGTGTTGAGAAGATTAAACAGCAGTTAAATGACTCACTCAGCTTTTCTGGATGTTTTGATCACTGGCAGCAGTCTCAGAAGACATTCATCTGATCGATCATATTTCTTCAGTATAAACTCATCCAGCGTCTCTTCTGAGTTCAGTAACACAAACGCCAGAGCTGACCACTGAGCAGAAGACAGACTGACTCCAGACAGACTAGATTTATCTCCTCTGTTCAGGTATGTTTGGACTTCCTGCACTAGAGAATGATCATTCAGTTCATTCAGACAGTGAAACAGATTGATGGATTTCTCTGGAGAGAGATTCTCTCTGATCTTCATCTTAATGTATTCAACTATTTCCTGTTTGCTGTCAGAGCTTCTTCCCGTCTCTGTCATCAGGTCTCGTAAGATCGTCTGATTGGACTTCAGTGAGAGACCCAAAAGAAATCTGAGATAAAGATCCAGATGTCCGTTCTCACTCTGTAAGGCCTTGTCCACTTCACTCTTCAGTAAATCACTCATATTTGATCTGAACCTGATGAAGAGTTTTGATTTTTGTTGAGAAAATGAAAGCAACACAAATAAAGCGGCAAGAAATTCCTGAACGCTCAGATGCACAAAGCTGAAGACCTTCCCCAGATAAAGTCCAAACTCCTCTCTGAAGATCTGAGTACAAACTCCTGAGTACACTGACGCGTCTCTGACATCAATGTGACACTGTCTCAGGTCCTCCTCATAGAAGATCAGGTTCCCTTTCTCCAGCTGTTGAAAAGCCAGTTCTCCCAGTGACAGAAGACTCTTTCTAGCCTGCTGAAGATCTACCTCACATTTCCCATCATACTTCTGGCTCTTCAGTTTGGTCTGAAAGATCAGGAAGTGTGTGAACATTTGAGTGAGAGTCTTGGGGATCTCTGCTCTCTCTGATTCACTCAACATTGTCTCTAGAACAGTGACTGAAATCCAGCAGAAGACTGGGATGTGACACATGATGTACAGACTTCTTGATGATTTGATGTGTGTGATGATTGTGTTGGCCAGACTCGGATCATTTATTCTCTTCCTGAAATACTCGTCCTTCTGAGGGTCATTGAAGCCTCGTACATCTGTCAGCTGATCAACACACTCAGGAGGAATCTGATTGGCTGCTGCTGGTCGAGAGGTGATCCAGATCAGAGCAGAAGGAAGCAGATTTCTCTTGATGATGTTGGTCAGCAGCACATCCACTGAAGCTGATTCACTTACATCAAACAAACTCGGATTGTTTGAGAAATCTAGAGGAAGTCGACACTCATCCAGACCATCAAGGATAAACAAAACTTTATAGTCATCAAAGTCTCTTGATCTCAGTTCTTTTGTATCTGTGAAGAGCTGACGAAGAAGATCCATCAGACTGATATTTTTCTGCTTCATCAGATTCAGTTCTCTGAAAGGAAGTGGAAATATGAAGTGAACATCCTGATTTGTTTTTCCTTCAGTCCAGTCCAGAATGAACTTCTGCACAGAGACTGTTTTTCCAATTCCAGCAACTCCTTTAGTCAACACACTTCTGATGACTTTGTCTTGTCCAGGTAAGACTTTAAAGATGTCATTGCATTTGATTGGTGTTTCTTGTGTCTCTGATCTTCTGGATGTTGTCTCAATCTGTCTCACCTCATGTTCATTATTCATCTCTCCACTTCCTCCCTCTGTGATGTACAGCTCTGTGTAGATCTCATTCACAAGTCTTGAGCTTCCTTGACTTGATATTCCTTCATTCATTCTCTGAAATTTCTCTTTTAATCTGGTTTTGTGTTTATTCATGCACAAAGGGGCGAGTCCTGTTGTGTAAAGAAGAGAAATCAAAATGTATCCATATCAACCCATTAATTAACAGAGAAAACTGCATAATCCATGTAACACATGTATGTTATTCATATGATTTAATTCTGATAACCAGAAATACAACTGGCAACACTATAAAAATACATTTTGTAAAAATACATCTAATATATCATAATATAATACAACATAAATTCTATTTCATTATGATGCTACTTAATAGTTCAATGTATTATATTTATCAGTTTTTATATTTAACACAGCACTTTACAGCATATCAAATGTATATAAGTATTTACGTGACATCCTCTTAGATCATCAAAGTATTTCAAGTATTTAAAGTATTTAAAGTTACCCTGATCAGTCTTTGACTCAGTATTTGACTCAGTCTTTGACTCAGTATTTCACAGCTACTAAATGAAACTGGGCTCAGGTGATAACAGTACATTCATGAGATGAGTAAGAACACATATGATCATCTGAGGCACATTTCAGGCAGATTCATATATGTGTGTTTTTATATGATTGTTCTTTTATCTTTCTCTACTTCACACAACAGACAACTAATCTATTCAATGAATGAATTTAGACATTATCATCTTTTCAAACAGACATAAAACGTCTCAGGTTACGACTGTAACCTTTGTTCCCTAAGAGGGAACGAGACGCTGCGTCAGCGTTTGACGCTATGGGAACGCCTTTGCGTGACTGCGTCTGAAGCACGTGTGTAAAATTGCCGAATGGCTAGACTGAACGTCACAGGCGGGTGACGTCAGGACCAGGAAGCTATAAAAGGACCTTGGGACGCACACACATTCAGCGTATAGTGCCGAAGCTGCGCCCAGGGATGCAGGGAGTATGGCAGGGAGACGCAGCGTCTCGTTCCCTCTTAGGGAACAAAGGTTACAGTCGTAACCTGAGACGTTCCCTGTCAAGGGAACTCAACGCTGCGTCAGCGTTTGACGCTATGGGAACGAGATCCCAACGCCGCCGTGCGAGCAAGTCCCTGGAAGTGTGTATCCGCAGAGCACGACTATAGGAACTGACCCGGCGGTGAAAAACCCAGACCCTGGCCCTCAGGCCAGGACCTGTAGAGAGGGAGTAAAACGGCGAGATCTCCTGGCCGTTAATAACCCCAATAAGCCCCTCGGGGCGAAAGAGAAATGTACAGGACCTCGGTCCAGACACAGTAAAAGCATGCAGGGAATACTCGACGAAATTCACTGGCCGGTATTCACACAGGCATCAACGCATGGGCTCACCCAATGCGATATGAGTCACCAGGACCCCTCGGGGCCTTGGCTGAGGTGCACAGGAGTAAAGCCCAGACACTGGTAGCTGGCTCTCAAGCCAGGACCAGAAGAAAAGAATACACGGCGAGACTCTGCTGGCCGTTGTCTCAATTCACATCGACCCTTCAAGGCGAAGTGCATGGGGCCCCCTGGCACGGGGTCCTGGCCCTCGAGTCAGGCCCCAAGAGAGAATAAATAGCAAGACACCCCGGCTGTCATTCAGAAAGGACGGACCCCTCAGGGCCGCAATACGTGGGAGCCTGGCGTGGAAGCCAGGTCCAGATCATAAAGCGCGATTTAACGGAGTGGCGAGGACCAGCCGGCCGCGCATTACAAACATCCTCGAGTGTGGCCCCTGACCTTAAGGCCTTAGAGGCCGCCATACCCCTGGTTGAGTGAGCTTTGACAGAAAGTGGAGACTGCTGTCCAGAAGCTTCATAAGCAAGTGAAATAGCCTCAACTATCCACCTGCTAAGAGTTGGTTTGGTCGCCGGCAGCCCAGCGGCGGGAGAACCAAAACACACAAACAGCTGCTCAGACTTTCTTAAGGGAGCAGTTCTCGCACTGGACACAGTAAATTAGCTTTTTCCTGGTCCGAATCCTTGAAGGGAGGAGGACAGAAGGCTTGTAGCGTAATGTGCCTCGGCACATTGGTGGGAACTTTAGGCCCATATCCTACCCTCGGGTAGAGAAAAGCCTTAACCATGCCCGGTGCGAATGCCAGGCATGACGGAGAAACTGAGAGAGATTGGAGATCGCCAACTCTCTTCAGAGAAGATACTGCCAACAAGAAAATTGTCTTGAGGGTCAGGAATTTGGCCGACACGGCCTCAATGGGTTCGAACGGGGCAACCGCTAACCCTTGAAGTACCACCGCCAGGTCCCAAGTGGGGATCCTGGCACGCAACACAGGCCTTAGTCTCCTAGTACCACGGAGGAAGCGTATGACCAGTGGGTCTCGACCCACAGACTGGCCGGTAACAAGGCTATGAAAGGCAGAGATAGCTGCCGCATAGAGATTGATAGTCGAGGGCATCAGCCCTGAAGAAAAGCGGTCCTGCAAGAACTCCAGCACCACGCTGATCGGGCAGTTAACTGGGTCTTGACGCTGACCTGAACACCAGGAAGAGAAGACTTCCCACTTTAAGGCGTATAGCTTCCTCGTGGAGGGAGCCCTGGATTGTAAAATGGTGTCTACGACCACCAAGGCTGATGTTACTCTGCATGGCCTTGATGGGTGTACCGGGGCTTTTAAGGACGATGCCGAGGAGGGGGACAGATAGCCCGCGAGCGTCTGTTCCACCGGCGGCATCGCCATATAACCATGCTCTTTTGCCCCCACGATGTTAGAATAAACCGACATACGGGGGTTATAAATGCGAGAAGAATAGGGCCGCGTCCATGAGCCTGATAACTCGTTATGCAGGTCTGGGAAAAATGGTAAGCCCCGGCGGGGAGGTGATGATTTGGGCTTTAGGAAGCGCTCATCCAGTTTACTGGGCTGGTGAGCTCTGCACTTCCATCGGGCCAGTCGATTTTAAACTCGCGCGACTGCCAGCGTCACAACCTCAACTAATTCCTCATACATGGGGCGTGAAATTTCTTCGCTCTCCCCTGTTTCCATGTTTCTGCATATCTCCCTCCTCGGAGGAAGATAGCAGAAAGCGTGGACTCCCCATGAGCAGCAGGAACCGCGAGGCGGGCTTGCTGGCCGAGAGCGAGAGAGGATGAAGCGGAGAGAGAGGGAGAAAGGGGGGCCCGTCTCCAAGCGCTGTCCGCTAAATCCATTTGCGATCCCCATGACAGCAGACGCCGCTCTGCCCTCGGCAGAGACGGCACCGCCATCGAACCGCTCGACTGGGCATGTTTATCTACACATGCCAGTCTAGATCTGAGAGTGCGCATGGGGAAGGCTTCACAATGCACACAGTCGGCGTTTTTCGGCGCCCGCCGGGCATGATCCACCCCTAAACAAACAACACAGAAATCGTGGTGAATCCCCGCCGTGATGTAGCGAGCACAGGAAGAAACACACTTTCTAAAGGACATATTCACTTTTTATGTCACACAACCACACACACTCTCTATATTATTGGCGTTTTGGAGCCGCTAGCTAACAGCAATCACACACACGCCGCAGCTGAAGGCACAAAAGCTGAATGTGTGTGCGCCCCAAGGTCCTTTATAGCTTCCTGGTCCTGGCGTCACCCGCCTGTGACGTTCAGTCTAGCCATTCGGCAATTTTACACACGAGCTTCAGACGCAGTCACGCAAAGGCGTTCCCATAGCGTCAAACGCTGATGCAGCGTTGAGTTCCCTTGACAGGGAACACTGTCAGTACACGATCCGTTCCACCTGCACGATCCGTTCTGCGCATGCGCGTGATACGAAACCGTGAACCACGTAATTACACGCATCGCCAGAAGCGGATCGATCGCGGGTGGAAATGGATCGCGATGAAACACTTGACGCCAGGCGGCACAACTGGCGGCATATTTTTTGTAGGCTACATTGTGTTTTTAATTTAACAGTTCACGGCGGGTCTATTTTGATGTTTTAAAATGCATTACGATGTGTTTACGTGGTTGCCAATCCAAAATAATAAAGGAGTTGTTACATGAACATGCACGATTTTGGTTACATGTGGAATAAAGTCTGAGACTTTGTCACTGCAAACCTTCAGTTTCCTCCATACTCCCCTGCGATTCATTGCTGTATGGCTTTAGGCCTACTTAACTTGCCGTGTTTCGATCCGAGTTCAGTAGTATTGTCAAAGACGGTTTGTGTCTTTTTTTTATTAAAAGCTGCTAATATTAGTTAACTTTAAATTGAGTAATTTTGTATTAGTATGGGTAATAGGCTAATATATATAATATATTATATGCTAATACATCTATCTATATAATCTAAATGAGGAAAATAATCCCTTCAATGGTGTTTACAGAAGACAATAAGGAACATAATATGCATTTCTGCCTAGACAATCTGCACTTACATAAAGAAAGAACTACAAACAAACCTGGGGAAACGTTATAGAGTATTTCAAACTGACAATGGAAATTACTTGAAAGAACGCGTAGTGTGCACACAGAAGTGACATGAGACCAGAGGTGGACAGTAGTGAAGTATATTTACTTGAGTATTGTACTTAAGAACAGGACAAACTTCTCTTTTCTTTCGCCGTGAGTGAATGAAAGTGTCGCGGTACAAAGGTGCGCACGCGTGGAACAGATCGTGCAGTGTCGTAAATCGTCGAAAAACAGAATTATCATTTGCGCATGCACGTTTTCTACTACGTCATTATGCTTACTGAATAAATCAGTAAATAGAGACTCTGTGTCTGTTCCTCTGAAGGTAAAGTGATGTAATAGTCACATGACTCAGAGCTCTTACTGGTCTGTAGTTTGTTGGCGAGGTCTGTCTGCTTCATCTTCTTCAGGACGTTCAGTGTGATCTTCAGAAGATCCTCTCTGACTCTGATCTGATCTTCATCATCCTCCTCCTCTCTCTCACAGCATGATGGGGAATCTGGACTCAGTAGTGTCTTAAAGATCTTCAGCTCTTTCTTCATCAGAGAGATGATTTTGTGCTCAAGATCCTGAAATCATTGTTTACATAACAAGGTTTTATTTAATTATTGATGTGTGCAGAAAATGGAATCACAGCTGGATTCACAAGTGTGCACACATATGCACATGCATCAAAAAATGTCCCCGCAAGGGTTGTAGGATTTACCAAGACCACACACACGCGCGCACGCACGCACGGACGCACGCACACACACACACACACACACACACACAATCCTACCTGGAAAACAGAATCCATTTGCTTTCTCTTGATAAAGTCTGATTCATCAGTTGTGTTACTGTAATTTCACAATAAATTCAATATTTTTGTGCATATAATGAAATTCAGACATGTAACACACAACAGTAAAAACACATGATGAATGTGTGTATTTGTCAGTAATGTAAAGTGTACAGGTCAACTAAAGTGATTTACTCGTCTAAATCATCAGACTGTTCTCACCTCACATCTGCATCACAGTCTCCTGAACTGAAGTTAATAGGAAAACCCATTGATCGATCACTCTTCATGGACACACAACTGAATTCAGGAGATTCTCCATGAGACAAACTGAAACACAACAACAATTACACACTGTTACAATTACACAACTGCAAACTTACTTAGTGTTCTCAATGTTTTCAATGTTAACTCTAAATAATCTTTTCTCACAGTAGACGACTGAGTTTCTTCAGATCAGAGTAAATGAAGCAAAAAGTTGGTGACAACACACAACATTTTCAGCATTTATTAATCGTTAAAAGTAATTTTATACTAGTGTTCATTTTTACACTAGAATTTTGTTATGTGCTTATTTTATGTTAGTTATTACACAACTCATTTATTATACATTATTTTAATGTGTTATTAAAAGTTGTTTGGACAATATTGTGATATAAATTCAATTTTGAGAGTTATTTGTACCTGATGATTGAATCTGCTGTTTATTTCACTGTGACTCAGAAAGTTTAATGTTCATTTACTTAATAAAATATATAAAACAAACTGTTGAAACTCTCTCACCTGTTCATTGTGTTTGTGTCACTTTCTCCAGAGAGACTCTTTCTGGAGGTCATGACAGCAGCTCAAATGTTGATTTTATATCTGCAAAAAAAGAAACTGAACACAAACATACAGATGATTCAGATGAAAACAGTAAAAGTCTCAGTATGTGTTTGTGTTGTTGTGATTTTAGTGTCTGGAGTTCATGTGTTCATTAAATCATATCAGACACACAGGGATAAAACTGATGTCATTATTTCACATGCAGCTGTGTAAAGTATTCATAACTAACTGCTATTAGATGTCTTACTGCAGCAGATAGTTTATTATATAAAAGTTTATTCATGTTGTCTTGTGAGTTTTGGTTTGTGAGTGTAATTTGTTGTCAGTGTTTTGCAGTGGTTCATTTCTCACCTGTGTAAATCTGTTGATCTTCACTTCCTCATGACTCACTAGAAAATCATCATTTACAAATCTTCATTTATGTTTCATGTCATTTACACAGTCATATTTACTGTTTAGTTTACTCACACACAGTAAACTAAATCCACAATCACAAAATGGATCCCGATTTATTAGTTTCACTTTCACCTGTCACCTGAGGAGTCAAACAAGGAAATCATATTTAAAGGTACAGTACACATTTTATACTCGTGACGACTGGGAAAAGTGAATGTGCTGTGAGGTGTGAACACACTGAACACATATGTTGTAGAAATCTGTAGTAAGTGTAAATTACCAATAACAAATACACATAGACATGCACTATTGGAAATAAAGCCCTTTACAATATTAATATAAGGATATGAAATAAAGGCCTTTACAAATGAAAGAATGACACTTCCACCAGACAAGAGTGACTCATTTCTGCTCTCTGTGCAGTGACAGTCAACATCTATATATGAATGTACAAGTCTAAATACTAATTATTATTATTCAACTGACTGATGAAACCTCAGTGTTGATATTGAGGGCGGCTGTGGTGTCCTGGACACATACTCTTCTTCAGCAGGCACTTTCTCCTCTTGCTATTTTCAGGTTTCAAATTTGCAGGATTACAGAGTTTTAATATAATAAGAATTTTGGACTTCCGGTTGGACCGCAAAGCAAGATGGCAGGTTAAACTGCAAGCTCCCGCTAGTTAGTTTTAAAACTATTAGGATTAATCCTAAAAACGATTAGGGCTGATGAGTGGAGGAACCAAATGTAAAACTAAAAGAAACCTCGCAAAGCAACGACTCCAATCAAACATAGACAATATGCAAAAAAGAGTTGATGTGCATTCCACAACAAGCTGAAAATTGACCGTTTAAAGAGAAACTCAAGACGAAGACGGACGTGCAAAGTGGACTATACCTGGGCCTTTAAGCCACTTATGTTTTATCAAAAGTCTCTTATCTATTAATGATTAAAAAAATTGTTCACAAACTTAATCTATTATATTAATAATACATATGTTTTCCTAGTACACAAATTATGTCTGTTTGCAGCAGATGAGCAGCTGTGAAGCTCATAGTGTTGTCAAACAGTACAGTATCTGTTCCAGCCTGCAGGTGGCACTGTTGACAACACACAGTCTTTGAACATCTTCCTTTATTCTTCTTCCTTTATAACTTTTTCTTTCATTCTTATTAACTTTTTAAATTTTATGTTCATATTACAATTCATATCATAATATTAAAAAAAACTGTTTTGTTTGTGGGGTCATGTTCAAACATTTCTAAAACGTTTTTATTTTTTTTTGTGATTTGCAGTTGGCAGTTATTACAGTAGATCATGTTTTTACAAGTGTTACATGTTCGTGCTCATTTTAATTGTGAGTTTAAAACTAATTTCCAATAAAACATGCACTGAATATTGACAGGAAACTAAACACTAACACCTGCTGATTTACAATAAAATCAAAGAGGTTTGTAATAAGTGAAGATGTTAATGGTGTTTCTGAAGTTATTAAATCATTTTCTTTTGATATCTTGAGATATTTTGTGTTGATCTGTTATTTGCAGGTGATGTTCATCTAATGTTGTGTGACTGTATGTCAGTTGTAGTTGTTTGTGTTTCTTCTTTGCTTTAGTGATTCTGCTTGTTAACAGCAGGTGTCTATCCATAATCATTTACTCATCACTTCAATTAATCACTTCATTTTCTAATTCATTTCAACACTGTGTCTGTATTATGTACATCTGTAGTACAGTGTAACATTTGGTTTCAGCTTTTTTAAAGCCCTAGGATCTGAACAGACTTAAATAATATGACCCTTCTGAAAAGGGTTTTTGTAGCGTGTAAGTGAGTTTCCTCTCATTGTGGGCGTCAGTGCGCAGTAGTAAAGCGCAGAGTCTGTTACTTCAGCAGGAAAAATCTCCAGACTCACATGATTTTTGCTTTTATCAACTTTAGGGACTTGGCGAGGAGGAAGATCACTTGTGGATCCCTGTGGATAAATCAACACCAGAAACTCTGGCTTAGATCTTGGAAACTGTCGATACCAGTGTAGGTTATTTACATTTCCCTCATATTCAGAGGACAGAGAGACTTTTTCTCCTTCACATGCGAGTGTTTTGTTTTGCAGTGATGTTATTGACTGTGCAAATGTGTCACCTGTAAATCAAGCATAAAACATTAAATACAAAGTTTTTTAAAAACAGGTAATACAAAGCTCTAACTTTACTGAATGTGCAAATGTCAAAAGAGCAAATAGCAGTAAACATCACTTACTTTTAATCATCAGTAACAAAATCAGAGCACAGAGAATCATCATGTTTGTACTGTGAGATGTGAATAAAGTTACAGAGTTATTACTTTACTCTTTCTCAAATCTTCACAGACTCCTCCTATCTGTCTGTGTAACTGCAGTGAATGAGATCACAGTATAGAAATGATAACAGCTCTGAATGATCAACATTTCAGATTGAATATGAAAACAATATAAGTGTAGATTTGAAATGCAGTGTTTTATTTTATTTGTTTAAAGAGACATTAAGAGGCAATAAATGTGTTCAGTGTTCAGTCGGCCACACTTTGATGTCACAATGATTTAAAATGTTTCTTGTTTTGAAGGGGATTATTTGTTACTTTAAATACTGTTAACCTACTACGATAGTAAACTAAAACAGACAATAAAATGTACATTATGTACATACTATCATAATAATGTCTCATTAAAAACAGAGAGACAAATCTCATGTAAACACAGATGCTGAATTGGTTAAAACAACAGAAATGGCTATTCATCTGTACAAAGAGCTTATCTCACAGGACTTTACGTGTTTGTATATTGTACAGTACAGTATGTAGCATATCACATGCATGTCATACATGGTGAGATCATTGCTGACCCCTTGTGGATAAAGTGTGAAATTTCCCCTCATATTTAAGAACCAGAAGTAGCTCTGCAGATGATCTGATATACTGTATATATCACTGCAGTTTACTCACAGTTACAGTGTAGTTTAATATTGATTGTGCACAATTGCTTTTACAAACACCAAATAATGTACATTTTGCTGATGTTTATATATTATGCAAAGTAATTGCAGTTCAGTAGTATCAGTATTTGTGTTCACAGGCAATTAAACATATGACCTTTTCAGCTGCTATCACAATTCTCTGCCAACTGAGATACAAGAACACTGTCCAATAGTCCAAAAAGAAGCATCACATTTGCAGATAAAAAGCTAAATAAAATAAACTAAAAACACCCAACAGTCAAAAAATGGTAAAAATAGTAATACAAAAACGTGTTAGTGATTTTAACAAATAGATGAATACTGTAGATGACTGGGTTAAAGCATCTTTATAAAACGGTTGTATAAAGTGGTCAGTACTTTCTAAAAGTGTTGTAGCTGATCAGTAGATATGTGTCATATACATGTAATGTTGGGTATGATGTTTTTGTACAGTGTTGTTTGTGTTTTGTGTCACTGTGGGCACCAGAGCACAATAATACAGATGAGAGTCTGATAGAGCAGCAGATGAGATCTCCAGATACACGTGTTTCAGTTCTTTTACAGCACTTGAATATAGACGAAGAGCAGAATCAGATGTGTTTGAATATTCTGTGACTGACAGTAAAAACTCTGTCCAGATACTGTCGATACCACTGAAGAGAGCCAACAGAAACACCACTACTGATACTGTATTTACAAGAGAGAGTCACATTTTCACCCTCAAATACATGTTTCTCTGAAGACAATGGCTCTATTGTATCAGCAAATGAAGTTCCTGTAAAAAAAAGAAAGATTATCTCAATTAATTAAGATAGGCGTTATGTATGTAGTTTTATTTGTTTGCTTATATTAATTAAAGTGTTTCTTTATTTTGACTGAAATAAGACTTATATGATCTCTTACCAATGTAAAATGTGTTGAATTATTATCCAGGTAAAGAGAAACATCATTGTTTCAGAAATACTGAGTGTAAAGGGGAGGAGAAAACATTAGAAAACTGTACAAACTTCATTCTGTCAGTGTCTCACACACACACATCTTTCTATATTTGCTCCACCCACTGCTGATGTGCAATTCATTTACTTCTCATGTAGTCTTGAATTATTTAAACATTTATGATTTTAAAGATAAAGTCAAGTGAGCACTACTGCCACCTTGTGGTGAATATGTGACATTGCTAATCAATATTTCTCTGAACTTTCATTGCTTCATTTATTGTTGCTGCCATTGGTCTGGACATTATCACATGATATGTACAGATCATTGTACAGATATGTACAATGAATCATGTACAGATATTTAGTTCTAGGGTATGTGACTTGGTAAATAATGGTCTGTATATGTAAATAAATGATCTCTTAAAGATGGCACCTTATCCCAGTTTGCGCAATGTGAACTATCACATTAATATGTGCAGTAAAATGAGTATTTTATTACCTCAAGTGCAGATGCATACATGTACAATTAATACTCTTATTGTGAGAGAAAGGGATTTGTTAGGATCTGCATAAAATCTTTTATCAAATTTCTTTTCATTGCTATTTGATTAGTCAAAGTGGATTGTATTATATGTGCAGAACATACAGAGCATCGAAATTCTGTTTCCCCCAGACCCATGGTGCGAGACACATCACAAGACAGCAGATAAACAGCTTACCATAGTAATTGATAGCTTACCATAGTAATTGATAGCTTACCATAGTAATTGATAGCTTACCATAGTAATTGAAGACAAAAATGAATAAAACAATGAACCTGTAATTCATGTTTGATCAACTCTAAAAAATGTTAAAATGTCACGTAAATGATCAGCTGTAGGAGACACTTTGATTGCTGCTTGTCATGTTGTTGATTTCATGATAATGTTCAAAACTGATGAAATTCTTACAGTCAAGGCTTAAAATAATCTGTTTCAAGTGTTGTCATGTATGTGTAGATATCGCCATCCTCAGGCTAAAAGTGATTTTGCATTTACAAATAATGTTAGAATAAAGTAGATCACAATATCACCTAAAATATCAATAATCTAGTATTTATGCAAGTGGAAATTTAGAAAGAACAAGTTGAAAAACATTTATGCTAAATTAAATGTATTTTAATATGTGAATACCTGAACCAGCCACCTTGTGTGAACCAACACCAGGTGTTACTGTGCTGGTTAATCCAACTAATACTAATAATCACAAATGATGTTGATATAAGTTCATACGTTGATTGCAGCACATGCAGGTTTTCTGCTGATTTAATGTAATCAGGTTTTAGATGTTTCTCAGTGTGCAAGTCAGCAAGATTTGCACCATAAGACTGAGTGTTTCCTCTGTTTTTTGAGTGTTGAATGTGGTTTAGTCACAGTGTTCTTCAGAGCACAATAATACACAGCAGAATCACACACATGAAGATCCTGAACTATCAGAGGAACTGAATCTGACTTCACACTGAAATCTCTTCTGAAACTCAGTGCCATTATCTCCTGCTCCAGGGGCGATTCTAGGGTCTTTAGGGGTGCTGAGCACCCAATGAGCCCCACTGCCACCACCCACCCTCTTTTCACACAAAAACAAAAAATATGTCTATTGAAAATAACTTTATCATTTTAACATTGATTCAACTAACTCCAAAATCCAGATTTTTTTTCTTTTTGAGACGCTCTAGCAGTTAATAAACAGAACTGCAGGCGTCTTGCGGAAGAACATTGTAACCGGCGCTACTTCTCTGGACGAGTCACCAGGTCCTGTGCTACTCCACAGCGGCGGCGACCCGCTGGACTAAAATAGTCCGAAAATAAACACTTCTTATAGGTGTACCATGGTGATTCAGGATACTGACTCCAGTTCTCACCGATATGGTTTCGGAATCGGAACAACTCTAGGTAAAAGGAAAGAAGTGTGAGACAGCTTTGGAGCAACTTAGTTGATTCACAACACTACATAACGGGTTCTTCTCTCTCTGCGTGTGTTTCGCGCTGGATGACGGTCGTGCTGAGCGGTGCAGGTACAGAAGAGAAGAGGATGACACCATTTGCTAAGGGGGATGTTTTCATTTTCATCCTTAACACATACATTTTAAACCACAAACTACGGAGTATGTTTTGGACATTATTTAACCTTGTAAAAGACGAACAAAAATTTTAGAATAACAACATTTCTTACTCCAAGTTTTAGGGGTGCTGAAGCAAGAACAACAAACTTTCATGGACATGAATAACGATTCTTATTCTATATTGCTTTATTGTATATACTGAAATAAAATATATATCAAATCTTAACTACATATAGATTTCAAAGCTATTCAGGGTTAGGGTTATAGGGTCAGGGGATACGGTTTACAAAACAGTAGGGATGGGTATCGTTAAGGTTTTAACGGTATTACTACTTTTATCGATACCACTTATCGATCCGGTACTTCAACGGTACTCTTATCGGTCCTTTTTGTTGTGTTTTTAATAAAAAAACACTTTATTTTTTAAATGTAAAATAAAATAATGATCTATAGCCCAACAAACAGCAATGTTTGAGCAAATATATATTATACAAACAAAATAAATCAAATAAACAATTTCTTTTGTAAAAGAATGTCCAGTGCTTTAAAGCAACACAGTTGGGGCACGTAGACTGCAAAAGAACTGGCCTTAAAAGTTATACATGTGTGGAACTACTTGCAATGTTCACTACAACATTTAAGTGTATGTATTTCATCACTACAAATTCATTATTAGTGTTACGCCTTCAGCATCGGATCCCGCCCCGCTCTTCACTCCTTCACTCTCCCCGGAACTCTAATGGACTTCACTTCCCAGAAAACATTGCACCGCCTCACCTGTTCTCCATCACCGGTCATCAGCATTCATCACCGGCACCTGTTTGAACTCGTTACTGGACTCACTGTTTGTGTATTTAATCCCTGTCTTTCTGTTTAGTCGCTGTCCGGTGTTGTTGTATGTTACGTGTTGTTTACGGCTGTTCTGACTACGGATTTATCTAGTCATTATTGTTCTGCTCTTGGATTATGCCGTGTCTGTTCTCTGCTCGTGGATGAGCGATCCTGTACCTTTTCCTGTGGGGAAGTTAACCAGTGTGATTATTCTGCTTGTCATTTACCTGAACCTGTTTGCACCAGCTTGTTATCTAAGACTGCCTTTTCAGTAAAGACTTTAGTTATTTTACCCTGTTTTGTCTGTGCCTTTCCTCTCGTCAGCACACCCCGTAACAATTAGGTCATTTCTACTTTATCATTTCTTAATAAGCATAGTTTATTCTTATTCATCTATTTGTAAATGCAGTACTGTAAAGGCATTATTAATGTCTATGATTTATTTAGCTTACTGCAGAAAAAATACGTAGGTTATTCATAATTTAACTGAACTTGATGTATTTATTAAATACTAATTTAGAGAGACCTTATAGGATGCTTATGTCGTTGTTATTTGGGAAGACTGCTAGCACATTTACCTGAGGAGGTGGATGATGAACTAACTAGGCAGTCGAAAACTTTTCAATTCTCTGTCGCACATGATGAACTTTTGAAAGATGTTTTGACGGATTGCTTGTGTTTCCGCCCTTACAAGCTAAGATCTTGTTGCACGTGTTGTAATGATCATTGTCTGCATCCACTCGAGTGAAATGTAAACACACTTTACACCGTTTGCTTCTCTCCGCCATCATCACTTTTAAGCGCGAGCTTTCGTGTTGTGTGCGTGTGCGTGCGCGCGCACTCAGTGCACTCAGGGACAGACAGGGACATTTCGCGCATGATGGATAAAAATGCAGGTTAATGTCTAAATAGGCTATTATCGTAAATTAGAAATGGTTGCACAGTTAAAATGCGCAAGATAACGTTTATTTAGCATTAATAAACAGGACTATATGTATTTTCTTCATTTCTCCAGTACCGAAAGCAGAACTGATAGCGTCAGAGCTTATCGATACTTCGGTCTTTCATAATTTAGCACCGGGGCTAGTTTAATACCGGGTTTCGGTACCCATCCCTATAAAACAGTGAGCACGGATTGGAAACTCGTGGGCACCTTTGGGAAAAATGTTAGAATCTGTGCATTACAAAACCTTGACCACAGATTTGCATGTCTTGTTTTTTGTCTCCACCAGGTGACCTCGCGGGATCCATACACGTATTTAATCCTAATTTATGGCAAGAAGGAAAAACATCACAAAGATCACCTGTAAGTGCCTGTAAGTATATAATAATTAATATTCATTATAAAGTGTGTATGTTTTTGTTTTTGCTGTCATTTGATGATCCTGTTTTAGTCTTCACCATTACAATCTATGACCTTTACTACGGTCAGTATCTTACACATCGTGGTTATGATTAAAACTGTTACTGTAGATGCATCTTTAGCTTTTTACTTGCTGAACCTGCATTTAATATTCAGCAGGTGTTTGATTGTTTATTTCTGTGGTTTGATTGCTGCTCTTCAAAGCAATAATTGTGTGTTTTAGTTTTTGTAAAGCTTCACATATACTTTGTGTCACTGGGCTCTTAAAGCACAATAATATAGAGCTGAATCTGACAGAGTCACAGCGCTAATAATGAGTTCAGTAGATGTATATGATGTTTTCGACTGAATCTGAGAATCAGAGGGATTTCCAGTATCACTCCATGATTGAACGTCTTTCCATGTTAAATACTGAGGTTCTCTGTTTGGAAACTGTCTGTACCAGTAAAGTCTAACACCACTGCTACTGGTGTCATATGATTTACCTGTAATGATCAGTGAAATAAGAAGCAGGTGTGTGTTCACGTTTCTGAAGTCAGATCAGTTGTATGTTGATGTTCTCTGTGATGGGAGCTGTTGATTTCTGTTACTGTCAGTCTCTGCGCTTCACACATAAAACCACATGAAACTTCCTGCAGTCGTGCAGTTATGTGCTTTACAACATCAGGAAAATCAGAGCTCTTCTGACTGAGTACAAAGTTCATAATCCAAGCTTTTGTCCTATACATCAGCACATCTGTCATTAATTAACTATTGAAAGCCCCAATCACACCCTCATCTGATCACCCCACTGAATACCTGTAGGAACGTATCAAAATAAAGTGTTTGACACTGGCCTTTAGGACAGAAACTGCACCTTCTTACCCTAATTTACTCCCACAGGTGTGTGTTTCCTTTCACTGTCTGTGATCAGTAAATGAACAATGCCTTCTGTTTATACACTTGACCGAACCTTAAAAATCCTTCACTTTCATTGTGTATCGTTGTTTATAGTTATTAAAAAGATATTTAAAGACTCTTTAAAACACTTCTTTCCTCGACTCTGTTCTTATTTAAAACTGTACTTATTATTAGCTTTAAAGGCAAAAACTAAAATTCTCTCGTCCTCATTTGTAAATGAATGAACTTAAATGATGGAAGAAAAGAAAAGCATTATACTGTACAGTTTGTTTTAGAGAAATATACACTGAGGTTTATTTACAATCGCTTTTAAACTTTATTTATTTTCTTCTGCAATTCGTATTATATCCAAATGACTTTCAGTCGATAATCTCCTTTCTTTTTTAATAAATTGTAGTGTAGCGAGCTATCAGCTAACATTGCAGTAGTGTTACATGATGAAGATGAATTTTATTGTCTGATTACAGTGTATTATGTTTTTGTGTGTGTTGAATGTGGTTTAGTCACAGTGTTCTTCAGATCACAATAATACACAGCAGAATCACACACATGAAGATCCTGAATTATCAGAGGAACTGATTTTGTGTCCAATCTGGCATCAAATCTGTCTTTAAAATCAGAGCTGTTGCTTGATCCAAATTTGTATCTCATCAGTATGTATTCAGGGTGTTTGTTTGAGCACTGAATGTACCAGTAAAGATATGGAGCAGTTTGAAGTGTTTCATATTCACAGTTGAGAGTAACCTGCTCTCTATCAATGACAGATCTTTCATCTCTTGATTGATTCACAATGTCTTTAGTAAAAGATCCTGTAATGCAGAAGAGAACAGTCACATAACCAGTGAGATTTATAGAAAAATAGCAAGAAAAGGTTTCTGAAAGATTTCTGATAGCTTACCATAAAAATTGAAGATAAAAATGAATAAAATAAATAACCTATAAGTCATATTGGATCAATTCTCGTCACGTAAATGATCAGCTGTAGGAGACGCTTTGATTGCTGCTTGTCATGTTGTTGATGTCATGATAATGTTCAATAACTGATGAGATTCTTACAGTCAAGGCTTAAAATAATCTGTTTCAAGTGTTGACTTGTATGTGTAGATATCGCCATCCTCAGGCTAAAAGTGATTTTGCATTTACAAATAATGCTAGAATACAGTAGATCACAACACCACCTAAAGAGATCAACAATTTAGTATTAATGCAAGTGGAAAAATGAGAAAGAACAAGCAATTAGTAGAAAAAACATTTATGTTAAATTAAATGTAATGAATGGTGTTGATTTGAGTTCATACAATTGATTGCAGCACATGCAAGTTTTCTGTTATTAGTTTTGGATGCAGCAATAACTGTGAAGGTAAAACCACAAAAAACTATGTTTAATGCTATGCAAATTAGTATAACACAGAGAAGAAAGGGTGAGAAAATGCCCTCTGACATCATCAGCCAATCACAGCCCTGGAAAATGTCCTTATCAGAAATGTATTGTTCTAAGTTTCTGGCCCCTGTGCTATATGAAGCATAACAGATCACCAGCTCCCCGCAGAGACTGGAACAGAGCAACCATGTTCTCAGCCTGCTGTCCACGAAGGCAATAACAAATGTCTGCAACAAGATTAAGCCCAGGAGAGCAACCTTCACTTCAAGGCAGAGATGGGCACTCGAGTTAGAGACTTGGACTCGAGTCGCACTCGAGTCGCATTTTTATGGACTTCAGACTCGAACTGAAATGACTTCAGACTCGACTCGACTCGATATAAAAGACTCGTGAATATTTTAAAATCAACTCGAGTCTTTTATCCTTAACTACTGATTTCATTAAGGAGGATTATGTTTTTGTGTGTGTGCGTGTGTGTTTGTGTGTATGCTGTACTGCAGTAAATAGGATCGGACCCTTATTGTAGAATTCAATGACGTATATTGGCCGTGTGCGGCGCATAAAATCTAAAATGTGGTAAGAGTCTCAAAGATGGCAGGACCGGCAGTGCCGTATATTTTATCATTTGCGTTTTCGAACGTATCAGAGACTATTTCTGGAAGAACAGCCACATGCAAAGAATGTGGAAAAACGATAAAGGATACTGGGACAACAACTTCAAACTTTATTAGACACCTGAGAACACACCCACAAAGGTAAGTCACGTTAACTCATCGGCTGCTCGCTCCATTAGACTGCCACTGTCTCCCTGTTAAAAACATGAGCGAAAATAAACCCTTTAAATATACGTTGTTGTTTTTTAGTACAGAAAATGCGTGGCTTTTTCTTTTTATGAAAAAGAAGAAAGAGAGAGATTAGAGAGAGAGAGCGCGAAGATATGAACGTGTACAGCGCTCCCCGCCCATCTGATTATATCACAAACAGCGTGCATTTTATGTTCATTTTGACTTAAAACAGGTGTTTTCTGATAATGACTGTTATCAGTAGCAATAGCGTATATAATAACGAGAGACTGTCGCCATTTTTTGCCTCACTTAGAAACTGCATTAACATGGCTATGCAATTGTTGCGTTATTTGCCTGGATGATTATTGCAATAGATTTTTAACATAATGAACAGTATGTACATTATTGATTAATCGTGCATTGTTATATTGAATTATGCTCGGTTTCAGCCTTGTTGAAACCGTGGAACCATTAATATAAACAAAACAGTACAAGAAGTTAATGTATAATAATAATAATATATAAATAATAAAATTAATAATAATAATATTCATCAAAATATGAAAACTAGGATTTTACGTACATATTACGTATTGATAACAGTTTTGTCTAAATAAAAAAAAGAGTATTTATAGAATTTTTAAATAGACCTTTTTTCCCCTCAGCAATGCATGAAATGACTCGAGACTTGACTCGGACTCCAGCTGAAAGACTTGAGAATTGACTCAGACTTCAGATGAGAGACTTGTGAACATCTCTGCTTCAAGGTACCTTCAAAATGTTAAGGTGGAACTAAATAACAGTATCCTAATAATATATGGTAAATGTTTATTTACATAAAATTCTATGACATTGTTTTATATATGCAATACTTTCAATTAAACTAAAGAGGACACTATCTACTCTTTAATGTTCTTCTGATATCCATAAACTCCTTCTCTGATTATTATTATAATAACAGCGAAACTCTTTCATTGATTGATTTATCCAGACTTGATCAAACTCCCAAACACCTTTAGTGTCCTGTGTGAAGTGTACTTATAATTGATGCCCTGTATGAAAATCACAACACCAAGAATCATTCTCACTAAAAAGCTGAATGTTTTTAGTTTTTAGATATGGTTAAATGCAGTAATAGAATCAAAACAGAGATTAAATGTTTCATTTATATCAGTAAGCTAATACTTACATGAATAAGAACAGAGAGGAAAATAGACAATAAATGAACAAAACATTAAAGCAAATGTTTTTAATTATTAAAGTCATATTCATATTCACATATTCATCATGTATTGAGCCAGTAAACCTGTATAACTAAATCGTTTTAACTTAAATTTAACTTTTTGTTTTCTTCCCTTTTGTCTTTTTCTTCGTCTTTACTTTCGTTTCGGCAGGGTGATTGCAGACCTAAATGGACAAATACTTTTATTAATCATCATGAGGCGTGGTGATGACAACGCGCGGTTTCACCAATGAGAGCGTCGTGATGGATGATTAAAGGCACCTGTGCAGGAATCGTGACTGCTCTTGCACGCGACACATGGCTTTTGTCCTTTGATTCTTGTCTTGCGTGCTGGTTTGTAGTGATGGGTCGTTCTTGAACGATTCGTTCATTTTGAACGAATCTTTAGTGTGACTCGGGAAGAACGAGTCGTCTCCGGGAGTGATTCGTTCAGTCGCGCATGCGCAACATCCTATAGGTTCTGTACTGGAATTAGTTCACCTGTTTCGAGTCTTCGGGTTTGAGTCGTTCGTTCTTTTGTCACATGACCACTTGCCGGATCAGTAAAATACTATAAAGTAAAACTGTATTTTTTGTATGTTGGATCATATTTAGGAATTATCATAGAATTATCAAAATATGTGTAATAAGCATTTTCCTAGAAATAAAAATGGTCTGTTCATTTTTGTCACTATGTTTTGTTACTGTTTCTGGAGGATCTGTGTTATTTTATAAATAAATAAAATCCTGTTATAAATAAAATATTGATTGATTTGTCCTTTCACTGTCTTTGTCTATCAATAAACATATTATATAACTATATAATAAAAAAATCCAAGCCTAAAATTACAAAGCACTTATAGTTTGTTCATTTTTACTCCAATTTTGACTTTGCTGGTATAATTGTTTCTCCTAGGCAGACTTGACATATTGGTCTAATATTTGTATAAGAAGATTGGTCAAAAAGGACACAATGACATAAAGTGAAAGCAAATAACATTTTGAATATGAATGATGAATGTTAGTTTAGAATATTAAGGTTGTGATAACGTCAACTTCAACAGTAACCCAAACTGACATAAAACTGGAGAGTTAAAGTGGAAAAGAACCATCGTGACAGAAATTAAAAGCAATAATTTGAGACCAGAAATGCATCACATAACTGTACGAGTAAATAATAATAATAATAATAATAATAATAATAATAATAATAATAATAATAATAATAATAATATTAATGACTATGCACCCGTTTGTAAGGAAGGTTGTAAATTAACTAATTTCTCTGCCCAAAGCTGTCACGTCACGTGACAAAAGAACGAACGACTCAAACCCGAAGACTCGGGAGGTGAACTAATCAATTCTCTTTCCGGCTCTGACTGCATTGGTTTAGCTTACGAGGCTGTCACGTGATGAACGAACCACTCAAACCCGAAGACTTGTCAGATAAGAGGTGAGGTGAGCTAATCAAGACCCAGGTAAACGATGAATTAATCTTTTCTGTTTCTTATAGCATTATAGTTTGTATTGTTTGTAGTGTGATCAACGTTTGTATAAGTAGTAGATGTGTTAGGAAAGTAGCACGTAACATTTTAATTATATTTTGCTAAAATGAACGAAATGACTCGAAAAAAGATTCGTTCATTTTGCTGAACGAGACTCAAAGGTCCGAGTCAGTAAAATGATCCGAACTTCCCATCACTACTGGTTTGCCCTGTGCCATTACTTTTGTTGTTGTTAACTTTAAAATGGTGTTCTTTGATAACCAGTGTTCGTTGTTCTTAAGAGTTTTCTCACTAGTGTGTTTCGCCGTTTCTGTTGTCTGATTGAAAACTAAACGGGGAAAGAGATTAAGAACAGGTAAGATATCACGTGATATACATCTGCTACACTGAGTTATTAATGTTGTTTAGAACACTAGTTTAGTGATTCGTGCCACTTTTTGTATTTTTGGTTTTAGTAAGTGGATTTATTTAGGGCGTCCTCGACGCTGAAGATTTTTGTTTCTTTGTGAATATTGATGATTAAGTTAGATTAGAAGTTTTCTGTTTAGTAAAATTGGTTATATTTTTGTTTCTTTCTTTGATTTTGGCACGGTCCTGTTCTTTTCTCTTTTCCTCTGTTCTTTTGTAAATTATTTTGGCTTTGGTTAACGAATGTAAATAATGTGTAAACTTATGTAAATATATTTTTGGATTATTTGGCATTGTTTCACTATAATAAACGAACACATTGCTGATTTAATTGTGTTTAATTATTTTCCAGTACACGTTCAGTGTTTTTAATGTTGCACCCTTGTTTACCCTAGACAAATTTAATCAAAGGTTTGTAACGCATACAAACATAGATTAAGTGGAAAAACAAAAATTGTTTTATGCAATATGCACTGAAGAGGACACGATCTATTATTTAATTTTCAGCAAAACCCTTTTGTTGACTGATTTATCCAGACATCAAGACATATTAAATATGTGTACATTAAGTGTAGCAAATCTTTCTTTGTGTTATGGCAGAAAGGGATCCTGCCAAAAAGCTGAGGCCTGAAATATCTTCTTGTGTGTTGTTCACTACACCACTTTTCTGCTCCATTATCAATACAGTTATCAATATCTTTTGAAACATGTTTGTGTGTTTAACAGACATCCGTCATGTTGAGCTCTGTTGTGTCACCGCTGCTGTTTGTCCAGTAAAACAGCTCATGTAGTTTATGACTGAAGACAGTTGTTTAGTTTGTCATTTGTGGTGTTTGTTTCAGTTCAAGCTAAAAACTGTAAAACATTAAAGACAAAGATCAGTACAAAATACAGAAATAAATCAACAGCAGAAGTGTAAAGAAATAAATAACCGTCACTTGTAATTATTAATGACAGTGATTTTAAAAACAAAATTATAATTTAACCAGTAAATGAATAACTCACTCTAGTGTCTCTAGTTTACAGTTTGGATCCTTCAGTAGATCAGAGAGCAGCTTCACTCCTGAATCTCCTGGTTTATTATATCTCAGATCCAGTTGTTTCAGGTGTGACGGGTTTAATCTCAGAGCTGAAGTCAGAGCAACAAAACCTTCATCTCTAATACTGCAGTTATTCAACCTACAGAGAGAGAAAAACACCTCACACTTACAACAGATAAAGACATGAATTATATTTGTGAGTTTGACTAACAGGACCAGTATATAAAAAGAAAGAGAAATGAAAACTGATAAATATTGATCATATAAATTCAGTTGATCCTGAACAATTATTTATCTATTTACAGTTAAAATATATGGTGTTCAATCTAAAATCCTTTAACAAGCACAGAAAGCACTAAGATGATGTATGTAGGTTTAGTTTCACTTGTGTTTTAAAATTCTATAAACATGAACACATGAACAAGGGCCCTCGCACCCATGGCACTGACACCCAGTGCATTGATGAAACCAGTGCACGTTGAGCCAGTAAATACGCAGGGAATATGTAAAAGTCATTTAGCACTATGACTATAAGTGAATTTTGGCCATTGGATGTATTCAAAGCCAGGACTTTTATCAAACATGTGAAGTTTGGGGCAGATTGGATGTTTCTAGCACATTTGTCACTTGATGGCATATTTTAATGTGTTTCTCATAATTTCTGTTAAATGCTGCCAGCAGGTGGCGCTGTGACTGTTTCTAAATATTGTCAAGTAGATGTTTTCAGGCCATGACACTTATCAAACCTGTGAAGTTAAGGGCAGTTTGCACATTGTTTGCCTGAGTTACAACAACTTCCTCTTACATAGCGAAACATCAAACTTTGTTAGGTTGCCCTGGACACGCCCTTCAACAGCAGGTGGCGCTATAACTATAAATGAATACTGGCATGTCGATGTGTTCAGGACAGGACTATTATCAAATGTGAAGTTTGGGTCTTTGGACATTGTATGCCTAAATAACAACAACTACCTGTTTCATGGCAAAACATTGAAATTTGGCAGGCCACCATGGACACGTGAATCAACAAAAAGTCAAGTCCTTCACAATTTAGCATAGCAAAGGCCTTAAGGTGAGAATCACCAAATATGATGTTGATCTGATGAAAACTTTAGGAGGAGTTTGTTAAAGTACAACACCTGAAAAAGACAAAAATTGCAGAGAAAATTCTAAATAACTGACTTCCTGTTGGGTTTAGGGCTTGGTACCCCCTTGGGACTTTTTGGTATGTTTTGGGATGATACATGAGCCAAGCGAATTTCATGCATGTACGTAAAACACAATGCGAGGGTCGCTTCATTGAACTTTTGTAGGTGGTGCTATAGAGTTTGTCCATGCCTAATGCTCAAACGTATACTACATGTACACTTTCGCCACATTTGAGTCGTGTGCAAAGTTCCATGACCTTTCGAGCAAGTTTAGTCTCTCAAAACTCAAAACTTTTGGAGAAGAAGAAGAAGAATAAACTGAGCAGATACAATAGGGCACTGCACCTACGGTAGAGCTGAAGATCTTTGCCGGGACCCGACGCTGACTCGGGCTTGTGCTCCGGCTTGCGTGGTAAATGAGTGGTCATGTAATGCGAGAAAGATGTGAAAGTGGATTGTGAGGAGGTGAAACGGCTTGCCTCCGGCGATTACGTTTTAAACAGAACTTGCTAAATTTATAGCTTATTTAGAGTACTGAGATGTTACGATGTTACAGAGGACTTACTTTATTTCTTTGTTCCAACTTCCAAGTGGCCTGTAGTTTACGTTACTCAAGAATAAATTATGTTAAAACATGTATAAATGACTCATTCTTGACAAAAGAATAATGTCGGGCTGTAAACGGATTCGGGCTTTTAAAAAGCTGTCAATCAAAATGTACTTGTCGGGCTCGGGCCCTGTACAGCTCTAACCTACAGTGCAGCCTATAGGGCGCTAATGATAACAAGGTCTTACTTACTATGCAATAATTTCTCATTACTGTAACTATCTAACAGTATGATGATACTCACAGTAGTGTCTCTAGTTTACAGTTTGGATCCTTCAGTAGATCAGAGAGCAGCTTCACTCCTGAATCTCCTGGATTATTATATCTCAGATCCAGTTGTTTCAGGTGTGACGGGTTTAATCTCAGAGCTGAAGTCAGAGCAACAAAACCTTCATCTCTAATACTGCAGTCACACAACCTACAGAGAGAGAAAAACTCCTCACACTTACAACAGATAAAGACATGAATTATATTTGTGAGTTTGACTAACAGGACCAGTATATAAAAAGAAAGAGAAATGAAAACTGATAAATATTGATAATATAAATTCAGTTGATCCTGAACAATTATTTATCTATTTACAGTTAAAATATATGGTGTTCAATATAAAATCCTTTAACAAGCACAGAAAGCACAAAGATGATGTATGTAGGTTTAGTTTCACTTGTGTTTAAAAATTCTATAAACATGAACACATGAACAAGGGCCCTCGCACCCATGGCACTGACACCCAGTGCATTGATGAAACCAGTGCATGTTGAGCCAGTAAATACGCAGGGAATATGTAAAAGTCATTTAGCACTATGACTATAACTGAATTTTGGCCATTGGATGTATTCAAAGCCAGGACTTTTATCAAACATGTGAAGTTTGGGGCAGATTGGATGTTTCTAGCACATTTGTCACTTGATGGCATATTTTAATGTGTTTCTCATAATTTCTGTTAGATTCATGTCGTTTCCTGTTGCTAGCAGGTGGCGCTATGACTGTTTCTAAATATTGTCAAGTAGATGTTTTCAGGCCATGACCCTTATCAAACCTGTGAAGTTAAGGGCAGTTTGCACATTGTTTGCCTGAGTTACAACAACTTCCTCTTACATAGCGAAACATCAAACTTTGTTAGGTTGCCCTGGACACACCCTTCAACAGCAGGTGGCGCTATAACTATAAATGAATACTGGCATGTCGATGTGTTCAGGACAGGACTATTATCAAACGTAAAGTTTGGGTCTTTGGACATTGTATGCCTAAATAACAACAACTACCTGTTTCCTGGCAAAACATTGAAATTTTGCAGGCCACCATGGACACGTGAATCACGAAAAGTCAAGTCCTTCACAATTTAGCATAGCAAAGGCCTTAAGGTGAGAATCACCAAATATGATGTTGATCTGATGAAAACTTTAGGAGGAGTTTGTTGAAGTACAACACCTGATAAAGACAAAAATTGCAGAGAAAATTCTAAATAACTGACTTCCTGTTGGGTTTAGGGCTTGGTACCCCCTTGGGACTTTTTGGTATGTTTTGGGATGATACATGAGCCCAGCGAATTTCATGCATGTACGTAAAACACAATGCGAGGGTCGCTTCATTGAACTTTTGTAGGTGGTGCTATAGAGTTTGTCCATGCCTAATGCTCAAACGTATACTACAAGGACATTTTTGCTTCACTTGAGGCGTGTGCAAAGTTCCATGACCTTTCGAGCAAGTTTAGTCTCTCAAAACTCAAAACTTTTGGAGAAGAAGAAGAATAAACTGAGCAGATACAATAGGGCACTGCACCTACGGTAGAGCTGAAGATCTTTGCCCGAACCCGACGGGACCCGACGCTGACTCGGGCTTGCGCTCCGGCTTGCGTGGTAAATGAGTGGTCATGTGATGTGTTTCGAATAGCGCGAGAAAGATGCGAAAATGGATGCTGAGGAGGTGAAACGGCTTGCCTCCGGCGATTACGTTTTAAACAGAACTTGCTAAATGTATAGCTTATTTAGAGTACTGAGATGTTACGATGTTACAGAGGACTTACTTTATTTCTTTGTTCCAACTTCCAAGTGGCCTGTAGTCTACGTTAGTCAAGAATAAATTATGTTAAAACATGTATAAATGACTCATTCTTGACAAAAGAATAATGTCGGGCTGTAAACGGATTCGGGCTTTTAAAAAGCTGTCAATCAAAATGTACTTGTCGGGCTCGGGCCGAATTCTGTGAGGCTCGGGCCCTGTACAGCTCTAACCTACAGTGCAGCCTATAGGGCGCTAATGATAACAGGGTTTTACTTACTATACAATAATTTCTCATTACTGTAACTATCTAACAGTATGATGATACTCACTCTAGTGTCTCTAGTTTGCAGTTTGGATCCTTCAGTAGATCAGAGAGCAGCTTCACTCCTGAATCTCCTGGTTTATTAAAGCTCAGATCCAGTTGTTTCAGGTGTGACGGGTTTAATCTCAGAGCTGAAGTCAGAGCAACAAAACCTTCATCTCTAATACTGCAGTTATTCAACCTACAGAGAGAGAAAAACTCCTCACACTTACAGCAAATAAAGACATGAAATATAATTGTAAGTTTGACTAATAATTGTAACTATTTACAGTTAAAATATATTGTGTTTAATCTAAAACCTTTTTAACAAGCACAGAGATGAGAAGAAATATGTAGGTTTAGTTTTACTTGTGTTTTAAAATTCTATGAATATGAACATTTAATTAAAATTGAATGATAACAGGGTTTTACTTACTATGCAATAATTTCTCATTACTGTAACTATCTAACAGTATGATGATACTCACTCTAGTGTCTCTAGTTTACAGTTTGGATCCTTCAGTAGATCAGAGAGCAGCTTCACTCCTGAATCTCCTGGTTTATTTCTGCTCAGATCCAGTTGTTTCAGGTGTGACGGGTTTAATATCAGAGCTGAAGTCAGAGCAACAAAACCTTCATCTCCAATACTGCAGTTATACAACCTACAGAGAGAGAAAAACTCCTCACACTTACAGCAGATAAAGACATGAAATATAATTGTAAGTTTGACTAATAATTGTAACTATTTACAGTGAAAATATATTGTGTTCAATCTAAAACCTTTTCAACAAGCACAGAAGTGAGAAATATGTAGGTTTAGTTTTACTTGTGTTTTAAAATTCTATGAATATGAACATTTAATAAAAATTAAATGATAACAGGATCTCACTTACTATGCAATAATTTCTCATTACAGTAACTATCTAACAGTATGATGATACTCACAGTAGTTTCTCTAGTTTACAGTTTGGATCCTTCAGTAGATCAGAGAGCAGCTTCACTCCTGAATCTCCTGGTTTATTATATCTCAGATCCAGTTGTTTCAGGTGTGACGGGTTTAATCTCAGAGCTGAAGTCAGAGCAACAAAACCTTCATCTCTAATACTGCAGTCACACAACCTACAGAGAGAGAAAAACTCCTCACACTTACAACAGATAAAGACATGAAATATAATTGTAAGTTTGACTAATAATTGTAACTATTTACAGTTAAAATATATTGTGTTTAATCTAAAAACTTTTTAACAAACACAGAAGTGAGAAATATGTAGGTTTAGTTTTACTTGTGTTTTAAAATTCTATGAATATGAACATTTAATAAAAATTGAATAACAATAGGATCTTACTTTCTATGCAATAATTTCTCA
Organism: Beaufortia kweichowensis; assembly: GCA_019155185.1. Lineage (NCBI taxonomy): Eukaryota > Metazoa > Chordata > Actinopteri > Cypriniformes > Gastromyzontidae > Beaufortia > Beaufortia kweichowensis. The sequence goes on along the minus strand of CM032797.1, from coordinate 3,971,485 downwards.
TTACAGTAACTATCTAACAGTATGATGATACTCACAGTAGTGTCTCTAGTTTACAGTTTGGATTCTTCAGTAGATCAGAGAGCAGCTTCACTCCTGAATCTCCTGATTTATTAAAGCTCAGATCCAGTTGTTTCAGGTGTGACGGGTTTAATCTCAGAGCTGAAGTCAGAGCAACACAACCTTTAGCTTCAATACTGCAGTTATTCAACCTACAGAGAGAGAAAAACTCTTCACACTTACAACAGATAAAGACATAAAATACAGTTAGGTCACTGTATTTGGACACAGGCAAAATTTTCATTTTTTCAGGTATTTACCAAAACATATTTAAGCTATAGTTATATAATGGATATGGTCAGAAAGTGCACATTCTAAGGTTTAATTTGAGGGTATTTACATCCAAATTGGCGATAGGGTTTAGTAATTACAGCTCTTAAGAGTAGCCAACCCCCCTTTTCAAGGGACCAAAAGTAATTGGACAATTGAATCAAAAGCTGTTTCATAGCCAGGTGTGGGCCATTCCTTCATTATTTTTTCATCAATTAAGCAGGTAAAAGGTCTGGAGTTGATTCTAAATGTGGTAATTGCATTTGGGTTCTATTGCTGTGAACCTACATCATGCGTTCAAAGGAGCTGTATATACAAGTGAAACAGGCCATTGTAAGGCTTCAGAAACAAAACAAATCTGTCAGAGAGATAGCAGCAACATTAGGAGTGGCCAAATCAACAGTTCGGTACATTCTGAGGAAAGAAGAACGCACTGGTGAACTCAGTAACATAAAAAGGCCTGGACATCCACGGAAGACAACAGTGGTGGATGATCGCAGAATCCTCTCTATGGTAAAGAAAAAAACATTCACAACATCCAGACAAGTAAAGGACACTGTCCAGGAGGTAGGCATACCACTGTCAAAGTCTACAATTAAGAGAAGACTTCACGAGAACAAATATAGAGGGTTCACCACAAGCTGCACACCATTTATAAGCCTCAAAAATAGAAAAGCCAGATTAGACTTAAAAACATGTAAAAAGCCAGACCTGTTCTGGAAAAGCATCCTTTGGACAGATGAAACTAAGGATAACCTGTACCAGAATGACGGAAAGAAAAAAGTGTGTAGAAGGCTTGGAACAGCTCATGATCCAAAGCACACAACATCATCTGTAAAACATGGTGGAGGCAGTGTGATGGCATGGGCAGGCATGGCTTCCAGTGGCACTGGGTCACCGGTGTTTCATGATGATGTGGCAGAAGCAGCCGGATGAATTCTACTGTCAGCCCAGATTCAGCCAAATGCAGCAAACTTGACTGGACGGCGCTTTACAGTAAAGATGGACAATGACCCAAAACACACTGCAAAAGCAACCCAGGAGTTTTTGAAGGAAAAGAAGTGGAATATTCAATCACCTGATCTCAGCCCAGTTGAGCATGTATTTCATTTGCTGAAGGCAAAACTAAAGGCAGAAAGACCCACAAACAAGGAACAACTGAAGACAGCTGCAGTTAGAGCCTGGCAAAGCATCAGAAAGGAGGAAACCCAGTCTTTGGTAATGTCCATGGGTTCCAGACTTCAGGCAGTCATTGCCAGGAAAGGATTCTCAACAAAGTATTAAAAATGAACATTTTATTTATGATTATATTCATTTGTCTAATTACATTTGAGCCCCTGAAAAGGGGGGACTGTGTATCAAAATGGTTGCAGTTTCTAAAATGTGTACTTGATATTTATGTAATTCAACTTGAATTAAAGCTGAAAGTCTGCACTACAAATTCATTTAGATTGTTTTTTTTTTCATTTTATTCTGCTGGCATACAAAGCCAAAAGTATGAAAATTGTGCCTGTGTCCAAATATATATGGACCTAACTGTTGTGATGGAAATTTTCTTAGTTAATGTTTTTACTAATATGGTGATGTTCTCACATTTAATAAGTTGTCATTTATAGAATATGACTAACACTAGTAACCTAAACTAACAGAAAATATATGTATTTAGTAGTGTTGAAAAGTAACCAGCTTAGTGAGTGAGTCGTACTAACAGAACATGATGTCTGTGGTTAATGTGTATAAATACTGTAAAAGCGGAAGAGAAGACTGCCTTCTCTCTCTGCACCTCTGTGTGAGACTGAACGCCTCTCATGAGATTAAATCCTTATCTGACTGCACGATTCGTGTCTCCTCTTTGGTATATCTATCGTATCCAGCTAAAAATTCCACGACAGTAATGGCGACGAGGATGGGATCGCTCAACTGAGGGAATCAAGGAAGATTGGTTGATCACCCCACAGAAATAGGAAAAAAATCTGCTGGCCCAACCCCATGCTTCAGGGAAGGGGAATCGCCTGGGTTCCTAAAGTGAAGCAATCCCGAAGAACTGACGTGTGGAAAGTGATTAGCTTGGGTGAGTTAATTTTCTTAAAGTGTCTAGAGAGAGATATATCGAGTGTAAGACCGCACTATAACCGTGTCTGAGAGTGTAAGACCGCCCTATAACCGTGTCTGAGAGATATATCGCAGCATAGCTCAACAGTGCTTGAACCAGCTCGTTCTAAAGTTGTTGGGGACGCAGTAGACCACGTAGCAGAAAAATGGGACAAGGAAGTTCCAAAGAGATAGAGCCAGATTGGAACGCGCCAATCGTGCAGGCAATGATAAGAAGGTATGGGCATGATAGTACAGATGCTCTGGAATTATGGTGTACAAATTTTGATTTTCCTGTGAAAGGCACGTTTAGTGTCGCTAAAATAGATGAATTAGACAAAAAGGTACAGACCTATTTTAAGGAGAGGGGAAAACTGAGTAAAAAGGATAAAGAAAAGAAAACTATGCATAATGGGTGTATAAGAAAGTGGAAATGTGAGGCAGAAAGATTAGAAAAGAAAACACATAATGCTGAATTGCCTGATTGTGAAAAGCAGAACAAAGAAACCAGAAAGGGCGGTGGCTCGGGTGCAGCAGTTTCGTGTGCAACCCCACCGTATAATACAAAAATGCTCTATCCTGATCTGTCTTCTGTTCCTTCCCACACATGTGTTATGTTGCTACCTGAGGACGACCGAGCACCTCCACGACGCCCCCCACCCGTCCTTACATCTCCTCCAAGAGCCTCCACGCCAGTGGCGACAGTGGACCGGGGAGTCCGTGGATGAATATCTCGATCGCCTTATGTCAGAGCTGCAAAAGTTTTCCGGCCTAGACAAACCACAAACCTGGGACGGGCCAATGTCTCTGTTTGAGAGCTATTTGAAAGACAACTTTGTAAAAGGACTGTTAGCCCCGCTGAAGAAGGAAGTTGAAAAGTCGTGCATTGGGCTGCCGTTGGCCAGACTGGAAGATGTCCGCCGTCACGCCCTGCACACAGAACACCTGCTGGGTTCCAAGAAGGAGCGAGCCCAAGCACAAGCTGAGCGCAATATGAACAGTGCTTTTGCCCTAATGGCCATGAGCGAGAGAGGAGGCCCTGGTCTAAGAGGGCGAAGGGGAAAAGGCAGGGGAAGAGGGAGAGGAGGAGGACCAGACTACAACCCTAACGTCTGTTTCAACTGTGGCAAGACTGGACATTGGAGAGACCAGTGTCCAGAACCAAGACGTCCACGACCCGGAAACGAACAAAGGGCGGAGGGGGCTGACTGAGGCTCGCCGTCATCTTTTCTGTCATCTCCCGATGAGTATTATTTCCTTTCTGCTTGCAATGAAAACCTGCTTTGCATTCCCGGCACTGCATACACGCTTGCTCAGCTGCACTCAAGTTAATGCCAACATTGTTAATGCCAACATTGACTATCACAGTAGGGAATGTAGACGTGAAATTTTTAGTAGACTCAGGTGCCACACACTCTGTGTGCCGCAGTAAAGAAGTGAAACTAACCCCCTCCTCTCGAAGTGTTACTTCCCTTTCAGCTACAGGACATGTAGTTAAAGAGTTTCTCACAACCAGTAAGCTGCCAAGTTGATGATCATATTTTCACACACCAGTTCTTAATCAGCACGTGCTGTCCCATTAACCTGATGGGAAGAGATTTGATGTGTAAAATAAATGTATGTCTGATGAGTGATGAGAATGGAGTGAAAGTGGCCATGTCTCCACAGTGTGTTAGGTTTTCGCCATCCCTGTATGTGTTTGAATGGCTCCTGCTGGAGCGTCAGGATGATTTGGATTGTGTGGTCCCTTATGGGCAATTTACTAACCCATATGAGAGAATGCAACTCTCTGAGCTTCATTGTACGTGTTTTGTTACAACAACAGAGTTTTTGAGTGAATGGTCTAGTGTGAGTGAGGAACAGCTGTGGGTGACTTCCGTTATTTGGGACGGGATGTGGGCTGCGGGTTTAGTTGAGCTCACTGAAGCGCAAGCGAAAATGTTCAATGTCTTTGACTCTGTACCACATGTTTGGGCATTGGGCATTCCCGACCCGTCAAAACCGTTCACCCGGTTCGTAGACGAACGAGCTGGGTTCATGCATTCTGTCCTGTGCCAACTGCACGGAGACCGTCTCCGCCCTGTGGCCTATTTTTCGACAAGATTAGATGCCTTTGCTTGTGGTCTTCCAAGCTGCCTTCGCGCCGTTGCAGCTGCAGAATCAGCCTTAGTGGCATCACGTGACTCTGGGTTTCTTAGCCCTGACACTTTTAGTTCCCCATTCTGTTTCCATCATACTGTTGGAACAAAAGACATCACACCTCTCCGCAGCACGCTGGCTGCGCTATACAGTCACATTACTAGAGATGCCAAATGTCACGGTGAAACGTTGTAACGTTCTCAATCCAGCAACGCTCATGCCCATCCCCAGTGAAGGAACACCACACTGCTGTGCAGATGTGCTACAACAGGTTTGTACTCCCGTCCGGACCCTGGCGATGAGCCCTTGCCAAATCCCGACTTAGTCCTGTATGTTGATGGTTCATCCTACAAGGATGACAAAGGCGGATGCCATTGTGGCTATGCTGTCGTATCCGACACCGCCATTGTCGGCAAAGGCAGACTCCCGTCTCACATGTCTTCCCAGGCTGCAGAACTAATCGCCCTGACAGAAGCTTGTAAAGCAGCAAAAGATAAGTCTGTCTGCATCTACACAGACAGCAGATACGCGATTCGGAGTTATTACGACTTGGGCTGGCTGTGGAAACACAGAAAGTTCCTGAGAGCAGATGGTAAACCCATTCTAAATGGTGATCTGGTCTCCGACCTCCTAGAGGCCATCCTGCTTCCCAAATCCATCGCAGTATGTAAATGTAAGGCACATACCTCAGGCTCTGATCCAGTGTCACGCGGGAACCGCGTGGCTGACGCTGCTGCCAAAGCAGCTGCTGCATTGCCTGTGGAACATCAAATGTTGTCACAGCCCACCCCCTCTTTAACACTGAAAGAAATGCAATACCTTGCCTCGCCTGCAGACCACAAAAAGTGGCAGCATGCAGGCTGCACCAAACGTGATGGCATATGGTACGGTCCGGCAGGGAAACCATGTCTTCCATCCCAATTGTTCCCTGCTTTTTGTATATTGACACATGGGTTAGACCATGTGTCAAAGGGAGGTATGTTGAATGCTATAAAAGAACACTGGTACACCAAGGGCTTCTCCACACAAGCACAAAAATTCTGTGACAAATGCATCACATGCATCACAAATAATGCTGGCAAACAAGCAAAGATGACACAGTCTGCCCACCCCCAACCAGACCAGCCTTTTGACCACCACATGATGGACTACATCGAGCTCACACCAAGTGAAGGAAAAAAGTACTGCCTGATATGTTCTCCAAATGGGTGGAGGCCATGCCTACGAAAAGGGCAGATGCGGACGCTGTGTGCAAGATGCTCCTGAAGGAGGTGATCCCAAGGTGGGGTAATTTCCAGCGACAATGGCAGTCATTTCGTTAACCAAGCTGTCCAGAAATTGGGTGAGTACTTTGGTATTGACTTAAAGACCCACTGTGCCTATCATAGCCAGTCGGGAGGGGCAGTGGAAACAGAAAATGGGACATTGAAACAGAAGTTGACAAAGCTGTGTGAAGAAACAGGTGAAAAATGGACCTCAGTATTACCAATTGCATTAATGTACATGAGACAGAGAACGAGGTCAAGAGTGAACTTGTCTCCCTTTGAGATAATGTTTGGGAGAGCACCACAAGTAATCTGGGGCAGCCCTGGGGTACCAGTGGGGGGATCATGCCCATGAGGGAATGCTTGCATATTGTATGAAGCTACGTTCTGTCGTGTCTGTTGTGTCTTCACAGGTAAAGGCGAGCCTTCCAGTGCCAGCCGGAGAGCAACTGCATGACATCGAACCAGGGGACTTCGTAGTGGTGAAGGATTTCAGGAGGAAACATTGGAGAGCCAGGAGGTGGCTGGGACCGTTTCAAGTCCTGCTGACATCGCAAACAGCCATCAAAGTCGCTGAAAGAGCTACTTGGATCCACGTGAGCCACTGCAAAAAGCTGAAGAACAAGCTATCAGATGGAGATACACCACATATGCACCACAACACAAACAAGTAAACTGATCATGTTTTTAAATGTGATTTTATTTGTGCTGTGTCTGGTCCCAGGCCATGAGTTGAATGACCCTTTCGAAGATGCTGATAATGACCCAAAGGAAGTGAGCCTGGTAGAAGGAAAGGAAGGTTGGTTTTTGTGTGACCCTATGAGAGTAGGATGGGCACAGTATTATGGATCATACGTTCCTTATGACCCGTGGTATGCCTATTATCAGTGGAGAGCTTTAGCATATTTTTGCAAACAGCCGTGTTATTGGCGGGACGTTAAAGTCTATAGCGTAGGAGGTAGGTGGGAAGAGTATAAAATGACAGCGACATTTAACCCGAAGAAAGGGAGAATAGACACGTCAAGATGTCCGGATGGGGCAACCGCTGAGATGGGAAGCATGACGGAGGGAATTAAGGTAGGATATAAAGTTAAGGGCAAAGGACCTTTCTATTATCGTAAAAAATCTCTTACTCTTTGTGGTAGATATAAGGGAAAGGGAATCAGCCCAGCATTTAACGTAACAATAACCGAAGTGAGTAGAGATATGGCAGGAGAATATAAGTGTATGTGGTGGACAGAAGGTACAGATTATGGACAAACTGTTAGAATCAATGTCCTCCCGGCAGGAAGGGTGAGCGGAGAAGGAGATGTGTGTCTGTGTAAAAATACATCTGATACAGGAGGGTCAGACATAGGAATAAATATGTGTCAAAATAAGGTATGGATAAAAAGTCAGGTTGAAAATAAGTGTGAACGGAATGGAGTAGGTTTTGATTGCCCATGGATAAAGCTGCTGTAGTTTGGGTATGTGGTAGTAGGGCTAGACATGAGATGCCTAGAGGAAAGTGGACAGGATGTTGTTATCCAGCACTGTTGAACACTGGAAGTGTAATGTATAAAGAAGGTGTGAAGAGCAGGCGTAAAAGATCACTGGTTGAAAGTTTAGGGAAAATGCCGAACGAATATAGAGGAACAAAGTTGAGGGATCCGTGGACATCTCATAATATTAATCCCATGTGTATTCCAACTTTTGAGCAGATTTATTAGCAGAATGCTGAATATTAACCTAGCAAGATTAGGATATGTGAATTTAACTGATGTTGAAGCTAATGTTGAAGAGATGACAGGAACAGAACATGATGATTAGAGGGTTCATTGACGGACAGGGGGGAAAGGGCAGTGCTCACCCCCTGACCTGAGAAAATTGAGATGAGTTGTCTATAAATGATAAAAGGGAGGAATTGTAATGGAAATTTTCTTAGTTAATGTTTTTACTAATATGGTTATGTTTAATAAGTTGTCATTTATAGAATATGACTAACACTAGTAACCTAAACTAACAGAAAATATATGTATTTAGTAGTGTTTTTTAAGTAAGCAGATATGGCTATGAAAGTAACCAGCTTAGTGAGTGAGTCGTACTAACAGAACATGATGTCTGTGGTTAAAGATTAAATCTATGCAAGTGAGTGTATAAATACTGTAAAAGCGGAAGAGAAGACTGCCTTCTCTCTCTGTACCTCTGTGTGAGACTGAACGCTTCTCATGAGATTAAATCCTTATCTGACTGCACGATTCGTGTCTCCTCTTTGCTATATCTATCGTATCCAGCTAAAAATTCCACGACACTGTATAATTGTAAGTTTGACTAATAATTGCAATTATTTACAGTTAAAATATGTGGTGTTCAATCTAAAATCTTTTAACAAGCACAGAAAGCGCTGATATGATGTACACCCCCGCTCAAAAGTTTGGGATCAGTAAGACTTGTAATGTTTTTTTAAAGAAGTCTCTTACGCTCATCAAGGATACATTTTTTTTAAATCAAAAATACAGAAAAAAAATATGCTTTTATATGAATATACTTCAAAGTATAATTTATTCCTGTGATGCAAAGCTGAATTTTCATCAGCTGTCACTCCAGTTTTAAGTGTCACATGATCCTTTAAAAATCTGATTTAATCTGATCAATAATCTGATTTATTATCACTGTGGGAAACAGTTGTGCTTTTCAACAGTTTTCAGGATTCTTTGATCAATAAAAGCTTTAAAAGAACAGCATTTATTTAAAACAGAAAGGTTTTCTAACAATATACACTACTATTCAAATGTTTGGGGTCAGTACACTTTTATTCTTTCTTTTTTTGAAAGTACTTAATCCTTTTATTCATCAAGGATGTGTTAAATTAATAAAGTGATAGCATAGATTTACATTGTTAGAAAAGATTTATATTTTGAATAAATGCTGTTCTTATTAACTTGTTATTTATCAAAGAATCCTGCCAGCACACCTGTTTCCAACACTGATAACACTAACAATAAATCAGCATATTAAAATGATTTCTGAAGGATCATATGACACTTAAGACTGGAGTGACAACTGATGAAAACAAGTTTCACTGATCCCAAACTTTTAAGCGGCAGTGTATGTAGGTTTAGTTTCACTTGTGTTTTAAAATTTAATAAACATGAACACTTAATAAAAATTGAATGATAACAGGATCTTACTTACTATGCAATAATTTCTCATTACTGTAACTATCTAACAGTATGATGATACTCACAGTAGTGTCTCTAGTTTACAGTTTGGATCCTTCAGTAGATCAGAGAGCAGCTTCACTCCTGAATCTCCTGGTTTATTTCTGCTCAGATCCAGTTGTTTCAGGTGTGACGGGTTTAATCTCAGAGCTGAAGTCAGAGCAACAAAACCTTCATCTCTAATACTGCAGTTATTCAACCTACAGAGAGAGAAAAACTCCTCACACTTACAACAGATAAAGACATGAATTATATTTGTGAGTTTGACTAACAGGACCAGTATATAAAAAGAAAGAGAAATGAAAACTGATAAATATTGATCATATAAATTCAATTGATCCTGAACAATTATTTATTATTTATTTAATACTACAGCCAGACAACCTACAGAGAAAGAAAAACTCCTCACACTTACAACAGATAAAGACATGAAGTATATTTACATGTGTGTGATATTGTGACCACCAGTAAATGAGAAGTAAAGAGTAAATAATTTCAAAGCAGTAGTTTAATATTGTTCAATCATTATTTAGACTGTGTGTCTGTAAGAGATTAAACTCTTTGATGTTCAGACTTTTTTCCAGTGTATTTACATGTATAACAGATGATGTCATGAGCTTTTGTGTGACCTCCACTGAAATTACATGATACAAACTAATTAGTTTAAGGATTTTCTTACTGTAATATCTTCAGTTTACAGTTTGGATTCTTCAGTTCATCAGAGAGCAGCTTCACTCCTGAATCCTGCAGTTTATTGTCATTCAGATTCAGTTCTGTCAGACTTGAGGAGTTTGATCTGAGAACTGACGCCAGTGATGAACAACTTTTCTCTGTCAGATTACAGAGACTCAGACTATGAGAGAAATAACAAGATAACAGTGTGTTAAATTACTCAAAGATGAAAAACATCATAAATGAGTAGAAGTTGACTTTAACACGGTCAGTACTCTGCTGTAATATTGCATTGACTCTGTTTGATGACTATCTCTGATCCTTTAGATCACACCAGTCAATCTAAACCTGTAAACAGACGTCAGAGCATCTTCTCATCGGTCAACAGCCTCACTGCATTGAGCTCACAGCTATCAACATCATTCATTCACACAGAAACACTAGTGCTCCTGAATTCATCTTTATCTGTATTTAGTGTTGAGAAGATTAAACAGCAGTTAAATGACTCACTCAGCTTTTCTGGATGTTTTGATCACTGGCAGAAGTCTCAGAAGACATTCATCTGATGGATCATATTTCTCCAGTATAAACTCATCCAGCGTCTCTTCTGAGTTCAGTAACACAAACACCAGAGCTGACCACTGAGCAGAAGACAGACTGACTCCAGACAGACTAGATTTATCTCCTCTGTTCAGGTATGTTTGGACTTCCTGCACTAGAGAATGATCATTCAGTTCATTCAGACAGTGAAACAGATTGATGGATTTCTCTGGAGAGAGATTCTCTCTGATCTTCATCTTAATGTACTCAACTATTTCCTGTTTGCTGTCAGAGCTTCTTCCTGTCTGTGTCATCAGGTCTCGTAAGATTGTCTGATTGGACTTCAGTGAGAGACCCAAAAGAAATCTGAGATAAAGATCCAGATGTCCGTTCTCACTCTGTAAGGCCTTGTCCACTTCACTCTTCAGTAAATCACTCATATTTGATCTGAACCTGCTGAAGAGTTTTGATGTTTGTTGAGAAAATGAAATAAACACAAATAAAGCAGCGAGAAACTCCTGAACGCTCAGATGCACAAAGCTGAAGACCTTCCCCAGATAAAGTCCAAACTCCTCTCTGAAGATCTGAGTACAAACTCCTGAGTACACTGACGCGTCTCTGACATCAATGTCACACTGTCTCAGGTCCTCCTCATAGAAGATCAGGTTCCCTTTCTCCAGCTGTTGAAAAGCCAGTTTTCCCAGTGACAGAAGACTCTTTCTAGCCCGCTGAAGATCTACCTCACATTTCCCATCATACTTCTGGCTCTTCAGTTTGGTCTGAAAGATCAGGAAGTGTGTGAACATTTGAGTGAGAGTCTTGGGGATCTTTGTTCTCTTTGATTCACTCAACATTTTCTCTAGAACAGTGACTGAAATCCAGCAGAAGACTGGGATGTGACACATGATGTACAGACTTCTTGATGATTTGATGTGTGTGATGATTGTGTTGGCCAGTTTCGGATCATTTATTCTCTTCCTGAAATACTCGTCCTTCTGAGGGTCATTGAAGCCTCGTACATCTGTCAGCTGATCAACACACTCAGGAGGAATCTGATTGGCTGCTGCTGGTCGAGAGGTAATCCAGATCAGAGCAGAAGGAAGCAGATTTCTCTTGATGATGTTGGTCAGCAGCACATCCACTGAAGCTGATTCACTTACATCAAACAAACTCGGATTGTTTGAGAAATCTAGAGGAAGTCGACACTCATCCAGACCATCAAAGATAAACAAAACTTTATAGTCATCAAAGTCTCTTGATCTCAGTTCTTTTGTATCTGTGAAGAACTGACGAAGAAGACCCATCAGACTGATATTTTTCTGCTTCATCGGATTCAGTTCTCTGAAAGGAAGTGGAAATATGAAGTGAACATCCTGATTTGTTTTTCCTTCAGTCCAGTCCAGAATGAACTTCTGCACAGAGACTGTTTTTCCAATTCCAGCAACTCCTTTAGTCAACACACTTCTGATGACTTTGTCTTGTCCAGGTAAGACTTTAAAGATGTCATTGCATTTGATTGGTGTTTCTTGTGTCTCTGATCTTCTGGATGTTGTCTCAATCAGTCTCACCTCATGTTCATTATTCATCTCTCCACTTCCTCCCTCTGTGATGTACAGCTCTGTGTAGATCTCATTCACAAGTCTTCCTTGACTTGATATTCCTTCATTCATTCTCTGAAATTTCTCTTTTATTCTGGTTTTGTGTTTCTTCATGCACAAAGGGGCAAGTCCTGTTGTGTAAAGAAGAGAAATTAAAATGTATCCATATCAACCCATTGATTAACAGAGAAAACTGCATAATCCATGTAACACATATATTATTCATATGATTTAATTCTGATAACCAGAAATACAACTGGCAACACTATAAAAATACATTTTGTGTTATCTAATATATCATAATATAATACAACATAAATTCATTTCATTATGATGTTACTTAATAGTTCAATGTATTATATTTCTCAGTTTTTTTATTTAACACAGCACTTTACAGCATATCAAATGAAATAAAGTACAGTAAACAGATGTTCAGAATAAGAGTGAATTATAGGAATCTTCACTTTCAGCATTTACGTGACATCCTCTTAGATCATGTTTTTATTTAAAGTATTTAACGTATTTAAAGTTACCCTTATCAGTCTTTGACTCAGTATTTCACAGCTATTAAATGAAACTGGGCTCAGGTGATAACAGTACATTCATGAGATGAGTAAGAACACATATGATCATCTGAGGCACATTTCAGGCAGATTCATATGTGTGTTTTTATATGATTGTTCTTTTATCTTTCTTTACTTCACACAACAGACAACTAATCTATTCAATGAATATATTTAGACATTATTATCTTTTCAAACAGACATAAAACACTCTATATTCTCCATTTATCAGACTGATTATGGTACAGATGGTTTTCTACACTACCAGCTCTGTTGTCTGAATACTAGTGTAATTTATTCATTTCCAACATCAAAACCAGGGCTCTAAGATCACATTTTAATACCTCATTGCTAGTTATTTCACAACTTTCACATGTAGTTAAACAGCAGATCCAAGAATACATAAATATTGTTATATACTACACTGACCTAAAAACATTCATAAGGGAGATTTTGTGTAATTTTGTCCCACACAAGTGAAGAATTGATGAGTTACTGAATAAAGTAAAATTTTGTTTAATTATTTTTTAAATGTTTTCTTTTCCCTTTATATTTTCTTTTTACGAAGTGAAGCTTTCTCATACAGGGTGTTTGAATATTAAAATAACCCGTAAATAATCAGTAAATAGAGACTCTGTGTCTGTTCCTCTGAAGGTAAAGTGATGTAATAGTCACATGACTCAGAGCTCTTACTGGTCTGTAGTTTGTTGGCGAGGTCTGTCTGCTTCATCTTCTTCAGGACGTGCAGTGTGATCTTCAGAAGATCCTCTCTGACTCTGATCTGATCTTCATCATCCTCCTCCTCTCTCTCACAGCATGATGGGGAATCTGGACTCAGTAGTGTCTTAAAGATCTTCAGCTCTTTCTTCATCAGAGAGATGATTTTGTGCTCAAGCTCCTGAAATCATTGTTTACATAACAAGGTTTTATTTAATTACTGATGTGTGCAGAAAATGGAATCACAGCTGGATTCACAAGTGTGCACACATATGCACATGCACCAAAAATGTCCCCGCAAGGGTTGTAGGGTTTACCAAGATCACACACACACACACACACACACACAATCCTACCTGGAAAACAGAATCCATTTGCTTCCTCTTGATAAAGTCTGATCCATCAGTTGTGTTGCTGTAATTTCACAATAAATTCAATATTTTTGTGTATATAATGAAATTTAACATGTAACACACAACAGTAAAAACACATGATGAATGTGTGTGTTTGTCAGTAATGTAAAGTGTACAGATCAACTAAAGTGATTTACTCGTCTAAATCATCAGACTGTTCTCACCTCACATCTGCATCACAGTCTCCTGAACTGAACTTAATTGGATGACCCATTGATTCATCACTCTTCATGGACACACAACTGAATTCAGGAGATTCTCCATGAGACAAACTGAAACACAACAAGAATTACACACTGTTACAATTACACAACTACAAACTTACTTAGTGTTCTCAATGTTTTCAATGTTAACTCTAAATAATCTTTTCTCACAGTAGACGACTGAGTTTCTTCAGATCAGAGTAAATGAAGCAAAAAGTTGGTGACAACACACAACATTTTCAGCATTTATTAATCGTTAAAAGTAATTTTATAATAGTGTTCATTTTTACACTAGGATTTTGTTATGTGCTTATTTTATGTTAGTTATTACACAACTAATTTATTATACATTATTTTAATGTGTTATTAAAAGTTGTTTTGACAATATTGTGATATAAATTCAATTTTGAGAGTTATTTGTACCTGATGATTGAATCTGCTGTTTATTTCACTGTGTCTCAGAAAGTTTAATGTTCATTTACTTAATAAAATACATAAAACAAACTGTTGAAACTCTCTCACCTGTTCATTGTGTTTGTGTCACTTTCTCCCAGAGACTCTTTCTGGAGGTCATGACAGCAGCTCAAATGTTGATTTTATATCTGCAAAAGAAACTGAACACAAACATACAGATGATTCAGATGAAAACAGTAAAAGTCTCAGTATGTGTTTGTGTTGTTGTGATTTTAGTGTCTGGAGTTCATGTGTTCATTAAATCATATCAGACACACAGAGATAAAACTGATGTCATTATTTCACATGCAGCTGTGTAAAGTATTCATAACTAACTGCTATTAGATGTCTTACTGCAGCAGATAGTTTATTATATAAAAGTTTATTCATGTTGTCTTGTGAGTTTTGGTTTGTGAGTGTAATTTGTTGTCAGTGTTTTGCAGTGGTTCATTTCTCACCTGTGTAAATCTGTTGATCTTCACTTCCTCATGACTCACTAGAAAATCATCATTTACAAATCTTCATTTATGTTTCATGTCATTTACACAGTCATATTTACTGTTTAGTTTACTTACACACTTTTTTGCCACAATCACAAAATGGATCCCGATTTATTAGTTTCACTTTCACCTGTCACCTGAGGAGGCAAACAAGGAAATCATATTTAAAGGTACAGTACACATTTTATACTCGTGACGACTGGGAAATGTGAATGTGCTGTGAGGTGTGAACACACTGAACACATATGTTGTAGAAATCTGTAGTAAGTGTAAATTACCAATAACAAATACACATAGACATGCACTATTGGAAATAAAGCCCTTTACAATATTAATATAAGGATATGAAATAAAGGCCTTTACAAATGAAAGAATGACACTTCCACCAGACAAGAGTGACTCATTTCTGCTCTCTGTGCAGTGACAGTCAACATCTATATATGAATGTACAAGTCTAAATACTAATTATTATTATTCAACTGACTGATGAAACCTCAGTGTTGATATTGAGGGCGGCTGTGGTGTCCTGGACACATACTCTTCTTCAGCAGGCACTTTCTCCTCTTGCTATTTTCAGGTTTCAAATTTGCAGGATTACAGAGTTTTAATATAATAAGAATTTTGGACTTCCGGTTGGACCAAGAAAGCAAGATGGCAGGTTAAACTGCAAGCTCTCCGCTAGTTAGTTTTAAAACTATTAGGATTAATCCTAAAAGCGATTAGGGCTGATGAGTGGAGGAACCAAATGTAAAACTAAAAGAAACCTGCAAGCAACGCGACTCCAATCAAACATAGACAATATGCAAAAAAGAGTTGATGTGCATTCCACAACAAGCTGAAAATTGACCGTTTAAAGAGAAACTCAAGACGAAGACGGACGTGCAAAGTGGACTATACCTGGGCCTTTAAGCCACTTATGTTTTATCAAAAGTCTCTTATCTATTAATGATTAAAAAAATTGTTCACAAACTTAATCTATTATATTAATAATACATATGTTTTCCTAGTACACAAATTATGTCTGTTTGCAGCAGATGAGCAGCTGTGAAGCTCATAGTGTTGTCAAACAGTACAGTATCTGTTCCAGCCTGCAGGTGGCACTGTTGACAACACACAGTCTTTGAACATCTTCCTTTATTCTTCTGCCAAAAAACGACTTTTTCTTTCATTCTTATTAACTTTTTAAATTTTATGTTCATATTACAATTCATATCATAATATAGTTTTGTTTGTGGGGTCATGTTCAAACATTTCTAAAACGTTTTTATTTTTTTTGTGATTTGCAGTTGGCAGTTATTACAGTAGATCATGTTTTTACATGTTTTTACAAGTGTTACATGTTCGTGCTCATTTTAATTGTAAGTTTAAAACTAATTTCCAATAAAACATGCACTGAATATTGACAGGAAACTAAACACTAACACCTGCTGATTTACAATAAAATCCTTTGTACAGATATAAACAGAAACTAAAATCAAAGAGGTTTGTAATAAGTGAAGATGTTAATGGTGTTTCTGAAGTTATTTAATCATTTTCTTTTGATATCTTGAGATATTTTGTGTTGATCTGTTATTTGCAGGTGATGTTCATCTAATGTTGTGTGACTGTATGTCAGTTGTAGTTGTTTGTGTTTCTTCTTTGCTTTAGTGATTCTGCTTGTTAACAGCAGGTGTCTATCCATAATCATTTACTCATCACTTCAATTAATCACTTCATTTTCTAATTCATTTCAACACTGTGTCTGTAGTATGTACATCTGTAGTACAGTGTAACATTTGGTTTCAGCTTTTTTAAAGCCCTAGGATCTGAACAGACTTAAATAATATGACCCTTCTGAAAAGGGTTTTTGTAGCATGTAAGTGAGTTTCCTCTCATTGTGGGCGTCAGTGCGCAGTAGTAAAGCGCAGAGTCTGTTACTTCAGCAGGAAAAATCTCCAGACTCACATGATTTTTGCTTTTATCAACTTTAGGGACATGGCGAGGAGGAAGATCACTTGTGGATCCCTGTGGATAAATCAACACCAGAAACTCTGGCTTAGATCTTGGAAACTGTCGATACCAGTGTAGGTTATTTACATTTCCCTTTTTTTTTGCAGTGATGTTATTGACTGTGCAAATGTGTCACCTGTAAATCAAGCATAAAACATTAAATACAAAGTTTTTTAAAAACAGGTAATACAAAGCTAACTTTACTGAATGTGCAAATGTCAAAAGAGCAAATAGCAGTAAACATCACTTACTTTTAATCATCAGTAACAAAATCAGAGCACAGAGAATCATCATGTTTGTACTGTGAGATGTGAATAAAGTTACAGAGTTATTACTTTACTCTTTCTCAAATCTTCACAGACTCCTCCTATCTGTCTGTGTAACTGCAGTGAATGAGATCACAGTATAGAAATGATAACAGCTCTGAATGATCAACATTTCAGATTGAATATGAAAACAATATAAGTGTAGATTTGAAATGCAGTGTTTTATTTTATTTGTTTAAAGAGACATTAAGAGGCAATAAATGTGTTCAGTGTTCAGTCGGCCACACTTTGATGTCACAATGATTTAAAATGTTTCTTGTTTTGAAGGGGATTATTTGTTACTTTAAATACTGTTAACCTACTACGATAGTAAACTAAAACAGACAATAAAATGTACATTATGTACATACTATCATAATAATGTCTCATTAAAAACAGAGAGACAAATCTCATGTAAACACAGCTGCTGAATTGGTTAAAACAACAGAAATGGCCATTCATCTGTACAAAGAGCTTATCTCACAGGACATGTTTGTATATTGTACAGTACAGTATGTAGCATATCACATGCATGTCATACATGGTGAGATCATTGCTGACCCCTTGTGGATAAAGTGTGAAATTTCCCCTCATATTTAAGAACCAGAAGTATTAACTCTGCAGATGATCTGATATACTGTATATATCACTGCGGTTTACTCACAGTTACAGTGTAGTTTAATAATGATTGTGCACAATTGCTTTTACAAACACCAAATAATGTACATTTTGCTGATGTTTATATATTATGCAAAGTAATTGCAGTTCAATAGTATCAGTATTTGTGTTCAAAGGCAATTAAACATATGACCTTTTCAGCTGCTAGCACAATTCTCTGCCAACTGAGATACAACAACACGGTCCAATAGTCCAAAAAGAAACATCACATTTGCAGATAAAAAGCTAAATAAAATAAACTAAAAACACCCAACAGTCAAAAAATGGGAAAAATAGTAATACAAAAACGTGTTAGTGATTTTAACAAATAGATGAATACTGTAGATGACTGGGTTAAAGCATCTTTATAAAACGGTTGTATAAAGTGGTCAGTACTTTCTAAAAGTGTTGTAGCTGATCAGTAGATATGTGTCATATACATGTAATGTTGTGTATGATGTTTTTGTACAGTGTTGTTTGTGTTTTGTGTCACTGTGGGCACCAGAGCACAATAATACAGATGAGAGTCTGATAGAGCAGCAGATGAGATCTCCAGATACACGTGTTTCAGTTCTTTTACAGCACTTGAATATAGACGAAGAGCAGAATCAGATGTGTTTGAATATTCTGTGACTGACAGTAAAAACTCTGTCCAGATACTGTCGATACCACTGAAGAGAGCCAACAGAAACACCACTACTGATACTGTATTTACAAGAGAGAGTCACATTTTCACCCTCAAATACATGTTTCTCTGAAGACAATGGCTCTATTGTATCAGCAAATGAAGTTCCTGTAAAAAAAGAAAGAACTCTCAATTAATTAAGATAGGCGTTATGTATGTAGTTTTATTTGTTTGCTTATATTTATTAAAGTGTTTCTTTATTTTGACTGAAATAAGACTTATATGATCTCTTACCAATGTAAAGAAACATCATTGTTTCAGAGATACCGAGTGTAAAGTGGAGGAGAAAACATTAGAAAACTGTACAAACTT
This sequence comes from Beaufortia kweichowensis, assembly GCA_019155185.1. Taxonomy (NCBI): domain Eukaryota; kingdom Metazoa; phylum Chordata; class Actinopteri; order Cypriniformes; family Gastromyzontidae; genus Beaufortia; species Beaufortia kweichowensis. The sequence goes on along the minus strand of CM032797.1, from coordinate 3,952,856 downwards.
CATTCTGTCAGTGTCTCACACACACACATCTTTCTATATTTGCTCCACCCACTGCTGATGTGCAATTCATTTACTTCTCATGTAGTCTTGAATTATTTAAACATTTATGCTTTTAAAGATAAAGTCAAGTGAGCACTACTGCCACCTTGTGGTGAATATGTGACATTGCTAATCAATATTTCTCTGAACTTTCATTGCCTCATTTATTGTTGCTGCCATTGGTCTGGACAATATCACATGATATGTACAGATCATTGTACAGATATGTACAATGAATCATGTACAGTTATTTAGTTCTAGGGTATGTGACTTGGTAAATAAAGGTCTGTATATGTAAATAAATGATCTCTTAAAGATGGCACCTTATCTCAGTTTGCTCAATGTGAACTATCACATTAATATGTGCAGTAAAATGAGTATTTTATTACCTCAAGTGCAGATGCATACAAGTACACTAAATAATCTTATTGTGAGAGAAAAGGATTTGTTAGGATCTGCATAAAATCTTTTCTCAAATTTCTTTTCATTGCTATTTGATTAGTCAAAGTGGATTGTATTATATGTGCAGAACATACAGAGCATCGAAATTCTGTTTCCTCCAGACCCATGGTGCGAGACACATCACAAGACAGCAGATAAATAGCTTACCATAGTAATTGATAGCTTACCATAGTAATTGATAGCTTACCATAGTAAGCTCAAAAATGAATAAAATAATGAACCTGTAATTCATGTTTGATCAACTCTAAAAAATGTTAAAATGTCACATAAATGATCATCTGTAGGAGACACTTTGATTGCTGCTTGTCATGTTGTTGATTTCATGATAATGTTCAAAAACTGATGAAATTCTTACAGTCAAGGCTTAAAATAATCTGTTTCAAGTGTTGTCATGTATGTGTAGATATCGCCATCCTCAGGCTAAAAGTCATATTACCATTTACAAATAATGTTAGAATACAGTAGATCACAATATCACCTAAAATATCAATAATCTAGTATTTATGCAAGTGGAAATTTAGAAAGAACAAGTTGACAAGTTGAAAAAACATTTCTGCTAAATTAAATGTATTTTAATATGTGAATACCTGAACCAGCCACCTTGTGTGAACCAACACCAGGTGTTACTGTGCTGGTTAATCCAACTAATACTAATAATCACAAATGATGTTGATATAAGTTCATACGTTGATTGCAGCACATGCAGGTTTTCTGCTGATTTAATGTAATCAGGTTTTAGATGTTTCTCAGTGTGCAAGTCAGCAAGATTTGTACCATAAGACTGAGTGTTTCCTCTGTTTTTGAGTGTTGAATGTGGTTTAGTCACAGTGTTCTTCAGAGCACAATAATACACAGCAGAATCACACACATGAAGATCCTGAATTATCAGAGGAACTGAATCTGACTTCACTTCACACTGAAATCTCTTCTGAAACTCAGTGCCATTATCTCCTGCTCCAGGGGCGATTCTAGGGTCTTTAGGGGTGCTGAGCACCCAATGAGCCCCACTGCCACCACCCACCCTCTTTTCACACAAAAACAAAAAATATGTCTATTGAAAATAACTTTATCATTTTAACATTGATTCAACTAACTCCAAAATCCAGATTTTTTTTCTTTTTGAGGCGCTCTAGCAGTTAATAAACAGAACTGCAGGCGCCTTTATGGAAGAACATTGTAACCAGGCGCTACTTCTCTGGACGAGTCACCAGGTCCTGTGCTACTCCACAGCGGCTGACCAGCTGGACTAAAAATAGTCGAAAATAAACACTTCTTATAGGTGTACCATGGTGATTCAGGATACTGACTCCAGTTCTCACCGATATGGTTTCGAATCGGAACAACTCTAGGTAAAAGGAAAGAAGTGTGAGACAGCTTTGGAGCAACTTAGTTGATTCACAACACTACATAACGGGTTCTTCTCTCTCTGCGTGCGGTGTTTCAGCTGGATGACGGTCGTGCTGAGCGGTGCAGGTACAGAGGAGAAGTAGAAGAAGAGAAGAGGATGACACCATTTGCTAAGGGGGATGTTTTCATTTTCATCCTTAACACATACATTTTAAACCACAAACTACAGGAGTATGTTTTGGACATTATTTAACCTTGTAAAAGACCAGAACAAAAAATTTTAGAATAACAACATTTCTTACTCCAAGTTTTAGGGTGCTTCAGCAAGAACAACAAGCTTTCATGTACATGAATAACGCATTCTTATTCTATATTGCTTTAGTGTATATATTGAAATAAAATATATATCAAATCTTAACTACATATAGATTTCAAAGCTATTCAGGGTTAGGGTTATAGGGTCAGGGGATACACGGTTTACAAAACAGTAGGGATGGGTATCGTTAAGGTTTTAACGGTATTACTACTTTTATCGATACCACTTATCGATCCGGTACTTTAACGGTACTCTTATCGGTCCTTTTTGTTGTGTTTTTAATAAAACACTTTATTTTTTAAATGTAAAATAAAATAATGATCTATAGCGTAACAAACAGCAATGTTTGAGCAAATATATATTATACAAACAAAATAAATCAAATAAACAATTTCTTTTGTAAAAGAATGTCCAGTGCTTTAAAGCAACACAGTTGGGGCAGGTAGACTGCAAAAGAACTGGGCTTAAAAGTTATACATGTTTGGAACTACTTGCAATGTACACTACAACATTTAAGTGTATGTATTTCATCACTACAAATTCATTATTAGTGTTACGCCTTCAGCATCGGATCCCGCCCCGCTCTTCACTCCTTCACTCTCCCCGGAACTCTAATGGACTTCACTTCCCAGAAAACATTGCACTGCCTCACCTGTTCTCCATCACCGATCATCAGCATTCATCACCGGCACCTGTTTGAACTCGTTACTGGACTCACTGTTTGTGTATTTAATCCCTGTCTTTCTGTTTAGTCGCTGTCCGGTGTGGTTGTATGTTACGTGTTGTTTACGGCTGTTCTGACTACAGATTTATCTAGTCATTATTGTTCTGCTCTTGGATTATGCCGTGTCTGTTCTAGGGCTGTAGCTATCGAATATATTAGTAATCGAGTATTCTACCGAAAATTCCATCGATTAATCGAGTAATCGGATAAAACCCATTTTTGCTTAATTATAGAGCAATATTAAATATACAAGAAAAAATAAGACAGGTTTAATAAGACCTACTAATTGGTTTCCTTTCTTAGAAAAAAATCAACATTTTTATTTTTTAAATGCATATTATACAACAATATTTTGTATCAAAAGATGCAAAAACAAATAAAAATAACTTTCAAATGACTTTATCAAGTATCAAACTAAGGCATACAATAAAGTAAATAAATAAATAATAATAATAATACAAAAACACTGCCAAAAACTTTCTTTACTAAAAGTTTCAAAATCTACAGTTCAGTCATTTGTGGCATTTAGGAGGCAAAAATGTGTGGACAGGAACTTGGAACAAGAGTCCAAACATAGTTTCACATGGAGTTCACAACTTTTTTGGACGGTAAATTAATTCCTTTGCTAAGTATAAACTGTTAAATAATCTTTTCTTTCCTCTACAGGTATTTATCTAGCACTGCAAAAACATTATAAACTTAGGAAAGCACTTCTTAGTACTATTGTTGATGTGTCTCCTAATATTTGTAAGTCGCTTTGGATAAAAGTGTCAGATAAATGACTAAAAGTAAATGTAATGTAAATAATCCGGTGGTGCCCCCTCCGCATCCGTCGTGCGGTATATTTTCACAGAATTACACTGGCCGTCGTGGTTTATCCCTTAAATAATTGACACGCATCATTTAATCTCGATTAGCAGCCAATCACACTGATTTAACGCTAAATGACATTGACTTTACCTGGTCTCGGGTGATGGTCCTTCGGTCTCTGAGTAGAGTGGATGTTTTCTTTTGAGATGCTGCAGCATAGACGATGTGCTGTTGTGGTATGCTAACTCGATCTTGCAATGGACACACCACAGCGTTCTCTTTATTTTTCAATTTGAAATGATCCCAAACCTTGGACATTTTCTGTCGTTTCCTCCTGTTTATTTCTTCTGTTTGCATCGCCATTGTTATCGCACCCTTCCATTTTGCAGCCTACACTAGTTGGCGCTCGCGCCCTCAAATCAAAACACCGCCAACTCCTTCCTTGCGTCTCCTTCCGCTTTGTGTGCGACGTAAGCGCATTGTGTCGTAAGCGCAAAATCATTGTGAAAACGTGAGCTTTAAAAATTTTAAAAGAGCCTCTTAAAATTAATTAAAAGAGTCTTCGAGGCAGAGGAATTTGCCTCGATCATTTTTTGTAATCGAGTTACTCGAGTTACTGGAGGAATCGTTTCAGCCCTAGTCTGTTCTCTGCTCGTGGATGAGCGATCCTGTACCTTTTCCTGTGGAGAAGTTAACCAGTGTGATTATTCTGTTTGTCATTTACCTGAACCTGTTTGCACCAGCTTGTTATCCAAGACTGCCTTTTCAGTAAAGACTTTAGTTATTTTACCCTGTTTTGTCTGTGCCTTTCCTCTCGTCAGCACACCCCGTAACAATTAGGTCATTTCTACTTTATCATTTCTTAATAAGCATAGTTTATTCTTATTAATCTATTTGTAGATGCAGTACTGTAAAGGCATTATTAATGTCTATGATTTATTTAGCTTACTGCAGAAAAAATACGTAGGTTATTCATAATTTAACTGAACGTGATGTATTTATTAAATACTAATTTAGAGAGACCTTATAGGATGCTTATGTCATTGTTATTTGGGAAGACTGCTAGCACATTTACCTGAGGAGGTGGATGATGAACTAACTAGGCAGTCGAAAACTTTTCAATTCTCTGTCGCACATGATGAACTTTTGAAAGATGTTTTGACGGATTGCTTGTGTTTCCGCCCTTACAAGCTAAAATCTTGTTGCACGTGTTGTAATGATCATTGTCTGCATCCACTCGAGTGAAATGTAAACACACTTTAGACCGTTTGCTTCTCTCCACCATCGTCACTCTATTAAGCGCGAGCTTTCGTGTTGTGTGCGTGTGCGCGCACTCGGTGTACTCAGGGACAGACAGGGACATTTCGCGCATGATGGATAAAAATGCAGGTTAATGTCTAAATAGGCTATTATCGTAAATTAGAAATGGTTGGACAGTTAAAATGCGCAAGATAACGTTTATTTAGCATTAATAAACAGGACTATATGTATTTTCTTCATTTCTCCAGTACCGAAAGCAGAACTGATAGCGTCAGAGCTTATCGATACTTCGGTCTTTCATAATTTAGCACCGGGGCTAGTTTAATACCGGGTTTCGGTACCCATCCCTACAAAACAGTGAGCACGGATTGGAAACTGGTTGGCACCTTTGGGAAAAATGTTAGAATCTGTGCATTACAAAACCTTGACCACAGATTTGCATGTCTTGTTTTTTGTCTCCACCAGGTGACCTCGCGGGATCCATACACGTATTTAATCCTAATTTATAGCAAGAAGGAAAAACATCACAAAGATCACCTGTAAGTGCCTGTAAGTATATAATAATTCATATTCATTATAAAGTGTGTATGTTTTTGTTTTTGCTGTCATTTGATGATCCTGTTTTAGTCTTCACCATTACAATCTATGACCTTTACTACGGTCAGTATCTTACACATCGTGGTTATGATTAAAACTGTTACTGTAGATGCATCTTTAGCTTTTTACTTGCTGAACCTGCATTTAATATTCAGCAGGTGTTTGATTGTTTATTTCTGTGGTTTGATTGCTGCTCTTCAAAGCAATAATTGTGTGTTTTAGTTTTTGTAAAGCTTCACATATACTTTGTGTCACTGGGCTCTTAAAGCACAATAATATAGAGCTGAATCTGACAGAGTCACAGCGCTAATAATGAGTTCAGTAGATGTATATGATGTTTTTGACTGAATCTGAGAATCAGAGGGATTTCCAGTATCACTCCATGATTGAACGTCTTTCCATATTAAATACTGAGGTTCTCTGTTTGGAAACTGTCTGTACCAGTAAAGTCTAACACCACTGCTACTGGTGTCATATGAATATTTTACCTGTAATGATCAGTGAAATAAGAAGCAGGTGTGTGTTCACGTTTCTGAAGTCAGATCAGTTGTATGTTGATGTTCTCTGTGATGGGATTTCTGTTACTGTCAGTCTCTGCGCTTCACACATAAAACCACATGAAACTTCCTGCAGTCATGCAGTTATGTGCTTTACAACATCAGGAAAATCAGACCTCTTCTGACTGAGTACAAAGCTCATAATCCAAGCTTTTGTCCTATACATCAGCACATCTGTCATTAATTAACTATTGAAAGCCCCAATCACACCCTCATCTGATTACCCCACTGAATACCTGTAGGAACGTATCAAAATAAAGTGTTTGACACTGGCCTTTAGGACAGAAACTGCACCTTCTTACCCTAATTTACTCCCACAGGTGTGTGTTTCCTTTCACTGTCTGTGATCAGTAAATGAACAATGCCTTCTGTTTATACACTTGACCGAACCTTAAAAATCCTTCACTTTCATTGTGTATCGTTGTTTATAGTTATTAAAAAGATATTTAAACACTCTTTAAAACACTTCTGTTCTTATTTAAAACTGTACTTATTATTAGCTTTAAAGGCAAAAGCTAAAATTCTCTCGTCCTCATTTGTAAATGAATGGACTTAAATGATGGAAGAAAAGAAAAGCATTTTACTGTACAGTTTGTTTTAGAGAAACATACACTGAGGTTTATTTACAATCGCTTTTAAACTTTCTTTATTTAACTAGCTATCAGCTAACATTGCAGTAGTGTTACATGATGAAGATGAATTTTATTGTCTGATTACAGTGTATTATGTTTTTGTGAGTGTTGAATGTGGTTTAGTCACAGTGGTCTTCAGATCACAATAATACACAGCAGAATCACACACATGAAGATCCTGAATTATCAGAGGAACTGATTTTGTGTCCAATCTGGCATCAAATCTGTCTTTAAAATCAGAGCTGTTGCTTGATCCAAATTTGTATCTCATCAGTATATATTCAGGGTGTTTGTTTGAGCGCTGAATGTACCAGTAAAGATATGGAGCAGTTTGAAGTGTTTCATATTCACAGTTGAGAGTAACCTGCTCTCCATCAATGACAGATCTTTAATCTCTTGATTGATTCACAATGTCTTTAGTAAAAGATCCTGTAATGCAGAAGAGAACAGTCACATAACCAGTGAGATTTATAGAAAAATAGCAAGAAAAGGTTTCTGAAAGATTTCTGATAGCTTACCATAAAAATTGAAGATAAAAATGAATAAAATAAATAACCTATAAATCATATTGGATCAATTCTCGTCACGTAAATGATCAGCTGTAGGAGACGCATTGATTGCTGCTCGTCATGTTGTTGATGTCATGATAATGTTCAAAAACTGATGAGATTCTTACAGTCAAGGCTTAAAATAATCTGATTCAAGTGTTGTCATGTATGTGTAGATATCGCCATCCTCAGGCTAAAAGTGATTTTGCATTTACAAATAATGTTAGAATACAGTAGATCATAACACCACCTAAAGAGATCAACAATTTAGTATTAATGCAAGTGGAAAAATTTGAAAGAACAAGCAATTAGTTGAAAACATTTATGTTAAATTAAATGTAATGAATGGTGTTGATATGAGTTCATACAATTGATTGCAGCACATGCAAGTTTTCTGTTATTAGTTTTGGATGCAGCAATAACTGTGAAGGTAAAACCACAAAAAACTATGTTTAATGCTATGCAAATTAGTATAACACAGAGAAGAAAGGGTGAGAAAATCCCCTCTGACATCATCAGCCAATCACAGCCCTGGAAAATGTCCTTATCAGAAATGTATTGTTCTAAGTTTCTGGCCCCTGTGCTATATGAAGCATAACAGATCACCAGCTCCCCGCAGAGACTGGAACAGAGCAACCACGTTCTCAGCCTGCTGTCCACGAAGGCAATAACAAATGTCTGCAACAAGATTAAGCCCAGGAGAGCAACCTTCACTTCAAGGTACCTTCAAAATGTTAAGGTGGAACTAAATTACGGTATCATAATAATATATGGTAAATGTTTATTTACATAAAATTCTGTGACATTGTTTTATATATGCAATACTTTCAGTTAAACTAAAGAGGCCACTATCTACTCTTTAATGTTCTTCTGATATCCATAAACTCCTTCTCTGATTATTATTATAATAACAGCGAAACTCTTTCATTGATTGATTTATCCAGACTTGATCAAAACTCCCAAACACCTTTAGTGTCCTGTGTGAAGTGTACTTTTAATTGATGCCCTGTATGAAAATCACAACACCAAGAATCATTCTCACTAAGAAACTGAATGTTTTTAGTTTTTAGATATGGTTAAATGCAGTAATAGAATCAAAACAGAGATTAAATGTTTCATTTATATCAGTAAGCTAATACTTACATGAATAAGAACAGAGAGGAAAATAGACAATAAGTGAACAAAACATTAAAGCAAATGTTTTTAATTATAAAAGTCATATTCATATTCACATATTCATCATGTATTGAGCCAGTAAACCTGTATAACTAAATCGTTTTAACTTAAATTTAACTTTTTGTTTTTTGTTTTCTTCCCTTTTGTCTTTTTCTTCGTCTTTACTTTCGTTTCGGCAGGGTGATTGCAGACCTAAATGGACAAATACTTTTATTAATCATCATGAGGCGTGGTGATGACAACGCGCGGTTTCACCAATGAGAGCGTCGTGATGGATGATTAAAGGCACCTGTGCAGGAGTCGTGACTGCTCTTGCACGCTACACATGGCTTTTGTCCTTTGATTTTTGTCTTGCGTGCTGGTTTGTGCATGTTTGTGTGTTTAACAGACATCGGTCATGTTGAGCTCTGTTGTGTCACCGCTTCTGTTTGTCCAGTAAAACAGTTCATGTAGTTTATGACTGAAGACAGTTGTTTGGTTTGTCATTTGTGGTGTTTGTTACAGTTCAAGCTAAATACTGTAAAACATTAAAGACAAAGATCAGTACAAAATACAGCAATAAATCAACAGCAGAAGTGTAAAGAAATAAATAACCGTCACTTGTAATTATTAATGACAGTGAATTTCAAAACAAAATTATAATTTAACCAGTAAATGAATAACTCACTCTAGTGTCTCTAGTTTACAGTTTGGATCCTTCAGTAGATCAGAGAGCAGCTTCACTCCTGAATCTCCTGGTTTATTATATCTCAGATCCAGTTGTTTCAGGTGTGACGGGTTTAATATCAGAGCTGAAGTCAGAGCAACAAAACCTTCATCTCTAATACTGCAGTTATTCAACCTACAGAGAGAGAAAAACTCCTCACACTTACAACAGATAAAGACATGAATTATATTTGTGAGTTTGACTAACAGGACCAGTATATAAAAAGAAAGAGAAATGAAAACTGATAAATATTGATCATATAAATTCAATTGATCCTGAACAATTATTTATCTATTTACAGTTAAAATATATGGTGTTCAATCTAAAATCCTTTAACAAGCACAGAAAGCACTGAGATGATGTATGTAGGTTTAGTTTCACTTGTTTTAAAATTGTATAAACATGAACACATGAACACATGAACAAGGGCCCTCGCACCCATGGCACTGACACCCAGTGCATTGATGAAACCAGTGCACGTTGAGCCAGTAAATACGCAGGGAATATGTAAAAGTCATTTAGCACTATGACTATAACTGAATTTTGGCCATTGGATGTATTCAAAGCCAGGACTTTTATCAAACATGTGAAGTTTGGGGCAGATTGGATGTTTCTAGCACATTTGTCACTTGATGGCATATTTTAATGTGTTTCTCATAATTTCTGTTAAATTCATGTCATTTCCTGTTGCCAGCAGGTGGCGCTATGACTTTTACTAAATATTGTCTTGTAGATTTAATATTGTTTTGTAAATGTAATTTTGTTGGACATTGTATGCCTGAGTTACAACAAATTGCTGTTTTGTGATGTTACCAGTTGGTGGCGCTATGACTGTAGCTGAATATTGTCATGTAGATGTTTTCAGGTCATGACCCTTATCAAACCTGTGAGCCTAAAGTAGAGCTTAGATTCTCTGCCCGAGCCCGGACTCGGGTCGGGCCCTTGATAAAGCACGTCACGTGTCATGCGCAGCGTCTCGTCCACTTGCACTCGGAGTCTCGCACGCGCGACGCATCACACCTGCTGTGAGCTTAAGTGCAACATGGAGCTGGAAGAGCAATTTCAAATTTCAAATTTGTACAAAAAGAGAGTCTGTAGTAGCCTACGTGTTTTAGCCATTAAATAAGCACATTTAGTTTTAAGTTTAAGTATTGTTTTGAAGAAAGATTTTCTTTAAAGTGAATTTCGTTTAGTATAAATTGTATCTTAATTTTAATACATTTTTCATCAACCAATTACCTGGATTTAATACATAAAAAGCAATATAGCAGACAATATAATAATGACATGGATAGCCGATACGCGGTCACACTTACACCATTTGAAACTTGTAACACGCTGTCACCGAATTTACAAATGCACATCTTGCTTGTTGCTCACACACATATTATGTTGAAATAACAATATGTTGAAGTAACATTATTAATTATAATAAATATTTAAGAATATTTGATTGAAAGCTGAATGTTGTGCTTGTTCAATTTAATAAAATTAAAACTTTAATTAGGCTATGATAATTAAAATAATTGAATATTTAATATTGAGTGGCCAATTTTTGATCATTTATTAATAGTATTTATATAATAGCCTATATATATATAACTGCGTAGGTTCACCCTGTAGCCTAAATGATCTAGCACAGCAGCACCTGCGTTAAAAAAAATAAAAATCTGGCGCCGCCCCTGGTTATAACGGCCCACATATTAAAAATGGTCGGGTTTAAATCGGGCTCGGGCTCATAATTACAGTGAACGTGTCGGGCCGGGCCGGGCTCGGACACAACGTGCTCGGGCTCGGGTAGGGTCGGGCTTGATTTGTTGGGCCCGATCTAAGCTCTAGCCTAAAGGCATTTTGGACATTGTTTGCCTGGTATTAGTTAATTACTGTGTAAAACATGACATTGCCTGTTGCCAGCAGGTGGCGCTATGACTCTTTCTAAATATTGTCATGTAGATGTTTTCAGGCCATGACCCTTATCAAACCTGTGAAGTTAAGGGCAGTTTGCACATTGTTTGCCTGAGTTACAACAACTTCCTCTTACATAGTGAAACATCAAACTTTGTCAGGTTGCCCTGGACACACCCTTCAACAGCAGGTGGCGCTATAACTATAAATGAATACTGGCATGTCGATGTGTTCAGGACAGGACTATTATCAAATGCGAAGTTTGGGTCTTTGGACATTGTATGCCTAAATAACAACAACTATCTGTTTCATGGCAAAACATTGAACATTTGGCAGGCCGCCACGGACACGTGAATCAACGAAAAGTCAAGTCCTTCACAATTTAGCATAGCAAAGGCCTTAAGGTGAGAATCACCAAATATGATGTTGATCTGATGAAAACTTTAGGAGGAGTTTGTTAAAGTACAACACCTGAAAAAGACAAAAATTGTGGAGAAAATTCTAAATAACTGACTTCCTGTTGGGTTTAGGGCTTGGTACCCCCTTGGGACTTTTTGGTATGTTTTGGGATGATACAAGAGCCCAGTGAATTTCATGCATGTATGTAAAACAATGCGAGGGTCGCTTCATTGAACTTTTGTAGGTGGTGCTATAGAGTTTGTCCATGACTAATGCTGAAACGTATACCACATGTACATTTTTACCACGCTTGAGGCGTGTGCAAAGTTCCATGACCTTTGGAGCAAGTTTAGTCTCTCAAAACTGCGATTTATTTCGGAGAAGAAGAAGAATAAACTGAGCAGATACAATAGGGCACTGTACCTACGGTAGAGCTGAAGATCTTTGCCCGAACCCGACGGGACCCAACGCTGACTCAGCTTGCGCTCCGGCTTGTGTGGTAAATGAGTGGTCATGTGATGTGTTTCGATTAGCGCGAGAAAGATGTGAAAATGGATGCTGAGGAGGTGAAACGGCTTGCCTCCGGCGATTACGTTTTAAACAGAACTTGCTAAATTTATAGCTTATTTAGAGTACTGAGATGTTACGATGTTACAGAGGACTTACTTTATTTCTTTGTTCCAACTTCCAAGTGGCCTGTAGTCTACGTTAGTCAAGAATAAATTATGTTAAAACATGTATAAATGACTCATTCTTGACGAAAGAATAATGTCGGGCTGTAAACGGATTCGGGCTATTAAAAAGCTGTCAATCAAAATGTACTTGTCGGGCTCGGGCCCTGTACAGCTCTAACCTACAGTGCAGCCTATAGGGCGCTAATGATAACAAGGTCTTACTTACTATGCAATAATTTCTCATTACTGTAACTATCTAACAGTATGATGATACTCACTCTAGTGTCTCTAGTTTACAGTTTGGATCCTTCAGTAGATCAGAGAGCAGCTTCACTCCTGAATCTCCTGGTTTATTATAGCTCAGATCCAGTTGTTTCAGGTGTGACGGGTTTAATCTCAGAGCTGAAGTCAGAGCAACAAAACCTTCATCTCCAATACTGCAGCCAGACAACCTACAGAGAGAGAAAAACTCCTCACACTTACAGCAGATAAAGACATGAAATATAATTGTAAGTTTGACTAATAATTGTAACTATTTACAGTTAAAATATATTGTGTTCAATCTAAAATCTTTTTAACAAGCTTTGAGGTGAGAATAAATATGTAGGTTTAGTTTTACTTGTCTTTTAAAATTCAATAAACATGAACATTTAATAAATATTGAATAAAAATAGGATCTTACTTACTATGCAATAATTTCTCATTACTGTAACTATCTAACAGTATGATGATACTCACAGTAGTGTCTCTAGTTTACAGTTTGGATCCTTCAGTAGATCAGAGAGCAGCTTCACTCCTGAATCTCCTGGTTTATTAAAGCTCAGATTCAGTTGTTTCAGGTGTGACGGGTTTAATCTCAGAGCTGAAGTCAGAGCAACAAAACCTTCATCTCCAATACTGCAGCCAGACAACCTACAGAGAGAGAAAAACTCCTCACACTTACAACAGATAAAGACATAAAATACAGTTAGGTATATATATATTTGGACACAGGCAACATTTTCATTTTTTCAGGTATTTACCAAAACATATTTAAGCTATAGTTATATAATGGATATGGTCAGAAAGTGCACATTCTAAGGTTTAATTTGAGGGTATGTACATCCAAATTGGCGATAGGGTTTAGCAATTATAGCTCTTAAGAGTAGACAACCCCCCTTTTTCAAGGGACCAAAAGTAATTGGACAATTGAATCAAAAGCTGTTTCATAGCCAGGTGTGGGCTATTCCTTCGTTATTTTTTCATCAATTAAGCATGTAAAAGGTCTGGAGTTGATTCTAAATGTGGTAATTGCATTTGGGTTCTATTGCTGTGAACCAACATCATGCGTTCAAAGGAGCAGGCCATTGTAAGGCTTCAGAAACAAAACAAATCTGTCAGAGAGATAGCAGCAACATTAGGAGTGGCCAAATCAACAGTTTGGTACATTCTGAGGAAAGAAGAACGCACTGGTGAACTCAGTAACATAAAAAGGCCTGGACGTCCACGGAAGACAACAGTGGTGGATGATCACAGGATCCTCTCTATGGTAAAGAAAAAACATTCACAACATCCAGACAAGTAAAGAACACTGTCCAGGAGGTAGGCATATCACTGTCAAAGTCTACAATTACAATTCACGAGAACAAATATAGAGGGTTCACCACAAGCTGCAAACCATTTATAAGCCTCAAAAATAGAAAAGCCAGATTAGACTTTGCCAAAAAACATGTAAAAAAGCCAGACCTGTTCAGGAAAAGCATCCTTTGGACAGATGAAACTAAGGATAACCTGTACCAGAATGACGGAAAGAAAAAAGTGCGGAGAAGGCTTGGAACAGCTCATGATCAAAAGCACACAACATCATCTGTAAAACATGGTGGAGGCAGTGTGATGGCATGGGCATGCATGGCTTCCAGTGGCACTGGGTCACCGGTGTTTAATGATGATGTGGCAGAAGCAGCCGGATGAATTCTACTGTCAGCCCAGATTCAGCCAAATGCAGCAAACTTAATTGGACGGCGCTTTACAGTAAAGATGGACAATGCTCCAAAACACACTGCAAAAGCAACAAAGTAGTTTTTGAAGGAAAAGAAGTGGAATATTCTGCAATGGCCGAGTCAATCACCTGATCTCAGCCCAGTTGAGCATGTATTTCATTTGCTGAAGGCAAAACTAAAGGCAGAAAGACCCACAAACAAGGAACAACTGAAGACAGCTGCAGTTAGAGACTGGCAAAGCATCAGAAAGGAGGAAACCCAGTCTTTGGTAATGTCCATGGGTTCCAGACTTCAGGCAGTCATTGCCAGGAAAGGATTCTCAACAAAGTATTAAAAATGAACATTTTATTTATGATTATATTCATTTGTCTAATTACATTTGAGCCCCTGAAAAGGGGGGACTGTGTATCAAAATGGTTGCAGTTTCTAAAATGTGTACTTGATATTTATGTAATTCAACTTGAATTAAAGCTGAAAGTCTGCACTACAAATTCATTTGGATTGTTTTTTTTTTTCATTTTATTCTGCTGGCATACAAAGCCAAACGTATGAAAATTGTGCCTGTGTCCAAATATATATGGACCTAACTGTTGTGATGGAAATTTTCTTAGTTAATGTTTTTACTAATATGGTGATGTTCTCACATTTAATAAGTTGTCATTTATAGAATATGACTAATACTAGTAACCTAAACTAACAGAAAATATATGTATTTAGTAGTGTTGAAAAGTAACCAGCTTAGTGAGTGAGTCGTACTAACAGAACATGATGTCTGTGGTTAATGTGTATAAATACTGTAAAAGCGGAAGAGAAGACTGCCTTCTCTTTCTGCAACTCTGTGTGAGACTGAACGCCTCTCATGAGATTAAATCCTTATCTGACTGCACGATTCGGGTCTCCTCTTTGGTATATCTATCGTATCCAGCTAAAAATTCCACGACAGTAATGGCGACGAGGATCGGATCGCTCAACTGAGGGAATCAAGGAAGATTGGCTGATCACCCCACAGAAATAGGAAAAAATCTGCTGGCCCAACCCCGTGCTTCAGGGAAGGGGAATCGCCTGGGTTCCTAAAGTGACGCGATCCCGAAGAACCGACGTGTGGAAAGTGATTAGCTTGGGTGAGTTAATTTTCTTAAAGTGTCTAGAGAGAGATATATCGAGTGTAAGACCGCACTATAACCGTGTCTGAGAGTGTAAGACCGCCCTATAACCGTGTCTGAGAGATATATCGCAGCATAGCTCAACAGTGCTTGAACCAGCTCGTTCTAAAGTTGTTGGGGACGCAGTAGACCACGTAGAAGAAAAATGGGACAAGGAAGTTCCAAAGAGATAGAGCCAGATTGGAACGCGCCAATCGTGCAGGCAATGATAAGAAGGTATGGGCATGATAGTACAGATGCTCTGGAATTATGGTGTACAAATTTTGATTTTCCTGTGAAAGGCACGTTTAGTGTCACTAAAACAAATGAATTAGACAAAAAGGTACAGACCTATTTTAAGGAGAGGGGAAAACTGAGTAAAAAGGATAAAGAAAAGAAAACTATGCATAATGGGTGTATAAGAAAGTGGAAATGTGAGGCAGAAAGATTAGAAGAGAAAACACATAATGCTGAATTGTGAAAAGCAGAACAAAGAAACCAGAAAGGGCGGTGGCTCGGGTGCAGCAGTTTCGTGTGCAACCCCACCGTATAATACAAAAATGCTCTATCCTGATCTGTCTTCTGTTCCTTCCTACACATGTGTTATGTTGCTACCTGAGGACAACCGAGCACCTCCACGACGCCCCCCACCCGTCCTTACATCTCCTCCAAGAGCCTCCACGCCAGTGGCGACAGTGGACCGGGGAGTCTGTGGATGAATATCTCGATCACCTTATGTCAGAGCTGCAAAAGTTTTCCGGCCTAGACAAACCACAAACCTGGGACGGGCCAATGTCTCTGTTTGAGAGCTATTTGAAAGACAACTTTGTAAAAGGACTGTTAGCCCCACTGAAGAAGGAAGTTGAAAAGTCGTGCATTGGGCTGCCGTTGGCCAGACTGGAAGA
This sequence comes from Beaufortia kweichowensis, assembly GCA_019155185.1. Taxonomy (NCBI): domain Eukaryota; kingdom Metazoa; phylum Chordata; class Actinopteri; order Cypriniformes; family Gastromyzontidae; genus Beaufortia; species Beaufortia kweichowensis. The sequence goes on along the minus strand of CM032797.1, from coordinate 3,936,678 downwards.
TGTCCGCCGTCACGCCCTGCACGCAGAACACCTGCTGGGTTCCAAGAAGGAGTGAGCCCTAGCACAAGCTGAGCGCAATATGAACAGTGCTTTTGCCCTAATGGCCATGAGGGAGAGAGGAGGCCCTGGTCTAAGAGGGCGAAGGGGAAAAGGCAGGCGAAGGGGAAAAGGCAGGGGAAGAGGGAGAGGAGGAGGACCAGACTACAACCCTAACGTCTGTTTCAACTGTGGCAAGACTGGACATTGGAGAGACCAGTGTCCAGAACCGAGACGTCCACGACCCGGAAACGAACAAAGGGCGGAGGGGGCTGACGGAGGCTCGCCGTCATCTTTTCTGTCATCTCCCGATGAGTATTATTTCCTTTCTGCTTGCAATGAAAACCTGCTTTGCATTCCCGGCACTGCATACACGCTTGCTCAGCTGCACTCATACAAGTTAATGCCAACATTGACTATCACAGTAGGGAATGTAGACGTGAAATTTTTAGTAGACTCAGGTGCCACACACTCTGTGTGCCGCAGTAAAGAAGTGAAACTAACCCCCTCCTCTCGAAGTGTTACTTCCCTTTCAGCTACAGGACATGTAGTTAAAGAGTTTCTCACAACCAGTAAGCTGCCAAGTTGATAATCATATTTTCACACACCAGTTCTTAATCAGCACGTGCTGTCCCATTAACCTGATGGGAAGAGATTTGATGTGTAAAATAAATGTATGTCTGATGAGTGATGAGAATGGAGTGAAAGTGGCCATGTCTCCACAGTGTGTTCTGTGTATCCCTGTATGTGTTTGAATGGCTCCTGCTGGAGCGTCAGGATGATTTGGATTGTGTGGTCCCTTATGGACAATTTACTAACCCATATGAGAGAATGCAACTCTCTGAGCTTCATTGTACGTGTTTTGTTACAACAACTCCAACCACAGAGTTTTTGAGTGAATGGTCTAGTGCGAGTGAGGAACAGCTGTGGGTGACTTCCGTTATTTGGGACGGGATGTGGGCTGCGGGTTTAGTTGAGCTCACTGAAGCACAAGCGAAAATGTTCAATGTCTTTGACTCTGTACCACATGTTTGGGCATTGGGCATTCCCGACCCGTCAAAACCGTTCACCCAGTTCGTAGACGAACGAGCTGGGTTCATGCATTCTGTCCTGTGCCAAATGCATGGAGACCGTCTCCACCCTGTGGCCTATTTTTCTGATCCAGTGTCACGCGGGAACCGTGCAGCTCACGCTGCTGCCAAAGCAGCTGCTGCATTGCCTGTGGAACATCAAATGTTGTCACAGCCCACCCCCTCTTTAACACTGAAAGAAATGCAATACCTTGCCTTGCCTGCAGACCACAAAAAGTGGCAGCATGCAGGCTGCACCAAACGTGATGGCATATGGTACGGTCCGGCAGGGAAACCATGTCTTCCATCCCAATTGTTCCCTGCTTTTTGTATATTGACACATGGGTTAGACCATGTGTCAAAGGGAGGCATGTTGAATGCTATAAAAGAACACTGGTACACCAAGGGCTTCTCCACACAAGCACAAAAATTCTGTGACAAATGCATCACATGCATCACAAATAATGCTGGCAAACAAACAAAGATGACACAGTCTGCCCACCCCCAACCAGACCAGCCTTTTGACCACCTCATGATGGACTACATCGAGCTCACACCAAGTGAAGGAAAAAAGTACTGCCTGGTAATGGTAGATATGTTCTCCAAATGGGTGGAGGCCATGCCTACGAAAAGGGCAGATGCAGACGCTGTGTGCAAGATGCTCCTGAAGGAGGTGATCCCAAGGTGGGGTCTGCCAAAACGCATTTCCAGCGACAATGGCAGTCATTTCGTTAACCAAGCTGTCCAGATATTGAGTGAGTACTTTGGTATTGACTTAAAGACCCACTGTGCCTATCATCCCCAGTCAGGAGGGGCAGTGGAAACAGAAAATGGGACATTGAAACAGAAGTTGACAAAGCTGTGTGAAGAAACAGGTGAAAAATGGACCTCAGTATTACCAATTGCATTAATGTACATGAGACAGAGAACGAGGTCAAGAGTGAACTTCTCCCTTTGAGATAATGTTTGGGAGAGCACCACAAGTAATCTGGGGCAGCCCTGGGGTACCAGTGGGGGGGATCATGCCCATGAGGGAATGCTTGCATATTGTATGAAGCTACGTTCTGTCGTGTCTGTTGTGTCTTCACAGGTAAAGGCGAGCCTTCCAGTGCCAGCCGGAGAGCAACTGCATGACATCGAACCAGGGGACTTCGTAGTGGTGAAGGATTTCAGGAGGAAACATTGGAGAGCCAGGAGGTGGCTGGGACCGTTTCAAGTCCTGCTGACATCGCAAACAGCCATCAAAGTCGCTGAAAGAGCTACTTGGATCCACGAGAGCCAATGCAAAAAGCTGAAGAACAAGCTATCAGATGGAGATACACCACATATGCACCAGAACACAAACAGTGTTATAAAATGACAGCGACATTTAACCCGAAGAAAGGGAGAATAGACACGTCAAGATGTCCGGATGGGGCAACCGCCGAGATGGGAAGCATGACGGAGGGAATTAAGGTAGTATATAAAGTTAAGGGCAAAGGACCTTTCTATTATCGTAAAAATTCTCTTACTCTTTGTGGTAGATATAAGGGAAAGGGAATCAGCCCAGCATTTAACGTAACAATAATCGGAGTGAGTAGAGATATGGCAGGAGAATATAAGTGTATGTGGTGGACAGAAGGTACAGATTATGGACAAACTGTTAGAATCAATGTCCTCCCGGCAGGAAGGGTGAGCGAGACCATAATAGAGAGTCCCAAAATTGAAAATAGAGAAGATGATGAGACAGACGGAAACAATGAGTCAAATGAAGTGAATAAAGAAGCTGAAGTAGCATTAGCAAAATGCCAGGGAAATCATGCATGTGCCTTATCCCTGCTTCAGAGCGAGTCAGTGAATGTATCACACTGTTGGTGGTGTCTGCAGCTAGCTCAGAGATGGAAAGCCAAACCCATTAGAAACCCTGTAGATAAAGAAATGTTAACACATTTACCGTGTGCTATGCAACATCTATTTAGAATAAATGATAGCTCATTTAACTGTATCCCAACAGAGAATCAGCAGATAGCATATAATGCAAGACCAATTGACGTAGAAAGAGAGTCAGGAGATGTGTGTCTGTGTAAAAATAGATCTGATACAGGAGGGTCAGACATAGGAATAAATATGTGTCAAAATAAGGTATGGATAAAAGTCAGGTTGAAAATAAGTGTGAACGGAATGGAGTAGGTTTTGATTGCCCATAGATAAAGCTGCTGTAGTTTGGGTATGTGGTAGTAGGGCTAGACGTGAGATGCCTAGAGGAAAGTGGACAGGATGTTGTTATCCAGCACTGTTGAACACTGGAAGTGTAATGTATAAAGAAGGTGTGAAGAGCAGGCGTAAAAGATCACTGGTTGAAAGTTTAGGGAAAATGCAGAACGAATATAGAGGAACAAAGTTGTGGGATCCGTGGACATCTCCTGCCGCAGGAATCGGCTGGAGTGTGTTGTTAGGAGGAGGAACGGCAGCCTCACTGAGAAAGTTGAATGGTTTAGCATGGCAGGTTCTGGCGAACAGCACAGAAAACGCACTTACACTGATTAATGATGAGATGAAAAAGTTAAGAGAAGTTGTAATTCAGAACCGCGTTGTTTTGGACGTCATTACCTCTGAACGAGGAGGAGTTTGCAAAATGTTGGGTGAAACGTGTTGTTTTCATATTCCTGATTATCATGACATATTACTGATGTTATTTCCTATATGAAAAACGTAGTGCAACCACCCGAGGACATGACAAGCCCGTGGTTGAATTGGCTGTCCCTACCCGGGTGGAAGCAATGGCTAAGTACTGCTGCTTTACCTATTTTAATGGTGTTCTTTATTGCTATAATATTAATCCCATGTGTATTCCAACTTTTGAGCAGATTTATTAGCAGAATGCTGAATATTAACCTAGCAAGATTAGGATATGTGAATTTAACTGATGTTGAAGCTAATGTTGAAGAGATGACAGGAACAGAACATGATGACTAGAGGGTTCATTGACGGACAGGGGGGAAAGGGCAGTGCTCACCCCCTGACCTGAGAAAATTTAGATGAGTTGTCTATAAATGATAAAAGGGAGGAATTGTAATGGAAATTTTCTTAGTTAATGTTTTTACTAATATGGTTATGTTCTCACATTTAATAAGTTGTCATTTATAGAATATGACTAACACTAGTAACCTAAACTAACAGAAAATATATGTATTTAGTAGTGTTTTTTAAGTAAGCAGATATGGCTATGAAAGTAACCAGCTTAGTGAGTGAGTCGTACTAACAGAACATGATGTCTGTGGTTAAAGATTAAATCTATGCAAGTGAGTGTATAAATACTGTAAAAGCGGAAGAGAAGACTGCCTTCTCTCTCTGTACCTCTGTGTGAGACTGAACGCTTCTCATGAGATTAAATCCTTATCTGACTGCACGATTCGTGTCTCCTCTTTGCTATATCTATCGTATCCAGCTAAAAATCCCACGACACTGTATGATTGTAAGTTTGACTAATAATTGCAATTATTTACAGTTAAAATATATGGTGTTCAATCTAAAATCTTTTAACAAGCACAGAAAGCACTGAGATGATGTACACCCCCGCTCAAAAGTTTGGGATCAGTAAGACTTGTAATGTTTTTTTAAAGAAGTCTCTTATGCTCATCAAGGATACATTTTTTTTAAATCAAAAATACAGAAAAAAATAATGTTTTTTATATGAATATACTTCAAAGTATAATTTATTCCTGTGATGCAAAGCTGAATTTTCATCAGCTGTCACTCCAGTCTTAAGTGTCACATGATCCTTTAAAAATCTGATTTAATCTGATCAATAATCTGATTTATTATCAGTGTGGGAAACAGTTGTGCTTTTCAACAGTTTTCAGGATTCTTTGATCAATAAAAGCTTTAAAAGAACAGCATTTATTTAAAACAGAAAGGTTTTCTAACAATATACACTGCTATTCAAATGTTTGGGGTCAGTACACTTTTATTCTTTCTTTTTTTGAAAGTAATTAATACTTTTATTCATCAAGGATGTGTTAAATTAATAAAGTGATAGCATAGATTTACATTGTTAGAAAAGATTTATATTTTGAATAAATGCTGTTCTTATTAACTTGTTATTTATCAAAGAATCCTGCCAGCACACCTGTTTCCAACACTGATAACACTAAGAATAAATCAGCATATTAAAATGATTTCTGAAGGATCATATGACACTTAAGACTGGAGTGACAACTGATGAAAACAAGTTTCACTGATCCCAAACTTTTAAGCAGCAGTGTATGTAGGTTTAGTTTCACTTGTGTTTTAAAATTTAATAAACATGAACACTTAATAAAAATTGAATGATAACAGGATCTTACTTACTATGCAATAATTATTGTATGATGATACTCACAGTAGTTTCTCTAGTTTACAGTTTGGATCCTTCAGTAGATCAGAGAGCAGCTTCACTCCTGAATCTCCTGGATTATTACAGCTCAGATCCAGTTGTTTCAGGTGTGACGGGTTTAATCTCAGAGCTGAAGTCAGAGCAACAAAACCTTCATCTCCAATACTGCAGCCAGACAACCTACAGAGAGAGAAAAACTCCTCACACTTACAGCAGATAAAGACATAAAATACAGTTAGGTCCATATATATTTGGACACAGGCAAAATGTTTATTTTTTCAGGTATTTACCAAAACATATTTAAGCTACAGTTATATAATGGATATGGTCAGAAAGTGCACATTCTAAGGTTTAATTTGAGGGTATGTACATCCAAACTGGCGATAGGGTTTAGTAATTACAGCTCTTAAGAGTAGCCAACCCCCCTTTTTCAAGGGACCAAAAGTAATTGAATTAAAAGCTGTTTCATAGCCAGGTGTGGGCCATTCCTTCATTATTTTTTCATCAGTTAAGCAGGTAAAAGGTCTGGAGTTGATTCTAAATGTGGTAATTGCATTTGGGTTCTATTGCTGTGAACCAACATCATGCGTTCAAAGGAGCTGTATATACAAGTGAAACAGGCCATTGTAAGGCTTCAGAAACAAAACAAATCTGTCAGAGAGATAGCAGCAACATTAGGAGTGGCCAAATCAACAGTTTGGTACATTTTGAGGAAAGAAGAACGCACTGGTGAACTCAGTAACATAAAAAGGTCTGGACGTCCACGGAAGACAACAGTGGTGGATGATCACAGGATCCTCTCTATGGTAAAGAAAAACCCATTCACAACATCCAGACAAGTAAAGGACACTGTCCAGGAGGTAGGCATACCACTGTCAAAGTCTACAATTAAGAGAAGATTTCATGAGAACAAATATAGAGGGTTCACCACAAGGTGGAAAACATTTATAAGCCTCAAAAATAGAAAAGCCAGATTAGACTTTGCCAAAAAACATGTAAAAAAGCCAGACCTGTTCTGGAAAAGCATCCTTTGGACAGATGAAACTAAGGATAACCTGTACCAGAATGACGGAAAGAAAAAAGTGTGGAGAAGGCTTGGAACAGCTCATGATCCAAAGCACACAACATCATCTGTAAAACATGGTGGAGGCAGTGTGATGGCATGGGCATGCATGGCTTCCAGTGGCACTGGGTCACCGGTGTTTCATGATGATGTGGCAGAAGCAGCCGGATGAATTCTACTGTCAGCCCAGATTCAGCCAAATGCAGCAAACTTGATTGGACGGCAGCTTACAGTAAAGATGGACAATGATCCAAAACACACTGCAAAAGCAACCCAGGAGTTTTTGAAGGAAAAGAAGTGGAATATTCTTCAATGGCCGAGTCAATCACCTGATCTCAGCCCAGTTGAGCATGCATTTCATTTGCTGAAGGCAAAACTAAAGGCAGAAAGACCCACAAACAAGGAACAACTGAAGACAGCTGCAGTTAGAGACTGGCAAAGCATCAGAAAGGAGGAAACCCAGTCTTTGGTAATGTCCATGGGTTCCAGACTTCAGGCAGTCATTGCCAGGAAAGGATTCTCAACAAAGTATTAAAAATGAACATTTTATTTATGATTTTATTCATTTGTCTAATTACATTTGAGCCCCTGAAAAGGGAGGACTGTATATCAAAATGGTTGCAGTTTCTAAAATGTGTACTTGATATTTATGTAATTCAACTTGAATTAAAGCTGAAAGTCTGCACTTCAAATTCATTTGTGTTAAGATTTATGTATCTGTTTTTGTAAAAGTCAATGTATGGTAAAAATTACTATGGCATGAATATTTCTGTTAATGATTTATCCTTTATTCTTTAAAGCAATGTATGGTTCCTTTTCTAGCATGACCGGTCCGCTATGGTCTTTTACTTTAGCGAGGCCTATGATTTAAGACATGTTCTGCTTTTTACTTTTAGCATGTGTCTCATGATCTGTATATCGAGGTCAAAAAGTTCTTCAAGATCTATGTGTTATATCTCCTTATATGGATGTTACTAACCACAATAAAAGGCTGCGAGGGAGAGAAGACTGAGAGAGAGAGCTGATGATCTTTGGATCGGAGAGACTGCTCTCTCCTCATGAGTATTATACACCAGTCTTGGTCTGATTGTTGTCTTTATTGATAGTAGCATTTGAGTAAACCTATCATCTTGGTCCTTCGAGCCGGATTCCAACATACCCGAAGATCAACGGTAGGGGAGACACGCCGAAGCCCGTCGGCGGCCGGATTCCATAGGAATTCGCCGAAAGTCCTGGTGGTGAAAATTCCTCGCCAGGCCGGCCTTAGGTTTCCCGGCTGGTGGTCTCAGATTGACGGAATTCAAGAAGCAGGACAAGAATCAGACGCAGTGCACTGGGTGAGCAAATCTTGAAGAATTTGCTAGATAGTAAATCTTGTAGAATTTACTAAATGTTGTCTTAGACCTTGAAGAGTCTAAGTAGGTAAATCTAGTAGAATTTGCCTGAAAGTAAATCTTGTAGAATTTACTGAAAGTTGTTTTAGACCTTAAAGAGTCTAAATGGGTAGATCTAGTAGAATCTACCAGTGAATATTGTGTGCATGGTATGCGTGTGTGTGTGAATGTCATGTTCAGGACACTGAATCAGCAGCACAGAGGAAACCTAACGGTGACAACAAAATCTGTGGTCTGACTGAAGTAGGTGCCCTGGACCTCTGAAACATTTAATTTTTTTTTTAATTTTTGTAGTACATATATATATTATCATTAATTATTAAGCATAGTCGACTTAGAAGTATAATTACTAAATACATAATTATGGGAAATTGTTGTGGCCGTTGTGTAGAACAGCCTGAATTGATAGGAGATGTGAAATATATGGCAAAATTAGGAGAAGATAATATAAAGTATGTTAACAAGTGGAAAAAGAAATATCAGTGGACAGGGAAGCTGAATGTAGAAGAATGTAAAAATCTAATGCAGAGATTAGAAATAAAGGCAGCAGTTAAAAGGGGAAGAAAAAAAAAAAGCGCTGAGAAGAATCCTAGGCTAAAGTCCTGTAAGAAGTAAGGCATTGGTTCTGGCGAGGGTTGCCTTCATCAGAAAAAACAACCTGATGAGACAGAGTGCAAACTCGTTAGGTTATTTGTTGTGTAGAGAAAGTGTATCAACAAATGTTAAGTTGTGTATTTGTATGATCTGTGTTTATTGTTAAGTGAGTATAAGGAAATCCGTCCTGGAGTAAATTACAGTAAATTGCAGGGGGTGAAGATCCCTGTCAATACTGCTTTTCTCCTGTGTTAATGAAAGTTGCAGTGAAAGAGTGAGTAAAACTGATGGGTTGCTCAGACAGAGTGTAATATGATTGGAAAAAAGGTTGGAGGGTGAATCTGCTATGGGTTGACAAGAAGGCTATCGCACAAACTGGCGCGCCATTATAACGTAAGCATATTTGCTTTTATTATAGTAATGGTTTGTGTGATATGCCTGAAGGTGAGCCTGTGGTGGTATGAGCACTTCAGTAAACTCTCTCAAATTGAACTAAGTTAAATGAGTCAATTGTTTTTGTGAAATACAAAGAAGATTCCAGATCTCAATAAGAATTGTGTGAGAGGTTGCTCAAGGTTGAGTGTGTTGTTTATGTGTTGAAAAGAAGAGTGTGTGAGAAAGTAAGTGTGGTAGGTGTTTGCGCAAACAAAAGAGAGTCTGAGAGAAACAGATGTGCGGCTGTGTGTGTGTATGTGAGGCTTGATAAGAAGAGAAGAGACAAATTTGCTCTATAGCTTTAAGGAGCAGTGGTTTTTGTGATTATTGGATAATCCTCGTATGAGAAGTGGTTAGTAATATATGTTGATGTGAAATATTTTTAACAGTATAAGCAGTATAAATAAAAAGTAAAGAGACAGTGAATTGAGAATAAAGTATAATAAGATGAGAAACTGTCAGAAAAATGGAAAAGTGAGACATGGGGAGTTCTATCCCCCTCCCCTTTAGAAACTAAAAAACGGAAGAGAGGGACATAGAGAGTTTCGTCCCCCTCCCCCTATAAACCCAGGTTACGAAACAGATTGACTAGATGAACCCATAGTAGACTGTGCAGCAGCCATACAGACTATGGGGATTTTTGAAGAACAACCAGAAATAGAAACACAAATGAATGGCGAATGGTGCAGGTTTTGAGAGCAGTGAATGAGGCAGTACGATCTTGTAACCCCCTGGTCCCAGATCCACATACGCTATTGAATCAGTTAAAACCAACATGTAAAGTGCTCACTGTAGTAGACATTAGCAATGCATTTTTCTCCATTCCCATACATCCAGATTCACAGTTTTGGTTTGCCTTTACCTTTCAGGGGAAGTCATATACGTACAATAGGTTACCCCAAGGTTATTGTGAGAGTCCAACGATTTATTCACAAGCAATTAGTAATTGTTTAGCAGCATTTAATCCTCCGATGGAAAGTCAAATACAATATATGTAGATGACATATTAGTGGCCTCTGACACTGAAGAACAATGCAGAATTGATTCTATAGCTTTGCTGCAGTATCTAGCAAAAACAGGAAATAAAGTCAAGAAACAGAAACTGCAGTGGGTAAAAAGAGAAGTTCAATACTTAGGGCACAGACTTACATCCGAAGGGAAATTTATACAAGCACAAAGAAAGCAGGCTATTTTAGCCGTACCAAAACCTGTAACAAAAAGACACATGATGTCATTTTTAGGATTGTGTAATTATTGCAGGGCTTGGATCCCTAGCTATGCTCAAAAGACACAGCCACTATTAGATTTCATTTATGGAAATGCCATGACATTGTCAGATCACATAGAATGGAATGAGATATGCAAAATGCCGCACCACCAAAAAGAACAAGAATACTGAAAACGCATAAGGTGCTGTAAAAACAATGATGATTTGATGTGTGTAGAGGATAAGCCTATTCTACCCAAAGCTTTATTTAAAGCAGCAGCAATATTGAGCCATGGGCCATGCCATGTCTCAACAGGAGGGATGGTAAATAGTATAGAGAAATACTTTAAAGCCTATGGTTTCAATTCTTACTCAAAAAATTTTTGTAAAGCATGTAGAGTGTGTATAAGACATAATGCACAGGGAAATCTGAGACCAAAGAGAGGACGTTTTCCAGAACCACAACACCCATTTCAACATCTTTGTATGGACTTTATAGAATTAAGTCAGAGTGGACCCTATCGTTATTGCCTGGTGATAATAGATGTTTTCTCAAGATGGGTAGAAATTGTGCCTTCAGCAAAAGCAGATGCAATAACGGTGGCAAAAGCTATATGTAAAAATATAGTCCCAAACCATGGTATACCTGAAAAGATATACAGTGACAATGGTCCTCATTTTGTAAATGATGTTGTCAAGAAGATGGCTGAGAATTTAGTCATGACCTTGAAACATCACTGTGCTTATCACCCGCAGAGTGCAGGGCTGGTAGAAAGAACTAATGGCACAATTAAAAATAGATTGAAGAAATGCATGGAAGAAACAAAGAGACCATGGCCTGAATGTTTAGACCTGGTAAAGTTATACATGAGAATAACACCTTCATCTAAAGGCCTGACACCTTTTGAGATCATATATGGCCGACAGTTTAAAATACCTGATTTTCCATCAATAGTTCAAGAAGCAGACGAAGAGCACACTCTTAGTGATTACTTGAAAAAGGTTTTAATGAAAAGGAAGTGAAACAAGCAAACATACTGCCCAAATCTCCTTCTTCTTCTGTTTTACAGTACACAGCTGTGAAACCAGGCGATCACGTCTTCATCAAGGTCATAAAGCGGAAGACCTGGTCCAGCCGAAGTGGGAGGGTCCCTATCAAGTGCTGATAACCACCCCAACCGCAGTAAAGATTGCAGAACGACCTTCGTGGGTTCATCAAAGCCATATCAAACTCCAACCTTCTCTAAGTGATTCACCGGAGTAGTGGGGACAGTCTGACTTCAAAGGGGTTCAGCTTTTTAGTGGCTGTTCGTCTCAACGTCAGTGAAGAAACCAACGATCCCTACTCGATTAGGAATCAGGAAAAGAGGAGGGGTGAGAACGATGTGGACAACCAGATCTAATTGGGGTGCAACGGGGAACCTCGTCATCTTGCTGATGATCATCACACTCACAGGGAACGTGTAACCGCAAAAGAAGAATGGAGTACAGAAGAAAGAGAAGAGAGATCCTACACCGAACAAACGATTTGATCTGAATACGCTTTTTGAAGAGAAGTATACGAACACCTATGATATTAACTTGTGGTACAGATATGCAAAGTTTCTCGCCAAAAGTGGAAATCACACAAACTGCTACGTGTGTTCGAAGATGCCGGTTTCCAGTACCAACCCGCATGTGATACCGATTCCAGTTGAAAACCCGTCTGATTTGTTTCCAGAGTGCCTGGTGTCAGCCTATTCTCCGGAAGCGCTGAATGCAACGCTGAACCACCTGTTGCCGGCACCTGTGGACACGTCAGTAATAACTTTTCAGAACTTTCTAGCTCTGGGACTGAACACCAACAGAAAATTGTACGGACCTGTCCATGTGTCTCCCAGAACCAATTTCACCTGCTATGAGAGCTGGACACCGTTCTTTAGCAAAACCACTGAAGTAGGAAAAGCTCCAGATCATAATTGTGGTGTTATATATTCACCTTGTACCAAGAATGCAACAGGACATTTTAATGAATCTGAAGCCAAAGGAAAGCTAAGTGTGCAGCTTACTTCACCGTACCAGATGCCATGGGAACGACTCCGCAGACGAACTTCGTTTGGTTATGTGGATTAAACGTATACACCAACTTACCCACAGGATGGCAAGGACGATGTGCTCCAATGATACCTGCTGACCACTCCTACATCATCACAGCCAAGAACTACCATCGCAGGAAAAGACAAGAAAACTTCAAGCAGCATGACTCCATCTGGGGCTCAGATGTCCCCCTGGACCACAAGTTGTGGAATGATGGACAAAAGGTAGCACTAGCCCTTTTTCCTTGGGTTGGTGTTGGTAAACTCATGCTTCGAGTGGAAACAGTGACTTATCGATTTGAAAGCTTTGTCAACACGACTATCGCAGCACTAAAAGGTATCAAAGAAGAACTCACCGCATTACGACTAATGGAGATGCAGAATCGGATGGTTCTGGACCAGATGACTGCATCGCTTCGCGGCGTTGTACTGTGGTAGGAACAACTTGTTGTACTTTTATTCCTGAGAATGATGAAGATGGACATGTTATAGATCAAGCTATAACCAATTTAACTGCCTTACGAGGCGTCATGGAAGAAGATCTAGTAACAACCAGTGGACTTCTGCAATGGTTGTTTGGAGGACAGTGGTGGCATGTGCTTCTCAAAATACTCGTACCTATATTTGCAGTATTGATTTTATTTTGTTTATGTATGACATGTGTGATTCCATGTATTACAGCAATGATCAAAAGAATGGTAAATTCTATGCTTGCTAGAGTGTATATGATTACTTTGGAAAATAATCAAACTGATGAAGATTTATATGAAACCCTTGTTATGGAAGATAAAGAAAAGGACAGTAATGATAATGTCATATAAAGAAGTTTGTCATGAAGATTATTTCTTGATGACGAATTATACTGAAAGTACCAACAGGTAAAGGTATAATTCTGATAAACTTGAAAGAATAAATGATAAACAGGAGGGAAATGTTAAGATTTATGTATCTGTTTTTGTAAAAGTCAATGTATGGTAAAAATTACTATGGCATGAATATTTCTGTTAATGATTTATCCTTTATTCTTTAAAGCAATGTATGGTTCCTTTTCTAGCATGACCGGTCCGCTATGGTCTTTTACTTTAGCGAGGCCTATGATTTAAGACATGTTCTGCTTTTTACTTTTAGCATGTGTCTCATGATCTGTATATCGAGGTCAAAAGTTCTTCAAGATCTATGTGTTATATCTCCTTATATGGATGTTACTAACCACAATAAAAAGGCTGCGAGGAGAGAGAAGACTGAGAGAGAGGCGCTGATGATCTTTGGATCGGAGAGACTGCTCTCTCCCTCGCGAGTATTATACACCAGTCTTGGTCTGATTGTTGTCTTTATTGATAGTAGCATTTGAGTAAACCTATCAATTTGGATTGATTTTTTTTTTTTCATTTTATTCTGCTGGCATACAAAGCCAAAAGTATGAAAATTGTGCCTGTGTCCAAATATATATGGACCTAACTGTATAATTGTAAGTTTGACTAATAATTGCAATTATTTACAGTTAAAATATATGGTGTTCAATCTAAAATCTTTTAACAAGCACAGAAAGCGCTGATATGATGTACACCCCCGCTCAAAAGTTTGGGATCAGTAAGACTTGTAATGTTTTTTTTAAAGAAGTCTCTTACGCTCATCAAGGATAATTTTTTTTAATCAAAAATACAGAAAAAATAATGTTTTTTATATGAATATACTTCAAAGTATAATTTATTCCTGTGATGCAAAGCTGAATTTCCATCAGCTGTCACTCCAGTTTTAAGTGTCACATGATCCTTTAAAAATCTGATTTAATCTGATCAATAATCTGATTTATTATCAGTGTGGGAAACAGTTGTGCTTTTCAACAGTTTTCAGGATTCTTTGATCAATAAAAGCTTTAAAAGAACAGCATTTATTTAAAACAGAAAAGTTCTCTAACAATATACACTGCTATTCAAATGTTTGGGGTCAGTACACTTTTATTCTTTCTTTTTTTGAAAGAATAAAATATTTATACTTTTAATATAAAATATAATACTTTTATTCATCAAAGATGTGTTAAATTAATGAAAAGTGATAGCATAGATTTACATTGTTAGAAAAGATTTATATTTTGAATAAATGCTGTTCTTATTAACTTGTTATTTATCAAAGAATCCTGCCAGCACACCTGTTTCCAACACTGATAACACTAAGAATAAATCAGCATATTAAAATGATTTCTGAAGGATCATGTGACACTTAAGACTGGAGTGACAACTGATGAAAACAAGTTTCACTGATCCCAAACTTTTAAGCGGCAGTGTATGTAGGTTTAGTTTCACTTGTGTTTTAAAATTTAATAAACATGAACACTTAATAAAAATTTAATGATAACGGGATCTTACTTACTATGCAATAATTTCTCATTACTGTAACTATCTAACAGTATGATGATACTCACAGTAGTGTCTCTAGTTTACAGTTTGGATCCTTCAGTAGATCAGAGAGCAGCTTCACTCCTGAATCTCCTGGTTTATTACATCTCAGATTCAGTTGTTTCAGGTGTGACGGGTTTAATCTCAGAGCTGAAGTCAGAGCAACAAAACCTTCAACTCCAATACTGCAGTTATTTAACCTACAGAGAGAGAAAAACTCCTCACACTTACAACAGATAAAGACATGAAGTATATTTACATGTGTGTGATATTGTGACCACAAGTAAATGAGAAGTAAAGAGTAAATAATTTCAAAGCAGGAGTTTAATATTGTTCAATCATTATTTAGACTGTGTGTCTGTAAGAGATTAAACTCTTTGGTGTTCAGACTTTTTTCCAGTGTATTGACATGTATAACTGATGATGTCATGAGCTTTTGTGTGATGATACAAACTAATTAGTTAAAGGATTGTCTTACTGTAATATCTTCAGTTTACAGTTTGGATTCTTCAGTCCATCAGAGAGCAGCTTCACTCCTGAATCCTGCAGATTATTGTCACTCAGATTCAGTTCTGTCAGACTTGAGGAGTTTGATCTGAGAACTGACGCCAGTGATGAACAACTTTTCTCTGTCAGTTTACAGAGACTCAGACTGAGAGAGAAATAACAAGATAACAGTGTGTTAAATTACTCAAAGATGAAAAACATCATAAATGAGTTGAAGTTGACTTTAACACGGTCAGTACTCTGCTGTAATATTGCATTGACTCTATGTTTGATGACTATCTCTGATCCTCTAGATCACACCAGTCAATCTAAACCTGTAAACAGACGTCAGAGCATCTTCTCATCGGTCAACAGCCTCACTGCATTGAGCTCACAGCTATCAACATCATTCATTCACACAGAAACACTAGTGCTCCTGAATTCATCTTTATCTGTATTTAGTGTTGAGAGGATTAAACAGCAGTTAAATGACTCACTCAGCTTTTCTGGATGTTTTGATCACTGGCAGCAGTCTCAGAAGACATTCATCAGATGGATCATATTTCTCCAGTATAAACTCATCCAGCGTCTCTTCTGAGTTCAGTAACACAAACACCAGAGCTGACCACTGAGCAGAAGACAGACTTACTCCAGACAGACTAGATTTATCTCCTCTGTTCAGGTATGTTTGGACTTCCTGCACTAGAGAATGATCATTCAGTTCATTCAGACAGTGAAACAGATTGATGGACTTCTCTGGAGAGAGATTCTCTCTGATCTTCATCTTAATGTATTCAACTATTTCCTGTTTGCTGTCAGAGCTTCTTCCTGTCTGTGTCATCAGGTCTCGTAAGATCATCTGATTGGACTTCAGTGAGAGACCCAAAAGAAATCGGAGATAAAGATCCAGATGTCCGTTCTCACTCTGTAAGGCCTTGTCCACTTCACTTTTCAGTAAATCACTCATATTTGATCTGAACCTTCTGAAGAGTTTTGATGTTTGTTGAGAAAATGAAATAAACACAAATAAAGCAGCGAGAAACTCCTGAACACTCAGATGCACAAAGCTGAAGACCTTCCCCAGATAAAGTCCAAACTCCTCTCTGAAGATCTGAGTACAAACTCCTGAGTACACTGACGCGTCTCTGACATCAATGTCACACTGTCTCAGGTCCTCCTCATAGAAGATCAGGTTCCCTTTCTCCAGCTGTTGAAAAGCCAGTTCTCCCAGTGACAGAAGACTCTTTCTAGCCTGCTGAAGATCTACCTCACATTTCCCATCATACTTCTGACTCTTCAGTTTGGTCTGAAAGATCAGGAAGTGTGTGAACATTTGAGTGAGAGTCTTGGGGATCTTTGTTCTCTTTGATTCACTCAACATTGTCTCTAGAACAGTGACTGAAATCCAGCAGAAGACTGGGATGTGACACATGATGTACAGACTTCTTGATGATTTGATGTGTGTGATGATTTTGTTGGCCAGTTTCGGATCATTTATTCTCTTCCTGAAATACTCGTCCTTCTGAGGGTCATTGAAGCCTCGTACATCTGTCAGCTGATCAACACACTCAGGAGGAATCTGATTGGCTGCTGCTGGTCGAGAGGTGATCCAGATCAGAGAAGAAGGAAGCAGATTTCTCTTGATGATGTTGGTCAGCAGCACATCCACTGAAGCTGATTCACTTACATCAAACAAACTCGGATTGTTTGAGAAATCTAGAGGAAGTCGACACTCATCCAGACCATCAAAGATAAACAAAACTTTATAGTCAATAAAGTCTCTTGATCTCAGTTCTTTTGTATCTGTGAAGAACTGATGAAGAAGATCCATCAGACTGATATTTTTCTCTTTCATCAGATTCAGTTCTCTGAAAGGAAGTGGAAATATGAAGTGAATATCCTGATTTGCTTTTCCTTCAGTCCAGTCCAGAATGAACTTCTGCACAGAGACCGTTTTTCCAATTCCAGCAACTCCTTTAGTCAACACACTTCTGATGACTTTGTCTTGTCCAGGTAAGACATTAAAGATGTCATTGCATTTGATTAGTGTTTCTTGTGTCTCTGATCTTCTGGATGTTGTCTCAATCTGTCTCACCTCATGTTCATTATTCATCTCTCCACTTCCTCCCTCTGTGATGTACAGCTCTGTGTAGATCTCATTCACAAGTCTTGAGCTTCCTTGACTTGATATTCCTTCATTCATTCTCTGAAATTTCTCTTTTAATCTGGTTTTGTGTTTCTTCATGCACAAAGGGGCGAGTCCTGTTGTGTAAAGAAGAGAAATCAAAATGTATCCATATCAACCCATTGATTAACAGAGAAAACTGCATAATCCATGTAACACTTGTATATTATTCATATGATTTAATTCTGATAACCAGAAATACAACTGGCAACACTATAAAAATACATTTTGTATTATCTAATATATAATAATATAATACAACATAAATTCATTTCATTATGATGCTACTTAATAGTTCAATGTATTATATTTATCAGTTTTTATATTTAACACAGCACTTTACAGCATATCAAATGTAATAAAGTACAGTAAACAGATGTTCAGAATATGAGTGAATTATAGGAATCTCTATAGGAATCTTATTCATTTCCAACATCAAAACCAGGGCTCTAAGATCACATTTTAGTACCTCATTGCTAGCTATTTCAAAACATTTGTATATTGTTAAACAGCAGATCCAAGAATACATAAATATTATTATATACTACACTGACATAAAAACATTCATAAGGGAGATTTTGTGTATTTTTGTTCTCGCCAACGTGAAGAATTGCTGACTTAATGAATAAAGTAAAATGTTGTTTAATTATTCTTTAAATAAATACATTTCCTCTAAATTTCCAGTGTATTTTCTTTTTTCTAAGTAAAGCTTCCTCATACAGGGTGTTTGAATATTAAAATAACCCGTAAATAATCAGTAAATAGAGACTCTGTGTCTGTTCCTCTGAAGGTAAAGTGATGTAATAGTCACATGACTCAGAGCTCTTACTGGTCTGTAGTTTGTTGGCGAGGTCTGTCTGCTTCATCTTCTTCAGGACGTGCAGTGTGATCTTCAGAAGATCCTCTCTGACTCTGATCTGATCTTCATCATCCTCCTCCTCTCTCTCACAGCATGATGGGGAATCTGGACTCAGTAGTGTCTTAAAGATCTTCAGCTCTTTCTTCATCAGAGAGATGATTTTGTGCTCAAGCTCCTGAAATCATTGTTTACATGACAAGGTTTTATTTAATTAAAATATGTCACCATAAGAATTTACTAGGAACACGCACGCACGCACGCACGCACCTGGAAAACAGAATCCATTTGCTTCCTCTTGATAAAGTCTGATCCATCAGTTGTGTTGCTGTAATTTCACAATAAAGTCAATATGTTTGTGCATATAATGAAATTCAGACATGTAACACACAACAGTAAAAACACATGATGAATGTGTGTGTTTGTCAGTAATGTAAAGTGTACAGATCAACTAAAGTGATTTACTCGTCTAAATCATCAGACTGTTCTCACCTCACATCTGCATCACAGTCTCCTGAACTGAAGTTAACTGGCTGACCTATTGATTCATCACTCTTCATGGACACACAACTGAATTCAGGAGATTCTCCATGAGACAAACTGAAACACAACAACAAATAAACACTGTTTAAAAAACTACAAACTCTCTCAATGTCTTTCATTGTTCTCAATCTCAAACCTAAATAATCTTTTCTTACAGTAGACGAGTCTTTTTCTCCAGATGGAAATGAAGCAAAAAGTTGGTAACAACAAACAACATTTTTAGCATTTATTAATAGTTAAAAGTAATTCATGAAGTTACTGTTTATTGTTAAATCATGTTATTTTATAAATGAAATGTAAAAACACTGTTAATAAGGAATATTATGGTATTGTCTTTGTTATGTGCTTATTTTATGTAAATTATTTTAATCTATATAATTTGAATGTGTTATTAAGTTGTTTTGACAATATTGTGATATAAATTCAATTTTGAGAATTATTTGTACCTGATGATTGAATCTGCTGTTTATTTCACTGTGACTCAGAAAGTTTAATGTTCATTTACTTAATAAAATATATAAAACAAACTGTTGAAACTCTCTCACCTGTTCATTGTGTTTGTGTCACTTTCTCCAGAGAGACTCTTTCTGGAGGTCATGACAGCAGCTCAAATGTTGATTTTATATCTGCAAAAAAAGAAACTGAACACAAACATACAGATGATTCAGAGGAAAACAGTAAAAGTCTCAGTATGTGTTTGTGTTGTTGTGATTTTAGTGTCTGGAGTTCATGTGTTCATTAAATCATATCAGACACACAGAGATAAAACTGATGTGATTATTTCACATGCAGCTGTGTAAAGTATTCATAACTAACTGCTATTAGATGTCTTACTGCAGCAGATAGTTTATTATATAAAAGTTTATTCATGTTGTCTTGTGAGTTTTGGTTTGTGAGTGTAATTTGTTGTCAGTGTTTTGCAGTGGTTCATTTCTCACCTGTGTAAATCTGTTGATCTTCACTTCCTCATGACTCACTAGAAAATCACCTAGAAAATCATTTACAAATCTTCATTTATGTTTCATGTCATTTACACAGTCATATTTACTGTTTAGTTTACTCACACACTTTTTTGCCACAATCACAAAATGGATCCCGATTAGTTTCACCTGTCACCTGAGGAGTCAAACAAGGAAATAACATTTAAAGGTACAGTACACATTTTATACTCGTGACGACTGGGAACGATCTGTGAAGAGATTTCACAAGATCACATTAGATGCGAGTTTGAGCTCCACCTCTTTATGTTAATGGGGTTTAAAAGTATTGTCTTAATGCTTTATGGAATTGTGGAATGCTCAGTGGGTTTTGTACAGTGAAAATACGCTTTTTGTCATTATTACTTTTGGGTAACTTGAGTAAATGACCATGAGGACCTCTGGTTTGGATGATGAAACCACTGCAGGATGATTGAACTATATATCTAACATATTTACAGTAGAGAGCATTTCACCCCCAGATCTGATTGTTTGATTTTTCAATTCCGTCATAATGTGTCACCTGTAAGCCAGCAATAAACCTTAATACTACTTAAATAAATTGTATATATAATGATAAAGAAGTTAATTTTAATCTCAACAAGATAAAAAATGATGGCATTATACAAACATTTTACAACACTACAGCTTTATATTGTTTATGGGCAAATTAATTATGGGTCAAGCATGAGAAAACTCGACTTCACAGAAGAGTCACAGATCCTGTATTGTCAACTGTGTCTTTTAACACAAAACATTTAATTAAAAATATATACAGATTTGGTTTTATTTGAAAAACATCACCAATTCACAATAAAACTTTAAAGAATGAAGGATGAAGAAATCGGTGAGTGATGATCATCAGCTGTCACAGACAATTACATTGTTAATATTTAGTAAATGTCGCCCTCATTTGGTTTGAACCAGCATTTATTTACTGTAGGTAACATGCATGGTACAATGTAAAAAGTATTTTATTTAATATAAAAAAAAATTACATTTTCTTGTCTGTGAAAACCCAGCTAAAGTCATTTTTTGTTGGGTTTTTTGTTTTCTACATAAAATAATTCTACGTAATATAAAGAACATTCTGTGAGAATTTAACATTGATATATTTAATATTATCTGAGTAAGGTCATGTCAAAGATTGAAATTATAGTGAAATTAATAGGTGAAATCAAACTTTAATGCTCGTTATCTCAGAATTAGATTTTTAGACTTTAGCCTGCTTTTCACAGACAGGGTCACATATGAATTATATTATAATAACAGATTCTTTATAGGATAGCGGTGCTATATAGCAGCTCTTTTTGATGAAAAGTGGTTAAAGTGGTTGCCCTGAAATTAAAGGCAAAGAACGGCTGAAGCACCATTTTTTGTATACCGTGTTTACTTTAGCATAATGGTCAAAAAATAAAAATATAAATGTATACTTATCTTAAAATGGAATGTAAGTTTTTTGTGAATGTAATATTTTAATTGAAAGAAAACTACAGAAATAGTTCAAATAAAGTCAAATAAGATCAGGAGTAAAGGATTTTAACAAATGTGAAGTACACAATAATGTCAATAATAAAGTGTTTTTGTATGAGTGTTGAATGTGGTTTAGTCACAGTGGATCTCGGAGCACAATAATCTTGAATATGTCTTGGCGTCTGAATAAATCAATCATTGAGAGTTTGTGACTGCAGCAACAGAGATCTCCAGATACACGAGTTTCTTCACCTTTTGTGACTTTAACTGAGAGTCTTGGATCTATCTGAGCTTCTTTTTCACTTTTATAGACTACAATAAATTCAGGTTGACATTTTTCATAGTGACGGTACCAGAATAGATTTTACAGTTTTGTTTGGTGTGATGACATTTTCAAAGACATCAGCGGGAGAGCTAGCTTTTTAGTAAGAATGATGTTTAGTAAAACTCACTGTGAACATGAAAAAAATAAAATGACCAAATAAATATAAATAAATGGCTAATGCACAGAACAGAATAAGTGAATGAAGATTAAAGGAGGAGCTTGCAAATAAAGAACAAACATAAACATAAATAACAAATGTCAGATCCATTTCGGTTTGTTTTCACCACAGTTTGTTTAAATGCATCAAACAAATGGTTAAATACCAAAAAGAATAGTTTTAGTCCACTGGAAGTTCAGCTGCAGGCTCTCATTGAGAATATTTGCAGTGGCATTGCATCATAACAATAAAATGATCATAAAATCAACACACAGCAACAGTTATTATATTATATTTGGTGTGTTTGACTCAATGCGGTGCTGTGCAGACCGATCGGCAAGATCACTACAGTTGAGGGAAAAATGAAAGCCGGTGCTGACTTTGAAGTTGGGCGATTGTGCTTGCCATAGTCACGCATAGTTTACGTTTTTAATCACAGATGAAGTGGATTAGAATGAATGTAATAATGTTTGTCAAATAAACAAACGTTTTAATTGAAATTAATTAACCAGAAACACTTTATATAGGAAATAAATTGCTATTTGAGAACAGACGTTAGTTTTAAAATTTCCGGTCAAAATGAGTAGTGGGATAAAATATATGGCTGACAGCTACTACAGTAACCAGAGATAATCTATACAATCTAAAACATCTTCTCAACAAAGATAACAGGACCTAAACTTTACCGAAACTTTACTGCAGTCACACTGAAACATCAAAAAGTTCCAGTCTAATAATTAATAACTCATTAACATAAACCTGTGCACATTTACAGTTGTGATGATCTCTGTCTGTGTGTTCCTGTCTCTGTCTTGTATCTGGACTCGTGCCATCAAGTGCACTACAATTCCCATAATCCTTTGCACAGACTCATCGTTCTCATTTCCATCACCTGTGTCTTCTTAACCCTGTTTATATCTCTGTATATAAAGCTCTAGCGTACCTTGTGTCTTTTGTCAGTCATTGTTTTAATGTGTTGTTTCCTGTGTTTATTTGTTCCTGGTCCTTCTCCTGGGGCCCGTTGCACAAAAGTAGAATTAAGACATCCAGGATAAATGACTGAGCTGAGCTCAATGAAGCCAAAACAAGTGCGTCCAGGCTTAATTGGTTGCAAAAAGACCAAGCTAGGACAGGTGCGCGCTCACGGCTCACTCAAATAGACCCGCCACCTATCACAGATTCACATAAAGCCTTACATTATTACAACGCTCACTATACGGTTTAATCTTAGCCGTTGTACTCTGCTTCTTATCTTGTCCACTGATTTTTCTGTGTGTTCTCCTGCTTTTATTAATGCAAAGCTGCTTTGAAACAATGAAACAATTGTGAAAAGCGCTATATAAATAAAATTTAATTGAATTGAATAACTAGATGAGCTAATAATAATAATCACTTTAATTTATATAGCGCCTTTCAAAGGACCCAAGGTCGCTTGCTCACTAACTCCATTGAATGTTCTTGTGTGATAAAGAAAGTGTCTCTTTTCGTGTGTGGTGTGTGTGTGTAGTGTGTGTGTGGCTATTAAAGCATTAGCAGATGTCGTCATCCCCTTCCCTTTGACTCTGTGACGTCAAAGAGGAGTTCTATAGGATTGCAGGTAAGAGGATCTACAAATTACAGGACAACTGTTAACACTCATAGTAGGATACTCATTACTTTGTGTGACCGGTTTCCCCAATGTCATTGGTGCACTGGACTGCACACACATAAGGATAAAAGCCCCCTCAGGTGCCCATGAGGGGGATTTTGTGAATAGGAAATCCTTTCACAGCATTAATGTTCAGGTGAACATAACTGTTCGATATTGTCCATTGATGAACACTGTGCATTGCCAGTGATGTGCATTGTTTGGTTTAATATTCCTCATCTTATGATTTCAGATGGTCTGCAATGCTGACTGTGTGATCAGCAATGTTGTGGCAAAATGGCCTGGCTCAGTCCATGACTCCAGAATCAGGCCTCTGAAATCGATCAGCGCCTATCACAAGGTGAGCCACACAACCCCTATTAATAACCACTTTTTACATCATGGCTGTGTCAAGAATATCACTGTGTTTATGACGTAGTAATGATAAGATTTTGTAGTGACAGGTGAATTCTCTGGTGTGTTGCTGGGAGACAGGGGGTATGGCTGCCAGCCTTTTCTCCTGACACCTTTCACAGACCCCCATGAAGCACAGCAGGCCTACAACCATGCCCATGCCAGGACCAGTGCCAGAGTTGAAATGACCTTTGGCCTCCTGAAGTCACGCTTTCACTGCTTTCACAAATTAAGGGTCAGCCCTGTGAGGGCATGTGACATTACTGTGGCTTGTGCTGTCCTCCACAATGTGGCCTGCCTGAGGAAGGAGAGGGCCCCCAGAGTGCCACCAGCCATGGACTGGGACAATCCAGCAATCGTCCCTGATGACGACGGTGGTCGACTGCTGAGGGACCAATATGTGTTGAATTATTTTAGTTAGTATGTGTGCTTTCAATTTTGGTTAAATATGTCCTGCGGTGGCAGAGGAATTTGGTTTTTTTTGTGTTCAATTTTTTTATTTTTTTTATTGATTTGGCCTCTTATGCTGTTTGTGCTGTATACTGTGTGTAATACAAGCTTGCAGGGAGGCTACTGCATCCATTCATTTGTCTGTTCAGTTGATGTGTATGGATTTGTCCTGCATTTATTTCAGTGTGCAGACATGCGGGGTGTGTTATATACAGACCTTTGAATGTGTATTTATCCTTTTGTTGTATAATATGCTTTGATTCTGTGCTTTCCATCTTGTAGAGTCACTGTGTGACTTCAGTTTCGAAAGGAGCTGATGGTTTACCTGCTTTGTTTTATCCTTATTCAATAAAGGAACATAATGTTACACTTTGTGTTTTTATATTTATATGGAATGTGTATTTTATACAACAGAGTATTAGGGCCACACTGAGGAAGAAGGAAAAAGTCATAAACTTATGAGGTTGGTTCTTTCTGTGGAAAAGATGCATATTCTTTTTACAGGCCTGATACTTATGACAGTGTGATACTGATGTGCCAAAAGATTAAGTATGTCCTTGTTTGTGAAACCATACTGAAGAACAATTCCACGAAATGCCCCACAGCTGTCAGTTTAACAACTGTCCTCCTCTAAAACAACGGGTTACAATAATATGACTTCATTCTCGAAGTCTGTGAATTTTTTTTTTACTCTGTGGCCCTAATATTCTATCATTTTATATATAGCCTTGTAGTCTATGGGAAACTGTAAATTATGTAATGATAGCAACATCAACTAAAAATCATCATTTATCCAAAATGATTAAAATTAATGATCACAAACATTTAAATAATGACAGTGGGTCTAGTTATATGTGATAACAATGTATAGTGGGCAGTGGAATAACTATTGGTTTCCGTTTGTGGTGACTGCTGACTGACATAAGGGATGAGATTAAATAGATCCTGGAATTTAGCCTGGTCTGGAGCAGGCTAGCTCCACAGAATAAATCTCCATGGTAACTTATACCATAACATCCCTACTGCCCCCTATCCAGCTTTAGTGCAACCGGATCACGGATAAATTGAGCCAGGATCACCAAGATATCCCGGCTTAATCCCTTATCCTAGTTTTGTGCAATAGGCCCCTGGTTTCTTGGATTATTTCGATTTAAATAAAAACTGCATTTGGATCCGCTGCATCTGTCTGTCTGACTACCTTCCCATCATAACAACAGTAAACACACATCTAACTTATTTTCTAGCGGGGATCTAACCGAAACATTACATTTTGATGTTTTACTAGTACTATTTTTATAGACACACATTTCATTTGAGGAAAATATTGAAGTAAGATGAAACGTGTGACCACGGCAGCATAATAACTCATACAGGAGAAATAAAGCTGTTAGTCATGAATCTGCTCATCATGTTTCAGGACAGAAACACAAACTGCTGCATAATACACCACAACTACAAGACAAACCAAGAATGTAAATAATGTCATTCTTTCAGATGTACCACATACTCTGTTTGCTCCGCTGAGATTACACTTGATTCTGATTGGCCAGTGGTGACTTTCTAATGTTATTCCTCAATAACAATTGATCAAAACGAATAACACAGACTAATCCGGGAACAGCCACTCAACTCCACTTTAAAAATAATTTAATTATGAGTCAAATAAGATTCCTAGTAATAGTTAATAACAGATGAGATTTAATCAAATTATGCCTTTTTTGGGCATAGTCGTGTCTTGGCTGTCAATCTGATAGGAAACAAATGAGCTAATAACACATTTAAAATACATTTTTTTAATCAATAATTTTCTCATATGGCAAGCAATATAATAAGCGGGATAATGTACAGCCAGTCAAAGGTTACGTTAAAATCCTAATCCCTCTGTCTGGGTTTATTCTGCAATAACAACTGTACATTATCACTTTCATATAAAAAAATACTTTTACCATCTCTATAGCCCCCAAAAATCTGAACAGTCAAACGGCTCTTTTAACCTGAACACTTAAAGAATCAAACAAAGAATCTTTATTCATTAATAAATTAATATTATTTTATTTGATTAATAATTAAGCAAAAAAAACACTAGTTACAGTGAATATAGAAATAATTTATGAAACTAACAAATGTGATTTACTTACATACTGTAAAATAAGTTTTAAACAATTAGACAAAAGTTTTCTTAAATTAGTTCATTCAGTTAAAAAATACACCCAAGAAAAATATTTAAATCACTGAGATGTTTGATTTCAAATATAAATGTCATAGATGAATGATACTTAGATCTTTCATTTCTTACATTAATTTCATTGATTACTATTAAAGAGATATCTTGATTTTTGCTTTTAATCGCACATAATCTTAAATATTGATTGATCCTGTCTGTTTATTGACATCACCCTTATTGATTTTAGATATGAATGTTATTGATTTTTTTAAATGACTGATAATGATGTCATTGATTTATGATAATGATCCGACTGATCATGTATCACAAGAATTCATAAGCCAAACGCAGGACGCGATGAACCACACTCCTGAAGTCAGCTGAAGCGTTGAGGCCGAACCTGAAAAACACGAACAGTTTTACAGCACTATATTCAGCATGACTCTGTACAGCTCTGGGTTTCATGTTTGCTGGTAGGCACGAAATCTCATGAATGGTGTGTTCTACTGTAAATTTTACCATATGCGGTGCTTGAAGATGATTGGCTGGGACTAGTAACACTGCTGCTGGTGCCGCCGAGTTGGTTGCCGGTGGGTTTGAGGCTGATGGGTTTGGGTGTGAGCGAGTCGACCCGGCCTCCGTGCAGGTCCAGATTCAGCAGGTCTAACTGAGACTGCAGCTGTGAGGCGAGCCACGCCTGAACGACCGTGTCATTTTCAAACAGCTTCAGATCTGCTATGGCCACTCCCATCAGAGCTTGCACCTCAGGCACATTCAGATTCTACACACACACATTTACATTTATGCATTTGGCAGATGCTTTTATCCAAAGCGACTTACACTGCATTATACTATACATTTGTTTTTGTGTATGTGTGTTTTTACACACACACGGCAGTCAAACTACATTCACTGATTCTGAGGAACATGATGCTGAGTGTGTGTATGAGGTTATTACCATGATAACAGATGTGGCGAGACTTCTGAAGGTGGTGATGTCGATGTTGATGTTCTCAGAGGCCAGAGCCTTCATTTCTGCTACAGAAGCTCCACCTACACACACACACACACACATCAGTTTACACAGTAACACTTAATGATGACAATAATGATGAAACATGTTCGTGTGTATGGAGATGAGTGTGTGTGTTACCCAGGAAAGGGCTGATGAGGTGGGAGTAGGCAATCCGGTTGTCACGTTGATCGCTGAAGGAAGATCTTGCTGTAGTGTACAGAACTGATTTCTGTTCAAATGAACACGAGGAAAGATCTGGAACGTTCGCATTCCTATACAGGAGGAGAAGGAAATGTTTATAATAAGTGAATGGTAAAGTGAGAGTTTATGAACGAACACCTTTGTGTTGATGATTACACGAGTGACCAAGTGAGCGTTTATGAGTGTTAAAGAGAGTGAATTTTTCAGTGTAATAAAGTAAGCTAACAATAACTGCAATATACAAAATGTAAATAAGTGTTAATGAGTTATTCAGTAATATTTGAGGGCAGTGTTGTGTGCTGTACCTCAGGCTGTCTGCAGTAATGCTCTGAAGTATTGACACGTCCAGTGCGCACAGGTTTGACTGGATGGCGTTCAGTTCATTAGTGCCTAATGTATGACTGTTCACACTCAGATACCTCAGTATCACCTCTTTACTCTACAAAACACACACAGGACAGAAACAACATGAGACACATTATTTTACACATTCACTGTCAGAACCTTTGCCATTCTGTGTCATACATACATTTACACAGAGCAATCAGAAATACAGTAGACTTTAATGTAACTTTATAAATGGCTTGTCAAACCGAAGTCATCAATAAAAAGTGCACACCTTCTCTCTGTCCCATTCTCCATTGCTTTGGTCCATCAGGGCTGCGAGGGTATCGATAGTACTGATGTTCCACGTTCTGATTTCATCCACCGTGGCTTGACGTGAAACAGCCGCTAGAACCTGCAGGACGTTGTCATCTAGACCCGCGGGGTACACCTGACACACATCACAGTGATACTTACAACTACAGTACTTTACAGCCTTTACTCAAATAACACACAGCAGAACTTGACGTCACAATTACCTGCTTCAGTTTGTTCAGAATGATCCTTTGGAATTCGTTGTCATCAACTTTGTCAGCGACAGCCGCCAAATTATCCTGGAGGAGTCTGAGGTGGAGACACGCGTCAAACTGGGCAGCGTTGTATCCAAACGGGAAGGAGGCATCGGCAATGATGGCTTCGGTGATGTTGCCCGTGGTGCAGTCTTAACGTCACAAAACATCAACACACAGAAAAAAACAATCACACAACGCTGTACCGCCTGATTGGGGTTTATATTCATCTATAATCCCGGTGTGTTCATACCTGTAGACCGTCTGATTCTGGTTTGAGCATCTAACTCGGCATTACAGTTTGTAAAGAGTTTCTTTAGTTTATGCTTCTCAGTGCTTCTGTTTTTCAGGAATGGCATGAAGACCTTCAGATATTTCCGCCTTAGAGACTATGACACACACGCACACAATATACATGTCAGATTCATGCTTAGAGAATGAAGAAGGGAAGGTGTGAAAGAGATAAGAATAAACATTCATACCGCGCTGAAACGTTTCCAGAACGCATCAGTGAAGTACAGAGGCAGAACGTCTAGACGTTCAAGCATCTGCTGATCCCACAAAGATGAGTCCCTGAATGCAAAACACATATCACATTTACTCTTTCAATACACAGGACACAGTAAAGTCCACTTCTGTTGCTGATTTTACAAATCATCATTTGATCTTTTAATCAGATTAACCCTAGCATCTAAAGTCAGTATAGTATCAGATATACTGTTCCTCACCCGTACGGCGTGTTTCCTGACAGCAGCAGTGTTTCCACAGCACCAATCTGAGCATCAGACAGATCGCGACAGTTTTTCAAACTCTCAATGATGGCCGGATCGGAGTTCTGGATGTACACAGGGTCCAGCGTGCATGCCAGGTTACCCAGAGTCTCCACATGCTCTTTGCTAAGACTCTCTCCTGATATACCCTACAACACACAAACATACACATCACGTGAACGTGCTTATGACTCTGCAGGAAGAGACACGCATGCGTGCGGGCATGTTACTGACCAGACAATTCCGTGCGTTGTTGAACAGAGTTGTCTGTTTGTCGAGGATGCTGGAGGGAATCAAGAAATCTGCCTTGCCCATGGCGCTAAAATACGATCTGCAGTTAGCCCTCTCCACCTTCTCATAGCTGACATCCAAACAAACAAACAAACAGCATAGGTAAGGAAACAAATAAAACAACACACAGACAAACAAGCACACAGTCAATAACAACAAAGACGCAAACAAATAAACACAGTGAAAAAAACAAATAAAACAACACACGGATGAACAAAGAAAAAAATGAAAACGATGTGCAGAGGAAAAGAACAAACAAACAAAAATATACCAATGGAACAAACAAACAAGCACAACATACAGATTAAAAACACATACAGTAGATGAAAGATCAAACAAATGAGATGAAACAAACATGCCAGAGTTTTCTTTATTAGACAGATGTGAGGTGAGAGAAGTGACTCACCTGTAATAAAGCAGCATGTCTGATGGTAGATCTGAAAAGCTCGGCGAAACGTCGTTTTTCACGTAATTATACATGCACGTTAACTAGAAAGCAAGTAATAAAGAGGTTAACCTCAGAGTCATGAACGTAAACAAACGGACATCGCTTTTGTGAAACATGGTCAGCGTGTACCTGACTCTCCTTCAGTTGGATCTTCTGACGTCCAGGCCGTTGTCTGCACGCTTTCACCAGCTCCTTGACTTTCTGCTCACCCAGTGTCTGGGCTGAAGTGCAGGTGAAACCCTGGAGCACCGACTCTGACAGCCTATAGGGGCCGACAAACACATTACAGGAACCGCACATGTGGGAAGATAGACTAGTGGATGTAAAAAAATGCGAAAGTGGAATCACGATCATTGAATAACTTACTCCTCAGCATTATCACTGGCACTGGCCACAGAGCCAAACAGCATCACCGCCTAATCCACAAACAAAAACAAGACACAAACAAACACAGATGTCTTTTACTGCATTTCACACTGTCAGCAAAAATAAACAGAAAACACCACGTTTATTCTAAAATCATTTTATCTGAAATTTTACAAAGACCCAAAAGACAGTAAAACAACGTGATCTGAAGACAGAAAAAACATCAGCACCTGATCGTGCTTCCAGTGCTTGTGGTTGATAAGAGTGACGTTCACTGAATGTTGAGATATTAACATCACTAGCGGGATGGAGTCAGCCAGCATATCCGGCACATTCTCGATGGCTCGAGTTACATCAATGTACACGATCTGGAAAGGAAAAAATACTCATTACTTTCATAAAGCAGTCAAAGACAAACAAGCCCATCTGATGGTGTGTGTGCTCCGCAGTACCTTCATGACGTAAACGAGCCGCACTATGGGCGGTGCTGTAAGGATGTTAATGATGAACGTAGGGTTGTGGGATATGGTCAGGAGCTCCGCAGACGGCATGCTGGAGATGGTTATTGACTGAACGCCTTTGACCAGAGACCCGAGAGACAGCAGGGAGGCACCGGTGCTGATCTGCAAAACATCCCCAAAGATGCTGGATTTATTTCCTCAAAACAAAATGCCGTAATGTCCCTTTTTCTCGCTTTACTCATTTTGTGTGTGTATGATGTATAGGCTGTTAGACTGTAATGTAAGCTGTAACCCTCTGTGGAGTGTGTAAGGTGTGATGACTAGCATGTAGAATGTAGTACGCAGTACTCACAGAAAAGCCAGATTCTGAGTTTGTGAGAGATTGTATGATGGCATTAGCCTGACCCTGGTTCCAGCCAGTGACGCCACTGAGCGTCGGTAGAGCGGCCGAGATGATGCGAGGAGAGGCGGATTTTAACTGAGCCTCAGACAGACCGACGCTCTGGCTGCCAAGCAGTTGGATGGTGTCCGAAGAGATGGAGGGGAGATTGGCTGCGAGAGCCACTGTGACCTGAAAGAAAGGAGAAAATGGGAAATTAGTCACTGCTGAAGAGCACTAGATTGATTCATGAATTGATTCACCGATTACCTCTGGATCTTCAGTTCCGTTGCAGTATGCACTGAAGCTCCGTATGAGCATCAGACTTTCTGTCTCTCCCAGAAGCTCAAATGCATACGAAGGGGCAACACACAGGAAGGGACCTGGCAGCCTGCACGCACACACACACACATACGTGTACATATAAGCAATCTTGTATTATTTGACTATTTGATTTTACTGTCAGAACCATCATGAGGACTAGAAGCAGCTACATTACTTTTTTACCGTATTGTCACACTTGTATCCGTGTAGATGACGCACTGAGTTTTTCACTGATTATCTGGCTTATTATTAGCAGTTCATTTCACTTGTGAAGTAATTTTTACCTTATGGGATTGAAGGACGGGTTCTGGCTGTACAGTTCAGTTGTGTAGTAGCTTATGACGTCAGGTTGAACTGTGGTCGTGTTGAACAGCTGAAGGTTTTCTTGGTTTTCTAAGAACACGCCAATCTACAGAACGCATGCCGACACAGAAAACACTGTTATTACTGGAGATATTTCATTTAACTTTTTAAATGTGTACGTGAATGTTTGCTACCTGCTCAGATGACACAAAGGACTTGAGGTCGGAGAGGGTGAGATAGCTGATGAAGATGCCAATGTAGCTAACAAACCAGCTTGTGGAGTTCAGCTGAGGATTTGAGGGGTCATAGCATCGTGGAGTGCCACCACCTGTACACAAACACACACAAGAACAGCAGTCATACACACCGAAATTGAAAAGGCACATACGGTTTAATGTGCCTTACTGTGGTCATGTAATGGTCTCTCGTCATTAAATCATTTAGCCTGTGCTCAGTTGTTATCCTGTGATGACAACTGGTTCACCATACAAAATTGCCTACATAAAGTTTATTATTCAGTATTTGATCCTTACTATTTGTGAGATAGTTCCTTATAGAGCTGTAAACATCCTCTGGAGTGAAATCAGTGTTGGCAAAGTTGAAGTTGTTTCCTAGAACTGAAACACTGTACACATACACACACACAAACTTAGTATAAAGCAAGACATTTTTGCTGGTTTGTGAGCTCACTCTGTCAATAAAAAGATGCAGACTTACAGTTTCTTGTAGGTCAGACAGGTGGCGCCACTGAGCTGTGCTGGGACGATGAGCTGCGAGGTGAGGAAGGGAAGATAATGAACGAGTAGAAGATCAAACCATTGATCCACCTCAGACTGAATCTCCACTGTCAGAACCTGCGACCACACGCATGACAACACCTGCCGGGCCAAAGCCTCGGACCCCACCGGCTCCTGCAGGAATAGGAAAAACAGTTAACTCCAGAGATGTTATAAAGGGCGTCGTCTCACTGTCTACATTTACATTTATTCAATTTTATTTTATTTATATAGCGCTTTTCACAATTTTCATTGTTGCAAAGCAGCATTACATGCATTATAATTAGAAAGAAATAATAATAATATAATAAACAAGACATCATACGGTATTAAAACACATATGGTATTATTGCAAGTTTTTTCTTTGCAATGTACATTGATGAAACTAAACTGAAATGAATATGTTGGATTGTCAGAAACTG
This sequence comes from Beaufortia kweichowensis, assembly GCA_019155185.1. NCBI lineage: Eukaryota > Metazoa > Chordata > Actinopteri > Cypriniformes > Gastromyzontidae > Beaufortia > Beaufortia kweichowensis. Next base: position 3,903,748 of record CM032797.1, on the reverse strand, counting down.
TCAACTGTTCATTGACGGCTATTATTTACAGTATTATAATGTGCTTAATATTTACAAGATTTACATTCACATTTAGTAATCACACTAAATATTACAGTTACCTAAAAACTTTGCGCTGCTATCGCAAAAATCCATCATCTGACCGTTTAGAGTGTTTAAAGTTTACATAAAGCAGATACATTCTAAAGAAGCATCCTGACAAACTAATCACAAATGCCTGCACGGGCAGCAAGTAATTAACAGTACTGAAAAAGAAATTTCTGTAACAGAATCGACTAACTCTAGCCTAAGAGACACAGGATTTATAATGCCAACATTTTTAATTGAGCTATTTCTTTATTTCATTTATAGGTGTTTTGTAAAATGGGAAATTGTAAAATGGGAAATAAGAGTAGGACGTGACATGGGCCAAACTCAAACCTGCATCTCCGAAAGCCACTGACTTTTTGGACAATGTGAAATGGAAGCATTTCAGTAGTGAATAAAATACATGGCTTGTACTTTCTTCCCACTGATTCTGAAGTATTTTCTGGAATTTTTATATCCACAAACCTATATGTGATGTTGATGGCAAGAGAACATCTGGTAGACAGCTCACTAGGTTTTTATCCCAAAGTTAATGTTTTAGACATTTAAGACATCATCCACTTACCATCTCCAGGTACAGCATGGTCTGGTTGTACTCCCTTAGCAGATCACAGAGTCCTGATTCACTGATCAGAGTTTGGGACAGGTTCAGAAACTCACTCAGCTCCGTTGTGGAGATGGAACTCAACACCTACAGAAAGATCAGAATAGCAATCAGAATAGCCGTGATGGACTGGAGTGGAAACAGGACATCAGAAAGAAATATTGCTGCAGTACCTCAGGTCTTTTTTCCACAGGGATTAGAGAAAGAAAACTATTTAGGTCTGGAAATCCAAAATGAAGGAAGAAATTCTTGAGGAAGATGTAGAAACTCCCACTGGTGTAACAACGTAGAGGTGCTGCATCTACAGGATTCACAAAATCATTAAAAAAAAGTATATTTTAACACCTCATTCATATGTATATTTACATTTGTGTGTTTGCCAGTCTAGACAGAGTTTCTACATACGTTTGACCATGTTACCATACTACGTACCTGTAAATAACTGTTGGATGTTGTGAAATATCTGACTCTGTATATCTTCATTCAGATTTGATCTTAGGGCATCCAGAACGGCCACTCTGTTTCACATTAAGACACACAGTGTGAGTTTAAATAAACAGTCTCTCACTAGATCTCCAGTAAAACACTGAGCTAATGTAAATTGAATAAAAATGTCTTACGCCTCCTGGCTACAGCTGCAACTTCGACTTCTGATGATGTTGAAGTACACCGTGACGTCTGCCGAGGTTAGAACAGACAGCAAAGGTCTGAGTCGAACTGTGAGCCATATCAACACCTCTGAATCACTGAGGGACGGGGAGGAGAGCTCGCCTCTCTCGAATGCTGCCTGAAGGAATGCCTGCTTCACCTCCACAGAGTAGTTCAGTTCATTCTCCTGCAAAGAAAAAACACACAAGACATGTAGTCACCAGACCACGTGAACCAGGCGGTACCAAAGCCATCACTGACTATCCAGGTATTGCGGTAGCTGCAGAGGAAACAACATAAACATACTTGAATGTTTGGAGAAAGAATGTCGAAAAAGTCTGACAGCTGCTGCGGTTCAACAGCTCTCATCACTGTTTGAACATCCTGTGGTCCGTGAAGCTGAGAAGGTGAAGAGCACAACTCTGCCAGCTGCTGCACAGTCAGAACCTCTGCTGCATTTACCTGAAAGAGACAAGAGCGAGAGAGAGCGAGAGAGAGAGCGAGAGAGAGAGCGAGAGAGAGAGCGAGAGAGAGAGCGAGAGAGAGAGCGAGAGAGACAGCGAGAGAGACAGAGAGAGAGAGCGAGAGAGAGAAAGAGAGAGAGAGAGAGAGAGAGAGAGAGAGAGAGAGAGAGAGAGCGAGAGAGAGAGAGAGGGAAAGAAAGAGTAAGTGAGTATTAAAACACATTAGTGAGATCAGCAAACAGGAGCACATATAATGCAGACATATTTCTTTATTCACCCCATTAAAGTCGTTTTTAAAGTTGATGAAATCAGCAAAGGAGGCAAATGTGCTGAACTGTCCAAAGGTTTTTAGCACCCAGTCTGAATCACTGTTCACACTCAGCACACAATATTGTCCTAAAATATCAGAAAAACATGTTACAATATGTCACACTGCTCCGATATAAACACACAAACAAACACAAACATGTACCTTTGCTGGCCTGGTTTGAGAGATAGTCCTGTATAAAACTGTAGACGCTCTTAGACTGAAGCAGCGTGAGACTGCTGAAAACATTATCACAGCCTTTCACTCTACAAAGACAGGAATGAATAAATAAATCAATTAAAAAAAATGAATACAAAAAAAATGCAGAATGCTTATAATGTCATCATATAAACCAGAAAGAAAAACCTAGTTTCCTTTGTGAAGTTGGACTCTCACCGTATATAAACATTTAGAAAATGTGTGCAATATACAATTGGACCATAGATAACTTTAAATTACTTTTAGCAGTCCATAGCAACTAGCCAGATTTGCTCACATTTCTCTGTAAGAGTCACAGCTGATGTCTCTGGGGATGACAGACAGGCTGTCTGCATTGATTCCAGGCAAGAAAGGCTGCAAGTATATCTGGAACCACAGAGCAAAGTTCTGCGGGGTGAAGCTTTCAAATCTGGACTCTAGACCAGTTAATGTCATGTTCAGAATGGTGCTTCTCACAGCAGGATTCAGACTTGAAATGTTTCTCTGAAAAATAAAGCACAATGTTGATATTTTACATCTATACTTGAAAAACAGTGTGAACAGTTACATTTAGGCATTTAGCTGAAACTTTTATCCAAAGCGACTTACAAATATTCTGACACAATGAAGCGACATCATAAGAAGTGCTATCATAAGTTTACAGTGTTTCACAGTGCTAGATACTGTAGAGGACAGAAAGTTTCTTTTAAAAAAGTTTTTTTTAAGGGTGGTCAGGATGTCAGGTGTCCGTGGAAGAGGTGTGTTTTTAACTGTTTCTTAAAAGAGGTGAGGGATGTGGCAGATCGGATTGCGTTAGGGAGATTATTCCACAAGCAGGGGACAGAGAAGGAGAAAGAGCGAGAGAGAGATTTAGTGCTCTTCTGTGAGGATACCACCAGTTGACGTTCGTTCGCTGAGCGCAGGGTTCTGGATGGGTTGTAGATGTGTAGAAGACAGTCAAAGTATGAGTGCAGAGTAAGAGGTGCAGAGTTTGTGAGGGTTTTTGAAATGCCAGCAATAAAGATTCAAATTTAATGCGGGCAGCCACCGGTAGCCAATGGAGAGTGATGAAAAGAGGTGTGGCGTGCTCTTTTGGGTTCCTGAGAACACTGCTGTGTTCTGTATTAACTGGAGTGGTTTGACCAGCCAGAAGAGCATTGCAACAGTCCAGTCTAGTAAATTACCAGGGATTGAACTAACAGTTGGGCGTGACCGTGATATCCTTGCTATGTGTTCGGTAAAGGACAGCTGGTCATCGAATATTACACCTAGGTTTATTACTCATTGGGATAGTGTAATGGTTGTGTTCCTAGTAAAATAACAGTTAATCTCATCATCACTTTGTTGCCAAAATATTTTTTTAAGAAAGAAACAATGGCCCCAGAGGTAATTACACATAAACAAGATATCAAAACTGCTAAAACTAATACTAATGGGTTTTTGTGATTATTCACACTACTTTTGATATAATGGCAAACGCTGATTTAAGTCAACAATATTTTCAAAGTTCTAAAGCACTGAAATACTACAAACATTGAGATTGAGAACAAAAAGATAATACAAAAATAGACCAAACACAGACAGTGGAACAAAGTTTAAATAAAGAATTAAGTTTAACTTCACTTTAAAGGGATCTAACAGTATCTAGTATTAATAAACTGTAAAAATAATAATAATAAAATAATAATACAGTGCTTACTGTATAAGAACTACTAAAATCATTTAGCAAAGAACAGCAAGAGACTGTATTTGTTTCAGTAATTATTATTGATTAATTAAGATTAACAAGTAAATACAAAATGGCAAGTTTAATCAGATGAAACTGCCAAAAAATTTAGCTCATCACAGAATCCAAAAGAAGCTCGTCAATATTCAAAAGCAAAAGGACACATGACCAGAATCAGAAAATAACAACGTACCTCCTTGGTGACTTCCACAAACATGTCAAAGAACTTTTCTATCTGCGCCTTGTCTGAGGATTCTAGGATGCTGCTAAACAACTCCTTCACCATGGCGTCATTTTCAAGAGCACCTGTGGACGGATCCAACAGCAGCTCTGCTTTCTGCTCAGGTGAGAGGGATTCCAGAACTGCCAGCTAAGGTGAACACAAACCCCGCCACCAAGGACACAGTACATGACTCTCGGAGCTTTGTTCTCTGCACCCCTCTAAGCACAAGTGGCAGTGCAGCCCAAAGGCATGAAACTAAAGCATTGTGACAATAGCAACATAAAAAGGATGTGTGTATTTACCACAGTGATGTTCAAGTCTTTAAGGTCAGAGTAACTGGCCAGTGTAGTGAACGGGCCCAGGTTGATGTCCAGCCATTCAGCATCGCTGTGAACGTTCTGCTTGCAATCTGTTTTTAAAGAAAGGTGTGGAGGCAGGTGTGCCTGCATCAGTGTCCCATTGTGATACTGACAAACAGCTATAGGGTGCTGTAAGCTCCAACAGCACTTGCAAATGCATGCTACCCCTGCAACACTGCAACAACAGTTTCAGCAAAGTTTACCTGCTGCATTGAATTGGGTGGAAAAGTCCTTCAGGTGTTCTACCAGAACATTGGTTATCTCCTGCCTCCTGGCGGATTCCATTTGGAAGAACACCTTGTCCAGTCCTTTAACACTGCAACAGAAAGGCACAGAGGGTGATAAGAGGAACATGTTGACAGGGTTTCAAACCCAAATTCAAACCCTTTATATCCCAGGAGCTTTTGTATTTTGCAGTGAAAGAACAGACGGAGTTACTCACACTACGTGGTAGTTGGTGCAGTTTAATTCAGCTATGGCTGTTATTAGCATTTCTTTGGTGAAACTGGAGAGGATTGGGGTGAGCTTCACGGTGAACCACATAACCCAGTCAGCGGCCTCAAATTCCTGGAACTTGACATGGATGATGAGAAAGGTCCGATTCATCATTACGTCTCTCACAGAAGGAAGGATATCAGGAATCTGCAGAGACACAAGCACAAGAGCGTCAAGGTCATTTCAAGCAAGCCATGTACCTCTACGTGGCTTCTACACAGAAGGCTTAACCGCTCAACTTGCCTCAGGAGCTGTGACCAGTGCAGTCAAAAACTCATCCACATTCTGGAAAGCGTCGCCATTCTCAAGGCGGTCGAACACAGCGTTGATCTGAACGGTGTTGTCTAGCGCTCCAGAGCTCAGTACGAGTTCAGCAGCTTGGCTGGGAGTCAGCAGTTCCAACGATCCAAACTGAAACACAACATGGAGAGATGTTATCACTGATGAAGCCATTAAACATTAATAAAAAAAAACTATCGATTAATTGTCCACAAGGGCAACTGGTGCAAGTAAAAGGTTACTCACACTGGAGAAATTCTCATTTAGATTCTGCAGATCCTCCAAGGTGGCAAATTTGGAGAATTGGCCAAAGTTGTTCACTAGCCAGTCACTGCTGCTTGGACTTTTGGAAAGACAGCCAGGATCTAGGTTGCACACACAGGATTAAGGATATTCATCAGAACACCACTGAACCGTGAGCTAGCTGAAATAGCTGTGACCAGCCCAGTTGCTATAAATGCCTAAACTATTGCGGCACAATAGACATGCTCTCAGGATAGTATTGTGACTTTAATTACCTGCTAGGTCACCTCTGGTGAGGAAGGGAATGACGAATTCCTTGACGACTGCTTGCTTTTTCTCCACACTCATGAGCGATGCTTGCGTGCTGAGAGCCTGCACCCTAAATCAGTGAAGATCAGGGATTGTTAACGATTGCAAGACTTCACGCTGCAAAAAAAACCCTTCCCGTTTCTCACAGCACTTGCTGCACTTACACAACTTGGTAGGTGTCACAAGTGAAGTTCTTTGAGCTAAGGCAGGAAAGAAGTTCCCCAGAGACTGCTGACAAGAATGGCCTCAGCCTTTCCTTGAACCAGGTGCCAATGAAGCTCGCATCTGTCAGCTCTGCAGCATTGAAGTTGTAGACTTTCACCTCTCCGATGGCATCCAGGACATGGGATGCAGACTGAATGTCACTCAGGGGCTGTAACAGTAATGGGGCATGTGATTAGCGGGCAGCGGGCCAGGGCTTTATTTTTGTTTCAGAAAAGGGGGATTTTGCCTACCGGAGTACTGGAGTATTCTGAAAGAGCGCCTTCCAGCACTCCTGCAACCTTCTGAAAAAAAAGCTTCCACATCTCCACTCCATAGGCTGCACTGTTTGGCAGATTGCAAGTCAACAGCGTTGCAAGGTCGTCGGAGGACAGAGCTACATTCTTGGAACGAAAGGACACATTTAAGGAGTTAGAGGAACAAAGTACTTGATGAGAGCCATGGCACATTTGGCATGTGGTGAGATAAACACTTACCGAAGAACAGGCATATACCGGGATGCTGAAGTCACAAGGCCCTCCCACATTATTTCCAGACGTTAGTGGACCACTGCAAATAGTAAAAGCAAGCTTTCATATTTAACAACTTTCTAAAGTCGAACTTGTTTTCGTTTAACATTAGTACTGATACTCACCTGTCCACACCTTGACACAGAATCTCTTCTGCAAATGAAGAAAAAAATACAATGAGGCACACTTTACTATCAATCCATAATGTTGTTGCAAGTTCATAAGAAACTGTTAATTCACAATCTTAGCTTAATGTGTTTTGACTCACCATTCACGGATGTTTCTTTGCACTAATGACAGACAGAGAGAGAGAGAGAGAGAGAGAGAGAGAGACAGAGAGAGAGAAGGCAAAGCAATTAGATAAGAGATATCAGTTACAAACAACCTCTATGGGCTTTTTTCAACTCCAAAGGCTTTTCAAACGATCAAGTACTTACAACAGCAGCAGGGGGAGGAGGTGTGCAGTCTAAAGTAAAGCAGAGACAAAGAGAAATCTGTCAGGTGGAGGCCACTTGTACACAACATACATTAACATGATTTTTTCTCAGAATGCTCTTGGTCTTTTGTCTGAGGAACTGACAACGCTTTTCATTCCCCCCTTCCACATGCTTTAGAGAACCTTAGGTCATGCCATACCTTCTGGTGGTGATTCACGAAGTATGTCTATGCTTGATTTTAGCTCCTCCTGTAGTTCAGATGGAAGAAGTGCCAAAGCAGTCTCTAGGCCTTGCAATCTGTTTGAACTAAGCCAAAGAATTTTAATCTTTTAACCCTTTTATTTTCTTTTTACAAGTTGCAGAAAACCAACGTGGTGAAACGTAAAGGGAATGGAATTACACTCACATTGCATTGTAAGAGTCACAGCTGATGTTGGTGGGGATCACCACCAGAACTGAAGGACGGAAGCTAGCCAGCAGGGCCACGAGATTGACTTGAAACCACAGCTCGTAGTCAGTGGTTTGGAAGGTGGGGAATACGGGAGCAAGGGCCGTCAAAGTCATATTCAGCATTGTGTCTCGAACAGCCGTGTTTGCGATGTAGCTAATGTTTTGCTGGAAATGGAGGAAAAGAGCCATTTCAGAACCACAGAAGGAACTTGTAGCGTAGCTTGCTGGTTCAAACACAACACTGGTCTAGGCCATGTTAGATAACTACATTAAAACAAAAAACAACATACCTCCTTGGTGACTTCCACAAATGTGTCAAAGAACTTTTCTAGCTGCTTGTCTGAGGATTCTAGGATGCTGCTCAACACCTCCTTCACCACGGCCTCATTTTCAAGAGCACCTGTGGACGGATCCAACAGCAGCTCTGCTTTCTGCTCAGGTGAGAGGGATTCCAGAACTGCCAGCTAAGGTAAACACAAACCCCGCCACCAAGGACACAGTACATGACTCTCGGAGAGCTTTGTTCTCTGCACCCCTCTAAGCACAGTGGCAGTGCAGCCCAAAGGCATGAAACTAAAGCATCGTGACAATAGCAACATAAAAAGGATGTGTGTATTTACCACAGTGATGTTCAAGTCTTTAAGGTCAGAGTAACTGGCCAGTGTAGTGAACGGGCCCAGGTTGATGTCCAGCCATTCGGCATCGCTGTGAACGTTCTGCTTGCAATCTGTTTTTAAAGAAAGGTGTGGAGGCAGGTGTGCCTGCATCAGTGTCCCATTGTGATACTGACAAACAGCTATAGGGAGCTGTAAGCTCCAACAGCACTTGCAAATGCATGCTACCCTGCAACACTGCAACAACAGTTTCAGCAAAGTTTACCTGCTGCATTGAATTGGGCGGAAAAGTCCTTCAGGTGTTCTACCAGAACATTGGTTATCTCCTGCCTCCTGGCGGATTCCATTTGGAAGAACACCTTGTCCAGTCCTTTAACACTGCAACAGAAAGGCACAGAGGGTGATAAGAGGAACATGTTGACAGGGTTTTGCCAGCTCCCAAATTCAAACCCTTTATATCCCAGGAGCTTTTGTATTTTGCAGTGAAAGAACAGACGGAGTTACTCACACTACATGGTAGTTGGTGCAGTTTATTTCAGCTGTGGCTGTTATTAGCATTTCTTTGGTGAAACTGGAGAGGATTGGGGTGAGCTTCACGGTGAACCACATAATCCAGTCAGCGGCCTCAAATTCCTGGAACTTGACGTGGATGATGAGAAAGGTCCGATTCATCATTACGTCTCTCACAGAAGGAAGGATATCAGGAATCTGCAGAGACACGAGCACAAGAGCGTCAAGGTCATTTCAAGCAAGCCATGTACCTCTACGTGGCTTCTACACGGAAGGCTTAACCGCTCAACTTGCCTCAGGAGCTGTGACCAGTGCAGTCAAAAACTCATCCACGTTCTGGAAAGCGTCACCATTCTCAAGGCGGTCGAACACAGCGTTGATCTGAGCGGTGTTGTCTAGCCCAGAGCTCAGTACGAGTTCAGCAGCTTGGCTGGGAGTCAGCAGTTCCAAAGATCCAAACTGAAACACAACATGGAGAGATGTAATCACTGATGAAACCATTAAACATTAATAAATAAACTATCGATTAATTGTCCACACGGGCAACTGGTGCAAGTAAAAGGTTACTCACACTGGAGAAATTCTCATTTAGATTCTGCAGATCCTCCAAGGTGGCAAATTTGGAGAATTGGCCAAAGTTGTTCACTAGCCAGTCACTGCTGCTTGGACTTTTGGAAACACAGCCAGGATCTAGGTTGCACACACAGGAATAAGGATATTCATCAGAACACCACTGAACCGTAAGCTAGCTGGAAATAGCTGTGACCAGCCCAGTTGCTATAGAATGCCTAAACTATTGCGGCACAATAGACATGCTCTCAAGATAGTATTGTGACTTTAATTACCTGCTAGGTCACCTCTGGTGAGGAAGGGAATGATGAATTCCTTGACGACTGCTTGCTTTTCTCCACACTCATGGCGATGCTTGCGTGCTGAGAGCCTGCACCCTAAATCAGTGAAGATCAGCGATTGTTAACGATTGCAAGACTTCACGCTGCGAAAAAACCCTTCCCGTTTCTCACAGCACTTGCTGCACTTACACAACTTGGTAGGTGTCACAAGTGAAGTTCTTGGAGCTAAGGCAGGAAAGAAGTTCCCCAGAGACTGCTGACAAGAATGGCCTCAGCCTTTCCTTGAACCAGGTGCCAATGAAGCTCGCATCTGTCAGCTCTGCAGCATTGAAGTTGTAGACTTTCACCTCTCCGATGGCATCCAGGACATGGGATGCAGACTGAATGTCACTCAGGGGCTGTAACAGTAATGGGGCATGTGATTAGCGGGCAGCGGGCCAGGGCTTTATTTTTGTTTCAGAAAAGGGGGATTTTGCCTACCGGAGTACTGGAGTATTCTGAAAGAGCGCCTTCCAGCACTCCTGCAACCTTCTGAAAGAAAAGCTTCCACATCTCCACTCCATAGGCTGCACTGTTTGGCAGATTGCAAGTCAACAGCGTTGCAAGGTCGTCGGAGGACAGCTACATTCTTGGAACGAAAGGACACATTTAAGGAGTTAGAGGAACAAAGTACTTGATGGGAGCCATGGCTCATCGCAAATAAAAGCATTTGGCATGTGGTGAGATAAACACTTACCGAAGAACAGGCATATACCGGGATGCTGAAGTCACAAGGCCCTCCCACATTATTTCCAGACGTTAGTGGACCACTGCAAATAGTAAAAGCAAGCTTTCATATTTAACAACTTTCTAAAGTCGAACTTGTTTTCGTTTAACATTAGTACTGATACTCACCTGTCCACACCTTGACACAGAATCTCTTCTGCAAATGAAGAAAAAAATACAATGAGGCACACATTACTATCAATCCATAATGTTGTTGCAAGTTCATAAGAAACTGTTAATTCACAATCTTAGCTTAATGTGTTTTGACTCACCATTCACGGATGTTTCTTTGCACTAATGACAGAGAGAGAGAGAGAGAGAGAGAGAGAGAGAGAGAGAGAGACAGAGAGAGAGAAGGCAAAGCAATTAGATAAGAGATATCAGTTACAAACAACCTCTATGGGCTTTTTTCAACTCCAAAGGCTTTTCAAACGATCAAGTACTTACAACAGCAGCAGGGGGAGGAGGTGTGCAGTCTAAAGTAAAGCAGAGACAAAGAGAAATCTGTCAGGTGGAGGCCACTTGTACACAACATACATTAACATGAATTTTTCTCAGAATGCTCTTGGTCTTTTGTCTGAGGAACTGACAACGCTTTTCATTCCCCCCTTCCACATGCTTTAGAGAACCTTAGGTCATGCCATACCTTCTGGTGGTGATTCACGAAGTATGTCTATGCTTGATTTTAGCTCCTCCTGTAGTTCAGATGGAAGAAGTGCCAAAGCAGTCTCTAGGCCTTGCAATCTGTTTGAACAAGCCAAAGAATTTTAATCTTTTAACCCTTTTATTTTCTTTTTACAAGTTGCAGAAAACCAACGTGGTGAAACGTAAAGGGAATGGAATTACACTCACATTGCATTGTAAGAGTCACAGCTGATGTTGGTGGGGATCACCACCAGAACTGAAGGACGGAAGCTAGCCAGCAGGACCACGAGATTGACTTGAAACCACAGCTCGTAGTCAGTGGTTTGGAAGGTGGGGAATACGGGAGCAAGGGCCGTCAAAGTCATATTCAGCATTGTGTCTCGAACAGCCGTGTTTGCGATGTAGCTAATGTTTTGCTGGAAATGGAGGAAAAGAGCCATTTCAGAACCACAGAAGGAACTTGTAGCGTAGCTTGCTGGTTCAAACACAACACTGGTCTAGGCCATGTTAGATAACTACATTAAAACAAAAACAACATACCTCCTTGGTGACTTCCACAAACGTGTCAAAGAACTTTTCTAGCTGCGCCTTGTCTGAGGATTCTAGGATGCTGCTCAACACCTCCTTCACCACGGCCTCATTTTCAAGAGCACCTGTGGACGGATCCAACAGCAGCTCTGCTTTCTGCTCAGGTGAGAGGGATTCCAGAACTGCCAGCTAAAGGTAAACACAAACCCGCCACCAAGGACACAGTACATGACTCTCGGAGCTTTGTTCTCTGCACCCCTCTAAGCACGAGTGGCAGTGCAGCCCAAAGGCATGAAACTAAAGCATCGTGACAATAGCAACATAAAAAGGATGTGTGTATTTACCACAGTGATGTTCAAGTCTTTAAGGTCAGAGTAACTGGCCAGTGTAGTGAACGGGCCCAGGTTGATGTCCAGCCATTCGGCATCGCTGTGAACGTTCTGCTTGCAATCTGTTTTTAAAGAAAGGTGTGGAGGCAGGTGTGCCTGCATCAGTGTCCCATTGTGATACTGACAAACAGCTATAGGGAGCTGTAAGCTCCAACAGCACTTGCAAATGCATGCTACCCCTGCAACACTGCAACAACAGTTTCAGCAAAGTTTACCTGCTGCATTGAATTGGGCGGAAAAGTCCTTCAGGTGTTCTACCAGAACATTGGTTATCTCCTGCCTCCTGGCGGATTCCATTTGGAAGAACACCTTGTCCAGTCCTTTAACACTGCAACAGAAAGGCACAGAGGGTGATAAGAGGAACATGTTGACAGGGTTTTGCCAGCTCCCAAATTCAAACCCTTTATATCCCAGGAGCTTTTGTATTTTGCAGTGAAAGAACAGACGGAGTTACTCACACTACATGGTAGTTGGTGCAGTTTATTTCAGCTGTGGCTGTTATTAGCATTTCTTTGGTGAAACTGGAGAGGATTGGGGTGAGCTTCACGGTGAACCACATAACCCAGTCAGCGGCCTCAAATTCCTGGAACTTGACGTGGATGATGAGAAAGGTCCGATTCATCATTACGTCTCTCACAGAAGGAAGGATATCAGGAATCTGCAGAGACACGAGCACAAGAGCGTCAAGGTCATTTCAAGCAAGCCATGTACCTCTACGTGGCTTCTACACGGAAGGCTTAACTGCTCAACTTGCCTCAGGAGCTGTGACCAGTGCAGTCAAAAACTCATCCACGTTCTGGAAAGCGTCGCCATTCTCAAGGCGGTCGAACACAGCGTTGATCTGAACGGTGTTGTCTAGCGCTCCAGAGCTCAGTACGAGTTCAGCAGCTTGGCTGGGAGTCAGCAGTTCCAACGATCCAAACTGAAACACAACATGGAGAGATGTTATCACTGATGAAACCATTAAACATTAATAAATAAACTATCGATTAATTGTCCACACGGGCAACTGGTGCAAGTAAAAGGTTACTCACACTGGAGAAATTCTCATTTAGATTCTGCAGATCCTCCAAGGTGGCAAATTTGGAGAATTGGCCAAAGTTGTTCACTAGCCAGTCACTGCTGCTTGGACTTTTGGAAACACAGCCAGGATCTAGGTTGCACACACAGGAATAAGGATATTCATCAGAACACCACTGAACCGTAAGCTAGCTGAAATAGCTGTGACCAGCCCAGTTGCTATAGAATGCCTAAACTATTGCGGCACAATAGACATGCTCTCAAGATAGTATTGTGACTTTAATTACCTGCTAGGTCACCTCTGGTGAGGAAGGGAATGATGAATTCCTTGACGACTGCTTGCTTTTTCTCCACACTCATGAGCGATGCTTGCGTGCTGAGAGCCTGCACCCTAAATCAGTGAAGATCAGCGATTGTTAACGATTGCAAGACTTCACGCTCGCGAAAAAACCCTTCCTGTTTCTCACAGCACTTGCTGCACTTACACAACTTGGTAGGTGTCACAAGTGAAGTTCTTGGAGCTAAGGCAGGAAAGAAGTTCCCCAGAGACTGCTGACAAGAATGGCCTCAGCCTTTCCTTGAACCAGGTGCCAATGAAGCTCGCATTTGTCAGCTCTGCAGCATTGAAGTTGTAGACTTTCACCTCTCCGATGGCATCCAGGACATGGGATGCAGACTGAATGTCACTCAGGGGCTGTAACAGTAATGGGGCATGTGATTAGCGGGCAGCGGGCCAGGGCTTTATTTTTGTTTTCAGAAAGGGGATTTTGCCTACCCGAGTACTGGAGTATTCTGAAAGAAGCCTTCCAGCACTCCTGCAACCTTCTGAAAGAAAAGCTTCCACATCTCCACTCCATAGGCTGCACTGTTTGGCAGATTGCAAGTCAACAGCGTTGCAAGGTCGTCGGAGGACAGCTACATTCTTGAAAGCGAAAGGACACATTTAAGGAGTTAGAGGAACAAAGTACTTGATGGGAGCCATGGCTCACGTCGCAAATAAAAGCATTTGGCATGTGGTGAGATAAACACTTACCGAAGAACAGGCATATACCGGGATGCTGAAGTCACAAGGCCCTCCCACATTATTTCCAGACGTTAGTGGACCACTGCAAATAGTAAAAGCAAGCTTTCATATTTAACAACTTTCTAAAGTCGAACTTGTTTTCGTTTAACATTAGTACTGATACTCACCTGTCCACACCTTGACACAGAATCTCTTCTGCAAATGAAGAAAAAAATACAATGAGGCACACTTTACTATCAATCCATAATGTTGTTGCAAGTTCATAAGAAACTGTTAATTCACAATCTTAGCTTAATGTGTTTTGACTCACCATTCACGGATGTTTCTTTGCACTAATGACAGAGAGAGAGAGAGAGAGAGAGAGAGAGAGAGAGAGAGAGAGAGACAGAGAGAGAGAAGGCAAAGCAATTAGATAAGAGATATCAGTTACAAACAACCTCTATGGGCTTTTTTCAACTCCAAAGGCTTTTCAAACGATCAAGTACTTACAGCAGCAGCAGGGGGAGGAGGTGTGCAGTCTAAAGTAAAGCAGAGACAAAGAGAAATCTGTCAGGTGGAGGCCACTTGTACACAACATACATTAACATGATTTTTTCTCAGAATGCTCTTGGTCTTTTGTCTGAGGAACTGACAACGCTTTTCATTCCCCCCTTCCACATGCTTTAGAGAACCTTAGGTCATGCCATACCTTCTGGTGGTGATTCACGAAGTATGTCTATGCTTGATTTTAGCTCCTCCTGTAGTTCAGATGGAAGAAGTGCCAAAGCAGTCTCTAGGCCTTGCAATCTGTTTGAACAAGCCAAAGAATTTTAATCTTTTAACCCTTTTATTTTCTTTTTACAAGTTGCAGAAAACCAACGTGGTGAAACGTAAAGGGAATGGAATTACACTCACATTGCATTGTAAGAGTCACAGCTGATGTTGGTGGGGATAACCACCAGAACTGAAGGACGGAAGCTAGCCAGCAGGACCACGAGATTGACTTGAAACCACAGCTCGTAGTCAGTGGTTTGGAAGGTGGGGAATCACGGGAGCAAGGGCCGTCAAAGTCATATTCAGCATTGTGTCTCGAACAGCCGTGTTTGCGATGTAGCTAATGTTTTGCTGGAAATGGAGGAAAAGAGCCATTTCAGAACCACAGAAGGAACTTGTAGCGTAGCTTGCTGGTTCAAACACAACACTGGTCTAGGCCATGTTAGATAACTACATTAAAACAAAAACAACATACCTCCTTGGTGACTTCCACAAACGTGTCAAAGAACTTTTCTAGCTGCGCCTTGTCTGAGGATTCTAGGATGCTGCTCAACACCTCCTTCACCACGGCCTCATTTTCAAGAGCACCTGTGGACGGATCCAACAGCAGCTCTGCTTTCTGCTCAGGTGAGAGGGATTCCAGAACTGCCAGCTAAGGTAAACACAAACCCCGCCACCAAGGACACAGTACATGACTCTCGGAGCTTTGTTCTCTGCACCCCTCTAAGCACGAGTGGCAGTGCAGCCCAAAGGCATGAAACTAAAGCATCGTGACAATAGCAACATAAAAGGATGTGTGTATTTACCACAGTGATGTTCAAGTCTTTAAGGTCAGAGTAACTGGCCAGTGTAGTGAACGGGCCCAGGTTGATGTCCAGCCATTCGGCATCGCTGTGAACGTTCTGCTTGCAATCTGTTTTTAAAGAAAGGTGTGGAGGCAGGTGTGCCTGCATCAGTGTCCCATTGTGATACTGACAAACAGCTATAGGGAGCTGTAAGCTCCAACAGCACTTGCAAATGCATGCTACCCCTGCAACACTGCAACAACAGTTTCAGCAAAGTTTACCTGCTGCATTGAATTGGGCGGAAAAGTCCTTCAGGTGTTCTATCAGAACATTGGTTATCTCCTGCCTCCTGGCGGATTCCATTTGGAAGAACACCTTGTCCAGTCCTTTAACACTGCAACAGAAAGGCACAGAGGGTGATAAGAGGAACATGTTGACAGGGTTTTGCCAGCTCCCAAATTCAAACCCTTTATATCCCAGGAGCTTTTGTATTTTGCAGTGAAAGAACAGACAAAGTTACTCACACTACGTGGTAGTTGGTGCAGTTTATTTCAGCTGTGGCTGTTATTAGCATTTCTTTGGTGAAACTGGAGAGGATTGGGGTGAGCTTCACGGTGAACCACATAACCCAGTCAGCGGCCTCAAATTCCTGGAACTTGACGTGGATGATGAGAAAGGTCCGATTCATCATTACGTCTCTCACAGAAGGAAGGATATCAGGAATCTGCAGAGACACGAGCACAAGAGCGTCAAGGTCATTTCAAGCAAGCCATGTACCTCTACGTGGCTTCTACACGGAAGGCTTAACCGCTCAACTTGCCTCAGGAGCTGTGACCAGTGCAGTCAAAAACTCATCCACGTTCTGGAAAGATAAGCCATTCTCAAGGCGGTCGAACACAGCGTTGATCTGAGCGGTGTTGTCTAGCGCCCAGAGCTCAGTACGAGTTCAGCAGCTTGGCTGGGAGTCAGCAGTTCCAACGATCCAAACTGAAACACAACATGGAGAGATGTTATCACTGATGAAACCATTAAACATTAATAAATAAACTATCGATTAATTGTCCACACGGGCAACTGGTGCAAGTAAAAGGTTACTCACACTGGAGAAATTCTCATTTAGATTCTGCAGATCCTCCAAGGTGGCAAATTTGGAGAATTGGCCAAAGTTGTTCACTAGCCAGTCACTGCTGCTTGGACTTTTGGAAACACAGCCAGGATCTAGGTTGCACACACAGGAATAAGGATATTCATCAGAACACCACTGAACCGTAAGCTAGCTGAAATAGCTGTGACCAGCCCAGTTGCTATAGAATGCCTAAACTATTGCGGCACAATAGACATGCTCTCAAGATAGTATTGTGACTTTAATTACCTGCTAGGTCACCTCTGGTGAGGAAGGGAATGATGAATTCCTTGACGACTGCTTGCTTTTTCTCCACACTCATGAGCGATGCTTGCGTGCTGAGAGCCTGCACCCTAAATCAGTGAAGATCAGCGATTGTTAACGATTGCAAGACTTCACGCTGCGAAAAAAACCCTTCCCGTTTCTCACAGCACTTGCTGCACTTACACAACTTGGTAGGTGTCACAAGTGAAGTTCTTGGAGCTAAGGCAGGAAAGAAGTTCCCCAGAGACTGCTGACAAGAATGGCCTCAGCCTTTCCTTGAACCAGGTGCCAATGAAGCTCGCATCTGTCAGCTCTGCAGCATTGAAGTTGTAGACTTTCACCTCTCCGATGGCATCCAGGACATGGGATGCAGACTGAATGTCACTCAGGGGCTGTAACAGTAATGGGGCATGTGATTAGCGGGCAGCGGGCCAGGGCTTTATTTTTGTTTCAGAAAAGGGGGATTTTGCCTACCGGAGTACTGGAGTATTCTGAAAGAGCGCCTTCCAGCACTCCTGCAACCTTCTGAAAGAAAAGCTTCCACATCTCCACTCCATAGGCTGCACTGTTTGGCAGATTGCAAGTCAACAGCGTTGCAAGGTCGTCGGAGGACAGCTACATTCTTGGAAACGAAAGGACACATTTAAGGAGTTAGAGGAACAAAGTACTTGATGGGAGCCATGGCTCAAATCGCCAAATAAAAGCATTTGGCATGTGGTGAGATAAACACTTACCGAAGAACAGGCATATACCGGGATGCTGAAGTCACAAGGCCCTCCCACATTATTTCCAGACGTTAGTGGACCACTGCAAATAGTAAAAGCAAGCTTTCATATTTAACAACTTTCTAAAGTCGAACTTGTTTTCGTTTAACATTAGTACTGATACTCACCTGTCCACACCTTGACACAGAATCTCTTCTGCAAATGAAGAAAAAAAATACAATGAGGCACACTTTACTATCAATCCATAATGTTGTTGCAAGTTCATAAGAAACTGTTAATTCACAATCTTAGCTTAATGTGTTTTGACTCACCATTCACGGATGTTTCTTTGCACTAATGACAGAGAGAGAGAGAGAGAGAGAGAGAGAGAGAGAGAGAGAGAGAGAGAGAGAGAGAGAAGGCAAAGCAATTAGATAAGAGATATCAGTTACAAACAACCTCTATGGGCTTTTTTTCAACTCCAAAGGCTTTTCAAACGATCAAGTACTTACAACAGCAGCAGGGGAGGAGGTGTGCAGTCTAAAGTAAAGCAGAGACAAGAGAAATCTGTCAGGTGGAGGCCACTTGTACACAACATACATTAACATGATTTTTTCTCAGAATGCTCTTGGTCTTTTGTCTGAGGAACTGACAACGCTTTTCATTCCCCCCTTCCACATGCTTTAGAGAACCTTAGGTCATGCCATACCTTCTGGTGGTGATTCACGAAGTATGTCTATGCTTGATTTTAGCTCCTCCTGTAGTTCAGATGGAAGAAGTGCCAAAGCAGTCTCTAGGCCTTGCAATCTGTTTGAACAAGCCAAAGAATTTTAATCTTTTAACCCTTTTATTTTCTTTTTACAAGTTGCAGAAAACCAACGTGGTGAAACGTAAAGGGAATGGAATTACACTCACATTGCATTGTAAGAGTCACAGCTGATGTTGGTGGGGATCACCACCAGAACTGAAGGACGGAAGCTAGCCAGCAGGACCACGAGATTGACTTGAAACCACAGCTCGTAGTCAGTGGTTTGGAAGGTGGGGAATACGGGAGCAAGGGCCGTCAAAGTCATATTCAGCATTGTGTCTCGAACAGCCGTGTTTGCGATGTAGCTAATGTTTTGCTGGAAATGGAGGAAAAGAGCCATTTCAGAACCACAGAAGGAACTTGTAGCGTAGCTTGCTGGTTCAAACACAACACTGGTCTAGGCCATGTTAGATAACTACATTAAAACAAAAACAACATACCTCCTTGGTGACTTCCACAAACGTGTCAAAGAACTTTTCTAGCTGCGCCTTGTCTGAGGATTCTAGGATGCTGCTCAACACCTCCTTCACCACCACAGCCTCATTTTCAAGAGCACCTGTGGACGGATCCAACAGCAGCTCTGCTTTCTGCTCAGGTGAGAGGGATTCCAGAACTGCCAGCTAAGTAAAAACACAAACCCCGCCACCAAGGACACAGTACATGACTCTCGGAGCTTTGTTCTCTGCACCCCTCTAAGCACGAGTGGCAGTGCAGCCCAAAGGCATGAAACTAAAGCATCGTGACAATAGCAACATAAAAGGATGTGTGTATTTACCACAGTGATGTTCAAGTCTTTAAGGTCAGAGTAACTGGCCAGTGTAGTGAACGGGCCCAGGTTGATGTCCAGCCATTCGGCATCGCTGTGAACGTTCTGCTTGCAATCTGTTTTAAAGAAAGGTGTGGAGGCAGGTGTGCCTGCATCAGTGTCCCATTGTGATACTGACAAACAGCTATAGGGAGCTGTAAGCTCCAACAGCACTTGCAAATGCATGCTACCCCTGCAACACTGCAACAACAGTTTCAGCAAAGTTTACCTGCTGCATTGAATTGGCGGAAAAGTCCTTCAGGTGTTCTACCAGAACATTGGTTATCTCCTGCCTCCTGGCGGATTCCATTTGGAAGAACACCTTGTCCAGTCCTTTAACACTGCAACAGAAAGGCACAGAGGGTGATAAGAGGAACATGTTGACAGGGTTTTGCCAGCTCCCAAATTCAAACCCTTTATATCCCAGGAGCTTTTGTATTTTGCAGTGAAAGAACAGACGGAAGTTACTCACACTACATGGTAGTTGGTGCAGTTTATTTCAGCTGTGGCTGTTATTAGCATTTCTTTGGTGAAACTGGAGAGGATTGGGGTGAGCTTCACGGTGAACCACATAACCCAGTCAGCGGCCTCAAATTCCTGGAACTTGACGTGGATGATGAGAAAGGTCCGATTCATCATTACGCCTCTCACAGAAGGAAGGATATCAGGAATCTGCAGAGACACGAGCACAAGAGCGTCAAGGTCATTTCAAGCAAGCCATGTACCTCTACGTGGCTTCTACACGGAAGGCTTAACCGCTCAACTTGCCTCAGGAGCTGTGACCAGTGCAGTCAAAAACTCATCCACGTTCTGGAAAGCGTCGCCATTCTCAAGGCGGGTCGAACACAGCGTTGATCTGAACGGTGTTGTCTAGCGCTCCAGAGCTCAGTACGAGTTCAGCAGCTTGGCTGGGAGTCAGCAGTTCCAACGATCCAAACTGAAACACAACATGGAGAGATGTTATCACTGATGAAACCATTAAACATTAATAAATAAACTATCGATTAATTGTCCACACGGGCAACTGGTGCAAGTAAAAGGTTACTCACACTGGAGAAATTCTCATTTAGATTCTGCAGATCCTCCAAGGTGGCAAATTTGGAGAATTGGCCAAAGTTGTTCACTAGCCAGTCACTGCTGCTTGGACTTTTGGAAAGACAGCCAGGATCTAGGTTGCACACACAGGAATAAGGATATTCATCAGAACACCACTGAACCGTAAGCTAGCTGAAATAGCTGTGACCAGCCCAGTTGCTATAGAATGCCTAAACTATTGCGGCACAATAGACATGCTCTCAAGATAGTATTGTGACTTTAATTACCTGCTAGGTCACCTCTGGTGAGGAAGGGAATGATGAATTCCTTGGCGACTGCTTGCTTTTCTCCACACTCATGAGCGATGCTTGCGTGCTGAGAGCCTGCACCCTAAATCAGTGAAGATCAGCGATTGTTAACGATTGCAAGACTTCACGCTGCGAAAAAAACCCTTCCCGTTTCTCACAGCACTTGCTGCACTTACACAACTTGGTAGGTGTCACAAGTGAAGTTCTTGGAGCTAAGGCAGGAAAGAAGTTCCCCAGAGACTGCTGACAAGAATGGCCTCAGCCTTTCCTTGAACCAGGTGCCAATGAAGCTCGCATCTGTCAGCTCTGCAGCATTGAAGTTGTAGACTTTCACCTCTCCGATGGCATCCAGGACATGGGATGCAGACTGAATGTCACTCAGGGGCTGTAACAGTAATGGGGCATGTGATTAGCGGGCAGCGGGCCAGGGCTTTATTTTTGTTTCAGAAAAGGGGGATTTTGCCTACCGGAGTACTGGAGTATTCTGAAAGAGCGCCTTCCAGCACTCCTGCAACCTTCTGAAAGAAAAGCTTCCACATCTCCACTCCATAGGCTGCACTGTTTGGCAGATTGCAAGTCAACAGCGTTGCAAGGTCGTCGGAGGACAGCGCTACATTCTTGGAACGAAAGGACACATTTAAGGAGTTAGAGGAACAAAGTACTTGATGGGAGCCATGGCTCATCGCAAATAAAAGCATTTGGCATGTGGTGAGATAAACACTTACCGAAGAACAGGCATATACCGGGATGCTGAAGTCACAAGGCCCTCCCACATTATTTCCAGACGTTAGTGGACCACTGCAAATAGTAAAAGCAAGCTTTCATATTTAACAACTTTCTAAAGTCGAACTTGTTTTCGTTTAACATTAGTACTGATACTCACCTGTCCACACCTTGACACAGAATCTCTTCTGCAAATGAAGAAAAAAATACAATGAGGCACACTTTACTATCAATCCATAATGTTGTTGCAAGTTCATAAGAAACTGTTAATTCACAATCTTAGCTTAATGTGTTTTGACTCACCATTCACGGATGTTTCTTTGCACTAATGACAGAGAGAGAGAGAGAGAGAGAGAGAGAGAGAGAGAGAGAGAGAGAGACAGAGAGAGAGAAGGCAAAGCAATTAGATAAGAGATATCAGTTACAAACAACCTCTATGGGCTTTTTTCAACTCCAAAGGCTTTTCAAACGATCAAGTACTTACAACAGCAGCAGGGGGAGGAGGTGTGCAGTCTAAAGTAAAGCAGAGACAAAGAGAAATCTGTCAGGTGGAGGCCACTTGTACACAACATACATTAACATGAATTTTTCTCAGAATGCTCTTGGTCTTTGTCTGAGGAACTGACAACGCTTTTCATTCCCCCTTCCACATGCTTTAGAGAACCTTAGGTCATGCCATACCTTCTGGTGGTGATTCACGAAGTATGTCTATGCTTGATTTTAGCTCCTCCTGTAGTTCAGATGGAAGAAGTGCCAAAGCAGTCTCTAGGCCTTGCAATCTGTTTGAACAAGCCAAAGAATTTTAATCTTTTAACCCTTTTATTTTCTTTTTACAAGTTGCAGAAAACCAACGTGGTGAAACGTAAAGGGAATGGAATTACACTCACATTGCATTGTAAGAGTCACAGCTAATGTTGGTGGGGATCACCACCAGAACTGAAGGACGGAAGCTAGCCAGCAGGACCACGAGATTGACTTGAAACCACAGCTCGTAGTCAGTGGTTTGGAAGGTGGGGAATACGGGAGCAAGGGCCGTCAAAGTCATATTCAGCATTGTGTCTCGAACAGCCGTGTTTGCGATGTAGCTAATGTTTTGCTGGAAATGGAGGAAAAGAGCCATTTCAGAACCACAGAAGGAACTTGTAGCGTAGCTTGCTGGTTCAAACACAACACTGGTCTAGGCCATGTTAGATAACTACATTAAAACAAAAACAACATACCTCCTTGGTGACTTCCACAAATGTGTCAAAGAACTTTTCTAGCTGCGCCTTGTCTGAGGATTCTAGGATGCTGCTCAACACCTCCTTCACCACAGCCTCATTTTCAAGAGCACCTGTGGACGGATCCAACAGCAGCTCTGCTTTCTGCTCAGGTGAGAGGGATTCCAGAACTGCCAGCTAAGGTAAACACAAACCCCGCCACCAAGGACACAGTACATGACTCTCGGAGCTTTGTTCTCTGCACCCCTCTAAGCACGAGTGGCAGTGCAGCCCAAAGGCATGAAACTAAAGCATCGTGACAATAGCAACATAAAAAGGATGTGTGTATTTACCACAGTGATGTTCAAGTCTTTAAGGTCAGAGTAACTGGCCAGTGTAGTGAACGGGCCCAGGTTGATGTCCAGCCATTCGGCATCGCTGTGAACGTTCTGCTTGCAATCTGTTTTTAAAGAAAGGTGTGGAGGCAGGTGTGCCTGCATCAGTGTCCCATTGTGATACTGACAAACAGCTATAGGGAGCTGTAAGCTCCAACAGCACTTGCAAATGCATGCTACCCCTGCAACACTGCAACAACAGTTTCAGCAAAGTTTACCTGCTGCATTGAATTGGGCGGAAAAGTCCTTCAGGTGTTCTACCAGAACATTGGTTATCTCCTGCCTCCTGGCGGATTCCATTTGGAAGAACACCTTGTCCAGTCCTTTAACACTGCAACAGAAAGGCACAGAGGGTGATAAGAGGAACATGTTGACAGGGTTTTGCCAGCTCCCAAATTCAAACCCTTTATATCCCAGGAGCTTTTGTATTTTGCAGTGAAAGAACAGACGGAGTTACTCACACTACATGGTAGTTGGTGCAGTTTATTTCAGCTGTGGCTGTTATTAGCATTTCTTTGGTGAAACTGGAGAGGATTGGGGTGAGCTTCACGGTGAACCACATAACCCAGTCAGCGGCCTCAAATTCCTGGAACTTGACGTGGATGATGAGAAAGGTCCGATTCATCATTACGTCTCTCACAGAAGGAAGGATATCAGGAATCTGCAGAGACACGAGCACAAGAGCGTCAAGGTCATTTCAAGCAAGCCATGTACCTCTCACGTGGCTTCTACACGGAAGGCTTAACCGCTCAACTTGCCTCAGGAGCTGTGACCAGTGCAGTCAAAAACTCATCCACGTTCTGGAAAGCGCCGCCATTCTCAAGGCGGTCGAACACAGCGTTGATCTGAACGGTGTTGTCTAGCTCCAGAGCTCAGTACGAGTTCAGCAGCTTGGCTGGGAGTCAGCAGTTCCAACGATCCAAACTGAAACACAACATGGAGAGATGTTATCACTGATGAAACCATTAAACATTAATAAATAAACTATCGATTAATTGTCCACACGGGCAACTGGTGCAAGTAAAAGGTTACTCACACTGGAGAAATTCTCATTTAGATTCTGCAGATCCTCCAAGGTGGCAAATTTGGAGAATTGGCCAAAGTTGTTCACTAGCCAGTCACTGCTGCTTGGACTTTTGGAAAGACAGCCAGGATCTAGGTTGCACACACACAGGAATAAGGATATTCATCAGAACACCACTGAACCGTAAGCTAGCTGAAATAGCTGTGACCAGCCCAGTTGCTATAGAATGCCTAAACTATTGCGGCACATTAGACATGCTCTCAAGATAGTATTGTGACTTTAATTACCTGCTAGGTCACCTCTGGTGAGGAAGGGAATGATGAATTCCTTGACGACTGCTTGCTTTTTCTCCACACTCATGAGCGATGCTTTGCGTGCTGAGAGCCTGCACCCTAAATCAGTGAAGATCAGCGATTGTTAACGATTGCAAGACTTCACGCTACTGCGTAAAAAACCCTTCCCGTTTCTCACAGCACTTGCTGCACTTACACAACTTGGTAGGTGTCACAAGTGAAGTTCTTGGAGCTAAGGCAGGAAAGAAGTTCCCCAGAGACTGCTGACAAGAATGGCCTCAGCCTTTCCTTGAACCAGGTGCCAATGAAGCTCGCATCTGTCAGCTCTGCAGCATTGAAGTTGTAGACTTTCACCTCTCCGATGGCATCCAGGACATGGGATGCAGACTGAATGTCACTCAGGGGCTGTAACAGTAATGGGGCATGTGATTAGCGGGCAGCGGGCCAGGGCTTTATTTTTGTTTCAGAAAAAGGGGATTTTGCCTACCGGAGTACTGGAGTATTCTGAAAGAGCCTTCCAGCACTCCTGCAACCTTCTGAAAGAAAAGCTTCCACATCTCCACTCCATAGGCTGCACTGTTTGGCAGATTGCAAGTCAACAGCGTTGCAAGGTCGTCGGAGGACAGCGCTTACATTCTTGGAACGAAAGGACACATTTAAGGAGTTAGAGGAACAAAGTACTTGATGGGAGCCATGGCTCATCGCAAATAAAAGCATTTGGCATGTGGTGAGATAAACACTTACCGAAGAACAGGCATATACCGGGATGCTGAAGTCACAAGGCCCTCCCACATTATTTCCAGACGTTAGTGGACCACTGCAAATAGTAAAAGCAAGCTTTCATATTTAACAACTTTCTAAAGTCGAACTTGTTTTCGTTTAACATTAGTACTGATACTCACCTGTCCACACCTTGACACAGAATCTCTTCTGCAAATGAAGAAAAAAAATACAATGAGGCACACTTTACTATCAATCCATAATGTTGTTGCAAGTTCATAAGAAACTGTTAATTCACAATCTTAGCTTAATGTGTTTTGACTCACCATTCACGGATGTTTCTTTGCACTAATGACAGAGAGAGAGAGAGAGAGAGAGAGAGAGAGAGAGAGAGAGAGAGAGAGAGAGAGAGAGAGAAGGCAAAGCAATTAGATAAGAGATATCAGTTACAAACAACCTCTATGGGCTTTTTTCAACTCCAAAGGCTTTTTCAAACGATCAAGTACTTACAGCAGCAGCAGGGGAGGAGTGTGCAGTCTAAAGTAAAGCAGAGACAAAGAGAAATCTGTCAGGTGGAGGCCACTTGTACACAACATACATTAACATGATTTTTCTCAGAATGCTCTTGGTCTTTTGTCTGAGGAACTGACAACGCTTTTCATTCCCCCCTTCCACATGCTTTAGAGAACCTTAGGTCATGCCATACCTTCTGGTGGTGATTCACGAAGTATGTCTATGCTTGATTTTAGCTCCTCCTGTAGTTCAGATGGAAGAAGTGCCAAAGCAGTCTCTAGGCCTTGCAATCTGTTTTGAACAAGCCAAAGAATTTTAATCTTTAACCCTTTTATTTTTTTTACAAGTTGCAGAAAACCAACTGGTGAAACGTAAAGGAATGGAATTACACTCACATTGCATTGTAAGAGTCACAGCTGATGCTGGTGGGGATCACCACCAGAACTGAAGGACGGAAGCTAGCCAGCAGGACCACGAGATTGACTTGAAACCACAGCTCGTAGTCAGTGGTTTGGAAGGTGGGGAATACGGGAGCAAGGGCCGTCAAAGTCATATTCAGCATTGTGTCTCGAACAGCCGTGTTTGCGATGTAGCTAATGTTTTGCTGGAAATGGAGGAAAAAGAGCCATTTCAGAACCACAGAAGGAACTTGTAGCGTAGCTTGCTGGTTCAAACACAACACTGGTCTAGGCCATGTTAGATAACTACATTAAAACAAAAACAACATACCTCCTTGGTGACTTCCACAAACGTGTCAAAGAACTTTTCTAGCTGCGCCTTGTCTGAGGATTCTAGGATGCTGCTCAACACCTCCTTCACCACGGCCTCATTTTCAAGAGCACCTGTGGACGGATCCAACAGCAGCTCTGCTTTCTGCTCAGGTGAGAGGGATTCCAGAACTGCCAGCTAAGGTAAACACAAACCCCGCCACCAAGGACACAGTACATGACTCTCTGAGCTTTGTTCTCTGCACCCTCTAAGCACGAGTGGCAGTGCAGCCCAAAGGCATGAAACTAAAGCATCGTGACAATAGCAACATAAAAAGGATGTGTGTACTTTTACCACAGTGATGTTCAAGTCTTTAAGGTCAGAGTAACTGGCCAGTGTAGTGAACAGGCCCAGGTTGATGTCCAGCCATTCGGCATCGCTGTGAACGTTCTGCTTGCAATCTGTTTTAAAGAAAGGTGTGGAGGCAGGTGTGCCTGCATTCAGTGTCCCATTGTGATACTGACAAACAGCTATAGGGAGCTGTAAGCTCCAACAACATTTGCAAATGCATGCTACCCTGCAACACTGCAACAACAGTTTCAGCAAAGTTTACCTGCTGCATTGAATTGGGCGGAAAAGTCCTTCAGGTGTTCTATCAGAACATTGGTTATCTCCTGCCTCCTGGCGGATTCCATTTGGAAGAACACCTTGTCCAGTCCTTTAACACTGCAACAGAAAGGCACAGAGGGTGATAAGAGGAACATGTTGACAGGGTTTTGCCAGCTCCCAAATTCAAACCCTTTATATCCCAGGAGCTTTTGTATTTTGCAGTGAAAGAACAGATGGATAGTTACTCACACTACGTGGTAGTTGGTGCAGTTTATTTCAGCTGTGGCTGTTATTAGCATTTCTTTGGTGAAACTGGAGAGGATTGGGGTGAGCTTCACGGTGAACCACATAACCCAGTCAGCGGCCTCAAATTCCTGGAACTTGACGTGGATGATGAGAAAGGTCCGATTCATCATTACGTCTCTCACAGAAGGAAGGATATCAGGAATCTGCAGAGACACGAGCACAAGAGCGTCAAAGGTCATTTCAAGCAAGCCATGTACTTCTTCATGGCTTCTACACGAAGGCTTAACCGCTCAACTTGCCTCAGGAGCTGTGACCAGTGCAGTCAAAACTCATCCACGTTCTGGAAAGCGCCGCCATTCTCAAGGCGGTCGAACACAGCGTTGATCTGAATGGTGTTGTCCAGCTCCAGAGCTCAGTACGAAGTTCAGCAGCTTGGCTGGGAGTCAGCAGTTCCAACGATCCAAACTGAAACACAACATGGAGAGATGTTATCACTGATGAAACCATTAAACATTAATAAATAAACTATCGATTAATTGTCCACACGGGCAACTGGTGCAAGTAAAAGGTTACTCACACTGGAGAAATTCTCATTTAGATTCTGCAGATCCTCCAAGGTGGCAAATTTGGAGAATTGGCCAAAGTTGTTCACTAGCCAGTCACTGCTGCTTGACTTTTGGAAAAGACAGCCAGGATCTAGGTTGCACACACAGGAATAAGGATATTCATCAGAACACCACTGAACCGTGAGCTAGCTGAAATAGCTGTGACCAGCCCAGTTGCTATAGAATGCCTAAACTATTGCGGCACAATAGACATGCTCTCAAGATAGTATTGTGACTTTAATTACCTGCTAGGTCACCTCTGGTGAGGAAGGGAATGATGAATTCCTTGACGACTGCCTGCTTTTTCTCCACACTCATGAGCGATGCTGCGTGCTGAGAGCCTGCACCCTAAATCAGTGAAGATCAGCGGTGTTAACAATTGCAAGACTTCACGCTGCAAAAAAAACCCTTCCCGTTTCTCACAGCACTTGCTGCACTTACACAACTTGGTAGGTGTCACAAGTGAAGTTCTTGGAGCTAAGGCAGGAAAGAAGTTCCCCAGAGACTGCTGACAAGAATGGCCTCAGCCTTTCCTTGAACCAGGTGCCAATGAAGCTCGCATCTGTCAGCTCTGCAGCATTGAAGTTGTAGACTTTCACCTCTCCGATGGCATCCAGGACATGGGATGCAGACTGAAGGTCACTCAGGGGCTGTAACAGTAATGGGGCATGTGATTAGCGGGCAGCAGGCCAGGGCTTTATTTTTGTTTCAGAAAAGGGGATTTTGCCTACCGGAGTACTGGAGTATTCTGAAAGAGCGCCTTCCAGCACTCCTGCAACCTTCTGAAAGAAAAGCTTCCACATCTCCACTCCATAGGATGCACTGTTTGGCAGATTGCAAGTCAACAGCGTTGCAAGGTCGGTCGGAGGACAGCGTTACATTCTTGGAACGAAAGGACACATTTAAGGAGTTAGAGGAACAAAGTACTTGATGGGAGCCATGGCTCGGTCGCGCAAATAAAAGCATTTGGCATGTGGTGAGATAAACACTTACCGAAGAACAGGCATATACCGGGATGCTGAAGTCACAAGGCCCTCCCACATTATTTCCAGATGTTAGTGGACCACTGCAAATAGTAAAAGCAAGCTTTCATATTTAACAACTTTCTAAAGTTGAACTTGTTTTCGTTTAACATTTGTACTGATACTCACCTGTCCACACCTTGACACAGAATCTCTTCTGCAAATGAAGAAAAAAAAATACAATGAGGCACACTTTACTATCAATCCATAATGTTGTTGCAAGTTCATAAGAAACTGTTAATTCACAATCTTAGCTTAATGTGTTTTGACTCACCATTCACGGATGTTTCTTTGCACTAATGACAGAGAGAGAGAGAGAGAGAGAGAGAGAGAGAGAGAGAGAGAGAGAGAGAGAGAGAGAAGGCAAAGCAATTAGAAAAGAGATATCAGTTACAAACAACCTCTATGGGCTTTTTTCAACTCCAAAGGCTTTATTTACAAACGATTAAGTACTTACAACACCAGCAGGGGAGGAAGTGTGCAGTCTAAAGTAAAGCAGAGACAAAGAGAAATCTGTCAGGTGGAGGCCACTTGTACACAACATACATTAACATGATTTTTTTCTCAGAATGCTCTTGGTCTTTTGTCTGAGGAACTGACAACGCTTTTCATTCCCCTTCCACATGCTTTAGAGAACCTTAGGTCATGCCATACCTTCAGGTGGTGATTCACGAAGTATGTCTATGCTTGATTTTAGCTCCTCCTGTAGTTCAGATGGAAGAAGTGCCAAAGCAGTCTCTAGGCCTTGCAATCTGTTTTAACAAACCAAAGAATTTTAATCTTTTACCCTTTTATTTTTATAACATGAAAACCAACGTGGTGAAACGTAAAGGGAATGGAATCACACTCACATTGCATTGTAAGAGTCACAGCTGATGCTGGTGGGGATCACCACCAGAACTGAAGGGCCGGAAGCTAGCCAGCAGGACCACGAGATTGACTTGAAACCACAGTTCGTAGTCACTGGTTTGGAAGGTGGGGAATACGGGGAGCAAGAGCCGTCAAAGTCATATTCAGCATTGTGTCTCGAACAGCCGTGTTTGCGATGTAGCTAATGTTTTGCTGGGATGGAGGAACAGAACCATTTCAGAACCACATAAGGAACTGGTAGCGTAGCTTGCTGGTTCAAAACAACACTGGTCTAGGCCATGTTAGATACCTACATTCAAACAAAAACAACATACCTCCTTGGTGACTTCCACAAACGTGTCAAAGAACTTTTGTAGCTGCGCCTTGTCTGGGGATTCTAGGATGTTGCTCAACACCTCCTTCACCACGGCCTCATTTTCAAGAGCACCTGTGGACGGATCCAACAGCAGCTCTGCTTTCTGCTCAGGTGAGAGGGATTCCAGAACTGCCAGCTAAGGTGAACACAAACCCCACCACCAAGGACACAGTACATGACTCTCTGAGCTTTGTTCTCTGCCTCTCTATGAGCATGAGTGGCAGTGCTGCCTAAAGGCTGGAAACTAACTCAACGTGACAATAGCAACATGAAAAGGATGTGTGCACTTTACCACAGTGATGTTCAAGTCCTTAAGGTCAGAGTAACTGGCCAGTGTGGTGAACAGACCCAGGTTGATGTCCAGCCATTCGGCATCACTGTGAACAGTCTGCTTGCAACCTGTTTTAAAGAAAGAAAGGTGTGCCTGCATTAGTGTCCCACTGTGATACTGACAAACAGCTATAGGGAGCTGTAAGCTCCAACAACATTTGCAAATGCATGCTACTATGCAACACTGGAACAACAGTTTCAGCAAAATCTACCTGCTGCATTAAATTGGGCGGCAAACTTCTTCAGGTGTTCTACCAGAACATTGGTTATCTCCTGCCTCCTGGCGAGGTTCCATTTGGAAGAACACCATGTCCAGTCCCTTAACGCTGCAACAGAAAGGCACAGAGGGTGATAAGAGGAACATGTTGACAGGATTCTGCCAGCACCCAAATTCAAAGCCTTTATATATCAGGATCTATAGGAGTCTTTTGCACTTAAAGATCAGATGGATAGTTACTCACATTACGTGGTAGTTGGTGCAGTGCATTTTCAGCTGTGACTGTTATTAGCATTTCTTTGGTGAAACTGGAGAGGATTGGGGTGAGCTTCACGGTGAACCACATAACCCAGTCAGCGACCTCAAAGTACTGGAACTTCACTTGAATGATGAAAGGTCCGTTTCATCATTACGTCTCTTACAGAAGGAAGGATATCAGGAATCTGCAGAGACACAAGCACAAGAGCGTCAAAGTCATTTCAAGCAAGCCATGTACTTCTTCATGGCTTCTACACAGAAGGCTTAACCGCTCAACTTGCCTCAGGAGCTGTGACCAGAGCAGTCAAAACTCATCCACGTTTTGGAAAGCGCCGCCTTTCTCCAGGCGGTCGAACACAGCGTTGATCTGAATGGTGTTGTCCAGCTCCAGAGCTCAGTCACGAGTTCAGCTGCTTGGCTGGGAGTCAGCAGTTCCAACGATCCAAACTGAAACACAACATGGAGAGATGTTATCACTGATAAAGCAATAAACATTAATAAAGAAATTATTGATTAATTGATTGTCCACACAGGCAACTGGTGCAAGTAAAAGGTTACTCACGCTGGAGAAATTCTCATTTAGATTCTGCAGATCCTCCAAGGTGGCATATTTGGAGAATTGGCCAAAGTTGTTCTCGAGCCAGTCACTGCTGCTTGAAGTTTCAAAAGACAGCCAGGATCTAGGTTGCACACAAAGCATTAAGGACATTCATCAGAACACCACTGAACTGTGAGCTAGCTGAAATAGCTGTGACCAGCCCAGTTGCTAAACACTGCCTAAACTTGTGCAGCACGATAGACATCCACTCAAGACAGTGTTGTGGCTTTAATTACCTGCTAGGTCATCTCTGGAGAGGAAGGGAATGATGAATTCCTTGACGACTGCCTGCTTTTTCTCCAACCTCATGGCGATGCCTGCGTACTGAGAGCCTGCACCCTAAATCAGTGAAGATCAGCGAGTGTTAACAATTGCAAGACTTCACGCTGCAAAAAATCCCTTCCGTTTCTCACAGCACTTGGTAAACTTACACAACTTGGTAGGTGTCACAAGTGAAGTTCTTGGAGCTAAGGCAGGAAAGAAGTTCCCCAGAGACTGCTGGCAAGAATGGCCTCAGCCTTTCCTTGAACCAGGTGCCAATGAAGCTCGCATCTGTCAGCTCTGCAGCGTTCAAGTTGTAGATTTTCACCTCTCCGATGGCATCCAGAACATGAGATGTAGACTGAAGGTCGTTCAGGGGCTGTAACAGTAATGGGGCATGTGATAAGCGGGCAGCAGGGCAGGGCTTTATTTTGTTTCAGAAAAGGGGATTTTGCCTACCGGTGTACGGAGTATTCTGACAGAGCGCCTTCCAGCACTCCTGCAACCTTCTGGAAGAAAAGCTTCCACATCTCCACTTCATAGGATGTGCTGTTTGGCAGATTGCAAGTCAACAGCGTTGCAAAGGTCGCCCGGAGGACAGCGTTACATTCTTGGAACGAGAGGACACATTTAAGAAATTAGAGGGCGAAGAACTTGATGGGAGCCGTGGCTTATCGCGAAGTAAAAGCATTTGGCATGTGGTGAGAAAACACTTACCGAAGAACAGGCATATATGGGGATGCTGAAGTCACAAGGCCCTCCCACTTCATTTCCAGACATGAGTGGACCACTGCAAATAGTAAAAGCATGCTTTCATATTTAACAAATTTCTGAAGTTGAACTCGTTTTCATTTAACATTTGTACTGACACTCACCTTTCCACACCTTGACACAGAATCTCTTCTGCAAATGAAGAAAAAAACAATAAGGCACACAACTTTATAGCTATTCAGAATGTTGTTGCAAATTCATAAGATCCTGTTAATCCACAACCTTAGATTCATGTGTTTTACTCACCATTCACTGATGTTTCTTTGCACTAATGAGAGAGAGAGAGAGAGAGAGAGAGAGAGAGAGAGAGAGAGAGAGAGAAGAGAGAGAATGCAAAGCAATTAGAAAGAGATATCAGTTACAAACAACCTCCTATGGGCTTTATTTACAAGCGATTAAGTACTTACAACACCAGCAGGGGAGGAAGTGTGCAGTCTAAAGTAAAGCAGAGACAAAGAGAAATCTGTCAGGTGGAGGCCACTTGTACACAACATACATTAACATGATTTTTTCTCAGAATGCTCTTGGTCTTTTGTCTGAGGAACTGACAACGCTTTTCATTCCCCTTCCACATGCTTTAAAGAACCTTAGGTCATGCCATACCTTCAGGTGGTGATTCACGAAGTATGTCTATGCTTGATTTTAGCTCCTCCTGTAGTTCAGATGGAAGAAGTGCCAAAGCAGTCTCTAGGCCTTGCAATCTGTTTTAACAAACCAAAGAATTTTAATCTTTTACCCCGTTTTATAACATGGTAAAACTTAAAGGGAATGGAATCACACTCACATTGCATTGTAAGAGTCACAGCTGATGCTGGTGGGGATCACCACCAGAACTGAAGGCCGGAAGCTAGCCAGCAGGACCACGAGATTGACTTGAAACCACAGTTCGTAGTAGTCACTGGTTTGGAAGGTGGGGAATCACGGGGAGCAAGAGCCGTCAAAGTCATATTCAGCATTGTGTCTCGAACAGCCGTGTTCGCGATGTAGCTAATGTTTTGCTGGGAGGAACAGAACCATTTCAGAACCACATAAGGAACTGGTAGCGTAGCTTCCTGATTCAAAAACAACACTGGTCTAGGCCATGTTAGATACCTACATTCAAACAAAAACAACGTACCTCCTTTGTGACTTCCACAAAGCGTGTCAAAGAACACTTGTAGCTGCGCCTTGTCTGGGGATTCTAGGATGTTGCTCAACACCTCCTTCACCACGGCCTCATTTTCAAGAGCACCTGTGGACGGATCCAACAGCAGCTCTGCTTTCTGCTCAGGTGAGAGGGATTCCAGAACTGCCAGCTAAGGTGAACACAAACCCCACCACCAAGGACACAGTACATGACTCTCTGAGCTTTGTTCTCTGCCTCTCTATGAGCATGAGAAGCAGTGCTGCCTAAAGGCTGAAACTAACTCAACGTGACAATAGCAACATGAAAAGGATGTGTGCACTTTACCACAGTGATGTTCAAGTCCTTAAGGTCAGAGTAACTGGCCAGTGTGGTGAACAGACCCAGGTTGATGTCCAGCCATTCGGCATCACTGTGAACAGTCTGCTTGCAACCTGTTTTTAAGAAAGGTGTGCCTGCATTAGTGTCCCACTGTGATACTGACAAACAGCTATAGGGAGCTGTAAGCTCCAACAACATTTGCAAATGCATGCTACTATGCAACACTGGAACAACAGTTTCAGCAAATCTACCTGCTGCATTAAATTGGGTGGCAAACTTCTTCAGGTGTTCTACCAGAACATTGGTTATCTCCTGCCTCCTGGCGGGTTCCATTTGGAAGAACACCATGTCCAGTCCCTTAGCAGCTGCAACAGAAAGGCACAGAGGGTGATAAGAGGAACATGTTGACAGGATTCTGCCAGCACCCAAATTCAAAGCCTTTATATATCAGGATCTATAGGAGTCTTTTGCACTTAAAGATCAGATGGATAGTTACTCACATTACGTGGTAGTTGGTGCAGTGCATTTTAGCTGTGACTGTTATTAGCATTTCTTTGGTGAAACTGGAGAGGATTCGGGTGAGCTTCACGGTGAACCACATAACCCAGTCAGCGACCTCAAAGTACTGGAACTTCACTTGAATGATGAGAAAGGTCCGTTTCATCATTACGTCTCTTACAGAAGGAGGATATCAGGAATCTGCAGAGACACAAGCACAAGAGCGTCAAAGTCATTTCAAGCAAGCCATGTACTTCTTCATGGCTTCTACACAGAAGGCTTAACCGCTCAACTTGCCTCAGGAGCTGTGACCAGAGCAGTCAAAAACTCATCCACGTTTTGGAAAGCGTCGCCTTTCTCCAGGCGGTCGAACACAGCGTTGATCTGAATATGGTGTTGTCCAGCTCCAGAGCTCAGTCACGAGTTCAGCTGCTTGGCTGGGAGTCAGCAGTTCCAACGATCCAAACTGAAACACAACATGGAGAGATGTTATCACTGATAAAGCAATAAACATTAATAAAGAAATTATTGATTAATTGATTGTCCACACAGGCAACTGGTGCAAGTAAAAGGTTACTCACGCTGGAGAAATTCTCATTTAGATTCTGCAGATCCTCCAAGGTGGCATATTTGGAGAATTGGCCAAAGTTGTTCTCGAGCCAGTCACTGCTGCTTGAAGTTTCGAAAAGACAGCCAGGATCTAGGTTGCACACAAAGCATTAAGGACATTCATCAGAACACCACTGAACTGTGAGCTAGCTGAAATAGCTGTGACCAGCCCAGTTGCTAAACACTGCCTAAACTTGTGCAGCACGATAGACATCCACTCAAGACAGTGTTGTGGCTTTAATTACCTGCTAGGTCATCTCTGGAGAGGAAGGGAATGATGAATTCCTTGGCGACTGCCTGCTTTTTCTCCAACCTCATGAGCGATGCCTGCGTGCTGAGAGCCTGCACCTAAATCAGTGAAGATCAGCGAGTGTTAACAATTGCAAGACTTCACGCTGCAAAAATCCCTTCCGTTTCTCACAGCACTTGGTAAACTTACACAACTTGGTAGGTGTCACAAGTGAAGTTCTTGGAGCTAAGGCAGGAAAGAAGTTCCCCAGAGACTGCTGGCAAGAATGGCCTCAGCCTTTCCTTGAACCAGGTGCCAATGAAGCTCGCATCTGTCAGCTCTGCAGCGTTCAAGTTGTAGATTTTCACCTCTCCGATGGCATCCAGAACATGAGATGTAGACTGAAGGTCGTTCAGGGGCTGTAACAGTAATGGGGCATGTGATAAGCGGGCAGCAGGGCAGGGCTTTATTTTTGTTTCAGAAAGGGGATTTTGCCTACCCGGTGTACGGAGTATTCTGACAGAGAGCCTTCCAGCACTCCTGCAACCTTCTGGAAGAAAAGCTTCCACATCTCCACTTCATAGGATGTGCTGTTACCGGCAGATTGCAAGTCAACAGCGTTGCAAGGTCATGGCGGAGGACAGCGTTACATTCTTGGAACGAGAGGACACATTTAAGAAATTAGAGGAGCGAAGAACTTGATGGGAGCCGTGGCTTATCAGCGAGTAAAAGCATTTGGCATGTGGTGAGAAAAACACTTACCGAAGAACAGGCATATATGGGGATGCTGAAGTCACAAGGCCCTCCCACTTCATTCCCAGACATGAGTGGACCACTGCAAATAGTAAAAGCATGCTTTCATATTTAACAAATTTCTGAAGTTGAACTCGTTTTCATTTTAACATTTGTACTGACACTCACCTTTCCACACCTTGACACAGAATCTCTTCTGCAAATGAAGAAAAAAAACAATAAGGCACACAACTTTATAGCTATTCAGAATGTTGTTGCAAATTCATAAGATCCTGTTAATCCACAACCTTAGATTCATGTGATTTTACTCACCATTCACTGATGTTTCTTTGCACTAATGAGAGAGAGAGAGAGAGAGAGAGAGAGAGAGAGAGAGAGCAAAGCAATTAGAGAAAGAGATATCAGTTACAAACAACCTCCTATGGGCTTTATTTACAAGCGATTAAGTACTTACAACACCAGCAGGGGAGGAAGTGTGCAGTCTAAAGTAAAGCAGAGACAAAGAGAAATCTGTCAGGTGGAGGCCACTTGTACACAACATACATTAACATGATTTTTTTCTCAGAATGCTCTTGGTCTTTTGTCTGAGGAACTGACAACGCTTTTCATTCCCCTTCCACATGCTTTAAAGAACCTTAGGTCATGCCATACCTTCAGGTGGTGATTCACGAAGTATGTCTATGCTTGATTTTAGCTCCTCCTGTAGTTCAGATGGAAGAAGTGCCAAAGCAGTCTCTAGGCCTTGCAATCTGTTTTAACAAACCAAAGAATTTTAATCTTTTACCCCGTTTTATAACATGGTAAAACTTAAAGGGAATGGAATCACACTCACATTGCATTGTAAGAGTCACAGCTGATGCTGGTGGGGATCACCACCAGAACTGAAGGCGGAAGCTAGCCAGCAGGACCACGAGATTGACTTGAAACCACAGTTAAGTAGTCACTGGTTTGGAAGGTGGGGAATACGGGAGCAAGAGCCGTCAAAGTCATATTCAGCATTGTGTCTCGAACAGCCGTGTTTGCGATGTAGCTAATGTTTTGCTGGGAGGGGAACAGAACCATTTCAGAACCACATAAGGAACTGGTAGCGTAGCTTCCTGATTCAAAAACAACACTGGTCTAGGCCATGTTAGATACCTACATTCAAACAAAACAACATTACCTCCTTTGTGACTTCCACAAGCGTGTCAAAGAACACTTGTAGCTGCGCCTTGTCTGGGGATTCTAGGATGTTGCTCAACACCTCCTTCACCACGGCCTCATTTTCAAGAGCACCTGTGGACGGATCCAACAGCAGCTCTGCTTTCTGCTCAGGTGAGAGGGATTCCAGAACTGCCAGCTAAGGTGAACACAAACCCCACCACCAAGGACACAGTACATGACTCTCTGAGCTTTGTTCTCTGCCTCTCTATGAGCATGAGAAGCAGTGCTGCCTAAAGGCTGAAACTAACTCAACGTGACAATAGCAACATGAAAAGGATGTGTGCACTTTACCACAGTGATGTTCAAGTCCTTAAGGTCAGAGTAACTGGCCAGTGTGGTGAACAGACCCAGGTTGATGTCCAGCCATTCGGCATCACTGTGAACAGTCTGCTTGCAACCTGTTTTTAAGAAAGGTGTGCCTGCATTAGTGTCCCACTGTGATACTGACAAACAGCTATAGGGAGCTGTAAGCTCCAACAACATTTGCAAATGCATGCTACTATGCAACACTGGAACAACAGTTTCAGCAAATCTACCTGCTGCATTAAATTGGGCGGCAAACTTCTTCAGGTGTTCTACCAGAACATTGGTTATCTCCTGCCTCCTGGGCGGGTTCCATTTGGAAGAACACCATGTCCAGTCCCTTAACGCTGCAACAGAAAGGCACAGAGGGTGATAAGAGGAACATGTTGACAGGATTCTGCCAGCACCCAAATTCAAAGCCTTTATATATCAGGATCTATAGGAGTCTTTTGCACTTAAAGATCAGATGGATAGTTACTCACATTACGTGGTAGTTGGTGCAGTGCATTTTAGCTGTGACTGTTATTAGCATTTCTTTGGTGAAACTGGAGAGGATTCGGGTGAGCTTCACGGTGAACCACATAACCCAGTCAGCGACCTCAAAGTACTGGAACTTCACTTGAATGATGAGAAAGGTCCGTTTCATCATTACGTCTCTTACAGAAGGAGGGATATCAGGAATCTGCAGAGACACAAGCACAAAGGCGTCAAAGTCATTTCAAGCAAGCCATGTACTTCTTCATGGCTTCTACACAGAAGGCTTAACGCTCAACTTGCCTCAGGAGCTGTGACCAGAGCAGTCAAAACTCATCCACGTTTTGGAAAGCGCCGCCTTTCTCCAGGCGGTCGAACACAGCGTTGATCTGAATGGTGTTGTCCAGCCCAGAGCTCAGTACGAGTTCAGCTGCTTGGCTGGGAGTCAGCAGTTCCAACGATCCAAACTGAAACACAACATGGAGAGATGTTATCACTGATAAAGCAATAAACATTAATAAAGAAATTATTGATTAATTGATTGTCCACACAGGCAACTGGTGCAAGTAAAAGGTTACTCACGCTGGAGAAATTCTCATTTAGATTCTGCAGATCCTCCAAGGTGGCATATTTGGAGAATTGGCCAAAGTTGTTCTCGAGCCAGTCACTGCTGCTTGAAGTTTCGAAAAAGACAGCCAGGATCTAGGTTGCACACAAAGCATTAAGGACATTCATCAGAACACCACTGAACTGTGAGCTAGCTGAAATAGCTGTGACCAGCCCAGTTGCTAAACACTGCCTAAACTTGTGCAGCACGATAGACATCCACTCAAGACAGTGTTGTGGCTTTAATTACCTGCTAGGTCATCTCTGGAGAGGAAGGGAATGATGAATTCCTTGGCGACTGCCTGCTTTTTTCTCCAACCTCATGAGCGATGCCTGCGTGCTGAGAGCCTGCACCTAAATCAGTGAAGATCAGCGAGTGTTAACAATTGCAAGACTTCACGCTGCAAAAAATCCCTTCCGTTTCTCACAGCACTTGGTAAACTTACACAACTTGGTAGGTGTCACAAGTGAAGTTCTTGGAGCTAAGGCAGGAAAGAAGTTCCCCAGAGACTGCTGGCAAGAATGGCCTCAGCCTTTCCTTGAACCAGGTGCCAATGAAGCTCGCATCTGTCAGCTCTGCAGCGTTCAAGTTGTAGATTTTCACCTCTCCGATGGCATCCAGAACATGAGATGTAGACTGAAGGTCGTTCAGGGGCTGTAACAGTAATGGGGCATGTGATAAGCGGGCAGCAGGGCAGGGCTTTATTTTTGTTTCAGAAAAGGGGATTTTGCCTACGGTGTACGGAGTATTCTGACAGAGCGCCTTCCAGCACTCCTGCAACCTTCTGGAAGAAAAGCTTCCACATCTCCACTTCATAGGATGTGCTGTTTGGCAGATTGCAAGTCAACAGCGTTGCAAGGTCGGCCCGGAGGACAGCGTTACATTCTTGGAACGAGAGGACACATTTAAGAAATTAGAGGAGCGAAGAACTTGATGGGAGCCGTGGCTTATCGCGAGTAAAAGCATTTGGCATGTGGTGAGAAAAACACTTACCGAAGAACAGGCATATATGGGGATGCTGAAGTCACAAGGCCCTCCCACTTCATTCCCAGACATGAGTGGACCACTGCAAATAGTAAAAGCATGCTTTCATATTTAACAAATTTCTGAAGTTGAACTCGTTTTCATTTAACATTTGTACTGACACTCACCTTTCCACACCTTGACACAGAATCTCTTCTGCAAATGAAGAAAAAACAATAAGGCACACAACTTTATAGCTATTCAGAATGTTGTTGCAAATTCATAAGATCCTGTTAATCCACAACCTTAGATTCATGTGTTTTACTCACCATTCACTGATGTTTCTTTGCACTAATGACAGAGAGAGAGAGAGAGAGAGAGAGAGAGAGAGAGAGAGAGAGAGAGAGAGAGAGAGAGAGAGAGAGAGAGATATCAGTTACAAATCAGTTACCAACCTCCTATGGGCTTTATTTACAAGCGATTAAGTACTTACAACACCAGCAGGGGAGGAAGTGTGCAGTCTAAAGTAAAGCAGAGACAAAGAGAAATCTGTCAGGTGGAGGCCACTTGTACACAACATACATTAACATGATTTTTCTCAGAATGCTCTTGGTCTTTTGTCTGAGGAACTGACAACGCTTTTCATTCCCCTTCCACATGCTTTAAAGAACCTTAGGTCATGCCATACCTTCAGGTGGTGATTCACAGTATGTCTATGCTTGATTTTAGCTCCTCCTGTAGTTCAGATGGAAGAAGTGCCAAAGCAGTCTCTAGGCCTTGCAATCTGTTTTAACAAACCAAAGAATTTTAATCTTTTACCCCGTTTTATAACATGGTAAAACTTAAAGGGAATGGAATCACACTCACATTGCATTGTAAGAGTCACAGCTGATGCTGGTGGGGATCACCACCAGAACTGAAGGCCGGAAGCTAGCCAGCAGGACCACGAGATTGACTTGAAACCACAGTTAAGTAGTCACTGGTTTGGAAGGTGGGGAATACGGGAGCAAGAGCCGTCAAAGTCATATTCAGCATTGTGTCTCGAACAGCCGTGTTTGCGATGTAGCTAATGTTTTGCTGGGAGGGGGAACAGAACCATTTCAGAACCACATAAGGAACTGGTAGCGTAGCTTCCTGATTCAAAAACAACACTGGTCTAGGCCATGTTAGATACCTACATTCAAACAAAAACAACGTACCTCCTTTGTGACTTCCACAAACGTGTCAAAGAACACTTGTAGCTGCGCCTTGTCTGGGGATTCTAGGATGTTGCTCAACACCTCCTTCACCACGGCCTCATTTTCAAGAGCACCTGTGGGCCGGATCCAACAGCAGCTCTGCTTTCTGCTCAGGTGAGAGGGATTCCAGAACTGCCAGCTAAGGTGAACACAAACCCCACCACCAAGGACACAGTACATGACTCTCTGAGCTTTGTTCCCTGCCTCTCTATGAGCATGAGAAGCAGTGCTGCCTAAAGGCTGGAAACTAACTCAACGTGACAATAGCAACATGAAAAGGATGTGTGCACTTTACCACAGTGATGTTCAAGTCCTTAAGGTCAGAGTAACTGGCCAGTGTGGTGAACAGACCCAGGTTGATGTCCAGCCATTCGGCATCACTGTGAACAGTCTGCTTGCAACCTGTTTTTAAGAAAGGTGTGCCTGCATTAGTGTCCCACTGTGATACTGACAAACAGCTATAGGGAGCTGTAAGCTCCAACAACATTTGCAAATGCATGCTACTATGCAACACTGGAACAACAGTTTCAGCAAATCTACCTGCTGCATTAAATTGGGCGACAAACTTCTTCAGGTGTTCTACCAGAACATTGGTTATCTCCTGCCTCCTGGCGGGTTCCATTTGGAAGAACACCATGTCCAGTCCCTTAACGCTGCAACAGAAAGGCACAGAGGGTGATAAGAGGAACATGTTGACAGGATTCTGCCAGCACCCAAATTCAAAGCCTTTATATATCAGGATCTATAGGAGTCTTTTGCACTTAAAGATCAGATGGATAGTTACTCACATTACGTGGTAGTTGGTGCAGTGCATTTTAGCTGTGACTGTTATTAGCATTTCTTTGGTGAAACTGGAGAGGATTCGGGTGAGCTTCACGGTGAACCACATAACCCAGTCAGCGACCTCAAAGTACTGGAACTTCACTTGAATGA
Organism: Beaufortia kweichowensis; assembly: GCA_019155185.1. Taxonomy (NCBI): domain Eukaryota; kingdom Metazoa; phylum Chordata; class Actinopteri; order Cypriniformes; family Gastromyzontidae; genus Beaufortia; species Beaufortia kweichowensis. Next base: position 3,862,286 of record CM032797.1, on the reverse strand, counting down.
TGAGAAAGGTCCGTTTCATCATTACGTCTCTTACAGAAGGAGGGATATCAGGAATCTGCAGAGACACAAGCACAAGAGCGTCAAAGTCATTTCAAGCAAGCCATGTACTTCTTCATGGCTTCTACACAGAAGGCTTAACGCTCAACTTGCCTCAGGAGCTGTGACCAGAGCAGTCAAAAACTCATCCACGTTTTGGAAAGCGTCGCCTTTCTCCAGGCGGTCGAACACAGCGTTGATCTGAATGGTGTTGTCCAGCGCTCCAGAGCTCAGTACGAGTTCAGCTGCTTGGCTGGGAGTCAGCAGTTCCAACGATCCAAACTGAAACACAACATGGAGAGATGTTATCACTGATAAAGCAATAAACATTAATAAAGAAATTATTGATTAATTGATTGTCCACACAGGCAACTGGTGCAAGTAAAAGGTTACTCACGCTGGAGAAATTCTCATTTAGATTCTGCAGATCCTCCAAGGTGGCATATTTGGAGAATTGGCCAAAGTTGTTCTCGAGCCAGTCACTGCTGCTTGAAGTTTCAAAAGACAGCCAGGATCTAGGTTGCACACAAAGCATTAAGGACATTCATCAGAACACCACTGAACTGTGAGCTAGCTGAAATAGCTGTGACCAGCCCAGTTGCTAAACACTGCCTAAACTTGTGCAGCACGATAGACATCCACTCAAGACAGTGTTGTGGCTTTAATTACCTGCTAGGTCATCTCTGGAGAGGAAGGGAATGATGAATTCCTTGACGACTGCCTGCTTTTTCTCCAACCTCATGAGCGATGCCTGCGTACTGAGAGCCTGCACCCTAAATCAGTGAAGATCAGCGAGTGTTAACAATTGCAAGACTTCACGCTGCAAAAAAATCCCTTCCCGTTTCTCACAGCACTTGGTAAACTTACACAACTTGGTAGGTGTCACAAGTGAAGTTCTTGGAGCTAAGGCAGGAAAGAAGTTCCCCAGAGACTGCTGGCAAGAATGGCCTCAGCCTTTCCTTGAACCAGGTGCCAATGAAGCTCGCATCTGTCAGCTCTGCAGCGTTCAAGTTGTAGATTTTCACCTCTCCGATGGCATCCAGAACATGAGATGTAGACTGAAGGTCGTTCAGGGGCTGTAACAGTAATGGGGCATGTGATAAGCGGGCAGCAGGGCAGGGCTTTATTTTTGTTTCAGAAAAGGGGGATTTTGCCTACCGGTGTACCGGAGTATTCTGACAGAGCGCCTTCCAGCACTCCTGCAACCTTCTGGAAGAAAAGCTTCCACATCTCCACTTCATAGGATGTGCTGTTCGGCAGATTGCAAGTCAACAGCGTTGCAAGGTCGGCGGAGGACAGCGTTACATTCTTGGAACGAGAGGACACATTTAAGAAATTAGAGGAGCGAAGAACTTGATGGGAGCCGTGGCTTATCGCGAGTAAAAGCATTTGGCATGTGGTGAGAAAAACACTTACCGAAGAACAGGCATATATGGGGATGCTGAAGTCACAAGGCCCTCCCACTTCATTCCCAGACATGAGTGGACCACTGCAAATAGTAAAAGCATGCTTTCATATTTAACAAATTTCTGAAGTTGAACTCGTTTTCATTTAACATTTGTACTGACACTCACCTTTCCACACCTTGACACAGAATCTCTTCTGCAAATGAAGAAAAAAACAATAAGGCACACAACTTTATAGCTATTCAGAATGTTGTTGCAAATTCATAAGATCCTGTTAATCCACAACCTTAGATTCATGTGTTTTACTCACCATTCACTGATGTTTCTTTGCACTAATGACAGAGAGAGAGAGAGAGAGAGAGAGAGAGAGAGAGAGAGAGAGAGAGAGAGAGAGAGAGAGAGAGAGATATCAGAGAGAGAGACAGAATGCAAAGCAATTAGAAAAGAGATATCAGTTACAAACAACCTCCTATGGGCTTTATTTACAAACGATTAAGTACTTACAACACCAGCAGGGGAGGAAGTGTGCAGTCTAAAGTAAAGCAGAGACAAAGAGAAATCTGTCAGGTGGAGGCCACTTGTACACAACATACATTAACATGATTTTTTCTCAGAATGCTCTTGGTCTTTTGTCTGAGGAACTGACAACGCTTTCATTCCCCTTCCACATGCTTTAAAGAACCTTAGGTCATGCCATACCTTCAGGTGGTGATTCACGAAGTATGTCTATGCTTGATTTTAGCTCCTCCTGTAGTTCAGATGGAAGAAGTGCCAAAGCAGTCTCTAGGCCTTGCAATCTGTTTTAACAAACCAAAGAATTTTAATCTTTTACCCCGTTTTATAACATGGTAAAACTTAAAGGGAATGGAATCACACTCACATTGCATTGTAAGAGTCACAGCTGATGCTGGTGGGGATCACCACCAGAACTGAAGGCCGGAAGCTAGCCAGCAGGACCACGAGATTGACTTGAAACCACAGTTAAGTAGTCACTGGTTTGGAAGGTGGGGAATACGGGAGCAAGAGCCGTCAAAGTCATATTCAGCATTGTGTCTCGAACAGCCGTGTTTTGCGATGTAGCTAATGTTTTGCTGGGAGGGGAACAGAACCATTTCAGAACCACATAAGGAACTGGTAGCGTAGCTTCCTGATTCAAAAACAACACTGGTCTAGGCCATGTTAGATACCTACATTCAAACAAAAACAACGTACCTCCTTTGTGACTTCCACAAACGTGTCAAAGAACACTTGTAGCTGCGCCTTGTCTGGGGATTCTAGGATGTTGCTCAACACCTCCTTCACCACGGCCTCATTTTCAAGAGCACCTGTGGACGGATCCAACAGCAGCTCTGCTTTCTGCTCAGGTGAGAGTGGGATTCCAGAACTGCCAGCTAAGGTGAACACAAACCCCACCACCAAGGACACAGTACATGACTCTCTGAGCTTTGTTCTCTGCCTCTCTATGAGCATGAGAAGCAGTGCTGCCTAAAGGCTGGAAACTAACTCAAGCGTGACAATAGCAACATGAAAAGGATGTGTGCACTTTACCACAGTGATGTTCAAGTCCTTAAGGTCAGAGTAACTGGCCAGTGTGGTGAACAGACCCAGGTTGATGTCCAGCCATTCGGCATCACTGTGAACAGTCTGCTTGCAACCTGTTTTTAAGAAAGGTGTGCCTGCATTAGTGTCCCACTGTGATACTGACAAACAGCTATAGGGAGCTGTAAGCTCCAACAACATTTGCAAATGCATGCTACTATGCAACACTGGAACAACAGTTTCAGCAAATCTACCTGCTGCATTAAATTGGGCGGCAAACTTCTTCAGGTGTTCTACCAGAACATTGGTTATCTCCTGCCTCCTGGCGGGTTCCATTTGGAAGAACACCATGTCCAGTCCCTTAGCGCTGCAACAGAAAGGCACAGAGGGTGATAAGAGGAACATGTTGACAGGATTCTGCCAGCACCCAAATTCAAAGCCTTTATATATCAGGATCTATAGGAGTCTTTTGCACTTAAAGATCAGATGGATAGTTACTCACATTACGTGGTAGTTGGTGCAGTGCATTTTAGCTGTGACTGTTATTAGCATTTCTTTGGTGAAACTGGAGAGGATTCGGGTGAGCTTCACGGTGAACCACATAACCCAGTCAGCGACCTCAAAGTACTGGAACTTCACTTGAATGATGAGAAAGGTCCGTTTCATCATTACGTCTCTTACAGAAGGAGGGATATCAGGAATCTGCAGAGACACAAGCACAAGAGCGTCAAAGTCATTTCAAGCAAGCCATGTACTTCTTCATGGCTTCTACACAGAAGGCTTAACCGCTCAACTTGCCTCAGGAGCTGTGACCAGAGCAGTCAAAACTCATCCACGTTTTGAAAGCGTCGCCTTTCTCCAGGCGGTCGAACACAGCGTTGATCTGAATGGTGTTGTCCAGCTCCAGAGCTCAGTACGAGTTCAGCTGCTTGGCTGGGAGTCAGCAGTTCCAACGATCCAAACTGAAACACAACATGGAGAGATGTTATCACTGATAAAGCAATAAACATTAATAAAGAAATTATTGATTAATTGATTGTCCACACAGGCAACTGGTGCAAGTAAAAGGTTACTCACGCTGGAGAAATTCTCATTTAGATTCTGCAGATCCTCCAAGGTGGCATATTTGGAGAATTGGCCAAAGTTGTTCTCGAGCCAGTCACTGCTGCTTGAAGTTTCGAAAAGACAGCCAGGATCTAGGTTGCACACAAAGCATTAAGGACACTCATCAGAACACCACTGAACTGTGAGCTAGCTGAAATAGCTGTGACCAGCCCAGTTGCTAAACACTGCCTAAACTTGTGCAGCACGATAGACATCCACTCAAGACAGTGTTGTGGCTTTAATTACCTGCTAGGTCATCTCTGGAGAGGAAGGGAATGATGAATTCCTTGACGACTGCCTGCTTTTTCTCCAACCTCATGAGCGATGCCTGCGTACTGAGAGCCTGCACCCTAAATCAGTGAAGATCAGCGAGTGTTAACAATTGCAAGACTTCACGCTGCAAAAAAATCCCTTCCCGTTTCTCACAGCACTTGGTAAACTTACACAACTTGGTAGGTGTCACAAGTGAAGTTCTTGGAGCTAAGGCAGGAAAGAAGTTCCCCAGAGACTGCTGGCAAGAATGGCCTCAGCCTTTCCTTGAACCAGGTGCCAATGAAGCTCGCATCTGTCAGCTCTGCAGCGTTCAAGTTGTAGATTTTCACCTCTCCGATGGCATCCAGAACATGAGATGTAGACTGAAGGTCGTTCAGGGGCTGTAACAGTAATGGGGCATGTGATAAGCGGGCAGCAGGGCAGGGCTTTATTTTGTTTCAGAAAAGGGGGATTTTGCCTACCGGTGTACCGGAGTATTCTGACAGAGCGCCTTCCAGCACTCCTGCAACCTTCTGGAAGAAAAGCTTCCACATCTCCACTTCATAGGATGTGCTGTTCGGCAGATTGCAAGTCAACAGCGTTGCAAGGTCGGCGGAGGACAGCGTTACATTCTTGGAACGAGAGGACACATTTAAGAAATTAGAGGAGCGAAGAACTTGATGGGAGCCGTGGCTTATCGCGAGTAAAAGCATTTGGCATGTGGTGAGAAAAACACTTACCGAAGAACAGGCATATATGGGGATGCTGAAGTCACAAGGCCCTCCCACTTCATTCCCAGACATGAGTGGACCACTGCAAATAGTAAAAGCATGCTTTCATATTTAACAAATTTCTGAAGTTGAACTCGTTTTCATTTAACATTTGTACTGACACTCACCTTTCCACACCTTGACACAGAATCTCTTCTGCAAATGAAGAAAAAAAACAATAAGGCACACAACTTTATAGCTATTCAGAATGTTGTTGCAAATTCATAAGATCCTGTTAATCCACAACCTTAGATTCATGTGTTTTACTCACCATTCACTGATGTTTTCTTTGCACTAATGACAGAGAGAGAGAGAGAGAGAGAGAGAGAGAGAGAGAGAGAGAGAGAGAGAGAGAGAGAGAGAGAGAGAGAGAATGCAAAGCAATTAGAAAAGAGATATCAGTTACAAACAACCTCCTATGGGCTTTATTTACAAAACGATTAAGTACTTACAACACCAGCAGGGGAGGAAGTGTGCAGTCTAAAGTAAAGCAGAGACAAAGAGAAATCTGTCAGGTGGAGGCCACTTGTACACAACATACATTAACATGATTTTTTCTCAGAATGCTCTTGGTCTTTTGTCTGAGGAACTGACAACGCCTTTCATTCCCCCTTCCACATGCTTTAAAGAACCTTAGGTCATGCCATACCTTCAGGTGGTGATTCACGAAGTATGTCTATGCTTGATTTTAGCTCCTCCTGTAGTTCAGATGGAAGAAGTGCCAAAGCAGTCTCTAGGCCTTGCAATCTGTTTTAACAAACCAAAGAATTTTAATCTTTTACCCCGTTTTATAACATGGTAAAACTTAAAGGGAATGGAATCACACTCACATTGCATTGTAAGAGTCACAGCTGATGCTGGTGGGGATCACCACCAGAACTGAAGGCGGAAGCTAGCCAGCAGGACCACGAGATTGACTTGAAACCACAGTTCGTAGTCACTGGTTTGGAAGGTGGGGAATACGGGAGCAAGAGCCGTCAAAGTCATATTCAGCATTGTGTCTCGAACAGCCGTGTTTGCGATGTAGCTAATGTTTTGCTGGGAGGGGGAACAGAACCATTTCAGAACCACATAAGGAACTGGTAGCGTAGCTTCCTGATTCAAAAACAACACTGGTCTAGGCCATGTTAGATACCTACATTCAAACAAAAACAACGTACCTCCTTTGTGACTTCCACAAACGTGTCAAAGAACACTTGTAGCTGCGCCTTGTCTGGGGATTCTAGGATGTTGCTCAACACCTCCTTCACCACGGCCTCATTTTCAAGAGCACCTGTGGGCCGGATCCAACAGCAGCTCTGCTTTCTGCTCAGGTGAGAGGGATTCCAGAACTGCCAGCTAAGGTGAACACAAACCCCACCACCAAGGACACAGTACATGACTCTCTGAGCTTTGTTCTCTGCCTCTCTATGAGCATGAGAAGCAGTGCTGCCTAAAGGCTGGAAACTAACTCAACGTGACAATAGCAACATGAAAAGGATGTGTGCACTTTACCACAGTGATGTTCAAGTCCTTAAGGTCAGAGTAACTGGCCAGTGTGGTGAACAGACCCAGGTTGATGTCCAGCCATTCGGCATCACTGTGAACAGTCTGCTTGCAACCTGTTTTTAAGAAAGGTGTGCCTGCATTAGTGTCCCACTGTGATACTGACAAACAGCTATAGGGAGCTGTAAGCTCCAACAACATTTGCAAATGCATGCTACTATGCAACACTGGAACAACAGTTTCAGCAAATCTACCTGCTGCATTAAATTGGGCGGCAAACTTCTTCAGGTGTTCTACCAGAACATTGGTTATCTCCTGCCTCCTGGCGGGTTCCATTTGGAAGAACACCATGTCCAGTCCCTTAACGCTGCAACAGAAAGGCACAGAGGGTGATAAGAGGAACATGTTGACAGGATTCTGCCAGCACCCAAATTCAAAGCCTTTATATATCAGGATCTATAGGAGTCTTTTGCACTTAAAGATCAGATGGATAGTTACTCACATTACGTGGTAGTTGGTGCAGTGCATTTTAGCTGTGACTGTTATTAGCATTTCTTTGGTGAAACTGGAGAGGATTCGGGTGAGCTTCACGGTGAACCACATAACCCAGTCAGCGACCTCAAAGTACTGGAACTTCACTTGAATGATGAGAAAGGTCCGTTTCATCATTACGTCTCTTACAGAAGGAGGGATATCAGGAATCTGCAGAGACACAAGCACAAGAGCGTCAAAGTCATTTCAAGCAAGCCATGTACTTCTTCATGGCTTCTACACAGAAGGCTTAACCGCTCAACTTGCCTCAGGAGCTGTGACCAGAGCAGTCAAAAACTCATCCACGTTTTGGAAAGCGTCGCCTTTCCAGGCGGTCCGAACACAGCGTTGATCTGAATGGTGTTGTCCAGCGCTCCAGAGCTCAGTACGAGTTCAGCTGCTTGGCTGGGAGTCAGCAGTTCCAACGATCCAAACTGAAACACAACATGGAGAGATGTTATCACTGATAAAGCAATAAACATTAATAAAGAAATTATTGATTAATTGATTGTCCACACAGGCAACTGGTGCAAGTAAAAGGTTACTCACGCTGGAGAAATTCTCATTTAGATTCTGCAGATCCTCCAAGGTGGCATATTTGGAGAATTGGCCAAAGTTGTTCTCGAGCCAGTCACTGCTGCTTGAAGTTTCGAAAAGACAGCCAGGATCTAGGTTGCACACAAAGCATTAAGGACACTCATCAGAACACCACTGAACTGTGAGCTAGCTGAAATAGCTGTGACCAGCCCAGTTGCTAAACACTGCCTAAACTTGTGCAGCACGATAGACATCCACTCAAGACAGTGTTGTGGCTTTAATTACCTGCTAGGTCATCTCTGGAGAGGAAGGGAATGATGAATTCCTTTGACGACTGCCTGCTTTTTCTCCAACCTCATGAGCGATGCCTGCGTGCTGAGAGCCTGCACCCTAAATCAGTGAAGATCAGCGAGTGTTAACAATTGCAAGACTTCCGCGCTGCAAAAAATCCCTTCCGTTTCTCACAGCACTTGGTAAACTTACACAACTTGGTAGGTGTCACAAGTGAAGTTCTTGGAGCTAAGGCAGGAAAGAAGTTCCCCAGAGACTGCTGGCAAGAATGGCCTCAGCCTTTCCTTGAACCAGGTGCCAATGAAGCTCGCATCTGTCAGCTCTGCAGCGTTCAAGTTGTAGATTTTCACCTCTCCGATGGCATCCAGAACATGAGATGTAGACTGAAGGTCGTTCAGGGGCTGTAACAGTAATGGGGCATGTGATAAGCGGGCAGCAGGGCAGGGCTTTATTTTTGTTTCAGAAAAGGGGATTTTGCCTACCGGTGTACCGGAGTATTCTGACAGAGCGCCTTCCAGCACTCCTGCAACCTTCTGGAAGAAAAGCTTCCACATCTCCACTTCATAGGATGTGCTGTTCGGCAGATTGCAAGTCAACAGCGTTGCAAGGTCGTGAGGAGGACAGCGTTACATTCTTGGAACGAGAGGACACATTTAAGAAATTAGAGGAGCGAAGAACTTGATGGGAGCCGTGGCTTATCGCGAGTAAAAGCATTTGGCATGTGGTGAGAAAAACACTTACCGAAGAACAGGCATATATGGGGATGCTGAAGTCACAAGGCCCTCCCACTTCATTCCCAGACATGAGTGGACCACTGCAAATAGTAAAAGCATGCTTTCATATTTAACAAATTTCTGAAGTTGAACTCGTTTTCATTTAACATTTGTACTGACACTCACCTTTCCACACCTTGACACAGAATCTCTTCTGCAAATGAAAAAAAAACAATAAGGCACACAACTTTATAGCTATTCAGAATGTTGTTGCAAATTCATAAGATCCTGTTAATCCACAACCTTAGATTCATGTGTTTTACTCACCATTCACTGATGTTTCTTTGCACTAATGAGAGAGAGAGAGAGAGAGAGAGAGAGCAAAGCAATTAGAAAAGAGATATCAGTTACAAACAACCTCCTATGGGCTTTATTTACAAACGATTAAGTACTTACAACACCAGCGGGGGAGGAAGTGTGCAGTCTAAAGTAAAGCAGAGACAAAGAGAAATCTGTCAGGTGGAGGCCACTTGTACACAACATACATTAACATGATTTTTTCTCAGAATGCTCTTGGTCTTTTGTCTGAGGAACTGACAACGCCTTTCATTCCCCCTTCCACATGCTTTAAAGAACCTTAGGTCATGCCATACCTTCAGGTGGTGATTCACGAAGTATGTCTATGCTTGATTTTAGCTCCTCCTGTAGTTCAGATGGAAGAAGTGCCAAAGCAGTCTCTAGGCCTTGCAATCTGTTTTAACAAACCAAAGAATTTTAATCTTTTACCCCGTTTTATAACATGGTAAAACTTAAAGGGAATGGAATCACACTCACATTGCATTGTAAGAGTCACAGCTGATGCTGGTGGGGATCACCACCAGAACTGAAGGCCGGAAGCTAGCCAGCAGGACCACGAGATTGACTTGAAACCACAGTTAAGTAGTCACTGGTTTGGAAGGTGGGGAATACGGGAGCAAGAGCCGTCAAAGTCATATTCAGCATTGTGTCTCGAACAGCCGTGTTCGCGATGTAGCTAATGTTTTGCTGGGAGGGGAACAGAACCATTTCAGAACCACATAAGGAACTGGTAGCGTAGCTTCCTGATTCAAAAACAACACTGGTCTAGGCCATGTTAGATACCTACATTCAAACAAAAACAACATTACCTCCTTTGTGACTTCCACAAACGTGTCAAAGAACACTTGTAGCTGCGCCTTGTCTGGGGATTCTAGGATGTTGCTCAACACCTCCTTCACCACGGCCTCATTTTCAAGAGCACCTGTGGACGGATCCAACAGCAGCTCTGCTTTCTGCTCAGGTGAGAGGGATTCCAGAACTGCCAGCTAAGGTGAACACAAACCCCACCACCAAGGACACAGTACATGACTCTCTGAGCTTTGTTCTCTGCCTCTCTATGAGCATGAGAAGCAGTGCTGCCTAAAGGCTGGAAACTAACTCAACGTGACAATAGCAACATGAAAAGGATGTGTGCACTTTACCACAGTGATGTTCAAGTCCTTAAGGTCAGAGTAACTGGCCAGTGTGGTGAACAGACCCAGGTTGATGTCCAGCCATTCGGCATCACTGTGAACAGTCTGCTTGCAACCTGTTTTTAAGAAAGGTGTGCCTGCATTAGTGTCCCACTGTGATACTGACACAAACAGCTAGGGAGCTGTAAGCTCCAACAACATTTGCAAATGCATGCTACTATGCAACACTGGAACAACAGTTTCAGCAAATCTACCTGCTGCATTAAATTGGGCGGCAAACTTCTTCAGGTGTTCTACCAGAACATTGGTTATCTCCTGCCTCCTGGCGAGGTTCCATTTGGAAGAACACCATGTCCAGTCCCTTAACGCTGCAACAGAAAGGCACAGAGGGTGATAAGAGGAACATGTTGACAGGATTCTGCCAGCACCCAAATTCAAAGCCTTTATATATCAGGATCTATAGGAGTCTTTTGCACTTAAAGATCAGATGGATAGTTACTCACATTACGTGGTAGTTGGTGCAGTGCATTTTAGCTGTGACTGTTATTAGCATTTCTTTGGTGAAACTGGAGAGGATTCGGGTGAGCTTCACGGTGAACCACATAACCCAGTCAGCGACCTCAAAGTACTGGAACTTCACTTGAATGATGAGAAAGGTCCGTTTCATCATTACGTCTCTTACAGAAGGAGGGATATCAGGAATCTGCAGAGACACAAGCACAAGAGCGTCAAAGTCATTTCAAGCAAGCCATGTACTTCTTCATGGCTTCTACACAGAAGGCTTAACCGCTCAACTTGCCTCAGGAGCTGTGACCAGAGCAGTCAAAAACTCATCCACGTTTTGGAAAGCGTGCAGCCTTTCTCCAGGCGGTCGAACACAGCGTTGATCTGAATGGTGTTGTCCAGCGCTCCAGAGCTCAGTACGAGTTCAGCTGCTTGGCTGGGAGTCAGCAGTTCCAACGATCCAAACTGAAACACAACATGGAGAGATGTTATCACTGATAAAGCAATAAACATTAATAAAGAAATTATTGATTAATTGATTGTCCACACAGGCAACTGGTGCAAGTAAAAGGTTACTCACGCTGGAGAAATTCTCATTTAGATTCTGCAGATCCTCCAAGGTGGCATATTTGGAGAATTGGCCAAAGTTGTTCTCGAGCCAGTCACTGCTGCTTGAAGTTTCAAAAAGACAGCCAGGATCTAGGTTGCACACAAAGCATTAAGGACATTCATCAGAACACCACTGAACTGTGAGCTAGCTGAAATAGCTGTGACCAGCCCAGTTGCTAAACACTGCCTAAACTTGTGCAGCACGATAGACATCCACTCAAGACAGTGTTGTGGCTTTAATTACCTGCTAGGTCATCTCTGGAGAGGAAGGGAATGATGAATTCCTTGGCGACTGCCTGCTTTTTCTCCAACCTCATGAGCGATGCCTGCGTGCTGAGAGCCTGCACCCTAAATCAGTGAAGATCAGCGAGTGTTAACAATTGCAAGACTTCACGCTGCAAAAAATCCCTTCCCGTTTCTCACAGCACTTGGTAAACTTACACAACTTGGTAGGTGTCACAAGTGAAGTTCTTGGAGCTAAGGCAGGAAAGAAGTTCCCCAGAGACTGCTGGCAAGAATGGCCTCAGCCTTTCCTTGAACCAGGTGCCAATGAAGCTCGCATCTGTCAGCTCTGCAGCGTTCAAGTTGTAGATTTTCACCTCTCCGATGGCATCCAGAACATGAGATGTAGACTGAAGGTCGTTCAGGGGCTGTAACAGTAATGGGGCATGTGATAAGCGGGCAGCAGGGCAGGGCTTTATTTTTGTTTCAGAAAAGGGGATTTTGCCTACGGTGTACGGAGTATTCTGACAGAGCGCCTTCCAGCACTCCTGCAACCTTCTGGAAGAAAAGCTTCCACATCTCCACTTCATAGGATGTGCTGTTCGGCAGATTGCAAGTCAACAGCGTTGCAAGGTCGGCGGAGGACAGCGTTACATTCTTGGAACGAGAGGACACATTTAAGAAATTAGAGGAAGCGAAGAACTTGATGGGAGCCGTGGCTTATCGCATGAGTAAAAGCATTTGGCATGTGGTGAGAAAAACACTTACCGAAGAACAGGCATATATGGGGATGCTGAAGTCACAAGGCCCTCCCACTTCATTCCCAGACATGAGTGGACCACTGCAAATAGTAAAAGCATGCTTTCATATTTAACAAATTTCTGAAGTTGAACTCGTTTTCATTTAACATTTGTACTGACACTCACCTTTCCACACCTTGACACAGAATCTCTTCTGCAAATGAAGAAAAAAAAACAATAAGGCACACAACTTTATAGCTATTCAGAATGTTGTTGCAAATTCATAAGATCCTGTTAATCCACAACCTTAGATTCATGTGTTTTACTCACCATTCACTGATGTTTCTTTGCACTAATGACAGAGAGAGAGAGAGAGAGAGAGAGAGAGAGAGAGAGAGAGAGAGAGAGAGAGAGAGAGAGAATGCAAAGCAATTAGAAAAGAGATATCAGTTACAAACAACCTCCTATGGGCTTTATTTACAAACGATTAAGTACTTACAACACCAGCAGGGGGAGGAAGTGTGCAGTCTAAAGTAAAGCAGAGACAAAGAGAAATCTGTCAGGTGGAGGCCACTTGTACACAACATACATTAACATGATTTTTTCTCAGAATGCTCTTGGTCTTTTGTCTGAGGAACTGACAACGCCTTTCATTCCCCCTTCCACATGCTTTAAAGAACCTTAGGTCATGCCATACCTTCAGGTGGTGATTCACGAAGTATGTCTATGCTTGATTTTAGCTCCTCCTGTAGTTCAGATGGAAGAAGTGCCAAAGCAGTCTCTAGGCCTTGCAATCTGTTTTAACAAACCAAAGAATTTTAATCTTTTACCCCGTTTTATAACATGGTAAAACTTAAAGGGAATGGAATCACACTCACATTGCATTGTAAGAGTCACAGCTGATGCTGGTGGGGATCACCACCAGAACTGAAGGCGGAAGCTAGCCAGCAGGACCACGAGATTGACTTGAAACCACAGTTCGTAGTCACTGGTTTGGAAGGTGGGGAATCACGGGAGCAAGAGCCGTCAAAGTCATATTCAGCATTGTGTCTCGAACAGCCGTGTTTGCTGATGTAGCTAATGTTTTGCTGGGAGGGGAACAGAACCATTTCAGAACCACATAAGGAACTGGTAGCGTAGCTTCCTGATTCAAAAAACAACACTGGTCTAGGCCATGTTAGATACCTACATTCAAACAAAAACAAGCATTACCTCCTTTGTGACTTCCACAAACGTGTCAAAGAACACTTGTAGCTGCGCCTTGTCTGGGGATTCTAGGATGTTGCTCAACACCTCCTTCACCACGGCCTCATTTTCAAGAGCACCTGTGGACGGATCCAACAGCAGCTCTGCTTTCTGCTCAGGTGAGAGGGATTCCAGAACTGCCAGCTAAGGTGAACACAAACCCCACCACCAAGGACACAGTACATGACTCTCTGAGCTTTGTTCTCTGCCTCTCTATGAGCATGAGAAGCAGTGCTGCCTAAAGGCTGGAAACTAACTCAACGTGACAATAGCAACATGAAAAGGATGTGTGCACTTTACCACAGTGATGTTCAAGTCCTTAAGGTCAGAGTAACTGGCCAGTGTGGTGAACAGACCCAGGTTGATGTCCAGCCATTCGGCATCACTGTGAACAGTCTGCTTGCAACCTGTTTTTAAGAAAGGTGTGCCTGCATTAGTGTCCCACTGTGATACTGACAAACAGCTATAGGGAGCTGTAAGCTCCAACAACATTTGCAAATGCATGCTACTATGCAACACTGGAACAACAGTTTCAGCAAATCTACCTGCTGCATTAAATTGGGCGGCAAACTTCTTCAGGTGTTCTACCAGAACATTGGTTATCTCCTGCCTCCTGGCGGGTTCCATTTGGAAGAACACCATGTCCAGTCCCTTAACGCTGCAACAGAAAGGCACAGAGGGTGATAAGAGGAACATGTTGACAGGATTCTGCCAGCACCCAAATTCAAAGCCTTTATATATCAGGATCTATAGGAGTCTTTTGCACTTAAAGATCAGATGGATAGTTACTCACATTACGTGGTAGTTGGTGCAGTGCATTTTAGCTGTGACTGTTATTAGCATTTCTTTGGTGAAACTGGAGAGGATTCGGGTGAGCTTCACGGTGAACCACATAACCCAGTCAGCGACCTCAAAGTACTGGAACTTCACTTGAATGATGAGAAAGGTCCGTTTCATCATTACGTCTCTTACAGAAGGAGGGATATCAGGAATCTGCAGAGACACAAGCACAAGAGCGTCAAAGTCATTTCAAGCAAGCCATGTACTTCTTCATGGCTTCTACACAGAAGGCTTAACCGCTCAACTTGCCTCAGGAGCTGTGACCAGAGCAGTCAAAAACTCATCCACGTTTTGAAAGCGTCAGCCTTTCTCCAGGCGGTCGAACACAGCGTTGATCTGAATGGTGTTGTCCAGCTCCAGAGCTCAGTACGAGTTCAGCTGCTTGGCTGGGAGTCAGCAGTTCCAACGATCCAAACTGAAACACAACATGGAGAGATGTTATCACTGATAAAGCAATAAACATTAATAAAGAAATTATTGATTAATTGATTGTCCACACAGGCAACTGGTGCAAGTAAAAGGTTACTCACGCTGGAGAAATTCTCATTTAGATTCTGCAGATCCTCCAAGGTGGCATATTTGGAGAATTGGCCAAAGTTGTTCTCGAGCCAGTCACTGCTGCTTGAAGTTTCGAAAAAGACAGCCAGGATCTAGGTTGCACACAAAGCATTAAGGACATTCATCAGAACACCACTGAACTGTGAGCTAGCTGAAATAGCTGTGACCAGCCCAGTTGCTAAACACTGCCTAAACTTGTGCAGCACGATAGACATCCACTCAAGACAGTGTTGTGGCTTTAATTACCTGCTAGGTCATCTCTGGAGAGGAAGGGAATGATGAATTCCTTGACGACTGCCTGCTTTTCTCCAACCTCATGAGCGATGCCTGCGTGCTGAGAGCCTGCACCCTAAATCAGTGAAGATCAGCGAGTGTTAACAATTGCAAGACTTCACGCTGCAAAAATCCCTTCCGTTTCTCACAGCACTTGGTAAACTTACACAACTTGGTAGGTGTCACAAGTGAAGTTCTTGGAGCTAAGGCAGGAAAGAAGTTCCCCAGAGACTGCTGGCAAGAATGGCCTCAGCCTTTCCTTGAACCAGGTGCCAATGAAGCTCGCATCTGTCAGCTCTGCAGCGTTCAAGTTGTAGATTTTCACCTCTCCGATGGCATCCAGAACATGAGATGTAGACTGAAGGTCGTTCAGGGGCTGTAACAGTAATGGGGCATGTGATAAGCGGGCAGCAGGGCAGGGCTTTATTTTGTTTCAGAAAAGGGGATTTTGCCTACGGTGTACCGGAGTATTCTGACAGAGCCTTCCAGCACTCCTGCAACCTTCTGGAAGAAAAGCTTCCACATCTCCACTTCATAGGATGTGCTGTTCGGCAGATTGCAAGTCAACAGCGTTGCAAGGTCGGCGGAGGACAGCGTTACATTCTTGGAACGAGAGGACACATTTAAGAAATTAGAGGAGCGAAAGAACTTGATGGGAGCCGTGGCTTATCGCTTGAGTAAAAGCATTTGGCATGTGGTGAGAAAAACACTTACCGAAGAACAGGCATATATGGGGATGCTGAAGTCACAAGGCCCTCCCACTTCATTCCCAGACATGAGTGGACCACTGCAAATAGTAAAAGCATGCTTTCATATTTAACAAATTTCTGAAGTTGAACTCGTTTTCATTTAACATTTGTACTGACACTCACCTTTCCACACCTTGACACAGAATCTCTTCTGCAAATGAAGAAAAAAAACAATAAGGCACACAACTTTATAGCTATTCAGAATGTTGTTGCAAATTCATAAGATCCTGTTAATCCACAACCTTAGATTCATGTGTTTTACTCACCATTCACTGATGTTTCTTTGCACTAATGAGAGAGAGAGAGAGAGAGAGAGAGAGAGAGAGAGAGAGAGAGAGAGAGAGAGAGAGAGAGAGAGAGAGAGAAAGCAAAGCAATTAGAAAAGAGATATCAGTTACAAACAACCTCCTATGGGCTTTATTTACAAACGATTAAGTACTTACAACACCAGCAGGGGGAGGAAGTGTGCAGTCTAAAGTAAAGCAGAGACAAAGAGAAATCTGTCAGGTGGAGGCCACTTGTACACAACATACATTAACATGATTTTTTCTCAGAATGCTCTTGGTCTTTTGTCTGAGGAACTGACAACGCTTTTCATTCCCCCTTCCACATGCTTTAAAGAACCTTAGGTCATGCCATACCTTCAGGTGGTGATTCACGAAGTATGTCTATGCTTGATTTTAGCTCCTCCTGTAGTTCAGATGGAAGAAGTGCCAAAGCAGTCTCTAGGCCTTGCAATCTGTTTTAACAAACCAAAGAATTTTAATCTTTTACCCCGTTTTATAACATGGTAAAACTTAAAGGGAATGGAATCACACTCACATTGCATTGTAAGAGTCACAGCTGATGCTGGTGGGGATCACCACCAGAACTGAAGGCCGGAAGCTAGCCAGCAGGACCACGAGATTGACTTGAAACCACAGTTCGTAGTCACTGGTTTGGAAGGTGGGGAATACGGGAGCAAGAGCCGTCAAAGTCATATTCAGCATTGTGTCTCGAACAGCCGTGGTTTGCGATGTAGCTAATGTTTTGCTGGGAGGGGAACAGAACCATTTCAGAACCACATAAGGAACTGGTAGCGTAGCTTCCTGATTCAAAAACAACACTGGTCTAGGCCATGTTAGATACCTACATTCAAACAAAACAAGCATTACCTCCTTTGTGACTTCCACAAACGCGTGTCAAAGAACACTTGTAGCTGCGCCTTGTCTGGGGATTCTAGGATGTTGCTCAACACCTCCTTCACCACGGCCTCATTTTCAAGAGCACCTGTGGACGGATCCAACAGCAGCTCTGCTTTCTGCTCAGGTGAGAGGGATTCCAGAACTGCCAGCTAAGGTGAACACAAACCCCACCACCAAGGACACAGTACATGACTCTCTGAGCTTTGTTCTCTGCCTCTCTATGAGCATGAGAAGCAGTGCTGCCTAAAGGCTGGAAACTAACTCAACGTGACAATAGCAACATGAAAGGATGTGTGCACTTTACCACAGTGATGTTCAAGTCCTTAAGGTCAGAGTAACTGGCCAGTGTGGTGAACAGACCCAGGTTGATGTCCAGCCATTCGGCATCACTGTGAACAGTCTGCTTGCAACCTGTTTTAAGAAAGGTGTGCCTGCATTAGTGTCCCACTGTGATACTGACAAACAGCTATAGGGAGCTGTAAGCTCCAACAACATTTGCAAATGCATGCTACTATGCAACACTGGAACAACAGTTTCAGCAAATCTACCTGCTGCATTAAATTGGGCGGCAAACTTCTTCAGGTGTTCTACCAGAACATTGGTTATCTCCTGCCTCCTGGCGGGTTCCATTTGGAAGAACACCATGTCCAGTCCCTTAACGCTGCAACAGAAAGGCACAGAGGGTGATAAGAGGAACATGTTGACAGGATTCTGCCAGCACCCAAATTCAAAGCCTTTATATATCAGGATCTATAGGAGTCTTTTGCACTTAAAGATCAGATGGATAGTTACTCACATTACGTGGTAGTTGGTGCAGTGCATTTTAGCTGTGACTGTTATTAGCATTTCTTTGGTGAAACTGGAGAGGATTCGGGTGAGCTTCACGGTGAACCACATAACCCAGTCAGCGACCTCAAAGTACTGGAACTTCACTTGAATGATGAGAAAGGTCCGTTTCATCATTACGTCTCTTACAGAAGGAGGGATATCAGGAATCTGCAGAGACACAAGCACAAGAGCGTCAAAGTCATTTCAAGCAAGCCATGTACTTCTTCATGGCTTCTACACAGAAGGCTTAACCGCTCAACTTGCCTCAGGAGCTGTGACCAGAGCAGTCAAAAACTCATCCACGTTTTGGAAAGCGTCGCCTTTCTCCAGGCGGTCGAACACAGCGTTGATCTGAATGGTGTTGTCCAGCCCAGAGCTCAGTACGAGTTCAGCTGCTTGGCTGGGAGTCAGCAGTTCCAACGATCCAAACTGAAACACAACATGGAGAGATGTTATCACTGATAAAGCAATAAACATTAATAAAGAAATTATTGATTAATTGATTGTCCACACAGGCAACTGGTGCAAGTAAAAGGTTACTCACGCTGGAGAAATTCTCATTTAGATTCTGCAGATCCTCCAAGGTGGCATATTTGGAGAATTGGCCAAAGTTGTTCTCGAGCCAGTCACTGCTGCTTGAAGTTTCGAAAAGACAGCCAGGATCTAGGTTGCACACAAAGCATTAAGGACATTCATCAGAACACCACTGAACTGTGAGCTAGCTGAAATAGCTGTGACCAGCCCAGTTGCTAAACACTGCCTAAACTTGTGCAGCACGATAGACATCCACTCAAGACAGTGTTGTGGCTTTAATTACCTGCTAGGTCATCTCTGGAGAGGAAGGGAATGATGAATTCCTTGACGACTGCCTGCTTTTTCTCCAACCTCATGAGCGATGCCTGCGTACTGAGAGCCTGCACCCTAAATCAGTGAAGATCAGCGAGTGTTAACAATTGCAAGACTTCACGCTGCAAAAAAATCCCTTCCCGTTTCTCACAGCACTTGGTAAACTTACACAACTTGGTAGGTGTCACAAGTGAAGTTCTTGGAGCTAAGGCAGGAAAGAAGTTCCCCAGAGACTGCTGGCAAGAATGGCCTCAGCCTTTCCTTGAACCAGGTGCCAATGAAGCTCGCATCTGTCAGCTCTGCAGCGTTCAAGTTGTAGATTTTCACACCTCCGATGGCATCCAGAACATGAGATGTAGACTGAAGGTCGTTCAGGGGCTGTAACAGTAATGGGGCATGTGATAAGCGGGCAGCAGGGCAGGGCTTTATTTTTGTTTCAGAAAAGGGGGATTTTGCCTACCGGTGTACCAGAGTATTCTGACAGAGCGCCTTCCAGCACTCCTGCAACCTTCTGGAAGAAAAGCTTCCACATCTCCACTTCATAGGATGTGCTGTTCGGCAGATTGCAAGTCAACAGCGTTGCAAGGTCGTGCGGAGGACAGCGTTACATTCTTGGAACGAGAGGACACATTTAAGAAATTAGAGGAGCGAAGAACTTGATGGGAGCCGTGGCTTATCGCGAGTAAAAGCATTTGGCATGTGGTGAGAAAAACACTTACCGAAGAACAGGCATATATGGGGATGCTGAAGTCACAAGGCCCTCCCACTTCATTCCCAGACATGAGTGGACCACTGCAAATAGTAAAAGCATGCTTTCATATTTAACAAATTTCTGAAGTTGAACTCGTTTTCATTTAACATTTGTACTGACACTCACCTTTCCACACCTTGACACAGAATCTCTTCTGCAAATGAAGAAAAAAAACAATAAGGCACACAACTTTATAGCTATTCAGAATGTTGTTGCAAATTCATAAGATCCTGTTAATCCACAACCTTAGATTCATGTGTTTTACTCACCATTCACTGATGTTTCTTTGCACTAATGACAGAGAGAGAGAGAGAGAGAGAGAGAGAGAGAGAGAGAGAGAGAGAGAGAGAGAGAGAGAGAGAGAGAAGAGAGAATGCAAAGCAATTAGAAAAGAGATATCAGTTACAAACAACCTCCTATGGGCTTTATTTACAAACGATTAAGTACTTACAACACCAGCAGGGGGAGGAAGTGTGCAGTCTAAAGTAAAGCAGAGACAAAGAGAAATCTGTCAGGTGGAGGCCACTTGTACACAACATACATTAACATGATTTTTTCTCAGAATGCTCTTGGTCTTTTGTCTGAGGAACTGACAACGCCTTTCATTCCCCCTTCCACATGCTTTAAAGAACCTTAGGTCATGCCATACCTTCAGGTGGTGATTCACGAAGTATGTCTATGCTTGATTTTAGCTCCTCCTGTAGTTCAGATGGAAGAAGTGCCAAAGCAGTCTCTAGGCCTTGCAATCTGTTTTAACAAACCAAAGAATTTTAATCTTTTACCCCGTTTTATAACATGGTAAAACTTAAAGGGAATGGAATCACACTCACATTGCATTGTAAGAGTCACAGCTGATGCTGGTGGGGATCACCACCAGAACTGAAGGGCGGAAGCTAGCCAGCAGGACCACGAGATTGACTTGAAACCACAGTTCGTAGTCACTGGTTTGGAAGGTGGGGAATACGGGAGCAAGAGCCGTCAAAGTCATATTCAGCATTGTGTCTCGAACAGCCGTGTTTGCGATGTAGCTAATGTTTTGCTGGGAGGGGGAACAGAACCATTTCAGAACCACATAAGGAACTGGTAGCGTAGCTTCCTGATTCAAAAACAACACTGGTCTAGGCCATGTTAGATACCTACATTCAAACAAAAACAACGTACCTCCTTTGTGACTTCCACAAACGTGTCAAAGAACACTTGTAGCTGCGCCTTGTCTGGGGATTCTAGGATGTTGCTCAACACCTCCTTCACCACGGCCTCATTTTCAAGAGCACCTGTGGACGGATCCAACAGCAGCTCTGCTTTCTGCTCAGGTGAGAGGGATTCCAGAACTGCCAGCTAAGGTGAACACAAACCCCACCACCAAGGACACAGTACATGACTCTCTGAGCTTTGTTCTCTGCTCTCTATGAGCATGAGAAGCAGTGCTGCCTAAAGGCTGGAAACTAACTCAACGTGACAATAGCAACATGAAAAGGATGTGTGCACTTTACCACAGTGATGTTCAAGTCCTTAAGGTCAGAGTAACTGGCCAGTGTGGTGAACAGACCCAGGTTGATGTCCAGCCATTCGGCATCACTGTGAACAGTCTGCTTGCAACCTGTTTTTAAGAAAGGTGTGCCTGCATTAGTGTCCCACTGTGATACTGACAAACAGCTATAGGGAGCTGTAAGCTCCAACAACATTTGCAAATGCATGCTACTATGCAACACTGGAACAACAGTTTCAGCAAATCTACCTGCTGCATTAAATTGGGCGGCAAACTTCTTCAGGTGTTCTACCAGAACATTGGTTATCTCCTGCCTCCTGGCGGGTTCCATTTGGAAGAACACCATGTCCAGTCCCTTAACGCTGCAACAGAAAGGCACAGAGGGTGATAAGAGGAACATGTTGACAGGATTCTGCCAGCACCCAAATTCAAAGCCTTTATATATCAGGATCTATAGGAGTCTTTTGCACTTAAAGATCAGATGGATAGTTACTCACATTACGTGGTAGTTGGTGCAGTGCATTTTAGCTGTGACTGTTATTAGCATTTCTTTGGTGAAACTGGAGAGGATTCGGGTGAGCTTCACGGTGAACCACATAACCCAGTCAGCGACCTCAAAGTACTGGAACTTCACTTGAATGATGAGAAAGGTCCGTTTCATCATTACGTCTCTTACAGAAGGAGGGATATCAGGAATCTGCAGAGACACAAGCACAAGAGCGTCAAAGTCATTTCAAGCAAGCCATGTACTTCTTCATGGCTTCTACACAGAAGGCTTAACCGCTCAACTTGCCTCAGGAGCTGTGAC
Organism: Beaufortia kweichowensis; assembly: GCA_019155185.1. Taxonomy (NCBI): domain Eukaryota; kingdom Metazoa; phylum Chordata; class Actinopteri; order Cypriniformes; family Gastromyzontidae; genus Beaufortia; species Beaufortia kweichowensis. The sequence goes on along the minus strand of CM032797.1, from coordinate 3,840,486 downwards.
CAGAGCAGTCAAAACTCATCCACGTTTTGGAAAGCGCCGCCTTTCTCCAGGCGGTCGAACACAGCGTTGATCTGAATGGTGTTGTCCAGCTCCAGAGCTCAGTACGAGTTCAGCTGCTTGGCTGGGAGTCAGCAGTTCCAACGATCCAAACTGAAACACAACATGGAGAGATGTTATCACTGATAAAGCAATAAACATTAATAAAGAAATTATTGATTAATTGATTGTCCACACAGGCAACTGGTGCAAGTAAAAGGTTACTCACGCTGGAGAAATTCTCATTTAGATTCTGCAGATCCTCCAAGGTGGCATATTTGGAGAATTGGCCAAAGTTGTTCTCGAGCCAGTCACTGCTGCTTGAAGTTTCGAAAAAGACAGCCAGGATCTAGGTTGCACACAAAGCATTAAGGACACTCATCAGAACACCACTGAACTGTGAGCTAGCTGAAATAGCTGTGACCAGCCCAGTTGCTAAACACTGCCTAAACTTGTGCAGCACGATAGACATCCACTCAAGACAGTGTTGTGGCTTTAATTACCTGCTAGGTCATCTCTGGAGAGGAAGGGAATGATGAATTCCTTGACGACTGCCTGCTTTTCTCCAACCTCATGAGCGATGCCTGCGCACTGAGAGCCTGCACCCTAAATCAGTGAAGATCAGCGAGTGTTAACAATTGCAAGACTTCACGCTGCAAAAAATCCCTTCCGTTTCTCACAGCACTTGGTAAACTTACACAACTTGGTAGGTGTCACAAGTGAAGTTCTTGGAGCTAAGGCAGGAAAGAAGTTCCCCAGAGACTGCTGGCAAGAATGGCCTCAGCCTTTCCTTGAACCAGGTGCCAATGAAGCTCGCATCTGTCAGCTCTGCAGCGTTCAAGTTGTAGATTTTCACCTCTCCGATGGCATCCAGAACATGAGATGTAGACTGAAGGTCGTTCAGGGGCTGTAACAGTAATGGGGCATGTGATAAGCGGGCAGCAGGGCAGGGCTTTATTTTTGTTTCAGAAAAGGGGGATTTTGCCTACCGGTGTACCGGAGTATTCTGACAGAGCGCCTTCCAGCACTCCTGCAACCTTCTGGAAGAAAAGCTTCCACATCTCCACTTCATAGGATGTGCTGTTCGGCAGATTGCAAGTCAACAGCGTTGCAAGGTCGGGTGGAGGACAGCGTTACATTCTTGGAACGAGAGGACACATTTAAGAAATTAGAGGAGCGAAGAACTTGATGGGAGCCGTGGCTTATCGCGAGTAAAAGCATTTGGCATGTGGTGAGAAAAACACTTACCGAAGAACAGGCATATATGGGGATGCTGAAGTCACAAGGCCCTCCCACTTCATTCCCAGACATGAGTGGACCACTGCAAATAGTAAAAGCATGCTTTCATATTTAACAAATTTCTGAAGTTGAACTCGTTTTCATTTAACATTTGTACTGACACTCACCTTTCCACACCTTGACACAGAATCTCTTCTGCAAATGAAGAAAAAAAACAATAAGGCACACAACTTTATAGCTATTCAGAATGTTGTTGCAAATTCATAAGATCCTGTTAATCCACAACCTTAGATTCATGTGTTTTACTCACCATTCACTGATGTTTCTTTGCACTAATGACAGAGAGAGAGAGAGAGAGAGAGAGAGAGAGAGAGAGAGAGAGAGAGAGAGAGAGAGAGAGATGAGAGAGAATTAGAAAAGAGATATCAGTTACAAACAACCTCCTATGGGCTTTATTTACAAACGATTAAGTACTTACAACACCAGCAGGGGGAGGAAGTGTGCAGTCTAAAGTAAAGCAGAGACAAAGAGAAATCTGTCAGGTGGAGGCCACTTGTACACAACATACATTAACATGATTTTTCTCAGAATGCTCTTGGTCTTTTGTCTGAGGAACTGACAACGCCTTTCATTCCCCCTTCCACATGCTTTAAAGAACCTTAGGTCATGCCATACCTTCAGGTGGTGATTCACGAAGTATGTCTATGCTTGATTTTAGCTCCTCCTGTAGTTCAGATGGAAGAAGTGCCAAAGCAGTCTCTAGGCCTTGCAATCTGTTTTAACAAACCAAAGAATTTTTATCTTTTACCCCGTTTTATAACATGGTAAAACTTAAAGGGAATGGAATCACACTCACATTGCATTGTAAGAGTCACAGCTGATGCTGGTGGGGATCACCACCAGAACTGAAGGCCGGAAGCTAGCCAGCAGGACCACGAGATTGACTTGAAACCACAGTTCGTAGTCACTGGTTTGGAAGGTGGGGAATACGGGAGCAAGAGCCGTCAAAGTCATATTCAGCATTGTGTCTCGAACAGCCGTGTTTGCGATGTAGCTAATGTTTTGCTGGGAGGGGGAACAGAACCATTTCAGAACCACATAAGGAACTGGTAGCGTAGCTTCCTGATTCAAAAACAACACTGGTCTAGGCCATGTTAGATACCTACATTCAAACAAAAACAACGTACCTCCTTTGTGACTTCCACAAACGTGTCAAAGAACACTTGTAGCTGCGCCTTGTCTGGGGATTCTAGGATGTTGCTCAACACCTCCTTCACCACGGCCTCATTTTCAAGAGCACCTGTGGACGGATCCAACAGCAGCTCTGCTTTCTGCTCAGGTGAGAGGGATTCCAGAACTGCCAGCTAAGGTGAACACAAACCCCACCACCAAGGACACAGTACATGACTCTCTGAGCTTTGTTCTCTGCCTCTCTATGAGCATGAGAAGCAGTGCTGCCTAAAGGCTGGAAACTAACTCAACGTGACAATAGCAACATGAAAAGGATGTGTGCACTTTACCACAGTGATGTTCAAGTCCTTAAGGTCAGAGTAACTGGCCAGTGTGGTGAACAGACCCAGGTTGATGTCCAGCCATTTCGGCATCACTGTGAACAGTCTGCTTGCAACCTGTTTTAAGAAAGGTGTGCCTGCATTAGTGTCCCACTGTGATACTGACAAACAGCTATAGGGAGCTGTAAGCTCCAACAACATTTGCAAATGCATGCTACTATGCAACACTGGAACAACAGTTTCAGCAAATCTACCTGCTGCATTAAATTGGGGTGACAAACTTCTTCAGGTGTTCTACCAGAACATTGGTTATCTCCTGCCTCCTGGCGGGTTCCATTTGGAAGAACACCATGTCCAGTCCCTTAACGCTGCAACAGAAAGGCACAGAGGGTGATAAGAGGAACATGTTGACAGGATTCTGCCAGCACCCAAATTCAAAGCCTTTATATATCAGGATCTATAGGAGTCTTTTGCACTTAAAGATCAGATGGATAGTTACTCACATTACGTGGTAGTTGGTGCAGTGCATTTTAGCTGTGACTGTTATTAGCATTTCTTTGGTGAAACTGGAGAGGATTCGGGTGAGCTTCACGGTGAACCACATAACCCAGTCAGCGACCTCAAAGTACTGGAACTTCACTTGAATGATGAGAAAGGTCCGTTTCATCATTACGTCTCTTACAGAAGGAGGGATATCAGGAATCTGCAGAGACACAAGCACAAGAGCGTCAAAGTCATTTCAAGCAAGCCATGTACTTCTTCATGGCTTCTACACAGAAGGCTTAACCGCTCAACTTGCCTCAGGAGCTGTGACCAGAGCAGTCAAAAACTCATCCACGTTTTGGAAAGCGTCGCCTTTCTCCAGGCGGTCGAACACAGCGTTGATCTGAATGGTGTTGTCCAGCTCCAGAGCTCAGTCACGAGTTCAGCTGCTTGGCTGGGAGTCAGCAGTTCCAACGATCCAAACTGAAACACAACATGGAGAGATGTTATCACTGATAAAGCAATAAACATTAATAAAGAAATTATTGATTAATTGATTGTCCACACAGGCAACTGGTGCAAGTAAAAGGTTACTCACGCTGGAGAAATTCTCATTTAGATTCTGCAGATCCTCCAAGGTGGCATATTTGGAGAATTGGCCAAAGTTGTTCTCGAGCCAGTCACTGCTGCTTGAAGTTTCGAAAAAGACAGCCAGGATCTAGGTTGCACACAAAGCATTAAGGACATTCATCAGAACACCACTGAACTGTGAGCTAGCTGAAATAGCTGTGACCAGCCCAGTTGCTAAACACTGCCTAAACTTGTGCAGCACGATAGACATCCACTCAAGACAGTGTTGTGGCTTTAATTACCTGCTAGGTCATCTCTGGAGAGGAAGGGAATGATGAATTCCTTGACGACTGCCTGCTTTTCTCCAACCTCATGGCGATGCCTGCGTGCTGAGAGCCTGCACCCTAAATCAGTGAAGATCAGCGAGTGTTAACAATTGCAAGACTTCACGCTGCAAAAAAATCCCTTCCCGTTTCTCACAGCACTTGGTAAACTTACACAACTTGGTAGGTGTCACAAGTGAAGTTCTTGGAGCTAAGGCAGGAAAGAAGTTCCCCAGAGACTGCTGGCAAGAATGGCCTCAGCCTTTCCTTGAACCAGGTGCCAATGAAGCTCGCATCTGTCAGCTCTGCAGCGTTCAAGTTGTAGATTTTCACCTCTCCGATGGCATCCAGAACATGAGATGTAGACTGAAGGTCGTTCAGGGGCTGTAACAGTAATGGGGCATGTGATAAGCGGGCAGCAGGGCAGGGCTTTATTTTTGTTTCAGAAAAGGGGGATTTTGCCTACCGGTGTACCGGAGTATTCTGACAGAGCCTTCCAGCACTCCTGCAACCTTCTGGAAGAAAAGCTTCCACATCTCCACTTCATAGGATGTGCTGTTCGGCAGATTGCAAGTCAACAGCGTTGCAAGGTCGGGCGGAGGACAGCGTTACATTCTTGGAACGAGAGGACACATTTAAGAAATTAGAGGAGGCGAAGAACTTGATGGGAGCCGTGGCTTATCGCGAGTAAAAGCATTTGGCATGTGGTGAGAAAAACACTTACCGAAGAACAGGCATATATGGGGATGCTGAAGTCACAAGGCCCTCCCACTTCATTCCCAGACATGAGTGGACCACTGCAAATAGTAAAAGCATGCTTTCATATTTAACAAATTTCTGAAGTTGAACTCGTTTTCATTTAACATTTGTACTGACACTCACCTTTCCACACCTTGACACAGAATCTCTTCTGCAAATGAAGAAAAAAACAATAAGGCACACAACTTTATAGCTATTCAGAATGTTGTTGCAAATTCATAAGATCCTGTTAATCCACAACCTTAGATTCATGTGTTTTACTCACCATTCACTGATGTTTCTTTGCACTAATGACAGAGAGAGAGAGAGAGAGAGAGAGAGAGAGAGAGAGAGAGAGAGAGAGAGAGAGAGAGAGAGAGAGATAGAGAAGCAATTAGAAAAGAGATATCAGTTACAAACAACCTCCTATGGGCTTTATTTACAAACGATTAAGTACTTACAACACCAGCAGGGGGAGGAAGTGTGCAGTCTAAAGTAAAGCAGAGACAAAGAGAAATCTGTCAGGTGGAGGCCACTTGTACACAACATACATTAACATGATTTTTTCTCAGAATGCTCTTGGTCTTTTGTCTGAGGAACTGACAACGCTTTTCATTCCCCCTTCCACATGCTTTAAAGAACCTTAGGTCATGCCATACCTTCAGGTGGTGATTCACGAAGTATGTCTATGCTTGATTTTAGCTCCTCCTGTAGTTCAGATGGAAGAAGTGCCAAAGCAGTCTCTAGGCCTTGCAATCTGTTTTAACAAACCAAAGAATTTTTAATCTTTACCCGTTTTATAACATGGTAAAACTTAAAGGGAATGGAATCACACTCACATTGCATTGTAAGAGTCACAGCTGATGCTGGTGGGGATCACCACCAGAACTGAAGGCCGGAAGCTAGCCAGCAGGACCACGAGATTGACTTGAAACCACAGTTCGTAGTCACTGGTTTGGAAGGTGGGGAATCACGGGGAGCAAGAGCCGTCAAAGTCATATTCAGCATTGTGTCTCGAACAGCCGTGTTTGCGATGTAGCTAATGTTTTGCTGGGAGGGGGAACAGAACCATTTCAGAACCACATAAGGAACTGGTAGCGTAGCTTCCTGATTCAAAAACAACACTGGTCTAGGCCATGTTAGATACCTACATTCAAACAAAAACAACGCGTACCTCCTTTGTGACTTCCACAAACGTGTCAAAGAACACTTGTAGCTGCGCCTTGTCTGGGGATTCTAGGATGTTGCTCAACACCTCCTTCACCACGGCCTCATTTTCAAGAGCACCTGTGGACGGATCCAACAGCAGCTCTGCTTTCTGCTCAGGTGAGAGGGATTCCAGAACTGCCAGCTAAGGTGAACACAAACCCCACCACCAAGGACACAGTACATGACTCTCTGAGCTTTGTTCTCTGCCTCTCTATGAGCATGAGAAGCAGTGCTGCCTAAAGGCTGGAAACTAACTCAACGTGACAATAGCAACATGAAAAGGATGTGTGCACTTTACCACAGTGATGTTCAAGTCCTTAAGGTCAGAGTAACTGGCCAGTGTGGTGAACAGACCCAGGTTGATGTCCAGCCATTCGGCATCACTGTGAACAGTCTGCTTGCAACCTGTTTTAAGAAAGGTGTGCCTGCATTAGTGTCCCACTGTGATACTGACAAACAGCTATAGGGAGCTGTAAGCTCCAACAACATTTGCAAATGCATGCTACTATGCAACACTGGAACAACAGTTTCAGCAAATCTACCTGCTGCATTAAATTGGGTGGCAAACTTCTTCAGGTGTTCTACCAGAACATTGGTTATCTCCTGCCTCCTGGCTGGTTCCATTTGGAAGAACACCATGTCCAGTCCCTTAGCGCTGCAACAGAAAGGCACAGAGGGTGATAAGAGGAACATGTTGACAGGATTCTGCCAGCACCCAAATTCAAAGCCTTTATATATCAGGATCTATAGGAGTCTTTTGCACTTAAAGATCAGATGGATAGTTACTCACATTACGTGGTAGTTGGTGCAGTGCATTTTAGCTGTGACTGTTATTAGCATTTCTTTGGTGAAACTGGAGAGGATTCGGGTGAGCTTCACGGTGAACCACATAACCCAGTCAGCGACCTCAAAGTACTGGAACTTCACTTGAATGATGAGAAAGGTCCGTTTCATCATTACGTCTCTTACAGAAGGAGGGATATCAGGAATCTGCAGAGACACAAGCACAAGAGCGTCAAAGTCATTTCAAGCAAGCCATGTACTTCTTCATGGCTTCTACACAGAAGGCTTAACCGCTCAACTTGCCTCAGGAGCTGTGACCAGAGCAGTCAAAAACTCATCCACGTTTTGGAAAGCGTCGCCTTTCTCCAGGCGGTCGAACACAGCGTTGATCTGAATGGTGTTGTCCAGCTCCAGAGCTCAGTACGAGTTCAGCTGCTTGGCTGGGAGTCAGCAGTTCCAACGATCCAAACTGAAACACAACATGGAGAGATGTTATCACTGATAAAGCAATAAACATTAATAAAGAAATTATTGATTAATTGATTGTCCACACAGGCAACTGGTGCAAGTAAAAGGTTACTCACGCTGGAGAAATTCTCATTTAGATTCTGCAGATCCTCCAAGGTGGCATATTTGGAGAATTGGCCAAAGTTGTTCTCGAGCCAGTCACTGCTGCTTGAAGTTTCGAAAAGACAGCCAGGATCTAGGTTGCACACAAAGCATTAAGGACATTCATCAGAACACCACTGAACTGTGAGCTAGCTGAAATAGCTGTGACCAGCCCAGTTGCTAAACACTGCCTAAACTTGTGCAGCACGATAGACATCCACTCAAGACAGTGTTGTGGCTTTAATTACCTGCTAGGTCATCTCTGGAGAGGAAGGGAATGATGAATTCCTTGACGACTGCCTGCTTTTTCTCCAACCTCATGAGCGATGCCTGCGTACTGAGAGCCTGCACCTAAATCAGTGAAGATCAGCGAGTGTTAACAATTGCAAGACTTCACGCTGCAAAAAATCCCTTCCCGTTTCTCACAGCACTTGGTAAACTTACACAACTTGGTAGGTGTCACAAGTGAAGTTCTTGGAGCTAAGGCAGGAAAGAAGTTCCCCAGAGACTGCTGGCAAGAATGGCCTCAGCCTTTCCTTGAACCAGGTGCCAATGAAGCTCGCATCTGTCAGCTCTGCAGCGTTCAAGTTGTAGATTTTCACCTCTCCGATGGCATCCAGAACATGAGATGTAGACTGAAGGTCGTTCAGGGGCTGTAACAGTAATGGGGCATGTGATAAGCGGGCAGCAGGGCAGGGCTTTATTTTTTGTTTCAGAAAAGGGGATTTTGCCTACGGTGTACCGGAGTATTCTGACAGAGCCTTCCAGCACTCCTGCAACCTTCTGGAAGAAAAGCTTCCACATCTCCACTTCATAGGATGTGCTGTTCGGCAGATTGCAAGTCAACAGCGTTGCAAGGTCGGCCGGAGGACAGCGTTACATTCTTGGAACGAGAGGACACATTTAAGAAATTAGAGGAGCGAAGAACTTGATGGGAGCCGTGGCTTATCGCGAGTAAAAGCATTTGGCATGTGGTGAGAAAAACACTTACCGAAGAACAGGCATATATGGGGATGCTGAAGTCACAAGGCCCTCCCACTTCATTCCCAGACATGAGTGGACCACTGCAAATAGTAAAAGCATGCTTTCATATTTAACAAATTTCTGAAGTTGAACTCGTTTTCATTTAACATTTGTACTGACACTCACCTTTCCACACCTTGACACAGAATCTCTTCTGCAAATGAAGAAAAAAAACAATAAGGCACACAACTTTATAGCTATTCAGAATGTTGTTGCAAATTCATAAGATCCTGTTAATCCACAACCTTAGATTCATGTGTTTTTCACCTCACCATTCACTGATGAGAGAGAGAGAGAGAGAGAGAGAGAGAGAGAGAGAGAGAGAGAGAGAGAGAGAGAATGCAAAGCAATTAGAAAAGAGATATCAGTTACAAACAACCTCCTATGGGCTTTATTTACAAATGATTAAATACTTACAACACCAGCAGGGGGAGGAAGTGTGCAGTCTAAAGTAAAGCAGAGACAAAGAGAAATCTGTCAGGTGGATGCCACTTGTACACAACATACATTAACATGATTTTTTCTCAGAATGCTCTTGGTCTTTTGTCTGAGGAACTGACAACGCTTTTCATTCCCCCTTCCACATGCTTTAAAGAACCTTAGGTCATGCCATACCTTCAGGTGGTGATTCACGAAGTATGTCTATGCTTGATTTTAGCTCCTCCTGTAGTTCAGATGGAAGAAGTGCCAAAGCAGTCTCTAGGCCTTGCAATCTGTTTTAACAAGCCAAAGAATTTTAATCTCTTACCCCGTTTTATAACATGGTAAAACTTAAAGGGAATGGAATCACACTCACATTGCATTGTAAGAGTCACAGCTGATGCTGGTGGGGATCACCACCAGAACTGAAGGCCGGAAGCTAGCCAGCAGGACCACGAGATTGACTTGAAACCACAGTTCGTAGTCACTGGTTTGGAAGGTGGGGAATACGGGAGCAAGAGCCGTCAAAGTCATATTCAGCATTGTGTCTCGAACAGCCGTGTTTGCGATGTAGCTAATGTTTTGCTGGGAGAGAGAACAGAACCATTTCAGAACCACATAAGGAACTGGTAGCGTAGCTTGCTGATTCAAAAACAACACTGGTCTAGGCCATGTTAGATACCTACATTCAAACAAAACAACATTACCTCCTTTGTGACTTCCACAAGCGTGTCAAAGAACACTTGTAGCTGCGCCTTGTCTGGGGATTCTAGGATGTTGCTCAACACCTCCTTCACCACGGCCTCATTTTCAAGAGCACCTGTGGACGGATCCAACAGCAGCTCTGCTTTCTGCTCAGGTGAGAGAGATTCCAGAACTGCCAGCTAAGGTGAACACAAACCCCACCACCAAGGACACAGTACATGACTCTCTGAGCTTTGTTCTCTGCCTCTCTATGAGCATGAGAAGCAGTGCTGCCTAAAGGCTGGAAACTAACTCAACGTGACAATAGCAACATGAAAAGGATGTGTGCATTTTACCACAGTGATGTTCAAGTCCTTAAGGTCAGAGTAACTGGCCAGTGTGGTGAATAGACCCAGGTTGATGTCCAGCCATTCGGCATCACTGTGAACAGTCTGCTTGCAACCTGTTTTTAAGAAAGGTGTGCCTGCATTAGTGTCCCACTGTGATACTGACAAACAGCTATAGGGAGCTGTAAGCTCCAACAACATTTGCAAATGCATGCTACTCTGCAACACTGGAACAACAGTTTCAGCAAATTTACCTGCTGCATTAAATTGGGCAGCAAACTTCTTCAGGTGTTCTACCAGAACTTTGGTTATCTCCTGCCTCCTGGCGGGTTCCATTTGGAAGAACACCATGTCCAGTCCCTTAACGCTGCAACAGAAAGGCACAAAGGGTGATAAGAGGAACATGTTGACAGGATTCTGCTAGCACCCAAATTCAATTCCTTTATATATCAGGATCTATAGGAATCATTTGCACTGAAAGAACAGATGGATAGTTACTCACATTACGTGGTAGTTGGTGCAGTGCATTTTAGCTGTGACTGTTATTAGCATTTCTTTGGTGAAACTGGAGAGGATTCGGGTGAGCTTCACGGTGAACCACATAACCCAGTCAGCGACCTCAAAGTACTGGAACTTCACTTGGATAATGAGAAAGGTCCGTTTCATCATTACGTCTCTTACAGAAGGAGGGATATCAGGAATCTGCAGAGACACAAGCACAAGAGCGTCAAAGTCATTTCAGGCAAGCCATGTACTTCTTCATGGCTTCTACACAGAAGGCTTAACCGCTCAACTTGCCTCAGGAGCTGTGACCAGAGCAGTCAAAAACTCATCCACGTTTTGGAAAGCGTCACCTTTCTCCAGGCGGTCGAACACAGCGTTGATCTGAACGGTGTTGTCCAGCGCTCCAGAGCTCAGTACGAGTTCAGCTGCTTGGCTGGGAGTCAGCAGTTCCAACGATCCAAACTGGAACACAACATGGAGAGATGTTATCACTGATAAAGCCATTAAACATTAATAAAGAAATTATTGATTAATTGATCGTCCACACAGGCAACTGGTGCAAGTAAAGGGTTACTGACGCTGGAGAAATTCTCATTTAGATTCTGCAGATCCTCCAAGGTGGCATATTTGGAGAATACGCCAAAGTTGTTTTCAAGCCAGTCACTGCTGCTTGAAGTTTCGAAAAGACAGCCAGGATCTAGGTTGCACACAAAGCATTAAGGACATTCATCAGAACACCACTGAATTTAGAGTTAGTTTAAACAAATTTGTAAATAAGCTTTATTTTATTATTTAAACAATTTTATTTTATGTATTTTTAGTAATACCATATATTTAAAACAGCATTAAATTATTGTCTTTTGCCATTTTATAATTCAGGCTAAAAAACAAAGTTCTACTGCACCTGAAAGTTCTCTAGAAAGGAACGACAGAATGAAGTTGCTATAAATGGAGGCTTTCATTGTTTCATCAACGCGATTTACTTGTTCGCTAAGAGCTTTTACTCTATTAAAAACATTAAAATACAAAGGTTAGAAGATCAGATACAACAGACACAGTTTCTCTACGATTACAATACACCCAAATTGACTCATACATTTTCTGGTAGCTGACACATGAGAAGTTGATCTTGCTCATGTTAGATAAGAACTCTGTTGTGATGTGAGGAAGGATTGGGATCAGTCTGACACACAACCATGACTGAACAAACTCTACATTCTGTGCATTGTCTTCAGTCAGTGTGTGCAAAGCTCCTAAACTCTCTGCAATGTCCTCAATCGGCGATGCTCCCTAAAACAGAAATCATTCATCATTCATATTGTTTTACATTAAATTAAACAAGTGATTAGGGAGAGGGGTTTAAGCATTCATGTTAAAAAGAAAGTTGCATATTGCACCCCAAGCTCACTTGATCTCACTTGATCTGCATCTGCCAAATCAATAATGAAAATAATATGGTTTCTGACATTAGAAGCATGAAAGCAGATTTAAAAATCTGACTGAAATGAAACAATTTACAAAACATACATTTAACTGAAAAGACATTAAAAAAGTAATGCAAATAGAATTTTTTTTTTCAGAAAATTGAAAGTCTTAAATGTGCTTTTCTTACTAGGTGAATCATGATATTTAGTGTTGATGTAATGATCTTTCCAAGCTCATACTGAAACATGTGAAGTTTCTCTGGAGGGAAACTAGCATTGTTGGTTGACACGCATTGTAAATGGCGTGTAGCATTTTCCACTGCATTTAGAATCTAGGTATGAAAAAATAACATTAAAGTGTAAAGCAATATGTGTTCTGAGTTTGTAGCACCATGAAAAATGTGTTACTAACCACCCAGACAAGTTAAAAGAATCTGTCATTCAAAACAATTTGATCAAAATCTTTGATAAATAGGCAGGATTCTCTGCTCTCTAACGCTGGAGGCGTGTCCGCGGAAGGCGGCTGTCTCCGCAACTGTCAAACACCACGACAACAAATCACAAAATGTAGGCTTTAAGAACCGTGACAGTATCTCGCGATTGGCTGTGCTAACCACTGACGCAAATATGCTGTAGTTATTATAGTGGTGGGGCCATGCTCGGTGGTTCCAGTGTGTCATCAAGGCACAAAAAATCCTGAACACAGAATTGGTCAAACACTGTTTTAACAATATAACTCAACAATTTAGTACTGCGCAGTTTACAGTTATCTGTAATGTGTTTTAGCAATACATTTCCAACATTTATAATGTGTTCATAAACATTTCTTAGAACTTTACTTTACATTTACTTAGAACTTACTTTACATGGACTTTTGCATCAGTTAAAACCAAAACCCACTGCAAAACTATACCACAAAATGACAACAGATAGAATTTTGCTACAAAATTCATTGTTAAACCATGGTTACCACAGTGTAGGCTAACCTTAAAAAATGCACGGTTTATTTTTGTAAGGGGTGTCAGCAACTGTAGCGTACATTAATGTGATCGCTTGCAGTTCACAGCAGCATTAATTATTAGAACATTTTGCTGCTACATATGTTCTGCGTAGTTAATAATAAATGATGGCTATATATGTCTCCTAATATATGTCTCCTAATATTTGTAAGTCGCTTTGGATAAAAGCGTCAGCTAAATACCTAAATGTAAATGTAAATGTAAGTGATGGTTCCAGTCTATGGAATTCCTGCTGAATTTAAATAAATAATATAAGTGATGAAAATGAAAATTCAGAAATTCATGAAAAAACAGATTAAGCATTTCATTTAAAAAAAACTGTGCGCAAAATATGTGCCTAAAGTAAAAAATGAAATCATTTCATTTTCACAGTGACAGCGCACCCTCCCTGTCAAATTGAAAAATAATATACAATTGGTGAAAAGATAACAAAATTAAATGGCAAATATATTTTTTACAAAGGTTTTTAGTGTTCACGCAACAATTACACAAATTAAAATTAAAATGTAAAGTTTACTTTTCATGTAATTTATTTATTTCACTTTTTTTTTCATTTTCAAAGCAAACTTGTATGCAAATAATATGTTAACCAGTGGGTGTGGCTTACTCAGCTAGCGGAAGGCTAGGGTAATGTTTGAATGTAAGGTGCATTGCACGATAACGACAACGCTTATTATGGCGAAATCAGTAAAAGCCAACTGTTGCAGGAGGCGACTGCTAGGGCATCAGAAGCAGACAAACCAAACGTCCATCCAGTTGACCAGGTGCGACGCGCTCTATTTTTCAGGCGCGGAGGTGAAACATCTCAACTATTCATAATGCGGCAAGCGCACCGTGGGTCATGTGACAAGAACCATCCAATCAGCTTCACCTTTTCCGCAACACCATTAAAAGCCAACAGCCGACGCCACAGGAGCACAAGCTCCCAAACGCTCTTGAAAAGAAAGAGAACGCGGACAGCCACGGGTAACGAGATGTTTTTAGTTATTTAGTGGTTTCCTGAGTCAGTTTCGTTAGAATTAATCCTAATGGACTTGGTTTAAAAGTAGCAATTCACAGCCCCGACGCGGGAACAAGCTTTAAGTCGAGTGAAGCAGCCGGTCGACCTTTTTACAAAACGGTAGCAACGAAAGATCAACACAACGAACCTAAAAATAATCTAAAACACAATCATCCCACCCAGATTTTACAACTAAATAAACCTGAGCTGAAGTTAAAGAGAGATCTTTCAGATAGTTAACTACATGACAGCATGAAATGTACGCACACTCACAGGTAGATTCATTAAAAAGCCATGTGAAGTTGTGCTTCTTTTCTTGTACTGTGTATATTTGACAAATTTTTTATACGGTGACTTAAAGTCATATTTCTGTTTCTTGAATCACAGAATAATGTGATTGCAAAAAACATGTTGTGATTAAATGGTGTTTCTCAATACTCAAACTAATCCCTCCTCGTTTCCCCTCTCCTCACGTCCTCCAGCCTGTGACCCGGAAACCAAACGAACTATAGGACTATATCTATGAGCTATAGGATACACAGGTGTATCTTATCCGGAAGTGTTTTGGCGACAAAGCGATCACTCGCGTATAAATTCTCCTCACACCACGTGCCAATTCTCCCAAAATCCCGTGCTTACCATCCTGACAACTGTAGTCCCTTTTAGCAACGTATTAGCAACCGCCGTTTTTAAGACACGGTGTAGCTTTAAAAAGCACCAGTGGGTTATTACTGGTGTGTTTCATGTCGTAGAATAAAACGTGAACATATTTTCTTGTTTTATCCCGAAATAAAAATAATACGATGACAGTGAAAACCAGTAATATACTTTAATCACGTCTAATGATTTTTGTGTATTGCAGCCAGCTACAAGGATATGAAACACAGATACAAGAAGTGGGCTATCGCAATAAAGTAAAATAACTGTATACCGATGGCGAACTGCATATCTGGGTTAGTAATAATATTATTTCATGGTGTAGGCTGTATTTCATAACTGTAAGGCTAGTAGAGTATGCCCTCTATGATTTGCAAGTGTGACTACGAACAAATATATGCTAGAGCTCTTAATTTAAGTTTTAATGTATTACTTAGATCTATTGATGTATTGTTACTGCTGTTTTTCTGCCACCACAATGTGCACGAAACCGCAGTGACGTAACCGTGATGTCGACTCCAAATTAGTCTATGGTGTCTCGCAGTATTATGTTTATGATATGATTATGTTTATGATACAAGCCCATAAAGCACACTTAAATAAGAGAAGCTTATAGATGGCTTACCAGAGAACTGAGGTTGTTCAGGTTGTTCAGGTCGCAGGTGCTTGTTGTTCTGTAATAGTAGACAACACATGAAATGTCAATGAAAAGTGTCAGTGAAATGTACATTAGATATTTCTGCTTAATTAATATTTTTTGTTTGAATGAATAAAAGCACTCACATATTAGTTAGACTGCATGATCCTGTTTCAGAGAAAATTCATAGATATATTTATTACTATTCAGATTATTCAGATAGTTCTGGATTTTGTCCTTAACCTGATATTGCTCTGCATCACTGACCAATGCATATGATAATTGTTTAAGATCATTTAATATTACATTTCAAAAATATAACCTCATTTTGACAGCAAAACTAAAGTTTCTCAACTTATCCACACGAGAGCCACCACATACAGTATCATAGCATCCTTGAAAGTGCACAAAGCAGATCTCTTGTTTATGTTACTGTATTGTTCATGTTACTGATTTGGCATGAAAATGGTAATGAATTGAATTATCTCACCGTTTGCCTGTGTTGCATTGCACTGAAAATACAAAACAGGTCAAGTTAAAAATACTTTTCAGCTTTTTAGCAAGATTTCATATTACGATGATGGATAATGGGTCCTACCTCTGCCTTGCTTGTAGATGCGGAGGTTGCTGTTGAGAGATTAAGAAGAATATGTTTAAAAATCTATATAAAGCATATGCTCATAAATGTACAAGAGGCAGTTTGATTAATATTCCATTTATGTTCTGTAATCAGTTGTTCAACAGCCTGAGGATATCATTACACTTAATTGGTTCTTAAGAAAGTCTTAATTCAAATGCCATATTTCATAAGTGCTCTATTTCAACGTGTGCGCGCCTACAGTTGGGGATGTACATAAAGTGTTTTTTTGCGGGTAGGTTTAGTTTGTGGGTAGGTTTAGTTTGTAGTATTAATAGTTAGTACTTTTATTTCTAGGTTTAAGTCTATGGCATATGGGGATTTGATAACGGTCTTTGTTTGTTTGTGTTGTATATTATAGACCTACATACAGACGTGTATCTTTGTGTATGCTGTGTACAGGTTTACCTATACTTGTCCAAGGCCACATTTAAAAACATTGTAGACAAAAATAGTAAAACAACAAAGAACAACCTATTTAAAGTTAAGATGCCATTAGATGTCCTTAAAGGGGTCCACAGATACATTTTCTAAGGTTTGTGTTGTCTGTGTGTGGTGGTATCATTGAGTATGTTTGTGCACATGTGTAACTCACTCATCCAGACATTTGTTAGAGCTGTTGCTTTAGTTGTGAACATTGATGTTGCTGCTTCAGGTCTAGTAGAAACAGTAGTTTCAGATGTTAAATGAGTAGCAGTATCTGATTGTTCTTGTGTTGTATCAACAGTTGTTGATGTTGCGGATGTTAAATGAGTAGTAATATCTTGTTCATCCTGTGTTGTTGATTTTGCAGATGTTAAATGAGATGCTGAATGAGTAGTAGTGTCTGATTCTTCTTCTGTTTTTGATTTTGCAGATGTTAAATGAGTTGTAGTGTCTGATTCTTCTCGTGTTGTTGATGTTGCAGATGCTGAATGAGTAGTAGTATCTGATTCTTCTTGTGTTTTCAACTTTGCAGATGTTAAATGAGATGCTGAGTGAGTAGTAGTGTCTGATTCTTCTCGTGTTGTTGATGTTGCAGATGCTGAATGATTAGTAGTATTTCGTACTTCTTGTGTTGTATCAACAGTTGTCGATGTTGCAGATGTTGAAAGAGTAGAAGTATCTGTTTTTTCTTGTGTTGTTGATGTTGCAGATGTTAAATGAGTAGAAGTATCCGTTTCTTCCCGTGTTGTTGATATTGCAGATGTTAAATGAGTAGTAGTATCTGGTTCTTCTCTTGTTGTTGCTGTTGTAGATGTTGAATAAGTATTAATGTCTGATTTGTCTTGTGTCGTTAATGTTCCAGTTGCTAAATGAGTAGTGGTATCTGGTTCTTCTTGTGATGTATGAACAGTTGTTAAGGTTGCAGATGTTGAAAAAGTAGTAGTATCTGGTTCTTCTTGTGTTGTTTTAACAGTTGTTGATGTTGCAGATGTTGAATGAGTAGTTCTATCCAGTTCTTCTTGTGTTGTATCAACAGTTGTTGATGTTGAAGATGTTACATGAGTAGTAGTATCTGGTTCTTCTCGTGTTGTTGATGTTGCAGATGTTAAATAATTAGTGATATCTGGTTCTTCTCGTGTTGTATCAACAGTTGTTGAGGTTGCAGATAATGAATGAGTAGTAATATCTGATTCTTCTCGTGTTTTTGCAGATGTTAAATGAGTAGTAGTATCTGGTTCACCCCGTGTTGTTGATTTTGCAGATGTTAAACGAGTAGTGGTAACTAGTTCTTTTTGCATTGTTGATGTTGCAGATGTTAAGCGAGTAGTGGTATCTGGTTCTTCTCGTGTTGTTGATGTTGCAGATATTGAACGAGTAGAAGTATCTGATTCTTCTCGTGTTGTTGCAGGTGTTAAATGAGTAGTGGTATCTGGTTCTTCTCGTGTTGTTGATGTTGCAGATGTTAAATAATTTGTGATATCTGGTTCTTCTTGTGTTGTATCAACAGTCGTTGAGGTTGCAGATGTTAAATGAGTAGTAGTATCCGGTTTTTCTTGTGTTGTATCAACAGTTGTTGACAAGGTTGCAGATGTGGAAAGAGTAGTAGTAGTATCCAGTTCTTCTCGTGTTGTATTAACAGTTGTTGATATTGCAGATGTTAAATGAGTTATGGTATCTGGTTCTTCTCTTGTTGTTGCTGTTGCAGATGTTGAATAAGTATTAATGTCTGATTTGTCTTGTGTCGTTAATGTTCCAGTTGCTAAATGAGTAGTGGTATCTGGTTCTTCTTGTGTTGTTTTAACAGTTGTTGATGTTGCAGATGTTGAATAAGTAGTTCTATCCAGTTCTTCTTGTGTTGTATCAACAGTTGTTGATGTTGCAGATGTTGAAGGAGTAGTAATATCTAATATTTCTTGTGTTGTTAATGTTCCAAATGCTAAATGAGTAGTAGTATCCGGTTCTTCTTGTGTTGTATCAACAGTTGTTGAGGTTGCAGATGTTAAATGAGTAGTAATATCTGATATTTCTCGTGTTGTTAATGTTCCAGATGCTAAATGAGTAGTAGTATCTG
Organism: Beaufortia kweichowensis; assembly: GCA_019155185.1. Classification (NCBI taxonomy): domain Eukaryota; kingdom Metazoa; phylum Chordata; class Actinopteri; order Cypriniformes; family Gastromyzontidae; genus Beaufortia; species Beaufortia kweichowensis. The sequence continues at coordinate 3,822,136 of CM032797.1, read as the reverse complement.
GTTCCTCTTGCGTTGTTTCAACAGTTGTTAAGGTTGCAGATGTGGAAAGAGTAGTAGTATCTGGTTCTTCTTGTATTGTATCAACAGTTGTTGATGTTGCAGATGTTAAATGAGTTGTAGTATCTGGTTCTTCTTGTGTTGTATCAACAGTTGTTGATGTTGCAGATGTTGAAGGAGTAGTAGTATCTGATTCTTCTCGTGTTTTTGCAGATGTTAAATGAGTAGTAGTATCTGATTCTTCTCGTGTTTTTGCAGATGTTAAATGAGTAGTAGTATCTGGTTCACCCCGTGTTGTTAATTTTGCAGATGTTAAACGAGTAGTGGTAACTAGTTCTTTTTGCATTGTTGATGTTGCAGATGTTAAGGGAGTAGTGGTATCTGGTTCTTCTCGTGTTGTTGATGTTGCAGATATTGAACGAGTAGAAGTATCTGATTCTTCTCGTGTTGTTGCAGGTGTTAAACGAGTAGTGGTATCTGGTTCTTCTCGCATTGTTGATGTTGCAGATAATGAATGAGTAGTAGTATCTGATTCTTCTCGTGTTTTTGATGTTGCAGATGTCAAACGAGTAGTGGTATCTGGTTCTTCTTGCGTTGTTGATGCTGCAGATGTCAAACGAGTAGTGGTATCTGGTTCTTCTCGCATTGTTGATGTTGCAGATAATGAATGAGTAGTAGTATCTGATTCTTCTCGTGTTTTTGCAGATGTTAAATGAGTAGTAGTATCTGGTTCACCCCGTGCTGTTAATTTTGCAGATGTTAAACGAGTAGTGGTAACTAGTTCTTTTTGCATTGTTGATGTTGCAGATGTTAAGCGAGTAGTAGTGTCTGGTTCTTCTCGTGTTGTTGATGTTGCAGATATTGAACGAGTAGAAGTATCTGATTCTTCTCGTGTTGTTGCAGGTGTTAAATGAGTAGTGGTATCCGGTTCTTCATGTGCTGTTGATGTTGCAGATGTCAAACGAGTAGTGGTATCTGGTTCTTCTCGCGTTGTTGATGTTGCAGATGTCAAACGAGTAGTGGTATCTGGTTCTTCTCGCATTGTTGATGTTGCAGATGTGAATGAGTAGTAGTATCTGATTCTCTCGCATTGTTGATTTTGCAGATGTTAAATGAGTAGTAGTATCTGGTTCTCGTGTTTTGCCGTTAAATGAGTAGTAGTATCTGGTTTGTTAATTTTGCAGATGTTAAACGAGTAGTTGTAACTAGTTCTTTTTGCATTGTTGATGTTGCAGATGTTAAGGGAGTAGTGGTATCTGGTTCTTCTCGTGTTGTTGATGTTGCAGATATTGAACGAGTAGAAGTATCTGATTCTTCTCGTGTTGTTGCAGGTGTTAAACGAGTAGTGGTATCTGGTTCTTCTCGCATTGTTGATGTTGCAGATAATGAATGAGTAGTAGTATCTGATTCTTCTCGTGTTTTTGATGTTGCAGATGTCAAACGAGTAGTGGTATCTGGTTCTTCTTGCGTTGTTGATGCTGCTGATGTCAAACGAGTAGTGGTATCTGGTTCTTCTCGCATTGTTGATGTTGCAGATAATGAATGAGTAGTAGTATCTGATTCTTCTCGTGTTTTTGCAGATGTTAAATGAGTAGTAGTATCTGGTTCACCCCGTGTTGTTGATTTTGCAGATGTTAAACGAGTAGTGGTAACTAGTTCTTTTTGCATTGTTGATGTTGCAGATGTTAAGCGAGTAGTAGTGTCTGGTTCTTCTCGTGTTGTTGATGTTGCAGATATTGAACGAGTAGAAGTATCTGATTCTTCTCGTGTTGTTGCAGGTGTTAAAAGAGTAGTGGTATCCGGTTCTTCATGTGCTGTTGATGTTGCAGATGTCAAACGAGTAGTGATATCTGGTTCTTCTCGCGTTGTTGATGTTGCAGATGTCAAACGAGTAGTGGTATCTGGTTCTTCTCGCATTGTTGATGTTGCAGATAATGAATGAGTAGTAGTATCTGATTCTTCTCGTGTTTTTGCAGATGTTAAATGAGTAGTAGTATCTGGTTCACCCCGTGTTGTTAATTTTGCAGATGTTAAACGAGTAGTGGTAACTAGTTCTTTTTGCATTGTTGATGTTGCAGATGTTAAGGGAGTAGTGGTATCTGGTTCTTCTCGTGTTGTTGATGTTGCAGATATTGAACGAGTAGAAGTATCTGATTCTTCTCTTGTTGTTGCAGATGTTAAATGAGTAGTAGTATCTGGTTCACCCCGTGTTGTTAATTTTGCAGATGTTAAACGAGTAGTGGTAACTAGTTCTTTTTGCATTGTTGATGTTGCAGATGTTAAGGGAGTAGTGGTATCTGGTTCTTCTCGCATTGTTGATGTTGCAGATAATGAATGAGTAGTAGTATCTGATTCTTCTCGTGTTTTTGATGTTGCATATGTCAAACGAGTAGTGGTATCTGGTTCTTCTTGCGTTGTTGATGCTGCAGATGTCAAACGAGTAGTGGTATCTGGTTCTTCTCGCATTGTTGATGTTGCAGATAATGAATGAGTAGTAGTATCTGATTCTTCTCGTGTTTTTGCAGATGTTAAATGAGTAGTAGTATCTGGTTCACCCCGTGTTGTTGATTTTGCAGATGTTAAACGAGTAGTGGTAACTAGTTCTTTTTGCATTGTTGATGTTGCAGATGTTAAGCGAGTAGTAGTATCTGGTTCTTCTCGTGTTGTTGATGTTGCAGATATTGAACGAGTAGAAGTATCTGATTCTTCTCGTGTTGTTGCAGGTGTTAAATGAGTAGTGGTATCCGGTTCTTCATGTGCTGTTGATGTTGCAGATGTCAAACGAGTAGTGGTATCTGGTTCTTCTCGCGTTGTTGATGTTGTAGATGTCAAACGAGTAGTGGTATCTGGTTCTTCTCGCGTTGTTGATGTTGCAGATGTCAAACGAGTAGTGGTATCTGGTTCTTCTCGCATTGTTGATGTTGCAGATAATGAATGAGTAGTAGTATCTGATTCTTCTCGTGTTTTTGCAGATGTTAAATGAGTAGTAGTATCTGGTTCACCCCGTGTTGTTGATTTTGCAGATGTTAAACGAGTAGTGGTAACTAGTTCTTTTTGCATTGTTGATGTTGCAGATGTTAAGCGAGTAGTAGTATCTGGTTCTTCTCGTGTTGTTGATGTTGCAGATATTGAACGAGTAGAAGTATCTGATTCTTCTCGTGTTGTTGCAGATGTCAAACGAGTAGTGGTATCTGGTTTTCCTCGCGTTGTTGATGTTGCAGATGTCAAACGAGTAGTGGTATCTGGTTCTTCTCGCATTGTTGATGTTGCAGATAATGAATGAGAAGTAGTATCTGATTCTTCTTGCGTTGTTGATGTTGCAGATGTTAAATGAGTAGTGCTATCTGATTCTTCTCGCGTTGTTGATGTTGCAGATGTTGAATGAGTAGAAGTATCTGATTCTTCTTGTGTTGTTACAGATGTTAAATGAGTGGTAGTATGTGGTTCATCCCATGTTGTTGATGTTGCAGATGTTAAATGAGTTGTAGTATCTGATTCTTCTCGTGTTGTTTTTGTTGGAGGGTTTAGTAGGTTTGTTGTCACAGGAAGGATTGTGGTGTGTCCTGTAATTGTAGATGATAGTGTTGCTTGCGGAACATTGCCTGTAGCATTGTCTGTTCCAGCAGGTGTTGTAGGTGCCTGTGTTGTTATATTAATACTACCTGTTGTTTTAATTGTGGAAAAATCAGTTCTTTCTTGATTTGTTGTACCTGATGGTCCAGATGTGACAGTTGCTGTGAAGAAAGTGTAAAGAACATGAGCTTTTTGTGGTGAATCTTTAAATTGTCCATGTCACTCTTCTTTTTAGTTTTTTATTTTATTTTGATGACTTGTACATTAAACAATAAAAAAGAATAAATGATAGGGTCAGCAGTCAGTGTTTGGAGAAACGCTCCAAAGCAAAATGAAATTCTGAATTAAGGAACATACAAATATTTCAGTTCAATTCAATTTTATTTCTGTTGTAGAATCATATTTTATTACAAGATATTATGCAAAAACATAGGACCAGTGCTAGTTGTCTATGTAAGAAAACAATTATCTAAGATTTAGATGAAACCGTATTATTATGAAAATATTTGTCTTAAAATTAAGACCCCAGTAAGCAAACCAGAGGTAACTGCAGAAGGAGATGGTAAAATAGTGGAGAATAAACTGCAATAAACCAGTCTGAACCGGAGGGCCACTTCTCTACCATCACAGTGTCAGTGCTGTTTAAGTTCATTACAGTTATATTTTTATTAAATGAAATGTATTTGACTGAAAATGTCTAACATTACGAGATATTATTCTCATTCTTTATATGATCCATTTCATGTTGTATGCTGTAGTGTTGTAACGTGTATTAATAATGCCTGGTGTCCAGCCAGACTGGATCAGGTTCCTTTAGTTTCCACAAGACTCTGCTAAAGCGGTTCTTCAGCAGAGACTCCAGCACTATCTGGGGCAGGCTGTGGCTGTGATGTAGAATGTGTGTTTATCTAGTGTGTGTCGCATTTATCATTCCAGAGTATCTCTGCATGGAGACCATACAGCTGCAGTTTGCTGTGGCCTGATCAACGTCCGTCCACTTAATACGCTCTCTGAATGGCTATGTGACCATCATCTTTGGTCTGGTCCAGGCATATAAAAATATTGATAACATAGGTGATGTTTCTTTTTTTCTATTAGTGATCGATTACTTGGATCGATACTGACCTTGCATGACACGAATTTCCAAAATTCAATTTCCCGCGCATCTTTTTTTGGTTGTGGAGGTTATCCCTAATCCTAATTTTCTTTTGATTTTCGTTAACAAATTGGGTAACAGCTGTTTCCCAATTTGCAAGTCCAGTTTGGTTTTCTTTTACGTTTACATGTCTTACTATCAGCCATGATCATTATACTCTGTTAATTAAAAGGCTGTTTATATGCATTTACACTGATTGTTTTACGAGAAGATGACAATTAGCTGAAAATATACTTTCATGATATTACTTTTCATATATTTCATGATAATTTACACAGGCCCATGTCATCCAAGACGTCCATGTCTTTCTTCTTCAGTAGAAAAGAATCCAAAGTTTATGAGAAAAGCATTTCAGGATCTTTATCCATATAATGGATTTAATCAGGGATCAATGAGTTTAAGGTAAAAAATTCAGTTTCTTCACAGCGTTTACAACACAACTCGTTTCTAGTGAAACAATTATTAATTTTATATTATGTAAAATTACTTTTAACCGCAAATACACGGCTTGCACTACCTACTTCTCTTTTTGACTGAAGAGAAAAAGAACTGGACGTCTTAGATGACATGGGGGTGAGTAAATTATCATGAATTTTCTCTCTGCAGTGAACTATTCCTGTAAGAGTTCTCTCTATTCCTTCAAATTCAAACCTTATTTTCTAATGGTCTTAAAAAATATTATAATAATTTTATTAGTATTACTATTAGTATTTATATTAGTATTGGTATTAGTATTAGTAATTATCAACATTGAATGATATGAATATTATATTGATGATACATTTTTGGCTATATCGCCCAGTACTAGTAATACCTGTAGAGTCTTTCTACAAACGCCCCCAAAAGTTAATAAATCCCCCATAGCAGTCTTTTTAAGTCCCTATTCTCATAAGATCTTTTTTTTTAACACAATTTTTTTTACTTTTGTTTAAAAGAAGAAGGGGTCATCATTAAACATAAACCTAACCATTATGAATGTTGTTTTTGTTACAAATTTAGGCATATATAAACACAAAGTTAGATTTCCCCTTTTTGCTGATCCAAAAAATTATCCATACCATGAGTTTTGTGGTGTGTTCCACCCCTTGCCGAAACCAGTAATTGTGTGTGTGTGTTGTTGGTAAAAGCCTAAACCACCTACATCATTTAAATTGTGGCTTAACTATAGCAAGTAGTGATTGTAATAGGTTGTCATAGTGCAAGTGTGTGTGTGTGTTTGTGCACATGTTTGTAAGTGTGTGTGTGTTTGTCTTACCTGGTTTTGTGGACACTGTAGTTGATTGTACTGTAGATTTTCTACTAGCAGGTGTTGGTAGTGATGCAGTTGGTGTATGATGAGGAGATGTTGTTGGAGTTACACTGTTAGCAGTAATTAAGCATCCTCCTGATGTAGTACACACATTATTTGTTGTTGTTTCAGAAGTTGCAGAAAATGTAATTGTTGGTTGGGCATATGTTTCTGTGATAAAAGGTGTTGATATTCTGGATGCTAAATAAGGAGTACTATCTGGTTCTTCGTGTGTTGTTGATGTTGCAGATGTTAAATGAGTAGTTGTAGCTGATTCTTCCCATGTTGTATCAACAGTTGTTGATGTTGCAGATGTTAAATGAGTAGATGTTAAAGTAATAGTATCTGATTCTTCTCTGGTTGTTGCAGGTGTTGAATGAGTAGAAGTGTCTGATTCTTCTTGTATTGTTGATGAAGCAGATATTGAATAAGTAGAAGTATCTGGTTCTTCATGTGTTGTTGCAGATGTTGCATGAGTAGTGGTATCTGGTTTTACTCGTGTTGTTAATGTTGCAGATGCTAAATGAGTAGTAGTATCTGATTCTTCTCGTGTTGTTGCAGAAGTTACATGAGTAGTAGTATCTGGCTCCCCTCGTGTTGTTGATGTTGCAGATGTTAAATGAGTAGTAGTGTCTGATTCTTCTCCTGTTGTTGATGAAGCAAATGTTAAATGAGCAGTAGTATCTGGTTCCTCTCGTGTTGTTGCAGATGTTAAATGAGCAGTAGTATCTGGTTCCCCTCGTGTTGTTAATGTTGCAGATGTTAAATGAGTGGTGGTATCTGGTTCTTCTCCTGTTGTTGATGTTGCAGATGTTAAATGAGTAGTAGTGTCTGATTCTTCTCCTGTTGTTGATGAAGCAAATGTTAAATGAGCAGTAGTATCTGGTTCCCCTCGTGTTGTTAATGTTGCAGATGTTAAATGAGTGGTGGTATCTGGTTCTTCTCCTGTTGTTGATGTTGCAGATGTTAAATGAGTAGTAGTGTCTGATTCTTCTCGTGTTGTTGCAGATGTTGCATGAGTAGTGGTATCTGGTTGTTCATGCGTTGTTGCAGATGTTGAATGAGTAGTGGTATCTGGTTTTTCATGCGTTGTTGCAGATGTTGAATGAGTAGTAGTATCTGGTTCTTCTCGTGTTGTTGCAGATGTTGCATGAGTAGTGGTATCTGGTTCTTCTCGTGTTGTTGATGTTGCAGATATTGAATGAGTAGTAGTATCTGATTCTTCTCGTGTTGCTGCAGATGTTGCATGAGTAGTGGTATCTGGTTCTTCTCGTGTTGTTGCAGATGTTGAATGATTAGTGGTATCTGGTTTTTCATGCGTTGTTGCAGATGTTGAATGAGTAGTGGTATCTGGTTTTTCATGCGTTGTTGCAGATGTTGAATGAGTAGTAGTATCTGGTTCTTCTCGTGTTGTTGCAGATGTTGCATGAGTAGTGGTATCTGGTTCTTCTCGTGTTGTTGCAGATGTTGAATGAGTAGTGGTATCTGGTTTTTCATGCGTTGTTGCAGATGTTGAATGAGTAGTAGTATCTGATTCTTCTCGTGTTGTTGCAGAAGTTACATGAGTAGTAGTATCTGGCTCCTCTCGTGTTGTTGATGTTGCCGATGTTAAATGAGTAGTAGTGTCTGATTCTTCTCCTGTTGTTGATGAAGCAAATGTTAAATGAGCAGTAGTATCTGGTTCCTCTCGTGTTGTTGCAGATGTTAAATGAGCAGTAGTATCTGGTTCCCCTCGTGTTGTTAATGTTGCAGATGTTAAATGAGTGGTGGTATCTGGTTCTTCTCCTGTTGTTGATGTTGCAGATGTTAAATGAGTAGTAGTGTCTGATTCTTCTCCTGTTGTTGATGAAGCAAATGTTAAATGAGCAGTAGTATCTGGTTCCCCTCGTGTTGTTAATGTTGCAGATGTTAAATGAGTGGTGGTATCTGGTTCTTCTCCTGTTGTTGATGTTGCAGATGTTAAATGAGTAGTAGTGTCTGATTCTTCTCGTGTTGTTGCAGATGTTGCATGAGTAGTGGTATCTGGTTTTTCATGCGTTGTTGCAGATGTTGAATGAGTAGTAGTATCTGGTTCCCCTCGTGCTGTTAATGTTGCAGATGTTAAATGAGTGGTGGTATCTGGTTCTTCTCCTGTTGTTGATGTTGCAGATGTTAAATGAGTAGTAGTGTCTGATTCTTCTCGTGTTGTTGCAGATGTTGCATGAGTAGTGGTATCTGGTTGTTCATGCGTTGTTGCAGATGTTGAATGAGTAGTGGTATCTGGTTTTTCATGCGTTGTTGCAGATGTTGAATGAGTAGTAGTATCTGGTTCTTCTCGTGTTGTTGCAGATGTTGCATGAGTAGTGGTATCTGGTTCTTCTCGTGTTGTTGATGTTGCAGATATTGAATGAGTAGTAGTATCTGATTCTTCTCGTGTTGTTGCAGATGTTGCATGAGTAGTGGTATCTGGTTGTTCATGCGTTGTTGCAGATGTTGAATGAGTAGTGGTATCTGGTTTTTCATGCGTTGTTGCAGATGTTGAATGAGTAGTAGTATCTGGTTCTTCTCGTGTTGTTGCAGATGTTGCATGAGTAGTGGTATCTGGTTCTTCTCGTGTTGTTGCAGATGTTGAATGAGTAGTGGTATCTGGTTTTTCATGCGTTGTTGCAGATGTTGAATGAGTAGTAGTATCTGATTCTTCTCGTGTTGCTGCAGATGTTGCATGAGTAGTGGTATCTGGTTCTTCTCGTGTTGTTGCAGATGTTAAATGAGTGGTGGTATCTGGTTCTTCTCGTGTTGTTAATGTTGCAGATATTGAATGAGTAGTAGTATCTGGTTCTTCTCGTGTTGTTGCAGATGTTAAATGAGTGGTGGTATCTGGTTCTTCTCGTGTTGTTGATGTTGCAGATATTGAATGAGTAGTAGTATCTGATTCTTCTCGTGTTGTTGCAGATGTTGCATAAGTAGTGTTATCTGGTTCTTCTTGTGTTGTTGATGTTGCAGATGTTAAATGAGCAGTAGTATCTGGTTCCTCTCGTGTTGTTGATGTTGCAGGTGTTGAATGAGTAGTAGTATCTGATTCTTCTCGTGTTGTTGCAGATGTTGCATGAGTAGTAGTATCTGGTTCTTCTCGTGTTATTGATGTTGCAGATGTTAAATTAGTAGTAGTATCTGGTTCTTCTCGTGTTATTGATGTTGCAGATGTTAAATGAGTAGTAGTATCTGGTTCTTCTCGTGTTATTGATGTTGCAGATGTTAAATGAGTAGTAGTATCTGGTTCTTCTCGTGTTATTGATGTTGCGGATGTAAAATGAGTAGTAGTATCTGGTTCTTCTCGTGTTGTTGATGAAGCAGATGTTGAATAAGTAGTAGTATCTGATTCTTCTTGCATTGTTGATGAAGCAGATGTTAAATGAGTAGAAGTATCTGATTCTTCTCGTGTTGTTGATGTTGCAGATGTTAAATGAGTAGAAGTATCAGATTTTTCTCGTGTTGTTGATGTTGCAGATGTTGAATGAGTAGTAGTATCTGGTTCTTTATGTGTTGTTGATGTTGCAGATTTTAAATGAGTAGTAGTATCTGGTTCTTCTCGTGTTGTTGATGTTGCAGATGTTGAATGAGTAGTAGTATCTGATTCTTTATGTGTTGTTGATGTTGCAGATTTTAAATGAGTAGTAGTATCTGGTTCTTCTCGTGTTGTTGATGTTGCAGATGTTGAATGAGTAGTAGTATCTGGTTCTTGTCGTGTTGTTAATGTTGCAGATGTTAAATGAGTAGTAGTATCTGATTCTTTCTGTGTTGTATCAACAGTTGTTGATGTTGCAGATGTTGAATGAGTTGTAGTATCTGGTTCTTCTCGTGTTGTTAATGTTGCAGATGTTAAATGAGTAGAAGTATCAGATTTTTCTCTTGTTGTTAATGTTGCAGATTTTAAATGAGTAGTAGTATCTGATTCTTCTCGTGTTGTTGATGTTGCGGATGTTAAATGAGTAGTAGTATCTGATTCTTCTCGTGTTGAATCAACAGTTGTTGATGTTGCAGATGGTAACTGAGTAGAAGTTTCTGGTTCTTCTCGTGTTGTTGATGTTGCAGATGTTAAATGAGTTGTAGAATCTGATTCTTCTCGTGTTGTATCAACAGTTGTTGATGTTGCAGATGTTAGATGAGTAGAAGTATCTGGTTCTTCTCGTGTTGTTGATGTTGCAGATGTTAAATGAGTTGTAGAATCTGATTCTTCTTGTGTTGTTGATGGTAAAGGTGTCAAATGAGTAGAAGTATCAGATTTTTCTCGTGTTGTTGATGTTGCAGATGTTAAATGAGTTGTAGTATCTGATTCTTCTCGTGTTGTATCAACAGTTGTTGATGTTGCAGATGTTAAATGAGTAGTAGTATCTGATTCTTCTTGTGTTGTATCAACAGTTGTTGATGTTAAATGAGTAGTAGTATCTGATTCTTCTCGTGTTGTATCAACAGTTGTTGATGTTGCAGATGTTACATGAGTTGTAGTATCTGATTCTTCTTGTGTTGTATCAACAGTTGTTGATGTTGCAGATGTTAAATGAGTTGTAGTATCTGATTCTTCTCGTGTTGTATCAACAGTTGTTGATGTTGCAGATGTTAGATGAGTAGAAGTATCTGGTTCTTCTCGTGTTGTTGATGTTGCAGATATTAAATGAGTTGTAGAATCTGATTCTTCTCGTGTTGTATCAACAGTTGTTGGTGTTGCAGATGTTACATGAGTAGAAGTATCTGATTTTTCTCGTGTTGTTGATGTTGCGGATTTTGAATGAGTAGTAGTATCTGGTTCTTCTCGTGTTGTATCAACAGTTGTTGATGTTGCAGATGTTACATGAGTGGAAGTATCTGATTTTTCTCTTGTTGTTAATGTTGCAGGTGTTAAATGAGTAGAAGTATCAGATTTTTCTCGTGTTGTTGGTGTTGCAGATGTTAAATGAGTAGAAGTATCAGATTCTTCTCGTGTTGTTGATGTTGCAGATGTTAAATGAGTTGTAGTATCTGATTCTTCTCGTGTTGTATCAACAGTTGTTGATGTTGCAGATGTTAAATGAGTAGTAGTATCTGGTTCTTCTCGTGTTGTTAATGTTGCAGATGTTAAATGAGTAGAAGTATCAGATTTTTCTCTTGTTGTTAATGTTGCAGATGTTAAATGAGTAGTAGTATCTGATTCTTCTCGTGTTGTTGATGTTGCGGATGTTAAATGAGTAGTAGTATCTGATTCTTCTCGTGTTGAATCAACAGTTGTTGATGTTGCAGATGGTAAATGAGTAGAAGTATCTGGTTCTTCTCGTGTTGTTGATGTTGCAGATGTTAAGTGAGTTGTAGAATCTGATTCTTCTCGTGTTGTATCAACAGTTGTTGATGTTGCAGATGTTAGATGAGTAGAAGTATCTGGTTCTTCTCGTGTTGTTGATGTTGCAGATGTTAAATGAGTTGTAGAATCTGATTCTTCTCGTGTTGTTGATGGTAAAGGTGTCAGATGAGTAGAAGTATCAGATTTTTCTCGTGTTGTTGATGTTGCAGATGTTAAATGAGTAGAAGTATCAGATTCTTCTTGTGTTGTTGGTGTTGCAGATGTTAAATGAGTAGAAGTATCTGATTCTTCTCGTGTTGTTGATGTTGCGGATGTTAAATGAGTAGTAGTATCTGATTCTTCTCGTGTTGAATCAACAGTTGTTGATGTTGCAGATGGTAAATGAGTAGAAGTATCTGGTTCTTCTCGTGTTGTTGATGTTGCAGATGTTAAATGAGTTGTAGAATCTGATTCTTCTCGTGTTGTATCAACAGTTGTTGATGTTGCAGATGTTAAATGAGTAGAAGTATCTGGTTCTTCTCGTGTTGTTGATGTTGCAGATGTTAAATGAGTTGTAGAATCTGATTCTTCTCGTGTTGTATCAACAGTTGTTGATGTTGCAGATGTTAGATGAGTAGAAGTATCTGGTTCTTCTCGTGTTGTTGATGTTGCAGATGTTAAATGAGTTGTAGAATCTGATTCTTCTCGTGTTGTTGATGGTAAAGGTGTCAGATGAGTAGAAGTATCAGATTTTTCTCGTGTTGTTGATGTTGCAGATGTTAAATGAGTAGAAGTATCAGATTCTTCTCGTGTTGTTGGTGTTGCAGATGTTAAATGAGTAGAAGTATCTGATTCTTCTCGTGTTGTTGATGTTGCAGATGTTAAATGAGTTGTAGTATCTGATTCTTCTCGTGTTGTATTAACAGTTGTTGATGTTGCAGATGTTAAATGAGTAGTAGTATCTGATTCTTCTTGTGTTGTATCAACAGTTGTTGATGTTAAATGAGTAGTAGTATCTGATTCTTCTCGTGTTGTATCAACAGTTGTTGATGTTGCAGATGTTACATGAGTTGTAGTATCTGATTCTTCTTGTGTTGTATCAACAGTTGTTGATGTTGCAGATGTTAAATGAGTTGTAGTATCTGATTCTTCTCGTGTTGTATCAACAGTTGTTGATGTTGCAGATGTTAAATGAGTAGTAGTATCTGGTTCTTCTCGTGTTGTATCAACAGTTGTTGATGTTAAATGAGTAGTAGTATCTGGTTCTTCTTGTGTTGTATCAACAGTTGTTGATGTTGCAGATGTTACATGAGTAGAAGTATCTGATTTTTCTTGTGTTGTTGATGTTGCAGATGTTAAATGAGTAGTAGTATCTGGTTCTTCTCGTGTTGTATCAACAGTTGTTGAAGTTGCAGATGTTACATGAGTAGAAGTATCAGATTTTTCTTGTGTTGTTGATGTTGCAGATGTTAAATGAGTAGTAGTATCTGGTTCTTCTCGTGTTGTATCAACAGTTGTTGATGTTGCAGATGTTAAATGAGTTGTAGTATCTGGTTCTTCTCGTGTTGTATCAACAGTTGTTGATGTTGCAGATGTTACATGAGTAGAAGTATCTGATTTTTCTTGTGTTGTTGATGTTGCAGATGTTAAATGAGTAGTAGTATCTGGTTCTTCTCGTGTTGTATCAACAGTTGTTGATGTTGCAGATGTTAAATGAGTTGTAGTATCTGGTTCTTCTCGTGTTGTATCAACAGTTGTTGATGTTGCAGATGTTACATGAGTAGAAGTATCAGATTTTTCTTGTGTTGTTGATGTTGCAGATGTTAAATGAGTTGTAGTATCTGGTTCTTCTTGTGTTGTATCAACAGTTGTTGATGTTGCAGATATTACATGAGTAGTAGTATATCTGATTCAGTTGTTTCAGATGTTAAATGAGTAGTATCAACAGTTGTTGATGTTGCAGATGTTAAATGAGTAGTAGTATCTGATTCTGCTCGTGTTGTATCAACAGTTGTTGATGTTGCGGATGTTAAATGAGTAGTAGTATCTGATTCTGCTCGTGTTGTATCAACAGTTGTTGATGTTGCGGATGTTAAATGAGTAGTAGTATCTGATTCTGCTTGTGTTGTATCAACAGTTGTTGATGTTGCTGATGTTAAATGAGTAGTAGTATCTGATTCTGCTTGTGTTGTATCAACAGTTGTTGATGTTGCAGATGTTAAATGAGTAGTAGTAGCTGATTCTGCTCGTGTTGTATCAACAGTTGTTGATGTTGCAGATGTTAAATGAGTAGTAGTATCTGATTCTGCTCGTGTTGTATCAACAGTTGTAGATGTTGCGGATGTTAAATGAGTAGTAGTATCTGATTCTGCTCGTTTTGTATCAACAGTTGTTGATGTGGCAGATGTTAAATGAGTTGTAGTAACGGGTTCTTCTCGTGTTGTTGATGTTGCAGATGTTAAATGAGTAGTAGTATCTGATTCTGCTCGTGTTGTATCAACAGTTGTTGATGTTGCAGATGTTAAATGAGTAGTAGTATCTGATTCTGCTCGTGTTGTATCAACAGTTGTTGATGTTGCTGATGTTAAATGAGTAGTAGTATCTGATTCTGCTTGTGTTGTATCAACAGTTGTTGATGTTGCGGATGTTAAATGAGTTGTAGTAACGGGTTCCGCTCGTGTTGTATCAACAGTTGTTGATGTTGCAGATGTTAAATGAGTAGTAGTATCTGATTCTGCTCGTGTTGTATCAACAGTTGTAGATGTTGCGGATGTTAAATGAGTAGTAGTATCTGATTCTGCTCGTTTTGTATCAACAGTTGTTGATGTTGCAGATGTTAAATGAGTAGTAGTATCTGATTCTGCTCGTGTTGTATCAACAGTTGTTGATGTGGCAGATGTTAAATGAGTTGTAGTAACGGGTTCTTCTCGTGTTGTTGATGTTGAGGATGTTAAATGAGTAGTAGTATCTAATTCCGCTCGTGTTGTATCAACAGTTGTTGATGTTGCGGATGTTAAATGAGTTGTAGTAACGGGTTCTTCTCGTGTTGTTGATGTTGAGGATGTTAAATGAGTTGTAGTAACGGGTTCTTCTCGTGTTGTTGATGTTGAGGATGTTAAATGAGTAGTAGTATCTGATTCTGCTCGTGTTGTATCAACAGTTGTTGATGTTGCAGATGTTAAATGAGTTGTAGTAACGGGTTCTTCTCGTGTTGTTGGTGTTGCAGATGTTACAGATGTTAAATGAGTAGTAGTATCTGATTCTGCTCGTGTTGTATCAACAGTTGTTGATGTTGAGGATGTTAAATGAGTAGTAGTATCTGATTCTGCTCGTGGTGTATCAACAGTTGTTGATGTTGCAGATGTTAAATGAGTTGTAGTAACGGGTTCTTCACGAGTTGTTGATGTTGCAGATGTTAAATGAGTTGTAGTATCTGATTCTTCCCATGTTGTTGATGTTGGGGAATTTAGTAGTTTTGTTGTCACAGGAAGGATTGTGGTGTGTCCTGTAATTGTAGGTGATAGTGTTCCTTGCGGCACATTGCCTGTAGCATTGTTTGTTCCAGCAGGTGTTGTAGGTGCCTGTGTTGTTATATTAATACTATCTGATGGTCCAGGTATGACAGTTGCTGTAAAGAAAGTGTAAGGAACGTGAGCTTAGGCTGTTTGTGGTGAATCTTTAAAATGCCCACGTCACTTCGCTTTTTAGTTTTTTTTGTTTGAATTCTTGTACGTTAAAAAAACAAAAAATAAAAAAGAATTAATGATAGGGTCAGCAGTCAGTGTTTGGAGAAACACCCCAAAGCAACATGAAATTTTGAATGAGGCACATACAAACATTTCAGTTCAATTCAGTTTTATTTCTGTAGTAGTTTTGCTAGTGCGCATTGTTTTACAGCGGCTTTAAGAAACATATTTTACAACAAGAGATTATGCCAAAACATAACAACACTGGTGTCCGGCCAGACTGGACCAGGGTCCTTAAGTTTCCACAAGACTCTGCTAAAATGGCTCTTTAGCAAAGACTCCAACACAATGTGGGGCAGGCCGTGATTAATAATGTGTGTTCATCTAGTGTGTGATGTCTGATCTAGGGTTTGGTTGAGGCATGTTGATAATATAGGTGATGTCTTTTTCAATTAGTGATCGGTTACTCTGATCAATACTGAGCTTGCATGAAACAAAAACTTACCTACCTTAATGTTCATTGATAAGGAAGGTCAACAAATGTCACACTCTGAACAGATACATGCTGTCCTGTGCATTTTTTCTGGCTTATAAACAATAAAGTGTGTGTGCATGGTCCTGGTATGTTTGTGAAGAAACCCGGTACTTCGGTACCAAGTCGGTACTAAAAAATAAAAAGCTGTCGGTTGCAGATTTTCTTAAGACCCAGTACCGTGTAAAACCGGAATTAATGCGCTGTCTGACAGGTAATCATTTGGGAAATTTTGGTGAACGCAGCAAGACGTGATGAGCAGCGTTGCTATGACTCTAAATAAACAAAAGATGCCGGATTAGCATCTAGAAATTATTCAAATTCCAGTCACGTCACGAAGAGAACAAAGTTTTGTGGTAAAAAGAGGAAACACCTGGATTTATTTAAGTTCAAGCTGGTGAGTCTCAATTTATGTTTGCAGTTGCAAATCTCCGTTTGTGTATATTGTTAGTGTTAGCGCGGCTAATGCTAATACAGGCAAGCGTCATTATTGACCATTTAAATGCTTTAATAACTTTTAATGGGTAAATAAATAGACGGACATAATGGGGTTTACTTATTGTAATCAACGCAACACAGGTATCGACCAACAGCTGGCGCTTCTGACAGCGTGTGCAGGTATTCAGTGTGCAGGAAAGCTTTAACAATGTTGATCCGAGTCCTCGCTCCTGACTGACCATAGCATTTCTTTTTACTAATATAATCTGCTGACGTTTTGCATTTTGGTATTACATCTGTGATTGTTCGATAACAACATTTCTTCAAATGTCCTGCTTGCTCACTCTCTCTTCCTTGAATGTGAATGATTGGATGTCGTTTTCAATTATCAACAGCGTTTCTTGGAAATCGCATACTTTGCCTTTAATATCTGTCTGTTAGAAAAAGATCTATTATTCATGTCAAGTCTATTGTTTAAAACTATTATTTCAGCTGGATCTAGTGATCTAATATTGAATATACATATATGTTTAGTCAGTTGTCTTACTAAAGTTTATTTTGCTTTCTTTTACAGCAGCAGACGTAAGAAGTATGATCATCATGACCCCAACACACACACACAATGGTTGCTGATGCTTTTCAGGTGCAACTAAAACTATGTGCACAGAATAAAACAGTTTTTAACACCTTTTTTATTAATATTTAACTGTATTAATGAAATGGTATGGTTTTTATGTTTTTATGTAGTATGTTTTTTGTGTTTTGCTTTAGTACCAAAATTGGTACTGATACCTGTGGATTTTTACTTGTATTGGTACCGACTACTGCAATTTTGGTAGCGTTATAGGTCCTGTTAAACCATACAGTGTGGGGACCAAATGTCTCCATAAAGATAGTAATACCAGGAGGTTTTCAACCTTGTGGGGAATTATTTTGGTCCCCATGAGGACAACAGCTTATAAATCACACTAAATGATGTTTATTTGAAAATGCAGTAAGGTTTGTGTGAGTGTTAGGTGAGGTTTACACAATACAATATACAGTTTGTACAGTATAAAAGTCATTATGTCTATAGAAAGACCCCATAAATCATGAAACATGCGTGTGTGTGTGGGTTTGTTTTGTGTGTCTTACCGATACAGAGGACCCACAAAGGGATCAGTCTGTTGATCATGATGCTTCGGATCATGTTGCTCCTAATTCAGTTTCATCATTTTCTAATGCTGCAATAGAACACACAGAATTAACACAATCTTATACAATTTATATTGTATTTTATTCATTACTTGTGTACTATTATGTAAGAGTATGTGTATTTTTATAAACAATTATCAAGTTTTTCCAGTTTGTCTCAGTTTCTTCATATACAGGGTGGTTGAAAAGTAACTAGGCATTCAAAATTGGTGAAAAGGCCATATTTCTAATACAAATTCATTGAAAGAAACTGTACATGTACTGTATTACACAGGAAAATGAATCCTGTTTACTATCCTCTATTTAGAAACTGATTTTCATCATGACTCTAGTGATATAAGTTCTTTAGCCAATTTTTAATGTCTAGTTTACCAACCCTATAGTTTTAAGATAAACATCAAAATGTTTTCTGGTCTGTGTAACGCTTTGCCGTTCTTTTTTCAATTTATACCATCAAAATGAATAAAATGAAAAATTTGTTTAAATATTTCATTTCCCTTTTTCAAACCGTTAATTGACTCTCCAGCTCTGTTTAAATTTTTTAATTATACACGTCTGGGTTGTTGCTTCAGAATTAGATTTTTTTTTTAACAAACAAAAATATTATTTTAATTTTCCATTTCCGTGTTTGAGCTTACTTCTCAAATTTAATGACCATCTGAGAATCTTCCACAGAAATAGTAATTAATATCATTTTTCAATTATTAAATCATGATATTTTTACATCCAAAAAATGTATTTTGTTAAATGATAAACCGTGTCATATACAGTTGGGGTCAACGGTTTACATACACCTTGCAGATAAGGTGCAATCTTGACAATCTTGTCAAAATAAGAAGAATTAAAAAAATTAATGTTTGTTTTTAATTTAGTACTGCCCTGAACAAGTTATTTCATGTAAGAAATGTTTACAGAAGGTTTGCAACACAGAATAATATCTTAATTTCTAAACATAACCCAGATCAAAGGTTTACATACACCTCACTCCAAATACGGTAGAACGGACCCATATTTAAGCGCCAGCTAAATGTCGAAAAACCACGGCTGCTGGCATTTTTAAAAAGCGCCGCTTTCATTGCAGACAGCTAAAAAAATCAGACTCTGTCTGTGAGTCATATTATCTACATATATTATCCTACATAGTGTAAAGAACATTCTGTAAAAATATTTCCTTAATATCTTTAATATGGACTGACTAAAGACATGTCAAAGATTAAAATCATATTGATATTTATAGGTGAAATCAAACTTTAATGCTCGTTAACCTGATTTTAAGACTTTAGCCTGGTTTTCACAGTAACGGTCACAAATATGCCAGCAGCAGGCAGAAATGCTCTGGTGGACGCAGCCCCAGAATTATGAGCTGATTACAGCACCAACATTGCCAGTGTAACGTTCCAATGAGTCTCTTTCCAGACTTAAAACCACCAACATCCCA
This sequence comes from Beaufortia kweichowensis, assembly GCA_019155185.1. Classification (NCBI taxonomy): domain Eukaryota; kingdom Metazoa; phylum Chordata; class Actinopteri; order Cypriniformes; family Gastromyzontidae; genus Beaufortia; species Beaufortia kweichowensis. The sequence goes on along the minus strand of CM032797.1, from coordinate 3,803,544 downwards.
CAAACTCTTTTAAATATCACCAGAACACAATAAAATACATTAATAAGTCTCCCACTGTTCTCATTTTGATTAAAAATGCATAGTGTGTAACACTTTATTATGCCATTTACACTTATTATTCAAACTGGAAATCTTCAGCAGCACGAATTATTGATGTAACTTGAATGTACTTTTTATTGAAAATTATTTATTCTCATTTTTTTATTTATTCTTCCTTTTTAAATTGAATTAACACATGCTCTAATTTAGTTATTTGAATTGAACTATTGTAAGTTCGTGAAATAGATTTTTTAAATTGATGTTAAATTATTTTCTTAATACTTGCAAGTGAAAATAGTTGATTTTTTTGAGTGTAGCTTTGAGATGTTATAGAATGAGAGGCAGATAGGTTTGCTTACCTGTGTGACAGCTCAGATGAGTGACAGTAAAATGAAAGGGAGAGTTAGTGTGTGTCAGTCTGTGTATGTTTCGGGTGGGGCTGATAACACCCTTAAGCAACTGTCTCCCCCCAAGACATTCTCAAGGCATAGAAACACACATACATTAGAGCTCTAACTCTCTTAATATTTAAATAAAATATCTGACGATTTGCACTGTGACACAGAAATGTTTGTGTTTGATGTAAAATTCTCGAGATGAATCGCCAGGTATAAACACCATTTATAAATGACAAAAAAAATGCATTTCTGAAAGATCAACAATCTTTGTATGATTGACTGCTGTGAAACAATATTTTAATCCCAACAAGGCCCAGTTTTTCCGGACAGGGCTTAAAACTAGACTACAATGCATTTTTGAGGCTGTCTTAATTGAAAATAACTTGCTCTGACATATCTTAAAATATATCAGTGCCATTGCCTTGCCTTAAGATTCACACCAGTAATGTTTTTTTGTAAGGTATGTTTGTGAACACTACTTAATTGCCCTAATTTAACTAAGGCCTAGTCCTGGATCTAAACCCTGTCCGGGAAACCGCTGCTAAGTATGTGTGTGTGTGTGCACATGTGTGTGTGTGTTTTGCATCTTTCTGTTCAGATTTGAACACTGATAGGCTGTTGTGTATCGTCAGTCACCTGTTGTAATATAGACGTGTGTGTGAGTATGTGTGTATGTGTGTGTTTCTGGTTAAGCTGCATTACTGCATTATAATGAAATTGGCATCACAATGTAGGCAAACCTGACCTAAAGAAACTTTTCTTAAACTTAAATAGCTCATAGTACGTAATCATATTCGTGTCCAAAATAAAATATCATTACAAACCTCAAAATATCATTATCTCAATATAACAACAATAAGATGTTAGGGTGTGTGCGTGTTTTTGCATTGGTTTGTCTGGAACATTCTGCTTATAAGATATTTGAACACACACTGATACACCTGAACCACGTCATTCTTGTGTAGATGAAGTTTGTAACTTGCACACTTCATAATCAATATGTGACAACTTTAAAATTATAATGTATTACTTGTTGGACTAAGGGTTAGTGTTAAACATGCAGAAGTTTAACTATATATCTGTCTGGATATATAGTCTGGAACACAATATGTATTTTATATACCAACAGAAAGTCACTGTTACTTGTGTATGTGTGTGAGTTTATTACAGAAATTAAATATTATATTGTTTGAAGACTTTATTGTCTATATATATATATATATATATATATATATATATATATATATATATATATATATATATATATATATATATATATATATATATATAATATAAATAAACTGTATTTTCATATAATGAGTAATATGCAGAGGTGCAATAAATTACAATAAATGACCATCAGATTGCATGTGGCAAATGTGCGTTTCATTGACGTGTGTGAATGTGTCATGAGGACATTAGTTGCGAGCATTCAGCCGAATGTCTCGATCTTCAACATGCCTGCAGTCACTGCAGTAAATCACATAACTTTCTACAGTACCTTCTGGGCAAAGACTCACAGCTTTTTTAACAGATATTTACTGTTAAGATCGTTCAGTTTTAACATTCTTCCCTTCAAGTGTCAAGAACAACACAATGTGTTTATTGCTTTTTACTCTTATCCTTAGACATATGTCAGTTTGAGGAGCAGTTCACCCAAACGTCCCTTTATTATTCACTTGTATGACTTTCTTTTAATTGTAATGATCAATCCACAACAGTCAGTAATTTACTGCTCAGCATCTGATCGAACTTTCAAGCTCTTGATAGAGAGCCAGTCTTCAGAACAGACTGATATTGAAGTTGTATTGAATAAAATCTGGTTCTCAGTGTCTTTATTTTGCAGTTCTCAGGTTTTCCATTTTTGTTTCTTGAGCCCAATGAAACAAATTCCAAACAACCTGTTGCTATATAGCTGTTAAGTGTATAATGTCTGTTTCTAAATAAGGTAAAAGCTCTTCTTGGAAATAGTCATGGAATTAATTAGATGTTATATTTGTGAGTCATGTGCCTGAAAGCATAACTTGTGTTTAAATAAAGCCTCTTGCATGTGTGTGTGTGTTTCTGGTTGGGTTTCTCCAGGAATGTAGATGTTCAAGTCTTTGTGATTTTCCAGATATTTGAAAGCTGATTCACACATTGAAGCTGATTCACAGGACTGCATTTCTAACAAATAAAATGCAATTAAACGCAAATTACACCCACTCCACCAGATCTATAAGCTATAATCTATATTCTTTTCTTATTTTAAACTCTTTCAAAGGCTCAGAAGTGGATACACTGAGTGATGCACTCTCACAGCACCAGCATCTATCTTTACATTACATGTCATTTAATGTCAAATGAAACACAATAGTTCACAAACATTATGAAGCTATTTTCATTTATGCATATGGACACGTATTGATAAATGTGACCCTGCCTTCCCATTTTTCTTCTCACAAAAGTTTGATCAGTATTTCAGTACAATGTGTTAAGAATAAACTTGATTATTAGTATTTGAAGTATTCAGTTTAGCTGCAGTGTTGATGTATTATTGTGATTTAGAGTTGGCAGCTTGGTATTTTGTTTGCTTTGTGACTAAATCTGCTTATATTGTCACATTGATGGGCTGTTCTGCAGGAACAAAATGTTCATTCAGTTATACGATCTGTAAAGGTATCGCCCCGCATTGGCAGCTGTTGAATCTGGACCACGCCGCTATGTTGTTTTTCAGCATTCAGAAATTTGCCCAAGGAGACAGCAGTTTCTCACTTAAAAATAATTTACATCAGGAAATGTATACCTTAAATGTATAGATTATTATAAATTATTATTATTATTATTATAAATTCTGGATATACTGAATGGATGTCTGAGAGCTGTCTGTGTACTTTTCATTCATTTAATATCCTATCTAAAATGGAAAATGACTCATTTTTTTGTTTTTTCATTTATTTCATCAAATAGAAAATGAGATTTCGGCTCACATATTCATATTGTTTAGTATATTTATTTATACATCAAGCTTCATTTTAAATAATATAAGACTTTGAATGTTAAAGTGCAAATTAACACCCAACTGCTACAATTAAAAAATGCCAAACACATGTCAGGCAGACATTGGTATGGTGTAAGCAACAGCTACAACAAATAAAATTGATAATGGGTGTGTTCGATTTACAATGTTCTAACAGTTGTATTGGCAGCACAGATTGGCCCGCAAAAAGAAATTCTGCTTAGGATCCTATAAAGGCTTGGGCCTGGCTGCTAATACTTCCTAATTTCTGATAATTATTTACAAGATGCAGACATGTAGAAGGATCAACTGAAACAAACATTTTCAAGTAGAGTCAATTTTTTATTTTGTGTATACTTAATAGGATTAGTCTTAAAATGAGCACTCTTTACTGTTTTACTGTACTGAGTGTGACGTTTTTTAAGAGCTTGTCTAACTTGACAAACTTGCCAGCATGCATTGTGTCATGTTTATTTTGGTAGTTAAAATAAAAAATGATATGGCTTTATTTATGCACTAGTTGTTGTCAGAGTTGTTTTTAATGAATGATGTTTGTTGATTAAATGATAAATTGAGATTTGTGTGTTCAGCGTTAAGGTCTAAGTGCATGATGCAGTTCTGTAACTAATAAAAATGCATTAATATGACATTAAGAAACTTTAAATGTGTGGGACATTACTGATACTCAGAAAATCGAGTTGATATAAACTGCTTAGCTCAAAAGTTGAGTAAACAAGAAAAGGCTTTAGGGGAAATTGATATTAAGATTTTTTGTTGTGGATGCTTACATTTTTTTACACTAAAATCCAACCCTTCAAAATACAAATAGCGTTTTAAAAATAAATGTTTTCCAGACCTGTTTTTTTTCCTTAAATCAAGCCAAACACTGAATGCATTATTCCTTTATTAAGTGACTCTTCACCAAGTTTTTCAAAACCACACTATAACACATTTACAGCATATGTCAATCCCTGCTTAGAGAGCTTCAGCATATATGTCTTCAAAGAAACATCATGACCTCCAGACTGCAGGAATATAAATACTCACACAGTCTTCTTCATACAAATTGTTTACAAGACTGCTTATAATGAGACATTGGGGAGATATGAATTTTCCAATAAACTTCATCCACGCATACCGTTTTCAAAGTTGTTAAATCATATGAAGATGCATGAATACAAATTAAAGCTATAAAAACAAAGACTGCCACTCAACAGATGTTTAGTTGAGAAAAGTATTACAATAACAGCATGTGCTTTAAAATGTCTGAGATCTACCAAACAACCCTTGCATCACTTCAATTTCATTTCAAACCCAGTTATTCAATGGCCTTATATAAGTGCACTGCTGTTAAATATACAGCGTACCTCCATATAAACTTTTCAATCCACAGCATTTAAATCTCAGAGCTCAGAACTTGAATAAAACACATCTTGATACTTTCAGTTCATTCAGTCCTTATTAGCACCGTATTTTAGAGAATTTAATACTTGCGCTGTTATTACAAGGACAAAACCAGCAAGGAATAATTGCGATTATTTACCCAAAGCTAAATATCAGACGGATTTTCAGTCATTTGTTGGAAATGTCTAGCTGCACCGTTTCATTTAATGATATTGATTTACGAAAAAGCGAAAAACACAAAAATGGCACACGGCTGAGATCCTTGTAAAGAAGATAAAAAACATCCGTATTTGTCTGTTCCTTATACGATCCATAATAAAGTAAAGCCACATTGATATAAAGCTCTGCAGACATCACGTTATGCTCAGCTGCTGCCACCCATTTCCTCTTTCTGCAAAGCAAGTGCATTGAGATGTTCATACTGCTCAAGTTTATGACATACATGGTCAGATCTATAACTGACATAAAAATAAACAAAATGATCAGAATTCTTTGAGTCTTTGTTTTTATGTAGTAGCTGCATCTGTAAGATGAACATCTTCATCCTGAGCTGCTGGAGGAGGATCCTCACACTGATTGGTCGTTTCAGTGTCCGGCTGCTCAGGGTTCGACTGGGGTTCATCTGTGGACTGTGCTGGGGTTTGAGTACAGTTTATTTGCTCCATGACAATGGGAGGAGGCTGAAAAAGAAATGCAAAAGAAGATGCATCACATCTCATTAAACAGAAATCTTATTTAAACCTGAAAATACAACAAATGTTTGGATTGTGATCAATGTTAAATAAAATGTGAAACTGCATCTCTGTGCCATTAGATGTATTAGAGCAGAAGCTCATTTAGTTTCATTTTAATTACTGATATCACCATTACTTTGATGGTCAATTATGCTCAAACTTTAAAGCAAGATAAATTCATCAGTTTTACAATTCATCTTGGTACTTAAAACATCTGTTAAACTATATGAAAAGAAAGAGTTTTGTGAAGATTTTGTAAAGAAACAGAAGAATACAGAGAAAACAATCTTTGACCTAATACTTTGAGAAGAGAAATAACTGTGACATGAATCACAGTCACCATAAATAAACTCAAGACTAACAAAACTAGCCAACTAACCGGTTTATTATTGACTGATTATAAGCACAGAGAGTTAAATAAAGTACTGTTGACATGAAACTAAAGTCTTAAAACACAGATCAATGATCAGATCTATAGTAAAAATCTGGTGTTTATCAGCCCAGAAACCAACTGAAATGTCTATATCACAGCAAAATAAGATAATCTGCTCAATCTTTAATTCAGTCAGATACATCATGTAAAGCCTTCAAAATTTTGTCAAGACAGATTTTTACACATCTATGATCTTATCCATACCTCTATATGTACATAATCTGTACTGATGCTGGAAACAGGATGATGTGTTGTTAATTTATGTGTAGACATGTATCTTAGGTCTGTTTACACCTGGTATTAAGATGTGTTTTGGTCGATCGGATCACTATTGGACTGTGTTATGGACATCTACAGATGGCTGGTTTATGTTAAAAACACCAAACCCATCCTCTAAAGAAAACACCCACAGTAAAAATGAGAGCAAAATAAGAGCGCAACAAAAAAAAACATGTGGGTGATTTTACTCAACTGTAAGTCTAGTAACTGTACATAACACTAGAACCTTCCCGAGCGAAGAAGGCACTCATATCAAACTGGTATTCACCACAAATCCACTTCCTGTCCAGAACAACGGCAGCTCCTTGCGCCACAGCGCCACCGCGAGGCTGGTGAGGAGAGTGCAGGGCACCAGGTACAAGAGGGCCGGTTGACCCATCTGCATCAGAGCCAGAGCCACGAACGTGATGAGCAGACCGATGCCGTAGCCTAAACAGACACAGACCTCAGATCAGTGATAAACACAATGTGCTCCATTCAATCTGTACAGATAACAGCAGCGTGATATGAAAAGTAAACACTTTTGTGATGTGAAGGTAGACACTAGTGTTTCTGTATCTCAACTGGACTGTCAAATGCATAAATGTAAATGTAGACACCAGCTCACCAATAGTGCAGGCCAGGAAATATATTCGAGATGTTTGCATGAGAATGTCAAATCTGTGACAGTAAGCTACAAGCAAACCTGAGGACACAAAATGAAAAAGAATGCATCGTTATTATTTTTATTTATGAAAACATGACTAAAAATGGATGGTGATGCGAATGTCTAAACAAAGTTATAAATAAACAAGACATAATGTACGTTCTGAGCTTTCATAAGCCTATTTTATGACTCCTGCAAATGAACTTTTGTTCATCATGGAATGAACGACGATGTGACATCACCTGGTACCAAGATATCCCCAAATCCCAGCAGAGAGAAGGGTCTGTCACACAGGACAAGAGGAGACGAGTTTAACCGGGGCACTTTCAGCACCATTGGAAGCTAGAAAATGCAAAATGCAGCATGAATTCAATTGAAGATAATAAAATGTCTCTCAATACTCGCTCGCACAAATGACAGATTAATATAAAGAAACCTTCTCATGTGTAGAGGAATCAGAGGGTCCAGCCGCCACCTCCACCATGATACTTTCACCACTCTGCACAGATTAAACACAAAAACACTGTGACACGACATCTATTAAACCACTGTAACATGTTAAAAGAGAGTGATTTGTTTTATTTATGTTAATGGTTCATGGATTGTGCATAAAGATGAAAAATTTGTATCCTGAATCACCCTGATGTCATTCAAAACCTGTATATGACTCTTTCTACTGTATAACACAAAGAAAAATATTTTAAGAAATGTCTCAGTGGTTTTGTGTTCATATAAAGAAAGTCAGCAGTTTTGTGTTCATACAATGTTGTTTATTCACCGTTTTTTAAATATCTCCTTTTGTGTTGTGCAGAATAAAGAAAGTCATACAGGTTTGGTGAAGTATAAGACAGCAAACTGGTATCAGTGTTAACTGAGTTCTGCAGAACATTATGGTTTTAGTTATTAAAAAAAATTAAAGAGAGCTTCATACCTTAGTAAAGAGTGGTGTTATAAAAACAAAAAATACATCATAGACAAACAGGACGACCAGGAGCAGAGTGCAGGCCTATAAAAAGAAGATCCAGTATGCATGAGCCAGTATCAGAATCAATGCAACATTAAAACACAGCCATCTGTATTCTGACTCACCTTGAATGTGGGCAGTCTGATTGTTTTCAGCATGTAGAGACAAAACGCAATGCCTAACGCATCCTGAAGCACCCATGCCCATCTAGGAAACAGTTTTGACATCAGATACAGTTGTGTGGTAATGTTGCTATAAAGTCCGAGACACTTTTATGCTTACTGGTCCTCGTTGCGGAAAACTCCCCAGGTCACACTGACTCCTATACAGAAGGCTGAAAGGAGCAGCATTCGCACCTGCGGCCGCTTGTGGCAGTATGGCAGATTATTCTCAGGTATCCTATCAACATTCAGATACAAACACAAAACATTTCTTTCGATACAGAATCAAAAGATGTTGTGCTGTTATTGTAATTCACGCATCTAACCTGCATTTCCCAAAGGGTATTCTTCGAACAAATGGCCAGAGACAGCTATACAGACCGACAGCGGACGCCAGACAGAATGTGGCTATGGTCATATATACTGCGGGTAAGCAAAAGAAAATAAATCAGAACCATCAACACAAACAGCTTGTTGTGTAACAGCAAAACCTGAATAATTTATTTACCCAAATGATCATAAAAGAAATACAAGAGCACCAGCATGGAGCAGCACATGACCACAAAAACACAAATCATGATGGGGGTGACGTCAACAGTCTCCTCATCTTGTTTCTCAGCACTGTCGTCCCTCTTGTGCTTCATGTAGCGTCTGCCAACACAAAAAACAAAATGAACTTTCATATGATACTGTGACACTGTGGGACAGAATTACATTCATTACATTATGATAAAACCATCTACTGGAATAAAAATCACCTGTCGCCTTCATTTTACACTATTTATCATCATCAAGTTCATGTAGGAAGTCTTATTCAGAATGGCAGCTTATATAGTTAATACAAGGTGTCTTGGTTTGTGGAAGGTGCACTGTAAAAACGTCTGAATTAAACAGAAACATACTGTAAAAATGCTATACAGTAAAGACCTGTTAATTGATTGTGAACTGTGAAAAATCTTCATATATACAGTAAAAAACTGTAACATATTTACATATATATTTAAAACAAAACATTACATTGAATTATACTGTAAAATAATGTAAAATAAGATTTGTGAAAGTAAATTGTTTGAATTACCATATATTTTACAGTGAAAATCTGTATAATATTCAAGAAGATTATACACGCACGTGCACAGTAAAATAATGTTAAAATTACAAGTCACAATAAAATTTACGATGAAAAACTGTTACAGGACGTTCCCATTATTCCCTGCGGGACTCATTTGATGATATTTCCTTTCAAAAAGTTATGTTTCTTCTTATATTTGTTACCGCTTGCGTATATTAGGATGTTTTATATTTCATGTCATATTATTTAATTAATGGATATAGCATTTTTTATTTGTCACATGTTTTACCCTCATGGTGGTTGTATGTATGCATGATACTGGGCACCATTTCTATACTGGTGATAATGTTTTCGAAGGAAAGGCCACTTGTGATGAAATCTGATCATGTCATGCGGCCTTTCATTTAACCACCTGTATTTTGGTGGTTAACTTTAGTCATTTTTTGAGGTGATTTCATGATGAATCAATCTTATTATTGTTCTAAACATCATTATAAATATAATTCTGATTGGCCAGTCGCAACATTCAAGTTATTCCTATATAACAAATGCTTAAAACTGACCTGAAACCCTGCAAGAATGATCAGGAACCCAATGTGAAGTGTATCTTACATTGTTTCGGATCGTGAGCTGAGTGTACTGTTAGACTATTATAGATATCAAATTCAAAGTTCCTAATTAACTTACTATTTATTAACCTGGTCACTTGACAACATGTGGTGAAGGGCACTAAATCAAAAGGAAGCTCTCACTTTTTAATGTCTCTGCTGCCGGCCCAATATCCCCCAACAGCCACAGTGCCCACTGCCATCAGAAAGATGATCACCATGTTGTAATCCACCACTGGTTCATGAGGCGCATACATGGCCACCTGCCTCTTTTCTCCAAAGGTCTGAATAAAGAAAGGCAGAAATCCCTTTAGATTATGTCATATATTTATGTTGTTACAATGTAATGTGTTTTAACCATTTGCTCTTAAGACGATGAGTAGTATTTCTCCAAAAACCTAAGAGCATAGTACATACAATACTGATGACATAATTAAACATAAGATATAATTAAAACATAAACTGCTCTCACTTAACATTACCTTACTGATATCCAGCATGTCTTTATAACTGAGCAAAGCCACTGGGATGCCAATCTCCTCATACTGGGACCTGTTGCCTGATGGTGGAGTCTGCAAATATTTTCAAACAACACAAAAAAACACAACGTCATTTTTACGAAGTAAAGCAACTGCAACATCAGTCATGGGACATTTTCTGGTGTTTTATTCACTTACCAGTCTATCTTTGCTGACAATTAGAAGTCCCTTGGCACCATTAATCTGCGCCAATCTGACTTTCTCATAGAAAGTACAGTTTCCTCTCATCACCATTGGGATGGTGTTCGGAAAACCCCCCTCGGGTACATCCGAGGGCGAGCAGAGCACAGAGCTGGTGAGATCATAGGTCTGCAGCCGTGTCTTTAAATACAAAGAGGATTACACTTGCATATATACTGGAAAATATTACAAAGACAGTGTGTATTACCCTTTATGTGGAATATAAAAGGCAGGTGTTTTGTCTGAAACCCTGCCAGAACTCAGTTTGCGGTGAAATATAATAAATAATTCATAAGTGACACTAACTGCTTTACTGAGGTCCTGAGGTAGTCGAGCCCACTGAGAGTTGAAAAAAATGCAGTAATCTTTGCCTTTGTTGTTATTCCAGTCGCTGAAATGTGCCATACCATATTCACCCAAAACCTGTCAATCACAATAGACACAGATCTGGTTACTGGATGAACGCTTTGTGTACATTTACAAAAAAAGGAAAACCTCATTAATGCAAGAAATTGAAAACGTTTTGTATGACGTACTATTTACAACTTTTCATCCGTATAGGAAAAAAAAACTGTTTATTTATACATATCCACTCAAATAACAACTTCTGTCTTTTGTTTACCTTTGGGCAATTCCAGCATTATGGACATTTTTCATCAGAACTTATAATATACATTTTTACAGAATGTATTTATTATAAATATATTATTTATTATACAATATATTTTACTGAAGTTGACCCTGTTGAGTCCAAAAATCAAAAAAGTATTAGTCTATACATGAGTTATCTACTTATAAAATAAAAGGAAATATATATATGTGTTATGGATGTGACAAAAAAAACATTTTTGAGAGGCAATATACTTTGTAGAGGTTCTTTGAATTAAAATACACAAACCAGAAGCAATAATACCCAACAAATGGAGAAGCGATGACACTTCAAGGAACATAAAATAGTTACTTTAATTTTCATTTATGAGGAATATGGACTGTTATGGTGCAAACAGCACAAAATTACTTTGACTATGAAAAATATACTCTAAAATGCTTAAAAAACTTTCAGAGAGACCTCACATGGGTATTTAAACCACAAAATATTGTCTTCTGAACATCAGTATGATAAAAAAAACTTTATTGTTCCATGGTATGGTTGACATTTTCATGGAATTTTCCCTTTGTAACCACTTGAAAAACCTAAAGGAAAACAAGTTTAACTGTGTAGTTATTGTACTTTATTGTTACTAACATGGTCATTACTGAAACTTAGTATTTCAATAAAACATTTTATAGGTATAATGTAACAATTGTTTAGGTTTAAAAACTGTTTAGGTCATTCTGGCAGCACAGATGTGTTAATGTGTTTTATTGATTTCTAAACGAGAGGCCTAAATCAAAACAAAGGCTCCTGGTAAAATACGACGAAAAAACATGATCGTTCAATCACTGTTGTTTGTTTTATTTATAGTAGTAAACACACACAGTGAGGTGTCATGTCAACAAAAGTACTCGGCCGCGAGGGCCCCAAACATGCACGAGCACCGCAAGCTAACCGTAATGCCAGTTCATAACCACCAACAACATATACTGTGTATCCCCCGGTTAAGAAACCGACGAATTGTAATAAAATGTCAGTTTTAATCATACCTGTTCAACCAAAAGAGCTGCCCAAAGGAGACTTGACAAAAACCTCATGATGCCTGATTGTTGTCGTCTCCGCCATCCGCACTGCCCTCCTACCCGCATCAGCTGTTTATGCAACTCCCGCCCACATCCTCTGCAGTACGCTTCCTATTGGTTAATTTCATCCGCTTCCGAACGTCAACATTCGACCTATTGGTTCTTGGTCCGATCAATCACTTTTAACCACTCCTTCATCTAAACGCGTCCACATGTCTGATTTTAGGATTTTTTGGATTGACATCATTATTCCACGAAGCGCTTCTTTTACAAACTAATGTGGCTATAAGCTTTATAAAATAAAATTTTTAAAATAAGCTTATAAAATAAATACATTCATAAATAAAAAAAGTGCTAAAGGGTCGAATAATGATGGCGATTCTACTTATAATTGAATTCTTTTAAAGTGATATTTTGTCATACATGTATACTCTAAAGCAGGCTGTGTCTGATATATAAATGATATCCTACTTATTAGTGTAATACTATAGTTGCTGTGCCTGAAGTATTCAACGAATGGTATTATGAATGGTATTATGGTCACCTTATTTAAAATCCTGCAATATCAACATAATCTATATGATGCAGAAGTGTGTAAATGTGTACTTTTTATATGTTGCAGCCCATGATTAAAGTTAAATGACAGCTGTAGTAAGCAATGTGTGTAGTCACAGAATGAGAGACCATTCCCTCAACAAAATCCAATTACAAGTGGTCACATGAGTAAACAACTGTCTGTCTAGACTGACCACTTGTAATTGGATCACTTGAGACAGATGTTAATATTGTACATTATTAAAGATTTTCTTAGTCTCACTGTGTATACAATTTCATGTTCAGAATAATGTAAACTACATTATAGTTTACTTTTATTAGAGATGTCCAACATATAAAAGACTTAAAGATATTTATTATTGTGTCCTGAATGTTTAGTCGTCTTGAGGATTTATTCACTACTAATCGCCATTATTTTATTTTCAAGTTCTTAAACTTCTAGACAAACTGACTCGACTTCTTTCATTTAAACCCTTGTGTGTTATGATTCTGTTATGGTAACAATATTAAAGGAAGAACAAAAAACAAGCCTAAACAAGTTTTCAAACTTAAATCACAGCTTTGAACTTACTAACCAAACACCTGGCAGGCATACGTCATCCTGCGGTGGAGTCAGGGTGACGTCAGTCTGCAAGCCACGCCTCTCCAGCGCTGCACCGGAAAACACTTATTGGCCGTGGAATGCAGGGACGTTAAGGTATGTGAAGAAACTTTTACTTTTTACGTTTTCTAGATAACGATTCCTATTAAACCACGTCTCACATACATAGTGCGTAAGTGTTTTGTGTGTTAGTGTTTTGTTTTAGCCTGCCGGTGTTGTGTGTTTCTTACAGGAGTTAGCCAGCTGGCTACCTTAAAGCAGTCAGAGTCAGTTAGGATTACAATAATATGTCCATTTCGTATTCAGACGTTAACAGGGGATGAACTGTCTAAATCGTCACTTGTAATGTCTATCGGCCTGCTTATTGGAGAAATCTAATTGATTTTAGTAGAGTAAAATATATTACGGACTCGAATAAATGTTTTGTTTTTGTAAATATTTGTACTCATTACGGTTTACAATATGCTGTGAAGTTGTAATGTTAACGTACAGTGTATTCACTTGTATACATGTCCGTAAAAAGACTGAGAGTAGATGAAAGTCTGGCAGCGCTGGTTTATGACGGTGACGTGAATAGGAATGGAATGTCTCTCTTAAAAGCGCTTAAAATCCAACTTCCGGTGAGGTCAAGAGTAAATACTGCTGCATGCGGACCCTTTTCAGTCCCCCTTATCTATTCAGTGATTAAGAAAACACAGTTACCTGAACAGCGAAACCATTTATAGTCGTTTTTCTCAACCAGGGGCCAGGGCCCACTAGGGGGCATTGACAGACCTTTAAGGGAACCTTGAGATGACTTAAAATAAAGCAAACGATCATAAAAAAAGAATTTCCTATGCAAATTAAGTTTGACATTTTTTAAAGGTTTTCATCATACTGATCAGATGTCAATGTCTGGTGCTTCAAATACCCCACAATAAATATTGTGAGGTCTGTCCCAAAGTTTTTAAAGCATTTTATGTTTAAAGCATTATTTTTTATTGGGTAAAGTGCTGTTTTCAGAATTGTCACATGCATAAGCATAACAGTCCATATTCCTCATAAATGCAAATATGAAAATGAAAATAAAATAACTATTTTATGTTTTTGTAACTTCTGTCCATTTGTTGGGTGTTATTGCTTCCGGCTTTAGATATTATTGTGGACATTGTGGGTGCCTTGAAAATTGGGATGCATTGATTCATAGTAATTGTCTACAAAAATCGTGTGTCAAGCACTTGTGGTGAACGATAATATCAAAATCAACAGCATAAAACTCAAAGCTTAACACAACTGTTTCTGGTTGTTCTCCAGCTTATCTTTGGGGTTGAAGTCAGCGAATCATGGCTGGCTTCAGACAGGAGGATGTGGAGCTTTATTATGAAATGGGAGAGGAGTTGGGAAGGTAAGACGTCATTCTTTACGAGGACAAACAACGCTGCTGTGTTTTGAATTGACTTTACCAATGATCTCACACTGAGAAAAATAAACAAGACCAGGATTTCAGTAAACCTATGATCATAATGCTGGATTGAAGGAGTACTTCAGACAGATTTGAAAGAAATGATATCATAATTTCCTCCCCCTTATGTCATCCCAGATGTACATCTTTTTTTTTTTACTTAAACGCTACACAAAGCACATACATCTATCATTAAAGTAATCCACACAACACCACTGGGTTAATGTATATCTTCTAACGCAAAACAATATGTTTGCAAGAGAAAACGACTAATATTTTGACCCTGTGTAGTGTATCCAAATATAAGCCCTATATAAGATAACATGACTGCATGTTTAAGTTGTTTGTGGAGAAAGAAAGTCATGCAGTGTTTATCTTGGATGGCATGAGGCGGATGAGCAAATAATGAGAGAATTCTCATATTTAGCTGAACTATTGCTTTAAATGCTATAATTATATAGTAAGGAAAGCCCTTTAATGAGATAAATGGTAAATAAACACATATAAATGTGTTGTTTTTGTTGTATTGTATTGAGGGTGTTGACGTTTGTTTGGTTTGTTTGTTGTCATGGCAGCACAGTGTTTATACTTCTCAATGCAGTGTGAAAACAAACATTATTGTATCAAGACCTTTTCACCGTGTCTTGGAATTTAAATAGCCGCAGTACATTGACTCAATCATCCACACAAGCCTTTCTATATATGGATGTGCTGCTTTCTCTGCTGCAGCATGACATCACTGATTCACAATGCATATTTCTTCTCTCTCTCTCTTTTTTTTCTCAAAGACTACAGAAGCCCTCAATTCTCTTGGGTTGCTTTGTGCAGCATTAACACTGTTTATTTTAACACCTTTTCCTTAAAAAGTATATAAACCCATGAAATTGTTAACAGCCAAGCACAACTTTGGTCATTTCTATTTTACTATTAAACTTTATAGTTGTTTAGTGGTTTATAATGGTCAAACAAGCATTACATTTTGGACATGAATGATACTTACATTTACGTATATTTATGTAACTAAAAATGAGAAAGCATTTAACATTTATTTACAGTTAACTACAAACATATAATTTATTTACAAACATATAATTGTTTGATCTGTTCTCACTCATCATTGGCTTGGTTTCTGTTGTCAATGTTTTGCAGTGGACAGTTTGCCATTGTGCGTAAATGTAAGGAAAAGAGCACGGCAACGGAATACGCCGCCAAGTTTATCAAGAAGAGACGGCTGTCGTCCAGCCGACGTGGGGTGAGCCGAGAGGAGATCGAGCGAGAGGTGAACATCCTCCGAGAGATCCAGCACAGCAACATCATCACCCTCCACGACATCTTCGAGAACAAGACGGATGTGATCCTGATCCTGGAGCTGGTGTCTGGAGGAGAGCTCTTTGACTTCCTGGCTGAGAAGGAGTCGCTGACGGAGGAGGAGGCCACACAGTTCCTCAAGCAGATCCTGGATGGAGTGCACTATCTCCACTCTAAACGCATAGCACACTTTGACTTAAAGGTGAGTGTAGTGTGCTTTACCAAAAGGTTTTATGTGTTAAATGATATGTTTTATTAGTAATGGTGAGATTAGCCTCATTAAAATGGAAATGTGTGCTACAAAAGTCTCTGCATTGATTTTTCCGCAGCCTGAGAACATAATGCTGCTGGATAAGAACGTACCAAACCCCAGAATCAAGCTGATAGATTTTGGTATTGCACATCAGATTAAAGATGGAAATGAATTTAAAAACATCTTTGGAACGCCGGAGTTTGTTGGTAGGTACCGGAGTCTATCCGATTGTTGAGTTGTGATGTAAGAAATACTGTTTCCGGGTTAATTAAAAAAATCACTGTCTGGCCATCTAGGATTTCATTATGGATCCTAACCGATACAGTTAGGATTGTGTTTTTCTGTAGTTTAACAAAAAATCATGAGTGTGTATTAGCATTTTTTGTTGTTTGCTTTTGACATCGGATTATGCGTTTGGACCTCGATATACCTAACATGCAGATTAAGATTTAGAAGTTTTATTTGTCTTTATTTGTGATTTTTGGTGCCTTATATTAATAAATCTTTACAATGTTTATTTTGTAGCACCGGAAATTGTAAATTATGAGCCCCTTGGCTTAGAGGCAGACATGTGGTAAGTCACTCATGACTGTCAATCATGAAATATGGTCAAATAATTTGCAAACATGATGTTCAAGGTTTTCAGTTTTTTAACCAATGTGACTTTCTTGCCCACAGGAGCATTGGGGTTATCACATATATACTGTAAGTATCAATGCAGATTGTAATTATCTAGTTTGATTGCATGTCCTGTGCTTTATAAATCTTAGTGCTTGATTTATTTATTTTTTTAGCCTAAGTGGTGCTTCTCCATTTCTTGGTGAGACCAAACAAGAAACGCTTACCAACATCTCAGCTGTCAACTATGACTTTGATGAAGAGTATTTCAGTAACACCAGTGAGCTTGCTAAGGACTTCATTCGCCGACTGCTGGTCAAGGATCCCAAGTTAGTATACGTTTTGTTATCCTAACAATGAAAAATTTCATACATAATTGGGATGAAGCATTAACCAGATATTTGCCCATTATTCCTGTTTTATTTACATATAAATATTATATTTTTCTCTAACTTTTAGGAAGAGAATGACTATAGACGACAGTCTCCAGCATCCCTGGATCAAGGTTCAAATATTCAATTTCCTTCAGAGTTTATTTTACATTATCATTTTTTGTGCTTCCCTTGACTCTCTTGGCATCACCCCCTACAGGTGATCAAGAGACGTAACGTGAGGCAAGAGAGCGAGCACAAACCAGAACGCAGACGTCTGAAGACCACACGTCTGAAGGAGTACACCATCAAATCGCACTCCAGCATGCCTCCCAACAACACCTACATCAACTTCGAGCGCTTCTCCCAGGTCATGGAGGAGATAGCCGCTGCCGAGGAAGGCCTGCGAGAGCTGGAGAAGAACCAGCGCTCCTGCAGAGAAGACGTGGCTGCTCTCCTCTCCATCTATGAGGAGAAGGAAGGCTGGTACAAAGAGGAGAATGAGACCATCGCCACAGATCTCAATCAGATCAAACAGGAGCTGCAGAAGGCGCAGTCCCTGCGCAGACAGAGCCAAGAAGAAGCCCGGGCCGCCATGCTGTCGGCCAACGCCCTCAAACGCAAGTTCAGTCGGCTAGAGAATCGCTATGAAGTCCTGGCTGAGCAGATGGTGTCTGAGGTGCGCTGGGTGGAAGAGCTGGTGCGCTCGATTTCTGCTGAGAATGACGCACGCAGCACCGGCATGTCATGAGCTTCTCTGTTTGCTTTTTGACTGCAAGACTATAATCTTCGCTTGAGCAGGTATAGAGTATTATATAGAGTATGCACCCAGAACAAAAGAGCAAGCGATGCTAAATATGTAACATATGGCCGAGTGAGGGTGTGTAGAAATAAGCAGTTTGACTGTTTATTGCAGTATTTGCATGTGATGCCTGCAGGCTGTTACAGCTAAAGTCAACATATTGTATTTTTATTCACAACTTTAAACATATATATTGCTTATGAAAAAGTCGAAGTTTAAGGCATTACAGCACTCGGTTATACTACTTGAGCATTGATTACAAACAGCACTAAAAGTATAATAAATGTAACTTCATTGTAAATAAAGCACTACACATTCCTCTATGAGGAATTCAAGAATCTCATTCGCTTCTGTTGTGTTACAGTCACGTTTGATGTGAAGCACTGCTTTGCCTAAATGCTTTTTTTGTGCTGGGAAATGTATTCTGCTTTATTGAATGATCCATACAAATATCTAATACTCTGCTTAATTTATATTCATTTAGCTGCTGAGATATTACTCTTTTCTTTTTGCGTAAACACACTTCAAACATTCCATTTTTCTTGCATGACATTCCACACGCAGATGAGCGACAGTAACTCTAGCAGGAAGTTGCGCTCATTTGTGAAGTCATCTGTTTGTTTATAGTACTGTATTCTCCCATTCTTTGTTTTATTTACAACATTTGTATGTACATCAAAAAGTCCATTTTAATAAAAGAATTGAAAAGTACAATTACAGTGTCTTTATTCAGGGAGTGAGAAGCACCTGGGAGGTAAAGTGTAAACATTAATCACACTCGTTATCTTAATTCAACATGTCTAGCGATGTTGGATGTCCCAGAGATTTAATTAAACAAAGGATTTTTCCATCTCCATTATGATATGGGCATGTGTTGTTACTCGGATAAACATTTGGGTTTCGGTGGATGCTTCTGTTTAGTTTAATATATCACAACTTAAGTACATCTAGGTATATATGAACATTGTGTACCTCTGGCATTAGTACGATAAGCATGGAAAAATCCAAGAAAAGTTTTTAGTAAGTTCCATGATCTATGTATGTGCAGTGTTTTAGTTTATGTTTCCATTCCAGTCTGAATTCCTTACAAAGATTTGTCCCGAGAACCACAATTCCATGAGCACATGATAGAAATGTTTCTTGATGTTATCTGAAGTCCATTAGGAGCACGAAAAAAAACATCACTGTTGATATGCTTGATGTAGCTGTCAGTCACATTCAGAGCTCTGGAGATGCAGTCCAGCCTCAGTAAAAAAACAACACAGCTGGTCCAACCCTGACTCTATATAAACGTCCCTGTCATTCCAGGCAGCAGCAGGTCAGTTTCGTCTGTATCGTACATCGCCTTCAATTCTTTCAACATGGCCAGGTCCAGCTCGGCCCAAAACACCTGCAAATGGGTCATGGCCGTCCTCACGCTGTGGTCCATGGTGTCTCTGGTTGTCATCATGGTGTGGGTTACCTTGCCTCCTAAGGCTAACATTGAACAGTGCAGAGCAGAACAACAGGCCTTGATGGAAAAGATGGAAGGAGCCAAAGTGTTGCAAGAAAAAGAGCAGAAAGTTTTGAGATCTACACTGAAGCTGAGCTCCGAAAACCAGACTGAACTTCAGGAGGAGCTGGAAAGTATTCTGCAGAGTCAGAGACAAACAAACACATCTCTAAGTGAGAGTATGCGGCTACAAGTGAGTCTTTTTCCTTTTTTTTATTTACTTACATCCTTTTTACAATCCTTTTTAATGTGACTTATTTTTATACCCTGGTATTGCATGACCATGTTATTTCGGACTTGGCTATGGTTATACTGTTGTTGTTGTTTGGACATGTACTATTATAGACTGTATAAAATACCTTTTAACAAAGTATGGGAGTGTTGACTTTTTGTTGTATGTTTTAGATTATCTTAAAAGAAAATGTAAACGCTTTGGAAAATAGCCTAATTTTGCACCAGAATGAGCATGCAAGACTTTCTTCTGAGCTGTCTCAACAGCAGGGTAAGAGCGGCTAATATGGAAATATTTTGTTTTGAGATTAGTGATAAAAAAAGTCATGAGGTCAAGAAGTCATCTGAATGTTTTCCATGAGAACATTATTATCTGATTGGGGAAGAAAGCATGTCTCAGTGGAGTTGGCTGTGGTTTTTGCATCGGGGAACGTGCTGTGTTTTATGAAATGTTAAAATAAAACAGGTAATGAATGTAAAAGGTAATAGAAATACACTGATTGTTTTGTATGTGCAGCTCTTGTCGAGACACTCTGGGTGAATGTGAGCAGTGAATCTCATCATTTAGATTCGTGTGCAGCTCTGCGCGCTGCCGCTAACAGTCAGCAGATGGCAGCAGAGAGTCAGCGGAAAGCCTGCCAATACACAACCACTTATCTAGCCAAACAACTGTGAGTGATTAAAATACAACATGCCTGATAACATGATCCTTATATTACATTCTGCTGTTTCATTTGCTTCTTGTTTTCATTCATTTTGCAGAGAAAAATGCAAGAAGTAGGAATAAAAAACCAAGGACTGCGTAACCCAATATAGTTTCTTCTCTACAAACATCATACTTTCCAAAGCTTAAGTTAATACAAAAACAAGACATTTTAGATTAATTGTTATATAAACTGTTTGTATATTTGCATAGTACAGTTTTACTGATAATATTATGTGTGAATTTTATTTTCATAATCAAACTCAGCTTTATTACTCAATGGGATCTCTCACAATCTGTCAGTGTTTCGTTTGTATATGAAGAGACAAATCATGTGTATGGAAAATACAGACACAAAATAATAGATGTACACATGATTACAGGTGAAAAAGGCATGTATGATAAATAAATATAAATTGATATTGTTGTTTATGTAGAGTACATACAATATTACATTGCACAGCAAATATACTGGAGCTTTACTGTGTATGCATGGATAAATAATAAATAAAATAAATAATTCCTAAATATGTTTCGATGTTAATTAGTGTTAGGGTTGATTATATCAACTTTAGATAAAAGTCAGGAACAAATAGCCCTTAAGAAAGTTAACCATGGTTTTATTTATAGTTAAAGTGTAGTAATAGTTTTTTGCCGGGTTGATTAATATTATCATAATTTTTTTTTTACCAAATATCATGGCTTAACTAGTTGATGTAGTAAGACCTATAGTATATTTGTGATTAGTCTCGGTTTAATGCAAGTAAACTCTGTAAATATAGTCAAAGCATGGTTAATTTGGGCAAATGATCCATCATTATGGATGTGACGTTGTCAGTCAAAACTTAAAATATAAATTCTGATAGAATGTATTTATTACTAATATACTGAACCATTTGTTTGTATTTTGAATAGATGAATTAATGACTCTGAATAGATGACAAAAAACATACAATAGTTATTTTATTTTAATTTGCATATGTTCATTTATGAGGAATATGGACTGAAAATTGTGCAAACAGCACTTGATCGATTGACTAAATGCTTCAAACATAAACAATTCTTTAAAAACGAAATCATTTGATAAAAACTTTGACTTTCACAAAAGGTTGACATTTGCATGGAATCGCCCAGCTGTTGATCTTGCATTAGAAACGAAAGTAAGGTGGTGTATTTTGAGGAGGATCATATGAGAGGGAGGGACGAGCTGAGCTGTTATTCCTTCTACATCAACCAACTTCCGGATTGAAAATACTGATCAACAGATCACAGTTCGAGTTTCGTAAAACAGACAAATCCAATGAGTAAGTGGTTTTCGATCACATTTTAAAACACTTTATTAATTTAGCGCATTTTAAGCAGTGTCATGTAAAAGTTTGTGGAAGGCTGGAGGTGATTGCATAGGTTTCTCAGGGAGCTGCTAATGCTAACGTACTGCGAGCATTGACAACACGAATGCATTCTGCTTTACACACTTTAGTATATGTTCGTGTAGACTACTTCACGGCTGTCGTGTGCTTATTATTAGCTTATTATTGAGAATAAAACTATTACGTAAACCTATGTAATGTAATGGTCAATATGTATATATAAATCATGAATGTTCTGTGTGATTTACGTTTGGTGCTTAAGTGACATAATATTTTCACACATGTTGGATAGTTGACATATGACGATTGTTTGTTTTACTAGTCTGAGAACTGAAATGGACTACATTGCTTGTTTGCGCTAATAAAATATTTAGCCGATCTCGAGTTAACAAACAAACATATACATGTTTGTAAACACTTACTCACTGTTGATTTTTTCACACTTTAGAATAGTTGTAAACTCTTTGAAATCATAAATTAACACAATTGTAACGTCTGAACACATTTGTAAATGAACACTATGGTATATTTGAGCATTTTCCCTTTGAAATGAATTTATATGTTTGCTGGACTCTTATTGGCTGATTTTTATTCATTATTTGCTAACCAATTTCAAAAATATTTTTTAAATACAAATTTAGTTTTCTAATTGAAGAATTTATTATGTTGACACAATTGTATTTTTATCTACAAATGAAAAGATTTTTATGATCATGACAAACATTTTTGTCAATTGTGTATTAACTTTTGACCGGTACTGCACATTGGCTCATATTTGTCACTCGCTTACTTATTTGACCTTTTTTAAAAAGATGACTGCTTTGGCCATGTTGTAAATGAACAAAGTTAAAAAAAGACATTTTACTTTTACATTTTACATTTTATTTTGCGAGTTTACTGCTGCATTATTAAATCATTTTCATGGATTTTAGCCATTAAACAGACAGAACTATAATACTGTAGCTAAAATCATCCTTTGAAAAAGGACCTGAAATACTTTAATTTCTTTTCTTTTTTTTCAACTTAATTTTTATTTTCCATTTTTTCTTTTTAAGAACAAACTTACATACATCCTGTGTGTAACATACATCATACGTCTGTTTTTACATTTTTTGCAGGTTCACTTAATCACCAACAATAAACAAAAAACATATTTAACAAACATTATACACCAATAATACTTTCATTTCATTTAGTTTTGGCAAGTATTTATTTTACTCAGTGGAAACACTGGATTATTCAACAGACTTAAATGATGGATTTGTTATATTGGCCTTCTCATGCTAAAGACAGCTTTAAATTAATCAAAAATCACCTGATAAATCAGTGCATCTCTAATCTCATTATGGATTTCTCTGCAGCCCGGCCAAATAAAACTGACCCTGATTGTGCCCAAGTGTTGAGACATCAATCGCTGCAGAAATGAGTTCATCAGGTGACGACATTAATTCACTTCGTCGAAGGAACCCTCACCGGACCTGTCGCCCCATTGTTCAAGAGCTAGCCAAATGCCACACCCCTGGTTCAGGTGACAACATTTCTGTTTTGCATAGCATAGAAACCAGGACTCAAGATTTGCATCCTGCCAGATCGTGTGGATTAGGCAAAACCAGAAAAGACAAGCAAAAACCTCAAGCAGTAAACCAAAGTGACCATCTCAACAGTTTGCAAAAATCGACACGTCAACTAAGACGGACAAATGGACACATGTCTTCAAATTCATGCGAGCCTGAGCTGAACAAATGTACCATCCTCAAATCCCCAGCAAAGGCTGCGAAAAGATCTCGCAAGGGAAGAACAAAAGTAGATCAGCCCAGTGTTCCCACCTCAAACGGTGTAGTTGAAACAACGGGCAATTCAGAACCAACTGCAAGTTCAGAATCATGCAAAACTGCTCGAGCAAAACGGACATGTTCTCGGGCGTCTAAGAAAAACCGGATCAATCAAACCCCCTCAGATGTTTCTACAGGACTTACTACATGTACTACATTATCTCTTCGTTCTCACAAGCAGAAATCATCTTGTCACACTAAAAGTGATTGTAGTTCCGGGCCGCGCACTCCAAAACGGGCGGATGTCCAGCCCCGCCCTCTGCTCAGCTCCACACCCAACCCAAATGGAGCTGAGAGTAGTTCCTCACCGTGTCATCAGAATGTAGCTCAGTCAAGTCCAGTGAAGGTATGTGTCAATAAATCATTAAGTGCTGTATGAAATTTCTAGTCGTATGTTGTATTTTTTTTATATTGGTTTCCTGTCAGATGCCTTCCCCAGACGTCACTCCATCAAGAAAGCTCAAACCCCAGAGGCTCACGGCAGCGGGTTGCAAGAAAAGAAATATGCGGCCAAGTTCTTCTCGCCCCTTGAAACGCTGCAGAAAGAATCAAATGTTTCTTACAGAGTCTCCTCAGGAGGAGCCCTCGGTTGAGACGTCTCCATCCAGTAGACTTTGCTTGGAAAACCAGAATCCAGAACCGGATAAATTGGGTATGGGTAGAAGTAATTCATATTACTTCTATTATGTCGTTAAACGTTACTTTTAATATATTTCCTGTGATATAATGTGATATGATGTACTCAGCAGATGAGAGCATGTCATCTGACCTCTCCATCGAGCTGAGCCTGCAGGAGGAGCTTCAGCCTCTCTATCAGTCTCTCTCTATCCAGGAGGAGGAAGAGGATCAGGATAATGAGGACGAAGAGCTTCCCAGTTTCTTGCGGCAAGACAATAAAAGTAAGTAAATGATGAGGTGGGCTATATTGGGGGAATCGCATCTTTTTGTATAATAATGTGATGTAATAATGTTAACTCTTTAATTCCAGAGTCTTCATCGATCTCAGAAGGGCTTTGTGTGTGGTGCAAACTGAGGAAATACCCCTACTGGCCAGCAGTGGTAGGTATCAGGCTGGATTCACGATTGAATTGAATCGAAGTAGCAAACAACATACAAAGAAATTCATATAACTGCAGTAACATATGAAGAGAAATAAACGTCACACTTGGAATGTTGAGGTTTGAACTTGTATGCGCTTTACAGACAGACTGAGACAAAGATCTGTTTAAAATTTGTATTAATTCATGTGTGTTTCCTTCTATTTAACTGATTTGTTTTATAGACCATTTCACAAGATGTAAACAACACTGGTCCAGAAGCACTTCCTGTTTCAGTTTTTCTGTATTTCACATATGTAATTGAACCTTAAAGATGTTCGTTAAACATTTTGATTCCATTGTAAATGTTCTTTCTGTTGGTTGCATTTCATTCTGACATTGTGTAGTGTTAAAAAACTGAGACAGGAAGTGCTTTTGGACCAGTGCTGTTTACATATTGTGAAATGGTCTATAACCCTAGAATGCTATTTTCCATTTGAGTTTATTAAAATTTTAATACATTAAATTTCACTTTGTGTTATTCTAACTCTTCCTGAGGGGTGTTTACTTTTTATTTAAAATTCACACACAGTTTAAAAGTTATTCAGCATCTCAATTCTGAATGTTGTTCAGTGCTGATACTGCACCGTGTGGATGTATTTGGTGTAATCTTTACATGTTAACTTTCTTTAACTCTTAATTCTGTATCTTCTTTATCTTTTATAGGTCAAAAGTGTGAATCACAAAAGCAAAAAGGCAAGCATTGTATTTATTGATGGTTACCTAACCGATCAAAAGAGAACCAAAAGAGGGTAAGAAGAATTCACCTGTATCATAATTCCCAACCATTTATAGATGTTTATGGTTTATAGTTTTTCTATATATCATTCATTTATAATAAACCCATGTACACGCTACACACATTCTTATTTCTGAGTCTGTATCTATTTATTTTTTCCAGTAAAAAATCTAAAAATCTTGAATACATGAATGTGTGTTCTCAAGACGATAAGACATTTTGTCCTTGAATAGTTTGTCAAATTTATTTCCAGTTCAGTCTGCGAATTTTGTCGCAATACCTTAATTACTTTCTTTTGAAGGTTTGTTGTGTCCCTGCGAACCCTAAAGCCTTTCAAATGTGAAGAATCTGAAAAACTCGTGGTAAAGTTTTATATCTTTATATCATTAATATACATTAAATATATTTATGTAGCTTCAAATAGCTTATTTATAGTGCATGCTTAGTATTTATATATTTCTGCTATTAAGGTATCCAGCGGTCAACTATATCATGTTTTTTACACTTCTGTTAGGACTTGGCAAAGGAGAAGTATGGCAGTGCTATAACCTGGTCTCTGGAGCTCATATCAGACTACAGGATCCGCATTGGTATTTATCATATATTGGTAGATTTGTTTTCTTTAATGGAAATACAATTTTTTGGAAACTGTAAAGAAACGAAAACTGATTTGACCCAAACAAACAGCAATTTATTTGCTAAATAAGTTCAGTTCTGACTAGGGCCCGTGAGTTGACATGTTTCCTGTTTTCTGGCAGGATGTGGCTCCTTCACTGGTTCCCTTATTGAATACTGTGCCGCTGACATCAGTAGGTCTTTTTTATGCCACATACTCCTATCTAGATGTTCTAATTGCAAAACTAACGGTGTACTTCTGTTCTCCCAGGTTGCCCAGTGAGAAGGAAATACTCTGAAGGGACTTCTGTGTTGACCTTCCCCAGTCAGGAGATCCTGAGCGAGCAAAACCACAGTTCAGATGGTAACACAGAGGACATCGTTGTGGAAGAACAAGCCGATCTTATCTCAAAGAAAGTCCTGCCAGACCGAGCCAAAGCCGCACGTAATCGAGCCAACCAGCAGCTGGTTGACTTTATCGCCAACAGACGAAAAGTCGAAAACCACTTACTGGTACGACAGGCAGCTTTTGGATATTTATTAACAGTGCACACTGCCCAAATTATACTTTCGACTGGTGTTACAGGCGGTGATCAATGGCCAGGAGTCATCTCGGTGGATGCGAGCCCTCCGAAATCCCGCTCGCCGAGTGGTCGACGTGTACCTGGAGGACGAGGAGCAGGTGGATAAAGTCTACCGCTACCTGAACGAGGTCTGTGACAGCTCACCGCAGATAAACACCTGCCTGGAGAAGATCCAGGCCGATCGGATCAGCCTTATTCTTGATGTGCTCCTACCTGAGGTAATTACTTCCATTTATTTCGAATTCTTTTAGTTATCAGCATTCTAACATTAATGCTGCCAGTGCATTTCCTATGCTGAATAAATTGCAAAAAATGCATTTTAGGCGATTATTCATGCCATTGCTGGAGTCCACAAGCTATCCTTGGAAAAAGCAGAGGAGAAATATCGCAGCGGGCCGTGTTTCAGTAAAAGGTAGAGGAATATGAGTAATTGTGCTTTTGGACTTTGTAACCATTAAAAAAACAGAATCTTGTATCATTTTATTTGTTTTTTTGGTTTGGTTTTAGAGAAAGACAAGAGTTCGACATGATGATCGAACAACAGATGAAGGTGAAAGAAATCAACATTACATCATAAAAAATGAGATGAGAGTCTACAAGCAAAAGCGCCTATTTTACAAACTGGGACTTTATTAACTATTTATATAAAAAACAAATATTTTCTTTGGGGTTTAATCAGTGTATATAAGAAACCGGTTAAATCAAATGCTTTTTGTCGGCAAAGTTTTGCAAATAAACTCAATAATATGTATTGTGGGGTTTCTTTGCTGTCTTGTGTCTGTGAGAATTTTTCTCATAGATTTAGCTTTAGACTATATTTTCTGAATGGCATAAAACGTAATCCAGATGCTAAAATCATCAAATGAGGGTGCTGCCAATGTGTATTGTATGTGCTTTGTGTGTTGCGTGTTAATGCATTAATTTGATGGATTAAGTTGTCTTGCAACTTGCTGATTATAGCTATTTGTAATTGAATATCAAGCTGTATGTACAATCTAAACCTCTAAAACACTGTCCAGTTTAATTTTTTATTGTGGTAATAATAAATAATGTAAGTATTTACTATCGTTTTGGAAAGGGATGAAAGTACAGCTTCCTTTTTGGCAATTGTTTAATATCTTTGCAGAGACTTTTCTATACAGCCAGGGTTTTTCATATGCACATGAATATTTTATACAAGACTCTAATCGCTGTTGTTGTTTATCAATAAATCTTTATTTTACAACACTCATGTATAGATATATATACTCAGCGTTATTGTAATGTAAACATTCAAGTTCAGAAAAGAGTTTCCTTATATTTATACAGTTATGTGTAAACTTTTTCCATTAAATACTTTGTACATTATGTGCCAATTTTCAGCAACTGTGTATCATCCCTCATTCTTCATATTGCCTTGTGTGGTCTATAAATGCAATATACAAGATGACAATATACCTTGGATACTATATACAAAACTCCTTGGCCTTGCTCATGTTTGCTCTTTACTAACAAACCGATCAAATGGAATGAGATCCAGAGTAACAGGTCAATCGTTAAAGAGGTAAGATCTTGTCTGAGGTATCTGAAGAGGGCAGCGTCCTCATGAATGCCTACAGTCTCGACAAAATTGCCACATGTTAACTCATATTATGGCACTTATGTGGAAAAAGACCTTCAAATATGGTATGGCAGGATGTGACACAATAAACCACATTTGTCTCAACTCTATGTCCTGTTTCTATAGTAAGAACATCCTAATGTTCTTTGAGAGAGTTGATTTGTGCACAGATTTTAAGAGCAGGGCCCAGTTTAATGTTCATAGCGCTCATGAGATGATCCTCTGTCAGCAGCAACAGAGCCTGTCCATCAATCTCCTGTGAGCGAAACTCTGCGGCCAGGTCATGACACCCTGATATAACAAACAGGAAAAAAAATGATGTTATCATTGACCATATGATCTTAAAATTCATACATAGTCTATAAATCTATTAAAAAAGAAAGAGAACAAATGATTAATAGAAATCATATGATATTGGTAAATTGTATATTATTAATAAGTCACAAGGCTGTGTGTGATGTCTCAACGTGTGTTCTTAAAGAGACTTTATCTAATGTAAATACAGTTTTTAAAAAACACATCAGGCCAATTTCATTCAAATGTCATGAAAAATTTAAATTTTAATCAAATGTTTTCATCATACTGATGTAATATAAAATTAATTTTAATATAATATTAATATAAAAAATTGTGGTTTAAATAACCATGTGATGTCTCTTTCAAAGTTTTAATGTTTACATTTTTTTTATGTTTAAATTATGATTTGTCATTGTCAGGTAAAGTGCTGTTTTCAAAATTGTCACATCCATACAGTCCATATTCCTCATAAATGAACACATGAAAATTAAAATAACTATTTCTTTAAATACTCATCTCATTTCCATTTGTTGGGTATTTGTTGTTGGTTTGTGCTTTTGATATCTGGATGTCACATCCTATGCTCATGTATAAACTGCTATTTTTTGGTAATGAATACATTCTGGGAGATTTTTATAAGTTTTGACTTTAAATGTCACATTCATAACGAAATTGCCCATATGGGTGTAATAGATTCCCAAGTAATTAATTCTGTAATTAAATTACTTTTCCACTTGAGGAGTAAAGTAAGAGATTACTCTTTAAATACAATGTTAATGATGTGAGATTAGTAATAAGTAACTTAACCAATGTTTGTTAAACTAATTAAATGGGGAGTGTAAAAGTAAATAAACAACTAGGGTATTGAAGGGTTTCACTTTAGCAAAAACAGATGACATTCTGTGCTTTAAATGTACTTAAAGTACAAAAATAACAATTCTTTTATCATTTAATCACCCTGTAACACCCTGTAACCTGTATGACTTCTTTGTTCTGCGGAGCACAAAAGAAAATACTTGAAGAATGTTGGTAACCAAACAACACTGATCCACATTTCTTAAAATATCTTCTTTTGTCTCCCTCAGATGAAAGCATCATATACAGATTTTGAATGCCATGAGGGTAAATAAATGATGAGTTTTTGGGTGAAGCTCTGTATGTACCTGGTAAGGAGCAGATGAAGGAGCACACGTTCTCTACGCTCCATTGTGATGGACTGAAGTCAAGAAAGTAGTCAGAACTGCTGCAGCTCTCCACCCTGCTCTGCTCTCGCTCTCTGTCCTGCTCTTTCTCTCTCTCCACCTGCAAACGCAGTCTAGTTGTCATCGGCCCTGGTGGATCCTCATTTTCATCCTCTCTCTCAATCCACACTGTGGTATTGGATACTCTCTGGTTGTCGTCAGTAGGATGGGACTCTTGCAGCTACTCAAGGAAATATTACATGTTACAGTATGTCACACCCATCAAATAAAGATTTATTTTGATGTTGTAATAGATTAGATGGATGATGATGGTCGTTTGTT
This sequence comes from Beaufortia kweichowensis, assembly GCA_019155185.1. Classification (NCBI taxonomy): domain Eukaryota; kingdom Metazoa; phylum Chordata; class Actinopteri; order Cypriniformes; family Gastromyzontidae; genus Beaufortia; species Beaufortia kweichowensis. Next base: position 3,773,380 of record CM032797.1, on the reverse strand, counting down.
GCTTGGATCTCACTGACCTTTCTGAAGAAGTGTTCCCTTGACCCACTGTTTATACGGCTGGGTGGTCTCCCGCGCCTTCCCATGGGTCTGTGGGACCAGCGACTCACTTTATCTGTCCTCAATAGACTTTTTTTACAGCTCACATTAAATCTGTAAAAGATGTTGGTGAGATAAAGAGAGCTCATTGTGTTTGAGGCGTGCAGATTTTCTAGTTTATTTGTTAAAGCAATCTTCAACTTTCTTGGTTAAAAATGAACAAAACCAGTAATTGAGCAAGTACAAAAAAAATCAATGTTAAAGTCTCTTTTATAATAATGATTTATAGTTTGAGCTGCTAGGTCTGATTTGGCAGGAAATGTCAGTCTGACTTTAAGTAAAAGAGTAAGTTTAACAAATAAAGATTGAATGACAAAAGGATGCAGAATATTGCAAGAATATATTTTTATTTAAGAAGAATATTTTATAAGTGAACTTTGGTTTAATTGTAAACAGATAATCCATCTTTTAAGAAAGGCTTACTTTATATTACTTTTAGATAAATCATTTTTCTCTTTCAATTATTTTATTTTATTTTAGTAATAGTAATTGCTCCCTGCTTTAGCAAGCACCAATAGACACATCTGACACCACAAACTTCAAAATAAAGGAAAAAGCTCTTTGAAGGGTTGTTGTTTGAGTCTTTACCTCCTGACACATGTCATGGAGCAGAAGCGTTTGGATCTGAGGAAGGTGTGAGCAAAGCCTCTCTTCCCACAGAACTCACACTGCAACACGTCGGTCGTGTCTTCAACTGTCTGTTCTGAAAATAAAGAAGATGCTGTTACAACCTGAGCATGATGAGATGCATATAAATCACCTTTATCAAGCTCAAAGTGTGAGTTAGTTGTGCAATGAGCCCACCGTCCTCAGCTGGCAGATTATCAATGTCGGAATCGCTCGAGTTGTCTGGATGGTCGGCATCCATTATGCAGTCATCCTGGGGCGATTCTCCATGAACATCTCTCTCATCATCTTCTGGAAGCGTGGCCCGCAGGTTCATCTCCTGGGAAGCGTGTCTAACCTGATGGAAAGACGAGAGCATCAACATTGGACCTACCAAACTGTTCAGTGTCAGCTGGTTATTTCTCGGGAGATATTGAAAGTGTCTTTTGTGGTTTGGACTTCTACAAGGGACTTGGTTGATCTGTACATCTGGTTGCAGTGAGCCTCACCTTATCACTCTCAGAGAGACAGAGAGATGTTTGAGCTTCATTAGCCATGGGCGTGATTAGGGCCTCATGGCAGCTGTGAATTGCTACATTGTCAACCAGTGGACATACCGGGAACGGCTCCAGGCCCTCTCGGATGACGAAGCCCTCAATGAGGTGTGTGAGGATGTGAGGTCTAACGATGGCCTGTGAGGGCTGACCCTCAGGGTTCCCCGGAAGGCTGGCTGGGGGAAGCCTGCTGGAGCTTCTTACCGCAGAAGAGAGGAGGGGAGGGGGGGGAACGTTGGCATGGGTCGGGTCCTCCGTCGACTGGGTCGCAGATGGTGCGCGGGGTTGGTCCTGATCAGCTATGCCTAGAGAAGAGCTCAGGTTAGATAGATATTGCTGGGGATGGTGTGGATGTGCATTAAACCAAGCATCTTGGAAGAAGTGTGTCAGGTACCTGTGCAGTTTTCTGGACGAGCTATTACATCATCAGAGCTCGTCTGGGGCTCGGCCGGCGGGGATGTTAATGCTGGTGGGGTGGGTGTTCTGTTTCTCAGATTAATGCCTTCATTTTCTTTAAACAGCTGAGGTGCCTATCAAATGGCATAAGTTATTAAATAAATTTTTTTAAGCTTCAATCCTTAACTTTTGTCTCTCTATCGCCATCTCTGTTTGAAACCTACAATTGCAGGTTACTTTACATACTTTACTTGAGTATGACATTTCCTGTGAAATCGAACGAGACAGCTCAATTTATTATTATAAGCTTACTTTTGTAAATTGGGGTAAGGGAAAGAGATGGTTTTAAACACTGATGTTTAATGTACTTCCTCAATAACTGGTTTTTGTTCATTTTTACCTAAAATTTACAGTTTGCAAAGTATAAATTCATTTATTTACTCACTGTATTATAAACCTATATGATTTTTTTGGAAAACATAAGGTGTTTTGAAAACTATCTAGAGAGCATCATTAATGTGTAATGAAAGTATTCAACAAATTTTTGTGATTAGTCTACGAAAGTTTTCTTCTCTGCCTTGATTTTGTCTTAGTGTTTCATTGAAAAAGAAAATCATACATACGTTTACCTCTTTGTTGAACTACCTCACATTTTATGAACAACTTTAAAGGAAACTAACCGAGAGAGCTTCTGTCTGTGTGGCAGGCTGCAGCTTTAAGTCCACAGCCACCGTCTGCGGTGGAGGAAGATTTTGATAAGGAAGCTGAACCAGAGCTTCAGCAACTGGAAGGTCCTCTTCAGACACCAGCATGTGGTCAGACTGGACGGCCACGGTCTGAACCGAGCGCAGGGACAGTCTTGGCGGCTGCATCAGTCTGGGCAGGGCCATCGTGAGAGGAGGGGGACAGGCTAGTGGTGAGTACTGGGAGACCGGCTCTAATACCGGGCCCAGATGAAGGGGTGGTGGATCGGGGAGCGTGGAGGTGGACACTACAGCTTGCTGTTGAACAGACCCCTGATTGGCTGGTTGGTGTGCGGAGGAGGGCACTGAGAAGAGCTCGGTGTGTTGTGATTGAACGGTGGCTGTAGTGGGTGTGGTACGGGTCTGGAGGGCGAGGGGTGGAGGAGAGCCGCCCCGTGGTGTGACACGCAGCGCGATGGGCTGGACCTGTCTTTGAGCAGTGGCGCTCTGCTGAAAAATGAGCTGGTGTGGCGCCACCCGCTGGCTGGGAGGGCAATGCAGATGATGTCTGACCAGAGTATGAGACTGCACTGGTGAGAATGTTGCTGTGGTAGAAACAGTCATTAGACGCTAACTAGAAATATTCAGCTTTAACAGAACTAGATTTTTTAATAGAAGAAAGATAGCTGGGCAATTCCAATGTTATGGATGTGACATCCAGACATCAAAAATATCAGTCTATACATTGAGTTATTTTCTTAAAAAATTTAAATATACATGCGTTATATGAATGTGACAAAGAAAAACACACATTTCGGAAAGGCAATATACTTTGTAGGATTTTTGTGAATTAAAAAATACACAAAACAAAAGCAATAATACCCAACAAATGGAGAAGAGATGACTCCTCAAAAAACATAAAATAGTTGTTTTATTTTAATTTTCATGTGCTCATTTATGAGGATCAAAAAACGCTTTAAAAACTTTAAGAGAGACCTCACAAGAGTATTTAAACCACCAAATACTGAGATATAACTATGATTAAAACATTTTGTCATGGTAAGACTGACATTTGCATGGAATTGCCCAACTGTGTAATTGCTATAGAATGAACCAATTAACTTGCTTTCACTGTTGCTTAAACACATTTTCAAAACAATTATTTTAAAACTTTATTTAAATATATTTAAACAATTACAATTAAAATCAATCTACTTACTACATTTTACCATATGAAATATAGTTAAAGAAATTGTACATGGAGATGAAAACATGACATGGTAACTTACAGGGAGTGATGAGTGGATAGGTTGATGATGGCTGAGTGACATCGGTCAAATATGACTCACTTCGAGAGGTTTCTACCAGGTTCTGAGACACCTGTGTGGACCTCAGTGGGCAAATAGACATTCTGGGAAGAGGGGAAACCAGCGTCTGGCCCTGAAGGGAGGGCTTGATCTGGATGTTATGAGAAGAAGCAAGAGATCCTGGGAGGTTTGTGCGGAGAGCCAAGCTCTGAACCTTACAGAAACACAACAACACTCAAAAACACAGTGAATGTTGGGTGTGACACATCATCCCATTTTATTGGAATAAATTTAAGTCATTCTTAGGTGCTACAATTTCTGTGCGCTAAAATAATTAACATGATTCGTAGATTTAACTCTGTTCAATGTGTAATGAATCACTTTTAACAATTACCTTCAGGTTCTACACAAAACTTAATTTCTAACATCAAATTTAAGACAGACAGACAGATAGATCTAAAAGTCTTTCTCACCTGTGATGATGCTGATTGAGATGAAGCGACAGCAAGATCGGGCTGAACAGCAGCTACAGTTGCCGCAGGGGTGAGAATCAACTAGAGAATAAGAGACAATTGGAAGTGAAAAGAGAGATAATACACAAAATAAAATAAGTAAAGAGGGATAAATATAAAATTAATTTCAAAATAAATAAGTAAATAAGTGGGGATGACCTGAGAACACCCAATGAACTCTTAAAAAACAATGATACATACAAGTCTATACTTGCTTACCATCTGAGTGCGCAGGTACATTTGGGCCTGGCTACCTGCGGGAGAACCGTTTCCTAGAAGCATGGTCTGCTGGGATATGGTCCCTCCTGTGCTATTTGAGCTGTTGGCCTGGATGCGGCCAATTGGCTGATTTACAGAAGAGGTTGGCATGGTGATCTGTAGAGAGGAGAGAAGGGTGTTGTTCATTGTGGAGAAAAACCCCCCAAATATTTTTCTGAATAGTTTTCTGAGAGGAGAGAAAAGGGTATTGTTCAACTGCTGATTGGATGAAAAACATATTTTTTAATTAATAACATTACTCCTTTTTTACTAATTATGGTGTAATATTCCCTAGCATTATGTTCTATGGGCAAACTGACTAAAACAAGACATAAAACAATCCTATGAAACTATTTTTTGATAAAACTCACTACAAATAAAACATACTAGAAATAGAAAGCACTTACTGATGTCTGAGAAACACTAGCCAGCTGAGTTACATTTCCATTGGTAGCTGGGGAAGCTGGAGAAGATGTGGGCTGCCTGCCATTAGTTTGTGATCCCTGTTAAATAATGGGATGCTGCTTAATCTCATCAAGAATATATAGACACATTGAAAACTCTCTCTGCTCATATGTACTCATACCTGTTGTGTAGTGGCAAGGATCTGCGCAGCTGTGAGGTTTTGCTGATGTTGCTGTTGTAAAGCAGCTGTCTGCAGCAGCATGTGCTGTTGTTGGGCAGCATACATCTGCTGCAGGTACTGAGCTGGGTACCTGTGCAATGCCTGTTGAATTACCTGGTACAACATAAAATTATAAGCTTCACATTGCATTGAAATCAAACATCTATAGCCAGTGTTTTGACTGTCAGCCCCAACAGTTTAGCTACAGGTCCAACAAATCTACATCTAGTTCAAAAAACAGCTGAACAGCAAGTAGTCCAAAGAAGCTACTGGTAGTAAAACAAATTGCTTAGCTACAGGTAGGTACAGCTAATTTAAAAACATTTCAGCTATGGGTAGCCCAGCAACCAATAAGCTACAGGTAGTCCAACAAACAGTTGAGCTTAAGGTTGTCCCAAAAACATTTAGGCTACAGGTAGTCCAACAAAAAATAAGATATAAGTAGTCCAACAAAGAGCGGGGCTACAGGTACTTCATGAGCAACAGGTAGTTGAGCTTTTGAGCTACAGGTACTCCAACAAACAGTAAGCTACAAGTAGACTAATAAACAATAAGCTACAGCTAGTCCAACAAAGAGTTTATCTACAGGTAGTCCAATTAAAATAAGCTACAGGTAGTCTAACTAAAAATAATCTACAGGTAGTCTAACTAAAATAAAGCTACAGGTATTCCAACTAAAAATAATCTACAGGTAGTCCTACAAACATTTAAACTACAGGTAGTCCAACTAAAAATAAGCAATTTTTGTAATTTGTCAGTTGACTAGCAAACCATGCTAATGGGCTACTCAGAGAAACAGAGTCTGAAGGAGGGAGAGGGACAAAGCTGTGTAACAGTTGCCTCCAACTAAAAATAAGCTACAGGTATTCCAACTAAAAAAAAGCTACAGGTAGTCCAACAAACATTTAAACTACAGGTAGTCCAACTAAAAATAAGCTACAGGTAGTCCAACAAACATTTAAACTACAGGTAGTCCAACTAAAAATAAGCTACAGGTAGTCCAACAAACATTTAAACTACAGGTAGTCTGACTAAAAACAAGCTACAGGTAGTCCAACAAACAGTTTATCTACAGGTAATCGAATTACAATTTAATAAGTAATTAACTAATTAATTTATTAAATTAATTCATTCATAAATATTAATAAATTGTTAATAAATTAAAATATTAATGAATTAATGTATTCATTGCTCTTTTCAGTGGAGAAAACATTTACAATAGGTAACATTATTGGTTTATTATGTTACAGGCTTGGTGGCAGTCACCTGGAACTGGTGGGGAGTTACCTGGACCGCCTGTCTGTCTGTGGACAGGTTTCCCGGTGTGGTGGAGGTGGTCTGGGTGCCTGTTGGAGTGTTTGGTCTGAGTGTAGAGCTGACTGCTGTGTTCCTGGTGGATGTTGTGGTGCTGGAGGCAACTGTTACACAGCTTTGTCCCTCCACCTCCTTCAGACTCTGTTTCTCTGAGTCGCCCATTAGCGTGGTTTGCTAGTCAACTGACAAATTACAAAAATATTAAGTTAAGATGTGACCAAAAAATGCCCTAAATGTAAATAATAAATAAACACTAACTAAAATCTTACATAGGTAAATATACAAATAATTTAAAATGTTAAGGAAAGTCCTAAGATTCTACATTAGAAGTACATTGCTAATTTGATTACCTGTTTTGCTCTTTAATTACAAAAATTTCTTAAGGTAGTACATTTAAGAAGGAAAATATCAAACAATCAAACAATATGCTAATTTTTCCAAATCTTTTTAATTAATTATACTTCCCTAAACATTTAGATATTTCTAAGCTCAGAGTACAACCTTGAATAAAAAATAATTCATACAAAGTAAAAAATATTTAGAAAACCATGTTGAAAAAAATAAAACACGTTTTTTCCGTCAACATTTCCAGCATATTGCCAAACAATACTAAAACTGACAATGTTAAAGAAATTAAGGCTTTTTATAAAAAAAACTAAAGATAGTCTGTGAAAACCAAGCTAAAATCGAATTATGAGATAACGAGCATCAAATTTTGATTTCACTTATAAATATCATTATGATTTCAATCTTTGACATGTCATTACTTAGTCAATATTAAATGCATCAAGGTTTATTTTCACAGAATGTTCTTAACATTATGTAGGATCATTTTATGTAGAAAACAGTAAATCACAAAAACATTGACTTTTAGCTGGGTCTTCACAGACAGGGACACATATATATTTAGCATTTAAATATTGCAGCTTGCTTTACTTTTATTGTACTGTAATCAATGCCCAAAATATAAAAATAATTATTGTACATAAAAAAAAATACATAAATATAGATTTAAAATTTTAACAGGTATTACTTATAAAATAACTTACTAAAAGTATATGCAAAATACAATAGCTTCTAAAGTCAGACAAAAATTACTACAAGACCTTTAAAGTACTTCATAGTTTAATGTACTAAAGAAACTTTTAAAAGGGTTAGTGGCAGCTGAAGAACTACAAATAGTGTTCTGGCAAACTTTTACATTTTACAGCTTTTATTTTAGATGCTAAAATTCACAACATTGGTTTTATTTAATCAAAGGAACTATTTTATTAATTTAATCGATATCGCATTTCATTTAGGCCTATTTATTTTTTAAATTTGGTGTATCATATTTTTATATACTTATTAGTTTTAGCCTTAATTACCAATTACGTATAATAATTACATGTTATTCAAGAACAAAGTACATTAAAATATACTTTATTAAACAAAATAAATGCATATTGTGGTGTAATTTCTGACGTTTTCAAATTGAGCAGATTATGCATATTTATCGCTTGTGCTTTAAACATGCAATTTTACAGCAAAGACTTAAAACCATTTTATATTATCTGAAGCACAATAATAATAATTTATTTTGTTTTATTATTTACTTTTCTATTGGAAAATGTGACTTGTTAATTCGTTTGCCCAACCAACTGCATCATTTATGTGCGTATGCCTGAGAATATTAAACACACGACTCACAACTTGTTAAAAATATGATTCTCTAAATTAAGTTTATTTTTGTTCAGTTTTTAATAGCAATAGCTAAACGTTTCATCCTCAATAGAACTTGTCAATTGACGTAGCCGAACAAAATAAATAGGCTATCACATATTTAAACATTTAGTAATTATATATGTAACTCAATTCCAATGAAGGTTGACAATAAGTGTAAATCTCTGTCTGGACCGGTGAAGATTTCTTTACATTGTCATGTCACCAGCTACAAGCAATTTACAAGGCAGATTAAGACATAAATTGTTAATAGTGTTTAAACACGGAAAGAGGAGGTGATTTGTCACCATACGTCTTGATAAGTTCTTTTAAAATATGAAATATACTGATGAATATTTCCAGAGGCCGATGATTTCCTATAGATACAGTCTCTTCTCATATACGTGATTTTTAACAACCCCGTGACATATAGAGAAAAGCCCACCTATTCCAGTCGAGCTCAACGTGAGATTATTTTTAAACGATATAACAGGAATTTTGGGATACTTTTTAATGAGGATGTTATTAAAAAGAGGGAATCATGCCGTCATGACGCGTTTCCTCGTGCAGTGTCGAAGGCGCGTGAGTTGAATGCGTGTTACCTGTCTGCTGTGAAGATGATATGTGAGCGCGCCGCCGCTGCTGCTGTGCTGTCACGGCCTCACTCATGTTATAATGCGACAGTGCGCTCTAAAATGGAGATAAAAACAAAACTGCACAGAGGTAGAGAGACATTGCCGAGCCAGCAGCACCACTTGCTGTGTAGGAGGACTTCGTGCAGCGCAACTTTAGCATTTTCTTGTCATGCTAAGAGTCTTTTGATGATGCTAATGACAATATTAAATAACGGTACTGTATATGACGAGGCATGATCTCAAAAAACACGAAAATAATATGACGTTCAAATTAATCATTTGACGTTTCGTTTCTTTTTTTCAGTAAGCGGCATGTTTGACTAGAATCTATAACACACACACATAATAAACCTTTAACATGCAGAATAACAACTTTAATTGAATAGCAAGTTAAAACACATCCACACTTTGCTGAGAAATTATAATGATGATAATTCTGAAATGAAGATGGAACTTTGAAAATTACACCTGAAGAATTTTCACCTGAACAATATAAAAATGACAAAAGTACACAATATAAAGTACACAAAATATAATATTTGCACAATTACTATAAAGCTAGCACAAGTGCTAGTGCAAGTGTGTGCAAATAGCAACATATAATATAAAAAACATAATATAATATAAAAAACATTATAATGTAATATAAAAATATATTATTAAATATATTATAAAAAACATTATTATACAATATAATAAAATATAATATATTAGCAAGGTTGCATTTGTGTCTAGCTATTTTATATTACACAGTTTTGAATTTGTTCATGTGAACTACACAGATGATTTACTTGCATTTACCAGTTAAATAATAAATGTGTATCTTTGTTCAAATCAATAATTGCATAGTTCCATAGTTCCACCAAACACGACTTCTGCAAAAGTCATATTCTTAAGTAGCCTAACTGTTTTTATTTAAAAATATAATGACAAAGTATCAGATAAGTAATCTAAACTATTACATTTCAGTCGGAGTACATTTGGTTAAACTCAAATCTGTACAATTCTTTTAAACAATTAAACAAAATCCAACATTCGTGTCTAAACAGTTATATTTTGTATTTTAAATAATCAACCTTTTTAGAGTTTAGAATATTTCTCTAAAATCTGATCATTTTGATAAACAGTATCGTTTACAGATTATTGTTTTGATTGTAAAGTTTATCTAATAAAACTGTAAAATGAGTAATATCAACTAATTGAACCTTGTGACATTACGATAGTCTATTAGCGCTGTAGTGAGTGTTTTTGCCACTAGAAGGCGCACTACACCATCAAGTGTGACAGCTTATCATAAACATTATTACAATGCACTATTTAAAAGAAAAATAAATCATAAAGTAAATATTTTACTTTCTTTTACTTATAATTGACTTGGAGGATGTAAAGCACTTCCTTCGTATATCCCTTTCACCTTGGTCAGATTATGGTGTGGTATAATCGGAATGCAACCAGACGCTCCCATCCCGCAATGCTCATTTCAAATGAGCACAATAAGTTCACATCAATCCTGCAGATATATAATATTCACATTTTCTCGAGATTATCTTCACAAAATAACTTTATGACAGTATCAGTCGCTGATGAAGTGTGATGTGTTTGATGGACATCCCCCCGTCGACCCCCCCCTCCACATTCCACAGTTTGGATCAGTCCGTCTCCAGGCCTGCAGACAGCCAGAGAAGGGAGTGTTTTCCCGTCAGACGCTCAACTTCTTGTAGTCTAACTAATTTATTTAAAGACTTGGGTTTATTATATTTTAGACAGGCCTGTTCAACAACCTGCGTTTGTTTTATTTTTGTTCAAGGATTAAGATTTTCTAATTCCGATCGTTGTTGTTGTTTTTCGTCAGACGACAGCAGGCTAGCGTCATTAGCACAGTTAGCTCGCTAGCAGGAGTGCGGGAGTTCATAATGCCCACGCTGCGGGACAGCACCATGTCCCACCCCGGAGAAAACACGCACCAGGTCCGGGTAAAAGCATACTACAGAGGGTGAGTAGCTGAAGGGTCTCTGTGCTGTTTATTGATTGTTTGTTTACAAGTTTTCATACACGTATCACTTATCTTGAACTAGTTTCGGGATGTACGCAAATAAATGATTAGCCAGCTAGCAAACAGCGTTAGCCTATCCCAAAACAAAACTCCGCTGAAGTTGTCAAGTGAAACTAGCTGTAATAAAACCCTCAGTTATGCTGTTTTAGCCGTGATTGGTCTCCTGCCCTCGCCCCATAATGATTCAGAGGAACTGTTAGGATTATTATATCTTTGTTTATTGTGTATCAATATATAGAGTATTAGTTTCCTCCAAGCCAGTCATGGTGCAGCATCTGCCTTTGTGTTAATAATAATTTTCAGTCCGTCATATGTAGGTGGTTTGGTATAAACGTATAATTAAAATAAAGATCAAGTGTATTGGTGTTAATCTAAAATCACAAATATCTTTACTTACAAGGTTTATGTTATAATACATACAAAAGCTGTCGTATTGTCTTGTAAAGTCAGTATAGACCACCATGTTATTATGAAATATAATTGTAGGTTTAAGCATCTTAACAAGAGTAAGTTTTGGGAAGTAGCATGCTGTCATTGTGGAACTCTCTTATTCCTCATATTGTTTAATAAAGGGCACCGGACACATGGTTGGTATAAAAGCATATTATCTTAATATATTGCATTTCTGATTGGACTGTCAGTCAGAGCTGAGTTCCTTTCACAATGACGTTTGCACTTGAAAAACTCGTACTGCCAGTATCTTTTGCCAGACCTGTTGTAGACTGATTTCTATTCACACTCCCCATGGGCCCTATTGTGTACGTGCAGCTGTCTTGATGAGTCAATCAGTTTCTATTGAACCTGAACTTCACAGTTATGTGTATTTTGATGGAATTTCAGTCATGATCAGCAGGTCAAAATCATAGTATGTGTTTAATAATAATGAATAATAGGTATAGAAATTGCAGGGAATAACCAGGTGGTTAAGGTCTACTATCATTAGTCTCTCTGAACTGCGGTCTCGTGATATATGAATGGATTGAGAGTACGATGTTATTCCAGACTCTTTTAGATTGGGCCTTTGAATCACATGAATGCACTGTTTTATTGTAGAGTAGCTGAATTTCTTTCTAAGTGTCCATAATCATTCTTTATGATTTTTGATGTTAAATAAAAGCAGGAGGTGTGAGCAGCAGAAAGCAACGCTGAGTTGTAGTCATTTTTGAAACAGTTTGTTCTCTCTGGTTTCAGTCAAACTTGTGCAGGTCATTTTAACATTTTGGTCTTTAAAACCTTGAGTGTAAAGCTTTTGAGCCAATAACAGCAACAAATGACAATGGGAAAATAATCACTACATTTCCCCCTGCCATTGATCCATTGATTGAGAAGTTTACATTTGATTTTGATTTACCAGCCAATGTGTCTACTATTTTACCGGGCAATTAGGGCTGCACAATATATTGAAATATAGCAAATATAGCAGTATTTTTGCCACGTCTTTACAGGTCTTGCCACCAGCTTTCTTAGCAAAATGAGTGAATATAATTTATGTAGAAGTAAACTGCCAAAAATTTGCTATTGATTTGACAGCATAAACTGCAGAAAGAACCGACATTTGGATTTTTACCCATATATGACACAATTTAATGTCACTGTTCATAGTTGCATAGTGTTTGTGCATTATAATGGGATAGGAAAAAGTATTTTTAACAAATAAAATAAACACAGCTTTAAACAACGCTCTCAATCTATATACACATCACTTGTGGCCATGACAGAGGCATGTGTTTGTAAAGGCATTGTGGTAGTTTTTTGATTGAAAGAACGACTGTTGAATTGACTCAAGAACATATTACGTTCTTCATCTCTTCATCTTCTGAAAGCTTTAGGGCTTTTAGATAGACGATTCATTCCCTGTATACCCTTTCATCTTATGTTATTTGTTTTGACATTTTGCTCTCTTTCTGTCAATCTTTCCTGTCTTTTTCTCTCACTTATGTTTTTGCAATTGTGAGAAGAATGTGTTTTTAGAGATCGGACCTGGAAACTAACATTATTTTAGTTCAGTTATTTTAATGGATATTTTATGGATTATTTGTCTTGGTTTTTGTTTCTTAATTAGCAGTTGGAAAGATGAGTTTATTATGTCGTAATGACGAGAGTATGAGCTGATCCATGTGTATGCCCTTTGGAGAAATGTGATTTCACCAGCTCCTTAAATGATGCTCACAGGGTTCATACTAAGAGAGCGACTTGACATCCACATGCTTTCGCTTCATCTTTATCACAGACAACACCAACAGGATCTGTCAGTCAAGATCTGTGAGACTGTCGCCATTACGCTATGCTGTACAGTCTGGTGTTGTTTGCAAGGGGGACTAAAGGCAGAAATTTGTCTCGCAAATTTGTTTACTTTCTGTAAATATGAAGTACAGCTCACCAACAAAGCTTTTGTAATGTAATAGATTAGATATAGATCACAAGAAGCACATATCTTCCCTTTAACTGCTACAGTAACGTCATCTTTATTGTCCTGCATCAGATAAAACCAGGAGTATGATTGTTGTCATCATCAGGTGGAATGTTTGTAGAGGAAGTGTCAGCCGGAGGCATGTGTAGGTCAGTGCGCTGGCTCACAGACAGGGAAGACTCCCCTGCTGTCAATAATTTACAAAAACATCTGAACACAGAGCGAATGAAGCTGCCAGGCAGCTTTACTCTATGGGAGAGAAGAAATAATCTATTATTATTATCCATATTATTGTTGGATTGGTCTTCAGTCTTTTATAAAGTTTTAAATGCATCGATTTAGCTAATAACATAATTATGGAATATAGAAACACAGTGATGAAAATTCTTCTTAATATTTATCACTTCTAGGTGACTCATATTTATATTCTGTTTCTTATACAGTCACTCTTTGTTTTGTTTTAGGGATATAATGATCACACACTTTGAGCCCTCCATCTCTTATGAGGGACTGTGCAGTGAGGTACGGGACATGTGCTCCATGGACAACGACCAGCTCTTCACCATGAAATGGATTGATGAGGAAGGTTTGTCATTTAATGCAAGTGTTTGCCTCGGGTAATCCAAATACAGATAGTCAAGCGAGATTACTATTTAAAAACTTGTGATCAGATTTCATAGAGGGAAGGGTATGTGGGTATATCAGTGTTGATAATGCACAAAAAGCTGGTACACTGTTCCTTTTTGTTAAAACTGGTGTAAAAATGAATTAAAGGGATCATTCACCCAAAAATAAAAATTATTTTATTATTTACTCACCCTCATGTCATGTCAAACCTGTATGACTTTCTTGCTTCAACAGAACACAGAAGAAGATATTTTGCAAAACGCTGGTTACCGGCACACATTCACTTTCATAGTATGGACACAAGGTACAATGGAAGTCAATGGGTGCCGGTAACCAGCGTTTTGCAAAATATCTACTTCTGTGTTCCACAAACGAAAGAGTCATATACAGGGTTTTAATGTCATAAGGGTTTAAATTATGACATTTTATTTTTGAGTGAACTATCCCTTTAAGAAGCTGTTCTTTAAAACTGTGTATGATGTGTTCGCATTCTGTGTGGGCAGATGTGTTTCTGTTGTGACCGTATTTAAACCTTTTAACCGTTTATGCACTCTCAGATTACACAAGGTAAATATCATTGGACCCCATTGACTTTCCATAGTAGGAATAAAAATTACTATGGTCAAGTCAAAGGGGTCCATTTTTGGGTGAAATATTCCTTTAAAAGCAGGTGTAAATCGGTTACTTTCAGCTTTTAGTCCTTTAATTGTCTCCGTAGCAACAAGATGCCCTAAACCTTTCTGCTGAAGCGCCTGCATCATTCAACCTCAAATGAACCCGCTCGAGGCAGAATGCATTCAAATCTCGAAATTACCCCGGACTGTACTGGCAGAAAAATCAAATGAATGGATTTTTCATGAGGAGTAAAGTGAATTTGAATGCGGCACGCAGCAGGGAGGATGTTTTGTGCTGGAAAGATTGACTGTGCGTGATGCTTAACTGCTGCATTACTCATGCAAGATGAGAAACGGAGGTTCATTTAAATACCAAAATCTTAACCGTTCCACGCTGAGCCCAGAGTCATGCTGGTCATTAGCTTATCTGATCTAAGAGGGTCCTCATGGCGAGCAGTTAAGGCTTTGTGTCTGCACACACTGATGCCCAGCATCACACACAACACTGCTGTGATGTCTGATAGAGAACGGTGTGTCTATGCAAGCCATTGGGTCACTATTGAGATGACAACAAGACTGACGTCAACCACAGGGTCCTAACTAGTTTATAGGAGATGATAAAATGCTTTTAATGCTTTATGCTCTGTGATCATAGTATATGAATGCTAATATTTTTTTCTTGTCTGTTTCTTGGTTCTTCCTCGCCCTGTTTTTCTTTGTAGTGTCGGATGTGGCTGACATCTTTGACAGTGAGTTTGTTCTTGTCTTATGCTTGTCATTGCAGGAGATCCGTGCACAGTTTCTTCTCAGCTGGAGCTGGAGGAGGCTTTGCGCCTCTATGAACTCAACAAAGACTCGGAGCTCATTATTCACGGTATGCTGGGAGTTGACTTTAGATGTGGGTGGGTGGACTGCGGTGCAATGCGGCCTACAAGGAAAATTCCACGTATTTTGGCAGATAAAGTCTTTCAGTTTTGTCTTAACCAGATGCAACAAGTTGTAGTGAATAATTTTGCCATAATCAATTATGATTGCAATATAGACATGAGTTGTGAAATAGGAGTCTAGGGGTGTAACGACCCTCAGCTCAGGATACAAAGTGATGCACCATACTGGTTTCATGATTGTATCACATGTTTTGAAAAAAACGAAAAGAACACTTTAAACACAATTAAAAAAAGGAATTAAGGAAGCTATACCCTAAGAGAGATCACCATGGGTTCAATCCCTGGGAAACACAAACTGATCAAATAAAATGTTGCTTTGGATAAATGTGTCTTCCAAATGCGTAAAAGTAAATTTACAGATACATTTATTTATAACACAGTACTGCATTCTGCAGCAGATTACATTGTTGTTGGACTAAGAAATGGGAGTTTGGCTACAGTGATTGACAGAGATATATTGTTCTCCCTGCTGGGTCAGTCAATTAGTCATGCAGGGAAGGAGACGTCTGGTCACCAGGGTTAGCAGAAAAAAGTCAACTGACTGTCCGTCAATAACCGCTCTCCACCTCAGCTGACCCCTGCAGGCCTGGATAGACTCTGTTTTTGACCCCGTCTGCCTTATCCACTGTCAGATGAGGAAAGGTCACAGAGAGGTCATTTTGGTGGTTGTGTTTTACTCTGCAGACTGTTTTTACACCGTATTTCTTTCTACAGTGTTTCCCTGTATTCCTGAGAAGCCTGGAATGCCGTGTCCTGGAGAAGACAGTATGTTCATATTTATGATATATTTAAAAAATAAGCTCGATTAAGTGGGAGTGTTTGTGTTTTGCCGTATGTTTTAAATACGTTTTTGTAGTGATGGGTCACTTATGATCATTGATGAAGCCACACTGATATCAATCCCAAACGTTTGCGTCTCACAGAATCCATATACCGCCGCGGAGCTCGACGCTGGAGGAAACTCTACTATGCCAACGGACATGCGTTTCAAGCCAAGCGCTTTAACAGGGTATGTTTTCATTTTTAAAACGTAACAGACTACACACACAAACATTTGCTTGAGCTATTTGTGTTTGTTATGGGATTAATGCTTCCGTTTCTTCACACAGCGTGCTCATTGTGCCATCTGCACAGATCGTATCTGGGGTCTGGGCAGGCAGGGATACAAGTGCATAAACTGTAAACTGCTGGTCCATAAGAAGTGCCATAAATTGGTCACAGTGGACTGTGGTCAACAGGTAATATATGTGAGTCATCGATGTACAAAGGGTCTTGCGAATCTGCACAATGCTGTTTAAAGCTAAAATAATGCTTAAAAACTATAATTACTATACTGGTTCAAGTGTTGAATGGAGTTGAGAAGTGCTTTCTTATTGTTGGATGAAATCATTTACTGTTTTATTATTTATTGCTATTGTTGTCACTTTGGATGAAAGTGTCTGCTAAATATAAGCATTACTCAGCTAGTTAAAATTGGTGATAATCCAACATGAATTCTGCAGGAAACTGCCTTCATTTTACAGGTGATATTGCTGGTTGTTGAATGTTTTTCAGATTTATTGATTAAAGTATATTTTCAGTAGTCACAATATATACTTCTATGTCATTTATCGTCTACAAATGTTCTTGCAGGAACCAATGATCGTAAGACCTCATCCAGGATCTACTCCTGAGCATCCTGGTCCAGGTACACAAACTCTTATTTATGTTTTTATTTAAGTAAAATTTAAATTCTGTCACACTTAAATTTGAATGTTTAAAATCCTAATTTTAGTTCGTGTTTAGTTAATATTCAAAACACTTTTTTACACCTGACAAGATGTCCCTAATAAAAGCAGCAACACACTGTCCACAAAAATGGCATTTGCCGCGAGTCCAAAGCCAGATCCAGCCCGTGTTTGCTAATTAAAGCCTTAAGTATCTTGTTATTCATAGGTGTGAAGCAGTACTCATCTCATCTGCATTCATTAACTTGCTAAATTGATTTCCAGTAATCTATAGTGTCTTATTGATCTCATAGATTTGTTTCTGAAGTTAAATGACTGAAAGTGATGTTTCGTCTTTAGTCATTATAGCCGTGTGTTTGCACTGAAACAGATTAATGCATTGAGCAGCCCTGCAGTCTTAAGTCTTCTCACAAGATTAAGCTTGTTTGGTGGAGTTAATGATGTGAACAAGCTCACAGTTTTAATCACTGTGCTGCTCAGATATATTTCAATCACCTGTTAAAGTGTTCGATTTATCAAAGTGCTTCGTTTGGCAACGGCAATAAAAAATGTCTGCAGGCTGTTAGCGTCGAAATGACAGTATCTTTTTCCCTTTGTTGTTTTCCAGGTTTAGAGAAAAAGAACTCGAGAGAAAGTATCAACGATGAAGGAGAAGAGCATAAGGTAAGATATTATTCGGCCCACATGTTGATGTCAGGCAAAGCAGAGAAAAGCTTCTCCAAAATGATCGGATGGCTATTTTTCTCACCTGAAATAGGGTTTAATACCTTGTGTAAATGAGGTCATTATGAACCAGCTTTGGAGCTTTTAGAAACCCAGTCTCAGGTGATGAGACAGGAGTGATCAGTCACCCATCAGTCACTCTAAAAGGGGAAAGCAGCATCGATTTCCTTTAGTCGAGTTAATAAAGTAACCTTCTATCAGGGTCATTAGCATCTGATTAAGGCCCTGTGTTCCTGTGGAAGATCAGACAGGACAGGACATTCAGGCGGTTAAACAGGATGGTGGTTAATACTCATTTTTGTCCGTTCTTCAGCCTGTAGGCGGTCGGCACCCAGAGAAGGCCGTGTCCAGTTTGGGTCTATCAGACTTTGACCTGCTGAGAGTGATCGGTCGGGGCAGCTATGCCAAAGTGCTCCTGGTGCGTCTGAAGAAGACGGAGCGTATCTACGCCATGAAGGTGGTGAAGAAGGAGCTGGTGAACGATGATGAGGTGACGTATTACACTGTATAAAACACCAAGCAGAGCAGACATCAGATACAGCCCTCCGCAGACTCTAAATCTGTGCTCGCCATGGAAAAACTCAATAATTCGAGATGTTTAAGTCTTTGCGGAATGAAACAGACATTAAGTGGCCTAATCTTTCCATGATGTGTTGAAGTACACATACAGATGACAAGATGCTGATGAAGTGTCTATTTAACTTTGATTAGATGCACTTAAGTCCTGTGTGATGAATCGACAGCAGCTGCGGACGGTCAATAACGGCAGCTGCGCTCCACTGGCCTCTTTAAGAGTCTCTCACGGTCAGAGATATTTTTATCAGGCTGTCAATAAAAGCTCCTGGTTTTTCTCTCAGTATCTGTTCATTGTAAGTCTCCTCACATTCAGAAGCTTCTCCTCGGGAAGACCTCATGCCCCCGTCTTCTGAACCTTTATGAGATTTCAGCCTTGCAAGGAGCCTCGGCTCAATACAATCCTGAATGTCCTTCCACCTGTAACCCCTAGTGATAGAAAGGATGCACTGGGTTTCAATTGAAGATTGATTTTTTTGTGTGTTTTGTTTTTTCTCTCCTTGTTGTTCAGGATATTGACTGGGTTCAAACAGAAAAGCATGTGTTTGAGCAGGCCTCCAACCATCCCTTCTTGGTAGGACTTCATTCTTGCTTCCAGACCGAGAGCAGGTAAATAAGTCGTTCATACTGTGGGGAAATCTAGTGGAAGTCTGCTCATAAGGTTTTATGACTTGGAAAAAGAATCTCTGTTAAATTAAGTTAGTAAACAAATGTGTGCCTTAAGAAATAGTTCACTGAAATGTTCATAATTTACTTAGCCTAGTGCCATCTCAGCTGTATATGACTTCCTGTCTTTATTAGATTACCAATGAGTAATTTTATATCAAAATCCTGTGATCTGTTTTTGTTATCTTATATGATAAACAAAATAACGTAAAAGTACATTCATCCATCATTAAAGTAATCCAAAATAGTCTGGTGCGTCTTCTGACAATTAGTGAGGACAAATTGTTAATATTCTTAGCTTATTTAGCAAAACTAAAACAGATACGAGCAATTCATACAAATCATAACACATCAAAAATCTTTTTTCAGTAAAATCTTGTTGGGTGTGTTAACATGAAAGCATGTTAATATCAAATTATTTGTTTGTGTTCAGCAGAATAAAGGAAGTCATATACCTCTGGGATGGCATGAGGAAGAGTAAATTATGAGAGAATTATAAGAAAAAAGTTTAACTCCTTTGTATAAAATGTCTGATTTGAACTATTTCATTGATATATATCACATAGTTATGTGTAATACGTCACTAACTCAATCAACTGGTTTGAAACATTACCCCAAAAAACCATAATGGATTCAAAGCAGAAAAAATGTCATCTACACATGTTGTCAAACAATAATAAATATATTATTTTATTACCTAATAAACATGTTTTTTGAGCTGAATGGGATGCAAACAATTGCCGATTTTATAGCAATGAAATACTTAATTTGATTGACAGCCATAATGTAATGTCCAGTATATTTAATAGATTATCTGTCTTCACTATGCTGAATCATAAATATTTCAGCACCAAGCTTCACCCCTCAGGATTTCACGTGTTGCCATACTTTTAAGTCATGTTTAACAGTGATGAGTGTTGACATGTGTCCATCAATACCTGTACTGTGACTGCAACAACTAACAGTCTGTTTTGTAAGAAAGTATGTAAGAACAAAAGAATAAATGCAAGTCGCACATGACTGATAAACAAGAGTTTATTGTGAACTTCTGGGTTTGTCACTAAATTTGTTGTTTCTCTTTGACAGGCTGTTCTTTGTAATCGAGTATGTGAATGGAGGGGATCTAATGTTCCATATGCAGAGACAAAGAAAGCTTCCTGAAGAGCATGCCAGGTATGATGACCTGGGCTGTGTGGTGTATAACACGGTTCAATGTTAATCATGAATAGTTTGAAAAATTGTTAAAGTTGTGGGTGGAATCCATCTTCAAAGAGAAGCACATGAGCGATACCCAACGGTTTCTCTTTCTTCCTGGCTGGCAGGTTTTACTCAGCAGAGATCAGTCTGGCTTTGAACTACCTCCACGAGCGTGGCATCATCTACAGAGATCTGAAGCTAGACAATGTGCTGCTGGACTCTGAAGGACACATCAAACTCACAGATTACGGCATGTGCAAGGTGAGTCTGAATGTACTTTCAGTGACATGAAAAACATTTTGTGATCAACATCGAGTCGATTTGCGCAGCTCGAGGTTGAGGTTATAACAATGTGCCTGTAAGTTCTTCTGGTTTTAATATTCATCTCTTTCGTAGGAGGGACTGAGACCAGGAGACACCACCAGCACTTTCTGTGGAACCCCCAATTACATCGCCCCTGAGATCCTGAGAGGAGAAGACTACGGTAAGCACACTTTACACATCATAAATCCTTCTGTAGATGCACACAAGACTTAATCCAGTTAGCACTGTTAATGCCTACTGCATTTGTTTGCGTTGACGACTCTAAACTGCTCATTTCAAAATCTTTTCCTCTGCAGGTTTTAGTGTGGATTGGTGGGCACTGGGCGTCCTGATGTTTGAGATGATGGCTGGCCGGTCACCCTTCGACATAGTGGGCAGCTCTGATAACCCTGACCAAAACACTGAAGATTACCTTTTCCAAGGTACATCATGACAGTGTGTCTGTGTCATTAATATTTTTTATCTTTTTTCATAGTAGCTCATGATTTTTTTCTCTTTGTTTACAGTAATTTTGGAAAAGCAGATCAGAATTCCCCGATCGCTGTCGGTTAAAGCCGCTAGTGTCCTGAAGGGATTCCTTAACAAGGTAAAGAGGGATCAGACAAATCAGTGTTAAAGGCTTTATGTCACATGTTAAATAGCCCTGAATATTTCTGTTTCTCAATGTCTTCTTTCCATACTGGTACACACCGTGACATCTGTTGTTTTCTTCTCCGTCTTTATCTGATTGTTTATTGTAGGAGCCAAAGGAACGGCTTGGATGTCATCCTCAGACAGGCTTCGCAGACATCATGGCCCATCCTTTTTTCCGAAACGTAGACTGGGATCTTGTGAGTCACCGCTATCTCTCTTACCGTTATCTGACGTATTGGTTGTTTTGACTTGTGGTCGAAAGGGAAGCATGAGTCACCAGCTTTAGCCTGACGATAGTGAAACTAAACAGTGCACTTAATGGAGCCTGACTACTTAGACCTCGAGAATCATCCGTTTCATTAGTCATTCATGTCATTCACCACTTCATCATTCATTCAACATGATGCACCGGTTTCTTTCAGCTTGTAATTACTTTTTTAAGAGTTATTCACTGTCAAGTCTATTTTTACAAGCACTTATCTTTAATTCTTAAATAATGTCATGTAAATAATGAGCTGCAGAGTCATTGATATTTTTGTCAGGGTTACGTTATAAAATGAACTGTGTAGAGGCAGATATTATGAAGGTGACAAGTTGTCCAGCCATTGATTTTTCCCATCTGAGAGTGAACAGGATCATGTGTAGGGCAAATGTGACTGACGTTCAACCAGCAGGCGAGACCAACACGGTGACCTTTTGTCCCTGTTTTGTCTGGGTGAGAACAGACAGAGAGAGAAGGAAGTGGCGGTCAGATTGTTCGAAGAGATTAGGTTACACTTTCTTTTCAGACAGGCTGCGAGTAACCTGCAGGGGGAGCAAATCATGATTGCTTTTTTAGGCTTTGCAGCATTTCCTCTTGTGAGGTTCATGGCAAAGGCCAGACTGAATTGATAGTTCAACCAACAATAAAACTCCTGTCATCGTTATATGACCCTCTTGTTTTTTCGAAACCTGTATATGACTCGTTCTTCTGTGAAACAGAAAAAATATATTTTGAGGAAATGTCTCAGTGGTTTTGTGTAAA
This sequence comes from Beaufortia kweichowensis, assembly GCA_019155185.1. Classification (NCBI taxonomy): domain Eukaryota; kingdom Metazoa; phylum Chordata; class Actinopteri; order Cypriniformes; family Gastromyzontidae; genus Beaufortia; species Beaufortia kweichowensis. The sequence continues at coordinate 3,751,175 of CM032797.1, read as the reverse complement.
TAATGGAAGTCAATAGGGGCCAATGTTGTTTGATTACCAACATTCTTCAAAATATCTTCTTTTGTGTTCTGAAGAAGGAAATGAAAATAATAAAAATAGAATGAAATAAAAGTGAATAAATGATGGAAGATTCATTTAGATTTTTCTGTGCCTGAACAGTACTGAACAAAAATCTGTAATACTGAAATTATGAGAGTGAGAATAAATTGAAAAGAAGTCAGTAAATTGACATTTAATTGTTAAAAAAAATTTTGTATTTCCATTTTAGAATTTAAAATAGACACAATAGTAAATATTCTTTAGATTAGCACTGAAAAAATCCTGAAAGTGGGAATAAATTGAGAGAAATTGAGGTACTTTTTCATTATTTTTGAAATTTTAATTTCAAAGTATATTTAATGGTAAATATTTCTAAGATTAGCACTAGCGTTAGACACAGTCATTACTTGACTCACGTTATCTGTGTTTCAGATGGAGCAGAAGCAAGTGGTCCCGCCCTTCAAGCCCAACATTTCCGGCGAGTTCGGGCTGGATAACTTTGATGCCCAGTTCACCAACGAGCCCATTCAGCTGACGCCTGACGATGAGTGAGTGTCTGTTCATGCGTGTCTGTCTGTGTCACACCTCAGGCTTTCTGAATCACCATTAATATGCTTCAGATCTTTACCACAGTAATGCTGGCTTCATCAGTGCCAAATGTGCCAGGAAGTGCCATCGTCAGATTTACGATACTCTTCCTTGATGACACATTTTTCCATCATGTCCATGTCTCCTGTTTTCCAGGAGAACATTTTACAGCCAGTCTCTATTTAAAGGTCATTGTGAAGGAGGTTAAGACTGATTGATTATTTCTTTTTGTCCCTCAGCGACGCTGTAAAGAAGATCGACCAGTCTGAGTTCGAGGGCTTCGAGTACATCAACCCTCTGCTGATGTCGGCGGAGGAGTGCGTGTAAAATACCCGTCCGTTCCTGTCACGGCTGCCTTTTCTTTTGCATGGTCGCAAACAAGCAGAAGAAAAAAACGACAACTCGTTTTGTTGGGACCAGTTAAAACATTACATTTGCCAAAATTCTTTCACTTTCTGCCATTTGTCACCACTTACGTCTTGATTATTTTTGTATGGTGTCAGTCTGCACTGATAATAGGTCATTTAATGGTGCCTTGGCACATTAACCAACATAGTTGGAAGGTCAGTTTTAGGTTACTGGACGCTCGTCACACTAAAGGAAAAGCCTGACCGTGATGGTACGCAGGACGCATCCGCTGGCTAGTCCTGATTATGTTTTGATAAACGTTTTATTTGTACATACTAAAGAAAAACATTGACCATATATGGTAAACCATTTTTTAAGATCTATATCAGATTACATGGGATATTCTTGAAAACATGTTGTTGAGCTGTCCAGCTTTCTCAGCCAAATCTAAAGTAAAAAAAACTACAAATAGTTTTTTACAGTTTTTATTTAAGAATATTGTCATTTATATAGAAGGTGCGCAACGCATAAATCAGTTTTCCAAAAAATGAATCTGAATTGTTTAAAGATGATTGTGGGTGTGGCCTCCGTTTAGATTGAAAATATAAAACTTAAGAAAATAGATCTAAGGAACACTAACACGAATACTGTTGTGAATACTGACAAGCTGTGAATGGAGGCATTTTCTGTACAAAGAGAAGAAGGATAAGAGAGTAGAATATAGACATAATATACAACAGCTTGGACATAATATACAATACAGGACCAAAACAAGACACACTAAGTATGTTCCTGTCAGTGGTCTCCATAGAGACAAAGTATGTCGTTATTCTCAAACTGCTGCATGTATAAAGTGTTTCTCACTGATTTTTATTTTATCTTATACTTTTGTTGTGGTATTTTGCGATACATTGCCTTTCTGTTTGTGTTTTTTCTTCCTTATAATTTTGTACATGAAGCAAATCGGTCATCAATGGATGCATTTATTTTTGTTCTCAGTACAGTCACTGAGACACCTTTTTTACTTTTGGTCCTTCGGGGGATTTCGCATCAGATCAGATACATAGCACCCTGGGGGGCCCTGGATTGTGTTTGGGCCCCACCGGTGACGCCCAGCCCTCTGGGTGGTGCTTTTCCTAAACAAATCCTATCAGGGCACGTTTTCATACGCTACAATGAAAGGACCTTTGACACTAATGACCAAATGATAACATACTTAAACACAAATTAACATATTTATTCTTCTCATTCCTTGCCATGCAGATATCACTGCGTTTATATTTTCACAGATGTTCACACCGGTTCTGAGCTGTGAGGAGCTCATTGGCAAGCCGGTGTTAAAAATGATTCAATCACCCCTTGATGCGTTCCTAGAACTAGTTAATGTTTTAAGAGAAGCATCAGGGTGCTAAACTGGACCTGGAAATTGAGCATTTTGTTTTTGTATATTCTGTTTTATTATATGCACACTGAAAAACACTATCAACTGACTGGAATCAACTGTACCTCCTTTTAACACATAATTAAAATATTTAAGGAAAACAAAATTAATTTGTATATTGTTGTGGTGGGACAGAATTCACATCAGACTTTGAACTTTTCTATCCAAAAACATTGCATAAACCCATGACTGTTCTTGCAAGCATTTATGCATATTTTATTATTTGGTGAAACATCTGTTAAATAAAAAATGGTCTGTATTCAGTCTTATAACGTGTCTTCAGGCTAGCAGTTTATCACAGTCCACATCTAACACAACGATTAAGAACATCGAACATGTCATCTCAAGTTCATTTTGCATATCTTGTTTCATTGCTAACGTCAGTACTAATATCTCAAGACATGTAATAATCAGTAGACTAAACAAATGAGGTAAAAAAAACGTCAAGTTCTTATATTCAGGTCATGAGAGTTAAAGAATGAAATCATTCGACTGCATTAAAAATCATTTTAATAAATATGTCAACAAAAAATGAAAAATAAAATGTTCACGGGGTCATGTAAGAATTTAGAATCAATACAAACATAATCTGATTTAAACATTGCGATTAAAAAACTCCTAGTTTTAACCTATATATGTGTTTACCATGGCATCCTATAGGCCAGATGGTTGAGCACTTTACTTCATGTTTCTGGCCCAGTGGAGTGGTTCACCTTGTATGACTTTGCCCATAACTGTAAATCCATGAGGGCGAGTGAATGTACTGTTTTTCTGCATCAGGCCGTGTGCTCTGTGACATTGTTTTAGCGTCCTCTCCTTCTCAAGAGACTAACACACAAGATTCCCTGCGGAAGACACGGCCAAGTTGCCCTCTAAAATAAAGATCAGTAACCTTGTTTGGTCACTGGTGGAGAACTAAAGGGATGGGACATTTGCTGGTTCAATTCTTGATTTCCATTAAATTAAAATGAGAATTTTGTCATTTGTTCAATGAAATTTTCTCGAAAGCGATAACATCCATCTAATTCCGAACACAACCAACTACCTAGCAAGTTCACAGGTGTGATGTAATAAATCCTTCCAAGCTTAAGGTTTCAATACGTCACATAATTTTATGCAATCCTCGTTTTACCTTTTGTTCGAATGTTTACATTGTCCTGTGTGTTTTTATAACAACCACCAGCTTCGCTCTCAAAGTCCAGTGTATTTACACAACATACATCTGCCGTTCTGAGCCATTCATGGGTTTTTAAGGCGGGAGCCAGGTGTATTTCCTTTTGATCATCTGTTTAAACAACATCCCAAAACTCTTTTCAGAGCACGAAGGACAAGAGTCTGCCTCGCCGCGACAGAACTGCTGGCAATAAGCGTTTGTTTGTCCTGCTGTCCGGTGATGCATTTCTGTATAGATTTTTTTCTGAAGCCATGCCCTCGGGGGGGTGCTTAAGGCTTAGTCCCATAGTCTGTAATGAAGACAGCTGCTTGACTAACTGTGTTGCCCATCAGAGCTAAATCCATTTCCCCGGGCTTTTATTTATCCTTCGGTCTCGTGCTGCATGCAAACAGCCTCATGTCAAGCTTTAAATGAACTATATCAGCTGTTGAAGAGCAATTACCCATATGAAGTTGAAATTACTCCACACAATACAGGGATGATGTTATTACCCTCTGGAATAAAATCAATGTGTCAGTGTTCAGAAAGCCGCACCTGCTTTTATAATACATCTGCTGACCTTGCTATCCGCAGTGAGTGGTGAAAACGCTACTGAAATGAGCTCAACGCATCACAACTCGCATAGGACGGTGACGTTAGAGTAACTTCGTATCATAGAAACAATACATTTTGTGCTGCCAATCACAGTGAAATCACAGTTAGCAGGTGATAATAGATTAAGTTGTTGGACTAGTATTAAGTATGTGATAAAAGGTTCAGTAAAGAACCATTTTGGGTTCTTTGAAATACCTTTCAGTCAAAGGTTTCTTAAAAGAACAGTTCATTTCTCACCTTTTTGTATAGTCTGTAGAAGCTTTTTCCACTAAAACAAACCTTTTGTACAACAAAGGTTTTTAGGAAAAGGAACTTTTTAGGAACATGTATTTTTAAGTGTCATGTAGCATGTCTGACGTTTATCAATCTTTTTAAAAATATAAATGAAAAAAGCAAACAACATTCCAGTTTGTCTTTGCAATATCAATGTAATATAATCTAATATGCTCTCATATTATAGACAGTAAATTACTACTAACTTCCAGATACCTACAACTTTTGGTGCATTACACATTCTGACAAATGCTATCTAAAGTTAAAACATAAGATTTTCCTTCGCAGGTGTCAACGTAGCCCCTTGCTCCTTTGGGCCGGCATTCAGTCTAAACAAAAACACAACACCTCAGAGCACATCAAAACTATTCGAATCCTCACAAAACCGTCTTGCCTGAACGTGACCTGGGTCAGTGTGGTGGAGAAGCCTTTAAAAGTGTTAATGCAGTCAGTGTTTGTGAATGGGCTGTGTTGAATTCAGGCCCTCATAGCTCTGCCTCTCCCATTTAACATTTAAATGACACCTAACAAATGCCTCACACAGAGATGGATACCGAACCAAAGGTGATCCCAGGACCCCATAATGGGTTCATTGAAAAAAAAGAAACCCATTGGATGGTGGAAGCCCCACGGACCGCGCAAACTGCTGGATTGGCTCCAGGCAATTACTCAGAGAATGTTCTTGTGCTTTTGCTTAATGTCCTTGGCAAATACCTCAACAACATTTGTGCAAGCATAACCATTACCCGAAGTAATGTCTACAAACATGTCTGGACGGTTTATAATTAGGTCAATTCAAACATCAGATTCAATTATGTTCCTTTTAATCTTTTATATGTGCAGTCCTGTTGACGTAACCGTTTCCCCACAACATTGCCTTTTATTTATAGTGCCTGAAACCTTTTCTGTGATTGTTTTTGTCAAGTCATTGCTTAGGCAAACACAGAAACATGGTGTACGATGTGTAAAGGTGAAGGAATTTCATTCAGTGGGAACATTTATGATACCACACAGTTTGTCTCTGTGTTATCTGTGTTTAAGATGTAGGAACATTCTGTAAAGGTGCTCACTCACTGTATGTTGAATTTGTTCATGATTGATTTCTATTTCCAAAAAGGAAGGAGAAAATTATCATTGAAATGTCATTGCAGTACCTTTCTGTGCGGGGTATGGTAATCATTGACATGAACTAGGATGACAAATGAATGGGTGTGAGTAGACATCTGTAAGTGTTTCATTATTTCAAAACCCCTTTGTCGGAACACTTCCAAAAACATTTAGATGTAAAAAAAATATTGTTATGTATTATAGCCCAAAGTGCAACATTAATACAGATGAAATTCATTTCCATAGCGCTTTTTTACAATTTTGCGTTGCTGCAAAGCAGATTTATAGAACATACATTTGAGAACAAACATAAAAGCAGTATAGTAAAGAAAAAGACATAAAATATGGTGGTTTGGGTCTCTCTCAAAGTTTTCAAAGCATTTGTTTATGTTTAAAGCTTGTTTTTTTATAGTCAGGTAAAAGTGCTGCTTTCAGAATTGTCACATTCATAACAGTCCATATTCCTCATAAATGAACACAGGAAAATTAAATTAAACATTTTATGTTCTTTGAAAAATCATCTCTTCTCCATTTGCTGGGTATTATTGTTTCTGTGCATTTTAATTGCTCTCAACAACATGTATATATGTATAACATGTTTCCATTTTAAAAATAGGTTACTTGTGCATAGACAGATATTTTAGATGTCTGAACTCTATTAACAGGTCTTTATAAATATAAACATATGTTTCAATATATCGGTAATAAATACATTCTGTGAGAATTTATATTTCAAGTTTTGACTGAAAATTTTTATGTCGGTTTTTGTATAAACCGACATAGACACACCAATCCGCCTTCATTCCTCAAGTCTCACGAGTATGAACTTCACCAAGACACTGGGGGAGGGCGGCAGACAGACAGACACGCCCGCGCGCCTGTCCGCGCGTCATCCGCTCCGCTCGTGCCTGTGCGCGCTCCGGCTGTCTGAAGGCTTTCAGTCAGTGCGCGTGTTGTTGACGCTCAGACAGACTGAGGTAGAGAGAGACAGCGGACCCGAAGCGATCATCCTGAGGCAAGTCCCTTTAAAAAACACACAACAAACTTAACTGTACGCTGTTTTGTGGATTGTATGTTTAAATATTCTCTTTGGTTGATGTTAAAGCGCTGTTGGTTGCTACTAATGTTAACCGTGTCATTTATTTCGGGAATGATTTTGTAGCGTTAGCTCGCGGTTAGCTAAAGGCTTTAAACGTTCAGCCTAGCCTCTCTGCTAACACTGTCTGTACGAGACACGTTCATATGAGGGAAAGTGCTGGTTTTGCCCGCTGGTAATACTGGAAAATCGGGATTTGTGGGGTATGTGTGTTTTGAAGTGTCAATTAATGAAAAAGACTATTAGATTGTTTTCCTATAACGACTGTTTAAATATACCAATATTTATAGGCAGAAGACGCATCGACCTGGTGAAAAGCTTAAGCTCTGATAAATTAACATTATATTCAAATGGTTTAATATAAAAAAATATATAAAAGCATTTGGTATTGAACGTTTTTATTGGTCAGGTGTGGTAGTGGAAAAAGACCCACTACCATTTACAGTGATAATAGCTTTAATAAAACATTTGTTTTTCTTTCATTTTAATGTAGTATATGTATTATGTGTAATGTATTATTTGTATTATGTAAAATTATGTTGCGGGTCCTCTGGTTAATGTCATACCGCGGGCGCTTAGCGCAGCTCTGCACGCAGATGGAGCGCAGAGAGACGGATAGAGGCGGGGACAGGCTCGCGGTGTCCTTGCGGGGAGAAACAGAGTGACAGTGTCCCTGCGAGTCAAATATATCCTCTGTTATGTCAGGGTTTGTTAAAACAAGATTTGTTAAGGAGGAAACGAAAGGTTTGCGGTTAGGGTCAGTCTCACCGAAGTTTCAGAGCCTTGGTTAAGCAAAACCATCAAACTGGTGCTTCTGCTTCGAGGAGTTTTGGTGAAATTTGCTCGACACGCATTTGTGCTTCATGTTGCATTGGTGGCGTTTCGAATAAAGCACGTTTCCCGTGCCGATTTTACTCGAAACTCGATTTCTGACCTCTTTCATTTTGCCTTTATATTCATGCTTGGAAATTCCGTTTCCGTCAATTTCAGTCTTAAATATTTAGCCTGCTTTCCTCTGTCAACATAATATGTTCTTTGATTTGCATATAATGTATATTTATTACATACTGTGCAGATTAATTAATTGATAGCTATTTAGCCATCTTGTGTGTATATATAGGCACGTAAATTAATGTTTTTGTGTTAAACTGACATTATTAGTCCATTAACTCTATTAACAGTGTTGATGGGTTACACAAGTCAGCAGATTGAGAAAGCGCACTTAAACCACTAAGAAGCGGATCGATCAGAAATTAAATTATCTTGATGAGTTTTTTGTAGTTGAGTACTGTATAAAACAGCATTAAAACTGTTCTGAATGTCCAGCGCATTCAATACATGTGTGTGATAATTGAGATGCGTGAATTTCATAATATTTGTTTTATTTGCAGGAAGCTGATCGGACTACTAATTCTGTCATCATCATGCATGTAGCTGGTCGCAAAAGGATTTACAGCCTTTAAAAAAGAAGCGAAGGACAAACAGTGTAGTGTTTGAAGTGTAGCCAAATATTTTCCATCCAAACGAGACCAATAATCTGTGTAGGAAGATGGCCAGTCCTCAGACAAGTCTGAAAACCCCTTTCAAAGACCTGACGTCATTCAAAGGCAACATGAAGAGACTTTACAGGGAGCGATTGGAAGATGCTCCCATTAAAAAACGGGTGATGGCAGAGATGCACTTGAAACGCCGCAGCCATGAGAGCGTCCCCAAACTCCTGAAGGTGAAGAAAGAGCATGAGGAACACACCGGCTCCGAAATGGACGTTGAGTGCAGAGATCTCAGCGTAGTTGGACCGTCCAAGGTTTTAGATCTTAGTGCTGGTCTCAAGCACACTCTGGCTCAATTCACCTTAAGCAGCCAGAGCTCCCTGGGAGGTCCAGCAGCCTTCTCTGCAAAATCTGCTCAAGACCGCGCCTCTCCAGCTGGCATGGCAGCCCTACCATCTCCACCAGTTCTGGGAGCGGCTCCGCTCTTGGTTCCCTGCGACAGCTCCACGGAGCTTACCCACTCTCTGCTAGAGGGAGAGTCCATCTCCTGCTTTGTTGTGGGGGGCGAGAAACGTCTATGTCTGCCCCAGGTACTCAACTCAGTGCTACGAGACTTCTCTCTGCAGCAGATCAACGCCGTCTGTGATGAACTTTACGTTTACTGCTCCCGATGTGATGCTGAGCAGCTACATATCCTCAAGGTGCTGGGCATCCTGCCCTTCAACGCGCCTTCCTGCGGCCTCATTACCCTGACCGATGCCCAGAGGCTCTGCAATGCCCTGCTTCGCCCAGGGTCGGCCCTCCCAGCCGACCCCAACAACAAACTGCCCGGCCATGGCTTGCTGAAGGAAAGCGAGGCTAGTTTCCAGGTGGAACATCAGTGTCTGGGGAAGTGCCAAGGCCTGTTTGTGCCCCAGTTTTACGTTCAGCCAGACGCCCCCTGTATTCAATGTATGGAATGCCAGCTGCTCTTTTCCCCGCAAAACTTTGTCATGCACTCGCACAAGTCCCCCGACAAGAGAACCTGCCACTGGGGATTCGATTCAGCCAAGTGGCCCTGTTACCTACAGCTGGGCCGTAAGCACGAGGGCACGCCGGAGGAGCCCCAACTCAAACAACTGCTGGATGAGCTGAAGGAGAAGTTTCACTATCAGCTGAAGCGACCTCTAGACAAAGTAAGTGTGTTTTGTCTTTCATTTCATGGCAGTGGTTGACAGGAAACCCAGGGTCAAGTTTTGCTTCATGTTCGTTGTGTGTGACCAGATGGGAACGTGTGATAGTCTGCCAGGGAGACTGTTTGCAATGGAATGGCTAGGCTGCAGTTGTTTTGATAAACTAGTGTTGACCTGATTTTATGGGTGGCGTGGGGCAGGTGACGCTTATTGGGGATGTGTGGAGGAAGGGAAGTCCAGTTGTTCTGGCTGAAGGGGAAGTACATTATCTCTCCTAGGTCAGAACGGGGTCATCCTTGAGGTTTGCACAACATTTAAATGACACAGTCATGAATTTTGGTATTAAAGTGATACTTCACCCAAAAATAAAAAATGTGTTGTCATTCATTCACTTTAGTGTGTTTGAAAGTATGTATATGACTATTTATTCTGTGGAACAGATAAGAAGATATTTTCAGAAATTAAAGTCAGTGGGGTAAAATGTTGTTTGGTTACCAATATTTTTCAAAATATCTTTTTTGTGTTCTGCAGAAGAAAGAAAGTCATACAGGTTTGGAATGGCATCATGAGTTTCAATAAAATAATACATTGGGGAACTATCCCTTTTCATTGAAATTTGCATTGAAATGTACTCTAGATTTAGTATAGACCTACATTGTTTTATAAAGCTGTAAAATATGTTTGTTTTCACCAAAAAGTTGTACTGGGATTTGTATTGAGAAATGCCTTCATTGCATTTTAGTATAAAGTCAGAACTCTGGAGATTCTTCTGCTTTCATCATACAACCTCTGGAAAAAACCCAACAAAGTGCACTAAAGTCTATAGCACAAGATAGTACAAAAGGTCTGGATTGTTTCACCCCCATTGACTAGCCATGTCTCATGACCCCCTTGACCAAACCAGCAATGCAAAGCTTTTTTGTTGTCCCGGCTTAGGGTTAGACAATGATCGACCCCCTGTTGCTACCGTCAGAGTTGGCCATTTTTTGTTTCAAATGCAAGTGGCAGCAGTTCATTGTTTAACACCGGGTCTGTTAACGTTCCAGTTACTCGTGATGTGAGTGAATGATCTCAGGCAAAACACTGTGTTCTGTTCAAGAGAGGAAAAAAGCCCCGGTCTCTCCTGTGTGCTTATGCAAGTGTGCCGGAAATACCGTCTGGTGTCTCGTCTAGCACCCAAACCACATTCCCCCCTCCCTTACACTGAAACTGCCTTAGACCGACCTTGAGTCTATCAGTCATACAGGCACATCTGCTTCACAGACCGACCTCACCCTGACACAAACACGCACGCGGCTACACTGTAACACTCGTCTCACTTATTCCTAACACACATTAATGAAATTGATTCACCCGCTAAACTCCCCCAGGTATAGTTTTAGTTGTACAGTCGGCCGAGGGTGAGATATCAAGCTCGGTGAGTCAGGGACACCTTCCCTCCACACAGCGAGCTGTTAACCACTAGGCTCCTGACACGTATCTGTCTGCTAATGTCTTGCACCTGCTTTAACACTTTGCATCACATCCTTAGTTTTTTCTCAAACGCTCCTTCTAGTTATTTTTACATGCACCTCCTTTTATTTATCTTTCTGCTATTTTGCGCTAAGTTGTAATTGCGTTTTAAATTTTGTAAAACACATGCATGAACCCTAAACTATTCCAGTGTTTTTCACCTCGCGCTCTCAAACTGCGCTAGCTGTCGGGTCTAACACAATGTTAAGGAAACAGGTGTCTGTGGTACTGAGACGTCATTTGTGTTAAACGGCTTTCTAAGGAACTGCAAACAAACGTGTGCGTGCACGATAGGTCATTAGTCTCGGAGTCTATTCAGACCCGTCTGGTAAATAGAAACAAGACACGCAACCCACTCATGTAGTGGTGTCCATATAATAAAAATCCCTGTAAAGTATGCGCACGTACAGGAAGCAGGGCAGACAGGCTCATGGGTTTACTGGGTTAAATGTTCACGCTAAACATCTGTGACACTTGAGTGCCAGAACAAGTGACTCAGATTTTCCACAGGTGGCCGTGTGGATGTCGGTGAAGCGCAGACCCTTGCTGACAGATGAGTGTACTTGGAGACGCTGGCTGTGACTCAAAACCTAGTGAGATGCTTACCTAGGGAGCCCCTAAAGTGCTGTTTAAACGGTAGAATTTGAAGCCTACGTGCCTGTTTAGGTTGGCACCATGTAGACGGTTTAGGTAGGCGAAAATAAATGGAATGGAAGAACCTACTTGGAAAGCTTTTGTGTTTGTGTATGTCTGTATTTATGCGAGTTGCCTAGCACTGTATCCTGCCGGTGTGATTGTAAAGCACAAGTGGCAATGCTCATGGTTAAATACAGACTGGACCACCTGACCAGAGACGGTCAGAACTATATTTATGTCACTGTTAAGGCACTCATTGTGAAAAATGACATCTTTTACAAATATGGGTTAGAGTCCACACCCCAGTTTAGGTATTTCTGACATTAGACCTTCTCTCTAAAGTTAAATGATTACATCAGAGACTTTACCTAGGGGGTTAGCACACACAACTCGGACATGTAGGTTCTTCAGGCATGTAGCTGTTTGTTCGGATGTATGTGTGTGTCTGTGCAAAGCAATGATATACAGGTAGCTGTGTTGGTTCGAGGCTCGGCAGGCAGACAGGTCCAGCAGACAGATGGGGCCGAGCGGCTGCAATGCAGACACCAGACAGCTGCCTCTCTCTCTCTCTTTCTCTCTCTCTATCTCTTTCCTTTTGTAATTGGCAAGCCAGTGACTTCATGCTCCACAGGAAAGGAAGCCTCTCCACTATTCAAGCTCTCTCTCTTGTTTCCACTCTGTTTTTCTTTCCTTCCTTTTTACATCGACCACAGAAAAGCTGTCATTTTCCTGTCTGCGCTCGTTTCGTTCTCTCATCCTTTAGCCCAACCGCAAACCACGTCTGTGACGTGCCTTCCTTTTAAACTTCTGTCTTTCGCTTTTTTCTCTCTCTCTCTCTCTGACTTCCTTTATGACTGCAGCAGACTTTTACTTTGCTTCTCCATTTTGTCACTTGTCCGGTAAAGTCATGCAACATAGCAAAAACATACTTTGGTACCCAAAATATACAATATATTTACTGTAGGATTTGTATCAAGGTGAAGCCATTCCTAGAGTTTATCATTTTATCTCTCTGCCTTAATCTGTTTCTATTTTATTTCTCACTTATATTTTTCTCACTTTATATTCTCATTCTCTCTCTACGCAGTGATATGAAGTTCATCGTTAATATTATATTCCCACCTCTCTCTCCCCTTGGCACAGAAACGTGCCTGACATGGCAAACATGGCATTTCAGATGGAGTTCATGACATTGTATCAAGGGAACGTAATCTTCATACGATCTGTGTTTGGTAAGAGATTGAAGGGTAATAAAAGGTCAGAGGCTCTGAGTTTTGTCTATTAGATGGAGGTTGTCGAGAACAGGGTCTGGTCCAGTGTAAATAGCAGATCCTCCAGTGGATGCAGCTTAGTCCTTCAGAACAACCCAATCAGTCTGTGTTTACATAAAGAGAGCAGAGGGCAATGAGTGTGTGTTCATGAAAGAGAGAGAGTGATTGAGGAGAACTATTGATCTGGTCGAAGGGGATTGATGGGGGAATTCAGTCAACCGTGTGTGTAGGAGGAAGACAGGATGAAGTAATAGTGACACAGTGTGACCCGGTGATTTCAAGACTACGACTGACTTTCTTTGTCCTCATTCAAAGAGAAAACGCTGTGTGTAATTAGCACAATTTTGGACCAATGAGATTGTAGTGTAAACAGAGCTATTCAGCGCAAGAGAAGAGAATTAGAAGCAAACAGCGAAATGTCATCATGCACGTCACTTTATCACATCGTGTCTGGTTGGGACACGCTATGAGACTGACTTGTTATGTAAAGATTAGTATGTGTTTGCCAATCCCGCTTGCGTAGACAAGGTGAAAAATGAACACTAAGACATTTACTCACACACCCACGTAAGCGAATAAATAAAAACACTTGCTAATGTATACAAACATATACACCGATGAATATTAAGACACTAAAATGCACATTTACATTAAATGAAAACATGGACAGGTGTGCCCACCCACGGGCCACTAGTGAGTATATACCTGCTGAGAGACGGATGGGTGAATATAAAGGAACTGATAATATAAAAGAGGCGAGAGAAACGTCACTGTGATGTCTGGTCATCCCAGGGCATGCTGTTTGTGGTTTTACTTATTTGCTTTTTTCACGGTGAAGCATTAACCTCACAGCACCTTGCTGTGGTCAACGTACCGGTCAAACACTCGGGGCTCTTTTGTTTATTCCCATTTGTCTGGTTGTCCTCATAAACAAACAAATCGCTAACTAACCCCAAAGCATTTGGGCAGTGTGGCCTATTTATATAAAGCCCAGAGATCCCGTTGGCTGTTACGACAACATACTCCTCCCTGCTGGCTCAACATTGAGACTCTGTGGGGAGATCGGGGGCTCTGCTCTTTGTGCCCACGCTGGGAATATTGTTGTACCAGTATTTCGCCATGTCCCTGTAGATGAGCCGGCAGCCAAAACAGCCCCGGGACAGCACAGACTGTGGCTAACCCAAATTTGTCAAGACAGTCTCGAATATTCAGCCAGCTGGTTCAACTGAAATGCAGAGCGTTGGCGTCATTTGTGATGAGCAGGACGTGAGAGGAAAAAATTTCAAAGCTTTTGGGTGTCTAACAATGGTAAAAACGATGACTTTATTTGTAAGCATTTAAAAAGCTGTAGCATGCAGCTCCCCTGAGGGAGCGGTGATTAATGTTAAGAGACTGAATAGAGGGTTCCAGTAGTACCAGCCAGATCCACCAGTAAAGCATATGGGCCATATAAAGAGAAACACACTGTATGTGGTCCCACAAACCGCTATTCATTATCTGAAGGTTTACACCGAAAACAACACGTTTAAAAAGCAACCACACAAGCCACTCTTTAAACACATTTTGATGTCTGCTTGTTCTTTAAATAAATGTTGTACATAACAATTTGTTCCATTTCATTTACTTTGGCCACCAAAACAGTGCCGACCATTAAAGGAAAGAATAACTAGTTTATCTGTTGGTATTGCTATGTCAATAGTCTTTTTAAGGTTTTGCATAGTTTGAAACATAAAATTGGTGGTTATTTTACATTCTTGTATGGGTTGAAGTTAAATATCGTCAGATATTATATTTAATATACTATAATAAATCATTATTATAAGCTTACCACTGAGAATCAGGGTATGGTAATGAGATGTTTAGGTATATGCTCAATAACAGATTTCTTTCTTCATTATTAAACAAAAAACGTACAGATTGCATGGTTTATGCTCTATTTTAAATGTAATTTAATGTAACGTTTACTTTTTTTTGCATCCTTACTGACTACCACAGACCTTCAATTGTACCCTCTGTGAAAGAAAGATAAGTTTAAAGTACATTTTAAAAATCTTCCTCATTTTAATTTTCAGGGAATAACCACACCACAAATATAATAATAATATTAATATAGAAATAATATTGTTGTGATTTGCGTCCAGCTGTTGAACAATAAAACCATCGACAGGTTAAATTTATTGAAATGTAACATTGCATAACATTATCATCTATCGTTGTGGATGCTAATCAGAGTATGTGAGTGGAGTGGAGCTGACAGGGAATTTTCGCCGCAGATTCACACTATCATCAGCTCCGTCTCGGTTTACCATTTTCATCCTCCTCCCGCCTCCTCACCTCTCAAATTTTCCAATTTTCCTCGTATTTTATTTTTATATTATTATTAACTGTGTGCAGAAGATACATTCAGTGAAAAAAACAAATAGGTATTTTCCAGCTGTTGAACAATAAAACATCGACAGCCAATCAAAATCCAGTTAAATTTATTGAAATGTAACACTGCATTGTGTGAGCTTAGAATAACCATAACATTATCATCTATCGTTGTGGATGCTAATATAGTTATTGTTATAGTTATCTTTACAGTAATCTTTCTTTAACAGGGATACAGTAGCCCAACCTCCTCTGCCTGTAATGGGGACACCAGCAGAGTCACAGTGTCCCTCTGCTCCAGATAAAACTGTCTGATGATGCTGACTAGCAATTCATCCTAACGTCCCCTGATGGATGGCGTTTCCATACAAAACCTTGAGATTATGTGCTCGCATTGTGGTCGGACACCTTCTTGATGACTTGAAATGTGGGAGGTCACAGCTGTCTGGCTTAATCAGCGAAGCAGCTAAAATAGGTCACGAAGACTCCTGCAGATCCCCTCATCTGTGCTCGTAAAGCACTTTTCCGCGTGAAACTGCTGGTTTGGCCTCCGGTTCACCACAATCTCATTAGACTGCATATTTTTTTCCCCAATTACTGCAGCGTTCCCGTTTGCTAACTCCCAAGCTCATCTCGAAGGAAGATCTGCTGTTCAGCAGACAGCTCCAAAGACACAGCCGGCTGTGATTAATGCACAGGTACACAAACATACATGGAGCTACCGTACCTGTTCTGTAAAAATACCTCCATCTCCCTCCTCCACCCACTTGGGAGTGTATTTCCCAAACCATCAGAGAACATGACCGTAAGACAACGTTCCCCTCCCATCTCGTCTCTTCTCTCTTTTCTCTACGGGGACTCGTTCTGCTCTCCTGGCTGCATGAAGACAGTCTGTTCCAGGCTTGCGTCAAGCTGGGGGACTCCTCCAGCCGAACAACAGCGCAGGCGTCGAGCATCAGAGTTTCAACACGTTTGATTTTCTGTTAAAGCCTAAGGAAAGGACAGACAAATGAGATTCCTTGAATGAGTGTCCAGTAATTATTGATCTGTAAGAGGACATTTCTCTATTGATCTCTTTCAGGAAGCAGTTCAGTGTGTCAGACATGCATCATCCCCTGTTTATGTGTCGTCTTGGCATGTTGCAGCGCTGTAATGGGTTTTGCCGTGTCTGTAAAACATGTAAACATTTTTAGCTTAATTTTATTAAGTAAATGTTCTTGGTTTTTGTCTGTGTTGGCGCAATGTCTGTAAGCCCCAAAGCAAAGCACAACTGCATGTTAAGTGTTGTAGCACGACTGCATGTTTGCACTCGCGTCTGCCTTCGCCGATATGTTTCAGGCTGCGAAGTATTTGAACAAAACATTTTGCATTGCAAAAAAGGTGTCAGGATTGTCTGAACTGCGTCATTCTGTCACTTTTTGTGTTTGTGTTGGTGCTTTGACAATTTTGTGTGCGAAAACAATCATGTTAATAACATACTGCTTGATGTTCAATCAAAAACGTTTACCCTGCTGACATTCCTCTTACGGGTCTCTCTTTCTTTCCTTCCTTCTTTTTCTCTATGCAAAGCCAGTCACTGTGGCCTCTAACAGGCTGTGCCATGTAAAATGCATGAGCTGCCTTGTGTCGGGTGTGTAGAGTAAAATTGTGTGTGTGTCTTAAACTCTGCCTATGAGACAGCTCTCAGTGGGTGGGCAGTTATGCTGTCTCTCTCTTCCCCCGTTTCTCTCTCTTTCTCTCCATCCTTCCCCTCTGGTGCAGTTTTCAGATGGCAGTAGAAATTCACGAGCAGTTTTATATGTCAAGCTGCCGTGTTGTTGATTATCACCCAGTTTAAATGCACACACTGATCATAACATTTTGTTAGGCTGTGTGGTTGGAATTTTTATAAGAGACGGCAAAACGACATATTTCGAAATTCAGCTAGTCAGCTATGTCTTAAATAATGGCCGACTATTCAAGCCTGCAGCTGCCACGCTAAAACCCAGGTGTTTGTGTTCTCTGCGTTTCTGCCCCTTTGACCAGCTTTCAGAGGGTTGTGCGTGTCCCACCGAGACAGGAAGGTCACGTTCGGCCTCTCTTGTGTCCTACGGAGAGCCGCGTGGGTGTGCGGTGGGTGTTTTGTGTCTGATGGCTCTGGGTGAGCTCAGACAGAAGCTTTGTGAAACCAACCGTAGGGTGCCGCAGCCAGAAAACGCACACCTCAGAGATTCAACTGTGTCTGCCCGCTTCTTTGTGCGTCAGCGAGCGGGTGTTCAGCGCAGTGAGAGGCTTATGCCGTTTGTGCTCTTTACTAGCGCACACTCGAGAACGCTGGATTTTAACACACGTGTACATACAGATCTCCCATTCATAGGCCTATTTAAAGCAACTCGTGTGGAGGAAAGGGAACAGGCAGAGCTCTGTTTGACCATGTGAAATGTGAGACTAAGAGAGGCTGTTCCGTCTGTGTTTACCGCGCTCCAAGCCCATCCACGGACGCCAGCACAGTGTGTTAGTTTTGTGCGCTAGTGTGTGCGCGCATGTGAGTTTTGCTCTGTGTACAACCCTTATCAGCTTGTACGCCGTAGACCGGATCGTGGATGTGTGCCGACTGCTGTCGGGGAGTGCAGACAGGCAGGCAGACTGTGTACTATTGATGACCACGTCTAGACGGAATGTTCGTCTCCCTCGGTTTTTCAGCCCTCCCTTTCCTCTCTTAAAAAATGTGCCCCAGGCTGACAGCCAAATCCTCTCAGGAATGAACTCTAAGCCTCAGTCTTTGTGTTTGATCCTTGTGTGTTTGTTGTGTGTGTGCATATCTTATTTTGACACAAATGTTTGTGTTGTTTTTGTGTGGGTTTGTTTACAGATATTAAGTGTAAATGAGAAAGATCATGGTCAGGTAAGATTTTAAACAGACAGATCATGGACAGAATTTGTGTATACGTGTGTGTGTAAAACCATCCTGGGTATGAGAACTTCCAGGTCGACTTTCACTACCACAATCCCAAAATTAGAAACAGAGATCTGTCTGATGCATGCGCCACGTACACACTGCAATATGGTTGTCATTCCACATCTTGTTTTAAGAGCATACACAACTTGATCAACTACTTTTTTATACTCTTAAACATAAAATGATCCAAGATGTGACTGTATGGTGTGCGCATAATCACACTATGCATGTGGAATTGAATGTTTCAGTGCACATTTTGTGCAGAAATGTGTAAATGACTTGTTTGTAACAGAATGAAAAAACTTTATAGGTCAATAAGATTTCATTTGTTACAGTCGTTCCTATCAGTACTGATAATCTTACTGGCTTCTCACGCTTGCCTCTGGCAGTGTCTTCTCCCACACAGTTACACTAATCAGAGTTTTCATTTTGGTTATATTCATTTCATTTGGCCGTTATAACTTCTCTCTTCAGACTCTCTCTTCCCTCATTCCCTCTTTTGCCGCATCGAACTGGCCTACATTTGCCCGCTATCCGGCTGGCTCACACGTGTCCTTTCAGTTTTTCTGCAGTGGAGATGTGTGTGAATAGAGGTTGTGTATGTGTGTGTGTTTGTGTGTACAGTGAGGGGCCCCAGCAGCAGTTTGTAACCGAAAACTGCACGTTTGCATTGCGTTCCGCTTTACACAAACCCTCTGCCAGGACTGCAACAGATGGACACACAATCACTCTCGTGTGCCACCTTTCACACGGATTGTGCCAAACTGTGTGTGTGCTGCTTTTAATAATGTCGCTTACGAGTCCACGGACACAACAGTGATGTGGTTTTATATTCACGTATACACATCAGACACACAGTCGCGTGTAAAGTGCTGCTCCTAATGTACACCCCCACACACCGACACTAAAAGGTCATCGTACAGTATGATAGTATGAGGTCGGCCTAGATAAGATTTATCATCGGCTTGTAATTCCCAGCTAACGTGTAGCGCTTAAAACATAGCGGGAACTGTTCTGTGTGTTTCCGTCTCTTTCCTGTCAGTCTTGGTTTTTGTTACTCTCATAGCAGCTGTTTTCATCAGGGGATCTCCGTAGTTAGTAATACAGTGATGCGGTCGGGCGTGTACATGCATTGTGTTCAGGCGTTCGCCGTCAAAGCAAAAGCAGAATTTGTGTGTCAGTGACCTCATTGCGCACGTGAATTGGAGGCTTTCAAATATTTGTAGATTTAGGGCGGTTTCTGTTTTGTTGTTTGGTAAGTGTTTAAATGAGGTTAGATTGGCAAATGAGCGTGGACGCACGGAAGATCTAGGGCAAAGAGGAGACGGCACATGGCTGAAGGTTGTCATGTGTAGGATCTGCGTGTGTGTGTTGACGGATTCGGCACGAGTGAGCTGCACGAATGCTAACTACCTCTCTCGCTCGTAGAGTTTTGCATATCACATATTCTTGTGATAAGCAGGCTTCGTGTCCACGGGGTATTTGTGTGTCAGTGTTTTCGAATGCACGTTGTGTCTGGAGGGATTTTTGTTAGCTGCATTTGTTAACAGTAGAGAAGTATGTAGTGTTACAGTAGATAATTGTGCGTCTCATTAAAAAGAGATTAGAGACGGCCGAGGTGTTGCGTCCCTGGAAGAGACAGAGAGAGAGGAAATCATAACAACCTGATCCACAGGATTTAGCAACTTGAGCGACTAAATAAGAAATAAACATCTTGATGAAGTCGCATTGTTATTTACGAACGATCTAGAATAAACAAGCACATGTGTTTACCTTACAGCAGCAGGCTTTTTCTTACTACAGTGATGTCATTTATTATATAAAATACATCCTCGTATATTTATGTTGTGTTTGAAAGCCAGAGACTGTCCTTGAGAAGAACAGAGCTGTAAGTCTCTCACAGCCACACTCGACGCTATTGGCCAGCTATCACAATCACCACAGGCCAGCTGCATAAATCCTCTGCTTTTGCTGTTGTTTTGATCTAAGACAGGAAGCTCTGACATGAAGCCGCGTGTGTGATGTTACTGCTGCAGTTCGTGTTTGGAACGACATACTAACACACTGCTTCTAGTTTCTGCAGTATACTGTCCATAATTTTTTTTTCTGTGTGTGAAAAAGCTGCATGATCGGCGTGTGAAATGTGCCGCGTCCCACAAGGCACATTTGGCACCTTCCTTTTCCAGTATGACAAATAAACCATGTTTTATCTGCAGTGCCTTTTGCTTGTGACTCATCGTTTGCTCCATGTTCCCTTCCGTACGTAGTACCAACGTATTAGCTTAACGGTTTCGTGGCTCCTCAACACCACAGGATTGAGTAAATTATGTTGTATGTTTTACATTACGTGCTAAACAAATAAAACCCGTTTCCAGTGACGAACAGGCACGTTGTGACTGCGAGACGTGACGAAATCAACCAAAAATCATAGCCAGTCAAAACAGGGGGAAAGCGGAGCTGTTTGTTGAGTTTGTGGGATTTATCGTACCGAATTAAATGCTTCTGAACTTCATGATCATTTCTTTATAGTTCGTATTTGATTATTAATATTTACGATGTGCAGAACGTCCATCGAATAAGATCTCTGTGTGCGCTATATGTTGCAGAAATAGAAACCGTTTCTAAAATAGTATCCGCTTTCGCTCACTGCACATCGCCTGTCATGACTGGTTAGGACAGAAACTCTGATTTACATAATAAGAAAATACCTTTTATCACACCCCGACATGTCTGGTTAGGACACGGTGCCAGACTTTAAAAGAGAGGTAGATTTGAGATGTGTGATCACAGGTGAGAGACTGCTGGCCGGGCCATGAAGGGTGGACGAGATGCTAGATGCTCGCGTGTGTGCGCGCTTGTCAAGGTTAGACGGACTCACCACTGCAGTGTGCTCATTGTTCCTGCCCCTTCAGCAGCTGCCCACCCCTCCCTCACGCTGCAGTCCTGCCTCAAGACAAACAGCCATATCTCCCACACACACATTTTCTTGTGTTTATCACCGAGGTGCCGGGTTGCCATGTCACCCTACCTCCGTACAGCTGTACTGCTAGCTTTAATGTTGCGAGACATCGTTATTTATTCTTCAGGCTACAGGAAACAGGAGAGCTCATAGTCTGGTAGGAAGTAGTAATTCACCCCAGTCTCCCTCTGGCAGCCACCCAGCCACTGCTGTCCCTGTCTGTCTGATTAAGGGACGGGACGTGTGCTGTATTTTCAGCTCAAGAAAAGTACATGCGAATAACCATTTTGTCCCTAAATGTGTGTGCATGTGTGATGTTGAATAATTCACATATGAACAAAAGAGTTGCTTTCAGGGTTTGTGCGCACATAATCTGTGATGGCAGATACTTGCAATTAACACTTCTGTTGTTATTTTTCTGTGTTCCTGAAGAAGGTTGTGGATGATGACAGTCATGGCCGGAGGTCCAGCCCTGCCCCCTGCCTCCCCAAGAGCAAACAGTCTGACAGCATCCTGGAGAAAAAGGTAACGTTAAAGCTTTTACAAACCAAGTCAGATCACTTTTTCAACGTAGCACTCATTGCTATTCGCTCTAATGGGGAAAGACCTGAACCTCATTACAGCTTTAAAAATGTAAACCAGATCTTACTTATATATTCACTAAGCTTTACTGTAATGTCTTTGGTATGCATGACATTGATCACGTGCAGCACATCTGCAGTTAATACAGCTGCTCGACTGAAATAGCAATGAGCGTTCAGCTGCAAATGTCACGTTTGGGGTGAGATCATAATTAAGAAGATATATTTTTACATTTATGTATCTGGCAGATGCTTCTATGCGGAAAAAACCCTTACTGTTCTTTTAAGATGTACACTTTTTAATCAGCATGGGTGTGATCTGTGAGAACTGAATCCATGACCCAGAACTTATGTTAGTTAGTATCCGATGTAAACATGGGCAGAATCCTCAGCCAAAACACACACACACTCCTTTATTCTTCATCGGTGTCTCTTTAGGGATCTACCTGTCAGCATCTGCTCCTCAGCCGCTAATGGATGCGTGACATTATAGCAGGATGTTTGTATAGTCTCACTTCATTTGGATTGCTTAACTGAAGTTCAGACTTCCTCTTCAGATTTGTCTGTGTGTTTGTACATTGAACTGTAATGGGTGGCTTGAACAGGCGTGTTATTCGTGCGCAAATATGTGAAGACATGTATTTTAATGCAACTCAAACAGCATCTCATTCAAGTGCTTTATTAATATTTGTGTTTGTGTGTGTCT